>FR997763.1:2500000-3750000 GCA_905475315.1 Autographa pulchrina | reverse complement strand
TACGCTCATCTAGCAAAACAACTAACTGTATATTAGATGCACGTATAAACTATGAAATTATTAATAACCGTACAATATTTTAACTTAAATACGTATGAGGTATGATAAAATTGCCTTTCACTTAGTATTTAAATAAAAGAAAGGAACTGAGTAGTGGAAAATATAGACAAATGATGTTTATAACACTACTGATATTACTATCAACGATTATACCTACATATAAGTAGGTAAAAACAGTGTAAAATAAATGATTATCATAGTGTTGACCTTTGAACTTAAAATATATTACGTAATACATCGTTAATTACTATAACGTACCAGCATACCTAAGAATTTCTATCACTCGCGGTTAAGTATATTTAATTCAGTAAATATTAATCTAAAATACAAAGCTAAGCCTAACAAGTGATAAGTAAATGGATCGTGTCTGATAAGATTCTTAATTGAAATCCCACTTCATTAACTTTTTAAATATAAGTAAAATTATTTACCACCAAAACAAAAAGTAATAAAACTGGCAAAAAATAATTATAATCGAGTTCACATTCAAGCAAAAAGATTTGATAAAACTTAAAAAAAAACACCCAAGATCCACAAAAAAATCCGTCAACAAGAAACGAAAACAAACAATCCAATATGGCGGATGATACGTCACTCGTACTATCGGTCTCGGGCGCGTTATCACCGCGCGTAGACGATCCGTTTTTAGAAATATTAATTCAGTAATAACTGTTGTACTATTTTTAGTGCGGCCTAAGCTAAAAATACGGCGACCGTAGAGGCGAGCTGTGACGCTTACACTTGATAATACTAATGTTACTCATGTAATGTAACAGTGTCAATGACTCGTTGCAATTTATTGGTTATATTGTTCACGATTGACATAGAACGTCGTAACTGAGGTTATCGCCAATCAGCGGACTATTAGACAGGTCATTGTAATGTAGAAAGTGCACGTAGCAACCTATTTGTTTATACTGCATTGAAATAATATTTTCTGACTAATTAGGTATTCTCATTGAGTTTATAACGAGGTAAGTACTGATGGTAATTGCTACTTAAATATTCCATTTACGTAGTTTTTTGTTAACTGTCATTTCGTTAAGAAAAACAGCACCCTAAGTTAATACTTTAGTTGTTTCAGACAAAAACTCTATTGTAATCAATAGGGTTTTTGTTCGCAGACGGTAGCTGGTACGCACGGAACAAAGACTTGTTTATCTCTGGATTACACATGCGAATAAAAATCGTCAAAATAAACATACATTAGTATACATGGTTCGATTTAAGTTTAGCTAATCAAACTTGCGACCAATGAGCGTCGCAAACTAACACGATTTGATTCGATTAACACTCGATTTAAATTCACTACGCGAGGGTACATTAGCAAATTAATAGCTGGGTTACGTAACTAGTGTCCACTATTCGGACGATATCGAGCGTGAGACGTGCTCGAGTGAGTCGCAAGGCCGACTTGTCGACATTGACCGTGAAGTTACGACATCAACTTACAAAAAAAACGTATTATGTTTCCGCAAATCAACCGCTCTGAACCAACTTCAAAAGTACAGTCTTGTTGAAAAACGTGGAGGCCACTCTACGTCACTTTACAATTTTCGTTGTTGTTGTAAACATACTTCGAATGACAAACAAATAAGTATCCTATTACAATTGAATTAAGATTTGTTTTGGTTTGTTTTTGCCGGTAATTTAATGTTTAGAGTTAAACAGAGTCAGAATTTTGCACGAAATTTATATTACAAGATTAAGAAGCTATTGTCTTAGAAGAGTTTTATCTATACTTGCAATTAAAATGATTTACTGTGAGAATTTAAAGTAAAATAATCGTCAATTACAATTCAATTATAATACAACATTTTTGGAATCATCTAGCAAGTATTCTTGACAGGATTAAATATTACTTTTGATTTGTATCTTAATAAATTCCATTCTGAGTATGGAAAATTGTCTGTATGTTATCATAATTACATGGTATGCACTTATTTTTTACAATAACATTCAGACTATCATTGCTAGGTACCCACATAAATTAGCCAAGAATTTAAAGGACAAAACGTACGGGGAAATAATATTGCCAATGAAAAAATATTTGCAATAAATACGAAAGGACACCGATAAATCATTTCTAATCCTATAATCACTATGAGGCAACGCCTAGAAAGGTTGGGAAAGAAAATAAAATACGAAACTTAATTAATAGACATTAAATAAAACATTTTTATTAAAAAGAAAAATGCATGTTTCCTCGTCGGTCAATTTATAAAGCACATAACAAACAAAAATTATTTTATTTCATATTTATTCTCAACATAGTATTGAAACAGCACTGTACAACAGATGTGCAAAGGTACATGCTTATTTATACGATCAAACATCATTAAAACTGATACATTAAATCCTCTAACCTTTCTAGAAAAATTAGAACCCTATCTTTATTGTATCCTGTAACATAGAGTCTACAGATCACCGAATTTCTCTCTTAGGTCACAGTAAAACAATTGCGATTCTCTAAGTAAATACAAAGGAACTGGGCGGGCGCTAGTTGAGTGCACGTGCAGTTCCTAATCAATGCGGAACCCGGCAATTGCCGAGGACGCTACATATCAAGGAATAGAAGAACATAATAGGGTTCGTATCTAGAGTTATGAAAACTAGGATGTTTTGCAGAGCCTTTTTGTGTGATACGAAAGTATTAAATTTTCTAGATGATCTT
The DNA here is from genome assembly GCA_905475315.1 of Autographa pulchrina. Classification (NCBI taxonomy): domain Eukaryota; kingdom Metazoa; phylum Arthropoda; class Insecta; order Lepidoptera; family Noctuidae; genus Autographa; species Autographa pulchrina. Next base: position 3,747,266 of record FR997763.1, on the reverse strand, counting down.
TTTTTTACTTATCCTCAACAGAACAAGTATGAACCCTTGAAAGTTATCTTAATTAATTAAAAAAGAAAAAAAATATAGCAATAAATATAAAAAAAATATCGTAAAAGATAATTGTTCGAAAACAATATTGATCTTGTGGTCTTGTAGAAATAAACTTCCAAAGGACAAACTATGACTCAAAGTCAGCTGTTTGCTCACATCCCAAGGATCTTCAAGAACAATCATTTTTATACTTATGACCCAAATTAAGAGCATTCAGCAACTAGTTACAGCCAAATTTCTCGTCTTGTGACATGTGAAAATGTTATATTTAGACGTTCCAGAATCCAAAATTGGTGCGAACCAATTGGTGAAGACATGTTCCAAGTCCGTTTCAATTAACAAAAATTATATTAATCCCGCTTGTTGGCGCCAATGCATCATGAGCGCCCCCTACCACTGTACGCCGTGCGATAGATTAAGTGATCGTTATCGCTTAATATTCAAGGAGCATAGCACCACCCACATGCAAACTGTTTGCTAGCTGTATTTCTTTTGCCGACGGAAATCTCACATATATTTTTTGTTAGAATATAAGGTTGGCTGGGATGTAAGCGGAGCTAGCCATGTAAAGGAAATCCTTATGTGGTATGTGGAACAACAAATTAAGTTTACAACGAGATAGGGAACGTTAAGTTAGCGCAGACATTTTCTTTCTAAGATCGATCCTGTTTTGTTTTTCCTTTCTTTGCAAAAACAGTATTACCTATTGTGCCAGAAATGTACGGACTCTAAGAAAGTTTTTTTTTTTAATTTTGCTCAACTTCTTGGTTTCGTGCAAAACATAAAATTTTTGAAGAATAATAAAACAGAACAGTTTTTTTTTACCAACAAAACTACCTAATTGGGGAACATCTCAACAAACAGAAGCTGCATAAATACAAACTACATTTCCTTAGAATATTAAAGAAACATGATTCAGGCTTAAGCGATTTACACAGCCGTTGTTTTTTTATTAGTTTCATAGTACGTACACACGCGACCTTGGTTTGAGCTGATGTTGCCGTCAAAATACTTAATTATTCATTATTTTACATTAATTTGTATGATATTGTTTTTGTACGTTCTTTAATGCCGCATAATAATATGAAGAATTTTAACTGTTTTCTAACGTGTTTACTTCGCAAAAATAAATGATTTGATTAATAGTTTTTCTTCTTCTTCTTCTTCATATTATTGTGAAACGAGCATTTAATTTATTTATTATTATATTAAAAAAAATGTGTAAATAAAAAAACATTTGGAGAGTTAAATCTGAATTATATAAAAATATTTGTGTTAGGTATACTTTCTGCTCTATTAAGCTGAAATCAAAACTTGCCGTTGTTAGTAATTCTAATATTCGTTTCAGTCTTTCACAGAATCAATGTTAGTATTGAAAGATCTACAAACCAATTTAATATAATAATCCTGCCTATAAACGTCCCACTGCTGGGCACAGGCCTCTTCTCATATAGAGAAGGCACGAGCATTGATCACACGCTTGCTCTCTGCGGATTGGCGATTTCAGATCCCAAATTTTGGAATCCAGGTTTCCTCACGATGTTTTCCTTCACCGTTTGTCAGAAGTGTCTTAGAATAATTAAGAAAGTACATATAACTTTGAAAAAGCCACATTGGTACTTGCCTGGGTTCGAACCTGCAACCTTGTGCATACAAATCCGTTCATTGAACCGCTAGGCCACCACGACAATTCAACAACAATACAAACCAATTTAATAATCTACGTCAAATTCTAACTAGCTGCGTATCAATTCTAGGTATTTAACTATTTACAGTTTGCAAAACCATTTTACATAGATATTCAAATATCAGAGTTGTTAGTTATTATAATTGGCAAATATTTTACTAAACATTTTGCCTCTCATGACAGATGGTATACTATGTTCAACATGTTACGTATTACTATTCAGCGAAAAAAACTAGAATAAACGTGGCTTACCACGTTCATGGACGTGGACCTTAGTCCACTTATAAAAAGAAATACAATGTAGTCAATATAATGATCAGAACAAAATCACCTATTTGAAATTTAAAACATCATCATGATTATCAATCTATCCCATTCCATAAAAAGGTTAACAAATCACTTTGAACATCCAAATCAATTATTTACAGTAAATATTTACATATTTTACGATGTCGATATTCGATATAGTGCGACGCAGGGTCATGAGCGAGGAAGTGAATAGACAATGCACGGAGTTTCGCAACTCAAGCGCACAACGCCCGAAGTAGGAAGTCTTTGGTTATCACGACAATCAGAGATAAGTGACACAACGTATTTATCGACAATTAGGATTTTTACAAAATATAACCTGCACATCACTATAGGGTATTTTTTTATCTGGTATTCCATTTTTGAAATTTTTATTATGATCTATAATTTATTGTGTTTTTGGAAACGAATATTGGATGATATTTTTGTTTATAGTAATATTGTTTATAGTAATACTAGCTTTTGCCCATGACTTTGTTCGCGTGGAATAGTGACTTTTGGTTTTACCCACATAGTTCCCGATCTCGCGGGATCTCTTCAAAAATGAAATGTGGAATTTCAGAAAAAAACGATTTATTTACATTTTTCCGATGAATTTTCAGTACTGAATTGATGCCGACGCTTGACCAATAGATGGCGCTGTATGTCCGGAATAAATTTTATTTTTTATTTTATTTTTTGTAATAAAAACTATCCTATGTCCTTTCTCAAGTTCCAAACTATGTCTGTACCAAATTTCACACAAATCGGTTCAGTAGTTTAGGCGTGAAGCAAAGACAGACAGACAGACAGACAGACAGAAAGACAGACAGACAGACAGACAGAGTTACTTTCGCATTTATAATATTAGTTTGGATTTGGATTATAGAATTAGCGCGTACATGCTTAAATACCTTTAGGATATATATATAGGAGATATTTTTGTTATTCAGGGAAACAATTTCAGCCGGTGTTAATATTAAATTCTTCGAGCAAATTCCCTTTACCTAATATGAAGATTTGATTCAATCTCGTGCTCTATGATCCGCAAATGGATTTTATTTCGCATACCGGCCTATGAAGAGCCATAAACACAAAAGTTTATAGTGCAGTCATACAATAATTTACTTTCTAATACGCACGTAATGACATTCTCGGGGACAAGCATTTTCAAGGTGGTTACTTGGAAGATCAAGTTTCATAGAAGCATAACTGCAAAACCACACAGTTTTATGTCACTCTTAAGATTATTCATAGAGCCTCTAGACCTATGTTTTGTACGTGAGATACATATCTTCAGATAAGCTTAAGGACTACTATTATTTTTTTCTTTTTTCTTCTTCAAATTTTAATGTTACTACCCGTGTCTGGGTAGAGGCTGTACCATCGCAAATTGTTACGAACACTGACCAAAAAAACTGAATTTTATAAAATTAAAGAGAAAATAATTGGCTCATATATGCAATTAGCTTCTGTACACTTGCATTTTGAGCAAGAATTGCGTAAGACTTTTTATGGTTAATTTTGCTCAAGTTACGTAAATTTCAGTTCCTTTACGATAGCGAATTAAATTAGCTGATAAATATGATTAATAGATATTGAGTATTGATATAGCAAGATTATTGGACATAGTACCCAAACTGATAACAATGATAATATTTGTTTTGTTTTTATACTAGATTTACACGTTTATATCTTTAAGTTTTCGAGTGTCGTGTAATTACTTATCTGAAACTGACACGTCTTAGTTTTTTTCCTCTTCATTGTATTTTAAGATATAAACATTATTGTATAAGTTAAACCTATAATGTTGTTCATTAATTGTAGTTATAGGAAAGAACAAATAACAGACAAACAAATAAAAGAAAAACACTAAAGGGAATAAAACTTTCATCGAATGAAAACAGAAAACAGTTAAAGACTCCCGAAGGATCTAATTACGTTCTCAATAAAAGGACAATGAAATAGTGAGTAGATTTCCTTTGAGACCTTCCGAACATTATACTCGGGGCGTCTGAAAAACAAAAGACTGTGGACGCAAATCAAAACGGCGAGCAAGTCATCGGGCCCTAACAGCTGGCAGTCACGGCATACAGTAATATACACGTGAAACTCATAAGCACGGTCGTCATGAATCACTTGACATTGAAAACGCCGAAAGCCCTAACACCCGAATTTTAGGGTGGCGTTTCTCGCTCCCATCGATCCCCGTGGAAATGGGTCGCCCTCCCTAGCCTGTGACCTTGGGTGCCGAAGATGGCCGACCGTTTCCGAAAACTTCCGAAGCGTTCATTCATTCAAACTCGCTATGTAAGTGTAGGCTGACGGATTTTAGTATACAGTATAGCCTGCTTCCACTTCCACTTTTAATGATGTGAACTTAGCGTTTCACAGGTTTTTATAATGCTCAAGTTATTTTTAGCTTTTTCTATCTTTGGAGCGTAGGTATAGTGTATTTTTTTCTATGATAGAGACCGGACGGACCAGTATTCGTTGTAATAACTGATTTATTTTTAAGACTTCGTTTCTGTTTACTCTTCAGGTATTTTAAGCCTTTCTCTTTGATTGAAAAAATCCAGTCTATCATCATGGTCAATGGTGTTTAAGGTTTACTTTAATTGGGCGAAAGGGATAGCTGATTGCCTTGCAGCGTTTGCAATGCGTCCCAAATAGTGTGCTTGACATAAATTATTAAAACCTTCATAAGAGTAAATTAGGATTAAATATCTTGTTAATATTAAATGCCTGCTCTTACATATCCCGTTTAAGAGTTACGCATGTATCGTTGCTGTTTGAAAAGTGAGCATGTTTGCTTCAAAAACACTTGAAGTCATGCGCAGTGAGTGCTCTTGTGTTCGCAATCATATTACGTCTTTTAATATTTGTATTAATTGATAAATTGGTTTCATCCAAATCAACTGCATCTTTAAATTATATTATGTTTTTATTTTTACTTTTACTAACTGAAGATAAAAAGATGACTCTACACCCATATAATTAATCATAAGTTTTCAAAGTTTCAAGTTGATCTGTGTTTAGATATTAGCTTTGGTCTACTAAAAACCTTATTTAGATGTCATAAAATTTGACTGCAAAATAAATAGACAATCCTTTCTAAATTGAAAACTAAATAATACCTATTAATAGTTGTAGTGATATGCATTATTCTTCCGATGCACCAAGGGTGCTGTATAGCTCTGTAAACAAGTAAGAAACCGCGGAAGATCTAAAGCACCTGCAAGACAATGCAGGGTCGTCTTATCACTCATATCAATATTTGTATGACCTTAGGAAAATTTATCACCATACCCGAGGGCGGGAAGATTAGTTAGCCTAACAATGAAGTACTAATTATGTAATTAATTACTTTTCAAGTTGTTTTGATGCTGAAAAACAGCGTCTTCAAAATTGGGAATTCATAATGGAAGGACTTGGGCGAGGCCTTTGCCCAGCAGTGGGACAGTGTAGCCTAGGAAAATAAAAGGTATTGGGGACAGCAGTCAGACTCAGTACTAGGCTAGGCAAGCCCTTTTTATCAGGGAAAATTTTCTCGAACTACATTTGGCATCCATTACTGAGATAGGTAAAGTGGTTTGACGAACTCTTACCGGGAATACTAAAGGAGTGCTTCCTACATTATACATCCTAGTATTTAAGGACCACCAGAAACGAATTTAACCAACCCTCAAAGAACTAATTCAACTCCTTAAATGTTTACATCGATGTTGTCTGAGTAACATATAATAAATAATATCTCTATAGATTTTTTATTCTAATACGCTAATTTGCTACTATATACCTATCTGATTTTTATCAGGTTACGTGCTTTAGTAGAAATGAAAAGCGAGTGAATACGCGGGGCACACCGCTCGCGCTCGGGTAGTTCCTATATTATTAAAATATGTAAACGCAAATTATAAAATTAATGTGTTTTTGATAGTTATTTTTTACGAATTTATAATTTCCATTATCTTGTTCTAATACGTCAGTAACCTGATGACATTAATGTTACAGTATACATAATAATTATAATCCCAAGGTTCAAACAGTGGAATTTTTAAGAAAAACCGGTCCCGCGTCTTCCGTGGTAAATGATATTAGTTTTGTGAGGTCTTTTGTATGAATATTAATTTGAACTAATATGGTCAAATTTATACTAGGTTATGTTAGCTGACACTTAGCTGCATACAATTGTACTGCACACTTACTTTAGACGTTTGGTAGACTCTACTCGTGATCAGAGAGCTGGTTTGTTCCTTGCACAGAGAATTGGCATAGCCATTCAACGTGGCAATGCTGCCAGCCTTCTGGGCACGTTTCCCGCCATTGACAAGGATGACGATGAGTTTTTTGACGCGTGTTAGTTTTATTTATTTATATAAGATTTAATTTTAGTCTTTGTTTGTTCTTGTATTAGATTTAAGTATTGAATTGTAAAAAAACTGCATTTACTTATGTTTTCTCTATAAGTGACTTTGTAATTCTTTTGAGAAATCAATCTTTAATCGTATAAAGGTGGATACTAAAATGAAAGTTATTTATTTGATTAATATATCATTTATATATAACTGCCTCGTTGGCCTAGTGGGTCTAAGCGCGACTGCTACGCTAGAGGTCTTGGGTTCGATTCCCAAGTCGACCAAGGTGTTATTGGGTTTTCTATGAAATTCTCAGTAGCAGGTCGGAGTTTGGATTTGTGCCCGGTTAGTGGCAATAAATAGGCTCGCCCCCTATCGCTCGGGACCTAAACATACCGGCGAACTGTGGGTGTACATTGGTACACCTCTGCCTAACCCTTCGGGGATACAGGCGTGATGTTATGTTGTGTTATGTTAATATATCATTTTAGGAATAAGACAGTATTTTAGCTTTCTTTCCCAATGTTCATTTCCTTTCTGTAATCATTAAATTATCATAATACCTAAGTTAACCGGTTTAAAAAAAGAATTTGCATTTTCTGATAATTTAGAGAAACTTTTAAAGCTAAAACCTCAATCAAATGAGTGCATCCTCATATTTATATGTTAAATTAAGTAGAACATGTCATATTCCATATATTATTGTTAATTAAAATTTAAAGTACCTACTAAGTGTTTAAAATAGAATCTAATCATTCTAAAAATAAATATCTGTGAATTAATTACTGACGTCCGTGTCATTGTTTCAGTAATCTTTTAATAATAATTTCCGACAATCGTATAACGTTTATTGCATTAAAAATGTTCATATTTAATTTTGTTTTGTATATACCTACTTAATTTAATTATTGTTGTCTGTCAACGTCTGTTTATAACCTCAAACTTGATCAAAGTGATCAAAAATTTTTACGTTTCTTATTTTAATGAGTAGTCGTAGTGCGATAAATATATTACTTGCTATATCAGCATTATTGTAAAAATCATAAAAAAGTAAAAACCTATCAAAATCGTAAAATTATTGTAAAATTTAAGTCGTAAAAAATTATGAATGGCACGCGCTATCTGTGTCAATAATATTTAACCACACCTAACTTCCTTCGGCTTTAATGATTATTTGATTATCGCACTAATTAAATTGATTATTTGTTGATACACTTACTGTAGATAAAGTACAAATTTTCCGTAATTTTTAGATAATTACCGCAAACAATGTCGCTTCGCAGGATTGAACGCAAAAACCGAGAGTTGCCGAAATTTGGCGAATGCCTCCGAAATCAGCCGACTTCATTATAATAGTAATCGGTGCATTTCAAATCTAGAATCAGAAACTCGGCAAACTAGTTTGAAAATCGGTTAAAAAAACTCGCACTTTTATAATTATGTATAACTGAGTTCGTGCCAATTCGGAGGTAAACGAAAAAACATGTCGGTAATTTAAGTGATTTATCATATTATTATCATAAAAAATGTGAATGGTAAATATATCTCTACGTATTTTATAATTAAGATAAGATTATCTTTGAAAATCGCCTTACATTTTCCGGATTAAAGACGGTATAAAAAAAAACAAAATGGTTCTAAACTCTACATTTTGTAGCTCCATTACGCACTACAGAAGCTACATTTTTTTACCGATAACTGCTACACTCACGTAACGACTTCAAAGACCGCGGCCTTTTAGTATTGGCATTTATGATTATTCAAATCGACAGACACCAATGCTCAAGTGTTGTACGACTACTGGATGACGTCATACGATAGCGAAACAGTCAATATTTGATACCGAGCCATTAGCCGCAGCGTGTGATAACACACAACAAGTTCACTAATGAATACAGAACACAAAGATACTGCAAATCGAAACGTGATTAGCGAATAAAATTTGTATTGTGAATGCTTAAATAATGTCACATATAATGTGAACAATAAACTACAAAACTGAACCTTATCACTAAGGTAATAGAGGTGATACAAATATCAGGTATTCCAGAACGATACAGATAGTATTTACGAAGTGTGAATGCAGTTACTGCGTTGCTTGTTGAGTTCATCAATTTTCTATAGCAAAGTTGCATTGAATAACATGAGATCTTCTATCAATCATATTGATGAAATTCTGATTAGATATTTTTATTGATTTAAAATTTATAAAACAGAATTTAAATTTAAAATTGTTAACGTTAATTATTACGTAAATTGGTATTACATTTTATACCGTTAGCATTTAGTATGTAATTGTCAATAAAATGCATTAAGTTAAATACTAAACAGGTGATAAGGTAACCTGAATTTTACGTATTAAGTCATAGACGACTTATTTAACGAGCTTCCAAAAATGTTTTTTTATTTTTTTTATTTAATTGTCAAAATTACTTTTTTTAATATTAAACTAAATTGATTTATTTAGGATGCTCATTAATATTAAAGAAAAATACCCTCTCACTTTAGTCAAGAGCCTTTTTAGTATAATTATGGGCTGTTATAAGGTCAGAGCGAGGTCATTTGAAAGTTCATTTTCCAGTATTGGATTGTTTGTTGATACGAAGTAGATTGTTACAAAAAATGAAGAATAAAAAACTGAAGAAAAGCAGATAAACTTTAATGTTTGAAATAAATCAATAGCTTGAGTATTTTCGTCATAAAATAAATAATAGAAAATATCAATCGAATGAATTCAAAACATTTAATTCAACGCATGAATAAAATATTGACCATCATTAAAAAATACTAGGAGTTTAATAAAAAAAAACGACTGACTTGGCACGAGGTTATCAAACTAAACACATGACCTTTGTCTGCAGTAGATCATGATACTGACAACACTGACAACGCGAATTTACCTATTTTAGATAACTGCTTCCGCGCAAGGTACCAAAGCAATATAATCTGACATATTAAAGTGACCATTTCGACTTTCAGTATTTAAAAAAAAACACTGCAACATTTGAAATTTGAAACGCGTTTGATGTCATCGACGTTTTGACCATAAAAAAATAACATTCGAATCTTGAAATGTGTAAACTGCCAGTGCTGCCGCTGACAGTTTGATTATTTAAAAACAAAAGAAAAATTCTATAGTTTCTGAGATTAAAAATTAAAATTACTAAAGTGTCAAAGATTAGTGCTAATTAGTGGGTTATTAAAGTAGTAAAGTCTGTAACTGTCATTGTTGTACGTGTTAAACATGGAAATTATTAGGTCGAAGATTTAATTGAATGATAGTAAAAAGCTATTTAATACCTGTTTTTGCAAAAGTGAAAAAACTGTTTCGGTAAATGTCGCGTTAAGTGATATTACAGTAAATGTACCAAACAATATTTAATTCTTTAATATATTGCATCAGTTTGTAGAATAAACTGCAAAATTTTGAATTGACTGTCCCTTTTAAGCTCTACTTTTGTAGAGTTAGGTATATAGTTACGATGTGTGATATATTTCAGGATATGTGTGATATTTTATTGATATTTATAGGCACACTTTCGCTAAAACACAGCATCTCCGAGGTGGGGTGCCGGGGGAAGACGTCGGAAGGTTATCAGCCGTGATAAGAGCCCATCCATCACTCGCCGCGCGTCTGTCAACGAATGCTCTTGGGTGACAGCTAACGTGGAAGATTTTAACTCACCAACTACATTATATATCAATATATGACATTACTGGGTAATAGAGAAAACATTATGTAAGTTTAGGGGCCTTTTTCTAAAACATGGGGAAAAATCTCGCTTTTTGACCTGTCAGAGATCCAATTACATAGTATAGAAAATATTAATAATGTTATTTAATAGATAAATAATATCCAAGTAACTAACTGATCTCCTGCAGTGACTGACATTGACAATGTTTATATAACAACTAACAACTTTAGATTTATATATGCAATCATAGGTTTTTACCTAAACATTGAGATGATTAAATCTGATTTGAAGGAATGAAAAGTAAATGGATAGAGAAGGCTTCCACTATAAATGGAATATTCTATTAGAGTGTTAGGTTTTACGATTTCTGAGAATTTTGTCTAGGAATGTAATTTAAGTCTCAGAATTTTCAGGATAACACGAACAGGATTATGGATGTTAATGAAAACTGGAGAACTGAAAATGTACGGTATAGATAAATAAATATTGAAAATATTCCATTTAAGAAAATTTACGAAGATGTGTGAAAATTTGAGGAGTCCTTTTGCGAAATTGTTGGTAAGGCTCGAGAGAAGAAGAAAGAGATTTTTATTAAATTTTGGTTAAAAATAAAACATCATTAATTTCTTCTAATATTTTTGAGAACATTATTCTAAATTATCATGTTAATTCAAGAAATAAATCTAAAACTTTATGTGTAAGTGCAGAAATGTTTATTAACGTAGTGCTAATATATGTAAAGAAAATAAATCCACTTTAGAATTCTACATAGAGTGGACGAGATCGTTCGCGTTACGCAACAACTCGTGACTCTTATTACGAGTGTCACAATCAATAAACGTAATATGTCAATTTGAATTCACCAAACAAATATACACCATCCCGATATTGAATTAAAGTTAAAAGTAGAGTGACAGTCCACGGCATTGGTTTGTTACTAGAATACTAAGATATTTTTTTCTAGTCAAGTCTCATATTATAATATTAATAAAGTTTTAATGTTCTATTGGTCTGTTTGTTTGACTATCGTTATGATTATTATCGTAATCGATTGAAATCACGGAAACAACATTTAAAATCGTTATTTCATTCAATGTTCCACCATTACTCATAATGGGTTTAACACTTAGATTCCTCTGTTATTTCAAGTTATCTTTTAATGTAAGGTGACATTCATGTAACAATTATCTTTATCTATATGCAGGTATGGCTTTCAGAATATCATGTACACATTAGAATAGTAACAAGTGATAGCATTGTATGCATTTTTATAAGCGATGCTGTTGTTAATACTAATGATATGTATAACGTTGAAAGTAAAGAAATAAATAAATATTTTCTTATTTACTCAGTAGTAGAGGTCGGTAATAAAATGAACAATATTAATGAAGAAAAAACAAAAAAGACAGTTGAACACGCACGCCAAGAACCCACAAGCGGTCCGCTGGCGCACACCCGCACATTAGCAAAAAACGTGTCGGTATACACACATACAGAAGCAAAAACTTCGCAGATGTGCTCACACGCATCGTTGTCGAGCAAAAAGCAACCGGCGTGTCTTGATCTCGAGTCGGTGTAGCTTCACCCGTTTGCTTGTATCTTCTCGCTTCTCATTATTTTACTATTCGAAAATCATGACTGTTATCTCCCAAAACACCTTCACTTTCTGCCACAACTTCAACTCTCCCTTTTGTTTGTGGTTCTAAAATTCCTCTCATCTCGAACACAAAAGCCAACATTCAAGAATTTAATTTTAATTTGCTCAAAACGTTTCAATTATCACTGAAACTTTTGTAATCCGTCTTCCGATAAAGTCTTTATTCGTGTGAAATATCTGCAAAGATTATCATCTTGTCTGCCATCTCAGCCTGAGGACATTTTCTATCTGTTTTATTTTTGAATAATTTCACTTACTTTATTCTATTCAGCACCTGTGCAATTAAATCTTTATTATCCCTAAGCTGAGCTGTCGTAGTGGTAACTCGTTTTTAATTACATTTTAAGTACACATCTACTTAAACAAAACAACGCTTAAGACAAGTCGAGTTCGTCGGGCACATTTGAACGTCGGTACTTGTTATAATGCTGTCGTCATCATAATAATAAACATGTAGAGCAAGTGATACCAACATTACTGATAGTATAATGATAATGTTCTTCATTTAAATTACAGTGTAATAATTATTGTAAGTCCCGTGCGACGTGACAAATAAATGCTTAAATTAATACAAGTATGAACATTGTAATTTGGGTTATTATTTGCTTTTATATGTATTTATCAGAAGCAACTGTTTTATAAAATAATTAAATGCAATCGTTTGTTATAGTTTTTACCGTGTATACCGTATGTATATATATATAACACCGTACCTTTTATACGTTTTGCTAACTCTCGTTATCTTTTGGAACTAGAATAATTAGTTTCAACCGGGGTACCCATTGTTAATATGCATACATGTAAATTTGGTGTCTAATACCCGTTTTATTTCTACGTATCTAAGAGAAACCTGTTAGTGGATTTATGTAAAATGTCAAACTTGAAGGTCGAAGGTACGAAGAACCGACGACACCTAAGACTTCCGATACAAAGTGATTTTATCAGTAAAAGTGAGTAAAATACATCTTGAAAGAACTGCTCGTAAAATATTCAAAATGTCAAAGTTCAAAATAACAATACACGCGGTTCCATTGCTTTCTTTGTTTTGTTATATTTTCAAAAACTTAACATCTTAAAATAACACAGAGAGTTAACGATTATGTAACGAAAGTATGTTATTTAATCTAGTTGGTTCTAAATTAATGACGATTTAACATTGCAAAGGATTTTATGTTTTTAAATAATAAGAGCAATGTATTATAAAACGGTAGTGCATTCACCAGTAGATGTCTGAGAGTTGTAGGGCAGGTCATGGCTGAATGCGTTAGTACAAACGGATGTGTACATGATAACATTATCACTATTTTACAAGCCTGTTTGCAGCAGAAACAGCTAGTTAAGAGAAGACAAACATACCATCTCAACTATCTTATGCAAAATTAAAATATCTGACATAAAATAAGTGCAGCGGCTTCTGTATACGTAACGTAAGTTGCATGTTTTTTATGTCAATTGTTGGCATTCTGTGTGTAGCCTTGTAATAAGTCCTACGTTCAATTGTCATGTTTGTCTGGAGTAGTGTGTCTGGCCACTACCTCAAGTACCAGGCTAGCAGCGGATCGTGGCGGTGTCACGTTACGCGGTGGCTGTTGACACCAGCGCCTGATTAATATTTATGATACGGCTGAGCATCTCGCATGGCCGGTTCGCTCACTCGATGCGAATTATCTCCATCCTACTCGCACAAACGCACGTCTTATATGCTAGACAGAATGCGCATATGTTAGTACATATGGCAACTGCTCTTTCAACATCGAACGTGCGTAAGTGCGAATGAGAATCCCAAATCTTCTTAATTTTTGTTAAGTATCGTTTTTGCTACCAGTTTTTTTGGATTTAAACGTCTTTTAACCTTGGTGGAGTACGATGAGGTTTTTTGGTAAACATTCAGACAAGTTTTTTTTTAAATGTTTTTATACTTAACATAAAATTCTTATTAGTTTGCTGTTGGAACTTTTAAAATCATAATCAAATTTCGGTCACTGAACTTCTTGTTTCTTGGAGGAGGCGTAAATCACTTGATCGGTGTCAGGCCCACTGACCATTCGATTGCAAATCGAAAGAACTGAGTATGTGGAACGAGGCGTGGGACCAACGCCTCGAACCTGACCGTATCGAGGTATCTCAACCGGACAGACTCGACTCGACTGCCATTATAAAAAAAAATTGCAACAGCTATAAGGGAAAACCGTGTTGTAGAAATTACAGCCATTTAGAAAAGGGAACACTTGTAGCATGTCGTTTGTTGAGACAGATAATTAAATACTGTAAGACAATTTCTTGGTCATGTTCATCTACCATAAACAAATTCATGTTCATTTAAATTACTCATTGGACCGTTTCATTACTCACTTAAACAGTCTTGCACGTTGTTAATTGAAACGCATCCAAAATTAGTATTTACATCTCCTTTGCTTTATCAGAACCACAATGACAGGAATCAATGTCATTTAATAAATGATTTGTTGTTTTGCTCGGCCAATTTGCATCTTATTATTGATTTTTACAATAATAAATGAGCATATTTAAATTCTTCCATAACGTCTCGGTTGACAGTACACATTTAATATATTTTCTCATTGTGTTTCCTGCACGAATCTCTCACATTAACAGAATTATCATTGTGTTTGCTACACCATTATCGTTGTTTGTCTGGACATTTTCCGTGAGCTCGCGCGCTTCCAGCGCCGGCCGGCGTTCGCGAGACTTCGCTCCAAGGTCACGTTATCGTGCTATCGCCAGCCCTGAACCAATCCAAGGTTAACAGAAGAATATCCACTTTTCAAATGAACGGGTAGATTCTAGACACAAAATTGTAAAATCATCGACATCAACACGTCACTAGCACGTCCGTCTTACAGGAACTGGGCAATCTCGACCGTCGCGCGTCGAGTCTTTATTGTTAATTTGCAAACGCTAGTGGAGCTCTGTCCGGACGCGTACTCTCGCTTTTAAGTAGCAATGCCGCAATATAGTCTCAAATCAAATTAACTGCGTGTTTACATTTTATAAATAGAGCGCGTTCACGTGGCGCCGTAGAGAGATAAGCGACCGACGACTCGTCCACATCACTCACCGTGCGCTGTTAACATCCTCCGCGGGGTGGCACGGGATCCTCCGTCACACTGACACTCGTGCGGGATATAAAGCACTCACAAACGGCGCACTAAGTTGAGCGGCACACGCGAGGACTGCACGGCGCGACACCCACAACTAGAATGCGGGTGAGACAGCTCGTCGCGGGGCGCGGGGGGAGACCGGCAGCGAAACACAGTTCATACGAAGGCGCGGCGACGAGAACTGCGGCCGAGCAAGAGCGCGATCCCCCCCATTGGTCGGTGGTGGGGTGACGTCACGCGATTCCGCCAATCGCCGCTCAGCCCCTAGTTCCTGCTGCCGGCCGGGAGAGGCGCAGCTGTCGAGGAAGTCGCCCGCCCTACAGAGCTTTCTTCAGCTAGGGCGTGTGCTTTTGCGGGCGGCCAGCACGGAAAGAAATTACGGAACCATGAATTATGTATATTTTGTTACTTTTTTGGTTTACCCAACTGATCAGAATAATAATTATAATTTATAGTTACAACCTTACCGATCATGTCAAACGTTTGAGGTTTATTCAGATTCGATTCGTATTGTTTTGGGTTGTTGCCAAAAAAGGTTAATATTCGATGATCTAAATGAGCGAAAAAATGATAGGAGACCCAGGTTCGAGAAGACATAATTGCAAACGATATTACAGAACTTTAAGCCTATAGTTAGGTTCTAGTTCAGGTATTAGTTTAACAAAGTAATAACTAAACAAATTGAAGTTTCAGCGTCTTGTAACCGTCAAAATATTTTTATTTATGAATCTTCTCGAACATAAACTAACAAACAAATTGTTACAAGAAACTGAACTTTGTAAATACAAACGTCTAAATGTTGAATGAATTTGGTACAAATTTTTGAATGGGAAAAGTTACTGAAAATTATTTGGCTTAGAGACTTGTTGTACTAAGAATTGTTTGATCGGTGTCACGGGGTCTTATTGCACGAAACGGGTAAAGACGAATGTTTAGAAATTAGTGCGAAGACAAAAGGCTGAAGTATTCAATATGGTTTTACGAATATCTCATACGTGTTTGTTCTAAATTATATTTTATCTCACCTTACTATCTGTTTTCTCTTTGTATTTAAACTTTGTTTACACCTAGTTAAATGTACATGCTGTGGTCTCCTATAAGGGAAGGAGTACACGTAAAAGAACCCTCTGTGTAATTGTTGTTTATATTGTCTGTGTATTCTTTGTTGGAGATCCTAATAAATAAATAAAAAATAAAAATTGCACAAATTTTTTAATGTTTGTATTACAGGTACAGTACCTACCTATATATATTATGTATAATAAACTGGAAGGTATTCCAGATTTTTGTTTTTGTTGAAAAAGCGGGTATTTACTACAGGGATAACAAACATTTTTGTAAATCTCTGGCAGTTTCTGAGTTGTTTTTGTTATGAAGAATGAAAGGAAAGTAAAACAATTAGCATTATATAAAGTTAAAATATATATTATCAAATATTGAGATTACAGAATAATAAATGCTGTAGTGTAGACCATATCGATAAAAAGAGAGTTGAATCGCTACGCAAAAAAAATGATATTTTTATTAAAGAATTTTACCGAATATAAATGTTTTAGTAATAATATGCTAGTTTGATTTTAAGCTCTATTAATTTACCCCCAATTCTGATAAATGAGGTTCCAGCTGCTATCGCTAATCTTCCATCCAATTCTGGTATTATTATTGAATTCAGAAAATGGGTATTAAATAATCTGTGGAGTAAAAGAAGTCGAAAACATGAATTACTTTTTTTATTTATTTTATTTTTATTTAATCATTTATGTACACACAACACATTAACAAATAATATTACATATTTAAAACTGATGTACAAAGGTGCTGCTTATTTCATTTTTATTCCATGACTACTGCAATACTTAGCTAATAAGATATCTTTAGAATTAAATAAACAAAAAAAAATCATTCGATCATCTCACATAATTTAAATACATATTCTGAATTAAAACTTTTAGTAAGCCAATACATTTCTTACAATTACAAGTAGAGTCCTGAAATCGATACATAAAGTTGTAGCATTAGGTAAACAGTAGAGCCACTCTTAAAATCGGTCGCCGTGTTACCTTCGGAATACTGATGAAACCTGTCACTGAAACAAATGTGAGCAGACAGGCGTTGTTCTCTGTTGTACTATAATGTCACTTTATAGGTGTATATTGTAGAGCAGATAGTTCGCAACAGTTATAAGTATTTGAAAAAAAATTGTATACGGATTTGTTTAATAGTAGATATTTACTTTAAATAATAATGTGCAGTAATATTTAGGATCAAACTTGGAATATCCAAAGTTTTTTTATTGAACTGTTAACAAATGGAAATTTTAAAACAACTTATCTGAGAAAAGTGTATTAGATATAGCTTTTCTACTTATTCTAGAAGAACGAGTATCTACTTATCTAAAAAATAGTGTTTGAGGAATATCTGGAGATTTGGTAGTTCTTATCTATTAAACATCGACTCTACTTTTCAACAATATTATAATTTATAAATCTACTAGTGTAAAGCTATCGTAATGTTTTGGATCTTTGATTTTAGACGAAATATAAATAATCTGCTACTAAAATATTTGCTATTAAGTCCTTATATTTAGAATAATCGAAATTTTATCTAAAGAATTCCCAGCAAAATTTCCATACACGGCACAAACCACTAACCACCAAAGATCATAAATCCAAGCGACTAAATATTCAAAGTAAAGCAATTCTGTAGGTACCGCCGAGATCTTTGTCATTAGAGTGTGCTGTAAACAAAACCCTTAGTGGTGCCCGAGGGAACGACAGCTGTCTCCAAGCCTCACTCCTCAACCATTAAACACCCACGTTGATACTCATAACTACAACAAAAACAAAACCCAAATCTCAACCCTAAACTCAAAAAAATAAAGTTCAAATTCAATCACCCAAATCCTAAATCTCGTAAGAATACATACATAGCATCGCGAAATTTGAAATTGAGTTTTATTTTTTTGGTGATAAGATTGCTTTTAAGAAAGTAATCCGAAATTATATCACAGGAAATTGTACCAGAGATTTAAGTTGAAAAAGTGTTAGTGAATGGAATAAGGATTCTAGAGTGTTGAAAACAATTTTTCATATTGACTGTGATCATTTTGTAAGTGAATATTACAAAAAGTTTCAGACTTAGACTTTGTTCAGATCAAACGAAAGAAGATTATCTCACTCTATTTATTTTGTTTATGACGATTTGAAGATATTTTCTTTTAGCGTCTTTAATATAAGACATCAGGGACGATTTTGGTTACCTGAAATACAGGCTCTGAGCCTAGTTTAGGCACCAGCCTCCCACAATATAATGCCCCTTCTATTATGTCACGGTAGAAATAAAGTTACAATTAAGAACAATATTGTGGAGAAAATAAATCAATAAAAAAAGAAAATTATCAACCTTATCAACATAGATTATAGGAAAACTAATCATGCTTGCTATAATGGAGATTTTCATTTTTTTTTTTCATTTTTACTTAAAACTCGATATTTTAGAAAAGTAGTAGTGGTTTGGAATTCATCTTTTTTCCGTTTTCTATGAGAATATAATATCATTATGTTATATATTAGCAGATTTAATATCATAAGGCTATGTGCCCGCTGTCCGCCTACAAAACACTTGAAAAACTATCCCGAGACCTTCCATTATTCAAATTATTATTTATCTAAGGAAGATATTCTTTCACCTTCCCTTTATTAAAACTACAGAACTTTTTCTTTTTTCAAGGCCAAAATTTTGAAAAAAGAGTCTTTAGCTAGACTGCTCCTGATGTTTTTAAAGTCATTCTATTATTCGGGGTTGAGACGAATCCAACAAATCAAAGATCATGAAAATCGGCCCTCCTGTTCTTGAGTTATCAATGGTGTAACTAAACCCGACTATATTTTATATGAATCGATAGATTACTAGCTTCTTGACTAAGACTTGAATCAAACCTATTAGAAATAAATATATACTATAATATACGATACAAGAGAACTGAGTTGTTCGAGTTTACCTTCATCAGTGTAATAAGAGTTGGCTGGAAACTTAGTAAGTGCTTATATTATTATGAATTATAAACTTTGGACTATGATAAGCGAAACTTTAGCATTCTGAGAAAATTATATTCAACAATATTGAAGGGGCTTTTGTTCTAGGAATTTGATCGAAGATTGAGCAAATAGTTCGGCGAGTTTGATTACAATTAAGTTGATTCTCGAAAACTTTTTAATTTCTGTTTTAAGTTCAAGATACTTCGGGATAAATCATTTTTTCTGTAAGTATCATTTTGACGAGTTTGTTTAGGCTGTGTACTACTAAATGAGGAAAAACTTTGAGGTTTCTTTTATCGGTGTAAGACCCCATAAATACTGGCTCGTAAATTCTTATAAATTTTTGATTCATAAACTTCAGATTACTAACAAATTGCCAACTAAGAATTCCTTTAGTCTATACACGTATATTTTGTTGATGAAGTAACTAGGTAGAGCCTCGAAAAATCTTAAGAAAAATGTACATATTTTAGTCCATATTGTTTTGGGGTTAACTTTAAACAGTGTAGCCGTATTCGTTTTTGTACTATAGAATTAAATCTGTTGAAAACATTATCTTCCCGTCTTAAACTGAAACTGTCACCACATCTAATATTAGTTAAATATAAATAAAAATATACTTTATTAAAATCCATACCCTATTTCTTCATTAACAAAGTACTACTTAAAAGAGACATTAAATTACTTTGAAGTATCACTCAAAGTGAGAATCAAATCAAATAGAAAAGCTAAGAAATGTAAACAAAACAAAGAAACATTAAAGTAATTGTTGGGAAAGCGTCACGTGGTGGTAGAGTGTGAAATTAACTAAAATTATGAAGCTTTCCTTCAACATATTGTAGGTTTTCTTACTAACTGTATTAAGGAAATCTTTTTTTTAATACTGATAGACAATAAGTGACCAAAAAAGGTACAATAGGAGAAAATGTAATAGGAATATATGCATAACGTGTGCACAAAATACGTTGCAAATAAAATAAGAATGCCAATGCCCTCTCTCTGTCGTCTTTCATTTAAAAAACATTGCTTTGAATTTGACTTACTGAAACTATTTTTCTTATTTCTAATCTTTGTATGCATATTTCTTATGCAGTATACTATCCAACCTATACCAAGCACTATATTAGTCATTAAATTATAATTTTTTCACTAACAATTAAAACTCTAAGCAAAATACAACATTCGAAAGAATAATTATCTTTAATTACACATTGAACTTGTCAATACTTCATATTTATCACAAAAACCTTCAGGGTCATTAAGAAGGCCGAAAGTTCAACTAAATCTAGTCATATTTCTCTAGAATTCTTCACTCAAAGTGTCATAATCAGATCATTTCAATTGATTACCGAAATTAGAATCGACTAATACGGCGCGTCACTATTACCAGAATAACGAACAACACTAGAGGGCAATATGGCATGGCGGCAAGTGCGATTTTCGTTGTAGTAGTCAGTTGCATTATATAATAATATAATAATAAAATTTCGGGACACCTCACACACGGTTATCTGATCCCAAGCTAAGCAGAGCTTGTGTTATGGTAACCAGACAACTGATAAACATACTTATATATTTCTAAATACATACATATTATAGATGAATTACACCCAGACACAGTACAAATGATCGTGCTCATATAAATTAATAATAATCATTATGGCGTCGCTGGCCTTTAAAAGTATTGTAATTGTAACGTTGAATCCATTCATAAGAAAATATATTGTAAAGTTTAAAGAATCATTGGTTTTCTTTTTAAGCTTAAGGGTTGCTCGATAGACGAAAAATATGGCACAGAGCGCCCCACGCTTTTTCACAATAATACTAGTGTTTTTTGTTCATTACCAATTTCAGCTTACATTAGGAATTATTTTTCACTTTTTTAGTTAGAAGTACTTTAAAAGCGTGTTTTTTAGTTTTTTTTTACTATATTTATTTTTAACTTTTTAGTCCTAGCTTGCTGCTAGGACTAAAAAGTGAAAAATACGTGTTGTCTAAATTCAAACGTATTGCTTTGTGGACTTAATTTTTTTTATTTTTATTTATTTAATCCTGGTGATCCTAATCAGGATAATGAGATAAACCTATGAAATTATTATATTGTCGCTGATTCTCAATGACAATAGGAAGTCATAAGGTTATAGCTGACCAACTAAGTTTTGTTTAATAGTTTGAAAAGCCAGTAAAAGTTTAATATGCGAATACGTTCAAGTTGTTCGAGTTCTTGATAATTGTGGGGGAGAACTACAAACTAAATTGGAAGTTTAAAAATTGTTGTGCGGTCTGTTCTAGAGTTCCTTTACCTGTGTTATGTACGGTAACTGTAGTTTTTACACGACTGCCCAAAAGGAGTGTTATGTTTTCAGGGTTCATGTATGTATGTATGTATGTTTTTGAGTTTCTTTATTATAATATTGTTGTTAAGAATTTTATTTTTACAGTATAGAAACCTGAGTCGTCTAGTATTTTGGGAATGACACTAACGTCAATTTTTGTAAAGACTATATGTATGTGTTCATACCTTCAGAGTATTTTTTTTTTAATTTATTATACGTGTAAATTCACACGTAGTAAATTAAATTTAAAATTAAATTTGGTCCTCTTTAAGAATATAATCAATATTATATTAAAGTTTTAACACGGCCGCTGCGTTTGTACCCGAGTCCCCATGTAAGCCTTTCAAACCTCAGTATTAGAATACCCGGGTATTCTAATACTCAGGTTAACCTATGAACAAAAAGAGATATCAATACATTATCTCAATGTATTGTTTTGCTACACTGAAACTAAAAAATTGTTGACTACGTCACTTCGCACTATCAAGTCTTTGATAGTACGAAGCTTTAAATTTTTCAACTGTTGTAATTAGGATGATAATTAACTACCTCCCGGTGTCACCAAATGACCCTATAAATCTGTCAATTGTTAAACCATACATATACCTTTTTCGTTTGATATTGAAAACTTTGTTTTAAAACACATATCTTTAATTATTCCATCTTATCATAAATATATTGTACTATACTAATAATGCATAAAAAGCTCTTACAACCAGGAGTAATTTCTTTGCAAAAGTAAGCCGAATGCGATAGTCGATGAGACTTTCGTTATTACATGAGCTATATATTATTCTCTATCTCTAGTGTTGTTCTATACCTTAATGTAATTCTTGTAATTCTTCGGCGAAGGTGGTGTGATGATCTAGTCAGTTATGCGGGACGCACGTGGCCAGATATCGCAAAAGATAGACAGGTTTGGAGGACGGAGGGGGAGGCCTTTGCCCAGCAGTGGGATCTGAGGTAGGCTACAAAAAAAAATGTTTTTCTACCATATCAAGATACTTTTGGGAAAAAAAGAACAAAAGTCGAACTAACATTTTAACAGTTTCGACAAAAATATATATTTTTGTCTTTTTTTTTTGACGTCCAATTTTTAATTCTTATATTAAATAAACAAACGCAGTACTAACTTTGCATAAATTACTTCGTCCGAGCTTGGCGCGTGCTGCAGCTTAAGCACCATGGTATACACATGCAGAGGAATCCATGAGGATTCTATTTTCGATCGCTTCCCCTCGCCAGCGGCGCGAGCGCACTCCTCAGGAGACTCGAGTTTAATGTACTTGTAAGTGCACTGGAAGTGACATGTAGCGATTAAAAAATGGTATTGGTTTTGTGGATGGGAAATCCGGATTCCGGGTGGGTGAGAAACGGGAAATGATTTTTTTTAGAGAAATAATCGAGCCAAACATTAATTTAATTAATTACTTATAATAGAAATCTTAAGGAAAAGTAAGGATGGAATACCTAAAAAACATCACTGTTAAATTTCACTTCTGTTGTCTAGTTTGTGCATACAATGGAAATCTTGTATTAAAGTTAAAATAAAATTCTGAAGACACACTTGAGTGTACTTAGATTAGTAAAGCAAAATGTTACAATACCCACTAATTTGAAAGGTACATAGGTATAAGGACTTACCATAAAAGATAATAATATTTAAATGATATTCGTATAAAAACAGCAAATTGCCTACCCTTCATACAATAAGTGGAATTAGCCGAACATTGTACTTCAAAAAATGTTTATTATGAGCGGGAATAAAATATTACAAGTACCTATAAGCTATTCGTTTCATAGAGTTTGAGGAAAAATCAATGTTACGGTATTAAAGAGGCTCTTCTGAAATTAATTTAAGCTAATTATATTTCATACAGATTTTTCTTTATTGGTAGAAGAGGCCATTGTATGAAGGTCTTAACTGTTTATTAACATTAAAGAATATTTAAATTAGCTAGGTATTAAAATCGACTTCCTATCTAAAAAATACGTTTTATTGAAAAATAATTTATTATTATGACAATGTTTGTTTTTTTTCTTAGCTTTTTCGTTAAGTAGGCAGTTGATCTCAGCAATGTACTTGGTTAAAGTTGCTGTATACATTATGTGTATAGATACGAATAATTTTCATGGACTGACTTCATCAGATATTGAAACTATTTTCTAAGTTTCACGGTACTACATGTTCAGTCTGGTTGGACCTTCATGGTCAAAACTTTCGGGATTTTTCTAAACCTATTAATCGAGTGTCATAACGCACGAATGCAATATTTAATGAATGAAATATAATTCTGTCGATTCTAGATAGGTTAATTATGTTGAAGCAAACAGTTGATTATGTGTAACATAATAATACCATAACCAACTTTATAGCCATAACATTTGTACGAGTAGTAACACCGACTCACTAAATATGTATTTCAATAATTTTGAATGTTTCTATTATCATGAAACTAAACTAACTGAACTTTTATTTCATTCCCAGTAGATAAATAATAACAATACAATACATTTCGTTTTCATGCAACTGATTATATATACAATATTATTCTATTAATTAATTATTCAATATTCAAACATGCATTAAACATTTTAAAAAGAAATGGTAAATTTAACAATATTATACATTTAATTTATTTATACCTAACTATTATTCTATCAAATACAATTTTTAATTAAAAAAAAATGTGTATTGTAATTAAATTAATATTATACTATTATTATTTTGTATTATAATTGACTAGCACTCATTTAAAGGGAACCCCTGTGTGGGTAAAGGCCTTTAATTTCGATTAATACACTTAATTATCAATGACACTACAAACTATTTAACGATCTCATAGATATTTTTTTGGGTAAAGATAGGTTACGAAGTTATGTGATCGGATTATTATATGACAATAGAAAACGTGAAAATCTTAATAAAATCAATCAACACGTAAGGCATCAATACGTTTTTCAAACCACAATACATGAAGCAAATCAAGAGTTTACGTCAAAACAAACCAAAGAAAAGGTGGACGAACTTGTAAAATTTCCTTCCCCGGCAAACTTACAGTGAAATTACTATCCTATATATGGCAGCTTATGGCCAGTTTCCGCTATAACAGTCAGCACGTATGTGTACACAAAACTGTAAAACAATCTCTGCCGTACTATAAACTAAGTGTACGTGACTGTGGCGCCATCTAGCGGCCTGCCCAATAAAAACTAATTAGAACAACATCACGGCTCGCGAAGGAAATGCTATATTATTGTTATTAAACAAAGTATCGGTTTGCTTAATAACAATGATTGTAATAAATAAATTGTGTTTTATGTTGATTGTGAGAATTGATGCCTTTATTAAGAATGTGGTTCAAACAACCTAAAATTTGTTTACAATTAATTATAAAGATGTGACTGCGATGTCTTCAAGATCCAAAGTTAGCGCCATAAGATAAAAGGTTTCTTCTGCTTAGTCTTTTCCGAAGTAAAGGTCAGCTTCCAATCTTACTGGATTTAGCTGAATACTTAAAAGGTTACAGGCTATTCAGAGAACTATCGATTTGTCTTTATTTTGGGCTAGTCAAATCTCATGATTCTAACGTCACGAAAAGCAGAAGAATAGGTATTCTTCTATAAAAACACACTACAAATACATTACTTAAAACATCATAAGTGTTGATTGAGAAAAAAAACTATTTACTTCATTAAAATCAAACTACTGTTACAGATTTTATAGCGGTTTGTATTAAGATTTTAGGTGCCGACACCTTTGCAGGTATCATGGTCACGGTCTTAGTGCAAACCGGGATAAAATCCGTAAAAGTAGTTTTATTTCAATGTCTAACATTCGCGTAAACCTCAGAAATCAATAATATTTACTGCAAACTCTTGGCTAAAGATCAACTCGAAAAATAATCTAGAAGATAATTATGATCTAACTTATATTATTGTTAACAAACGTATCAATTTAAGGTAACTTGTATCTTATTGTACTATCAGTCTCGAGTATCGCGGCCATACATTTTTTTGTTTAAAACCTCATTTTTTTCTACACAACAGCGAGCAGCGCGTTGTTCAATGTGGTACGCATAACGTTTAACCTTTCGCCTGTCTCATTGGAGTCTCCCACAAGGTAACACTGACTAATCATGCAAATCACATGTACTTAACTCAAGGCATTCGATTTTAATCTTTGAGTTGTGGAATTTAAGATTGGTTTTGGCGTGTAGTTTTGTTGTGATATATGACTGTTTAGTGTGATGGTGTTTTCTTTAGACCCACGTGGTGTAACACATGTTAGGACCATCGCATCCCGAACCAACCCGGGAGACACGAGATAATACAATTTAGGGTAAATTTGTTTTTACCTAAATGGATTGAAATTCCAGTTCAAAAACTTTCGGTTTGAAAAGGAGTTGCTGTTTATTTGAGCAAAAAATTTCGGTTTTCTTTTTATACTTGTAAAGAATAATTTAATTGTGAATTAATCAAAGATACATTTACAAAACGTTTAATTAAATATGTAATAAACCTACGTATACGTAGGTTTATTTTACTTGAATATGTAAATATGTATTTTGTGTTACCTGTATGGTAATCTTTTTATTTTAAGCCAAAGATATATAGATAAATAATTTAATACTTAAACAAACGAAGAAGCGTATCTTCGTAAAAAATATGGTAAAAATGAATATGCATATCAACGTGTTTTCAATTACATTATTATGGAAAATGAAATCCAAGCATGAAACGTTAATTGAACACAAAACGTGGATATACCTAATTTAATCACTATAAAATGAATCATAACGTCTGGATAGCGAAATAAAGTAATTACAACAAAACAAAATTCATTCCAATATGACAAGAGTCAATGAATCAGAAATTCTCATGAATTCTGAGCGGCGCGGGCGCATACACGTGTTGCGCACATTTGAAACCTCCCCGCCAACCCCTCACCCGGCCCGTAACACCCCCTCTAAGGGAACCACTGAAAAAATCCGACCACAACAAACAAATAAAATTTTGACCCTTATGTTTATAGGCATAAGGTTTGTAATCAAATGATCAAAAGGTCTCAATTTAATAGAGTAACGGTATTTAAAGGGACATTTTTTTTAATTATTCGGATTAGGTCATTGACCTCTTTATTTGGCACACATTTTGCTGTTCTTCTTTGTGATGACATTCCTGCTAATTTATTACAGTTGTGCCCTTAAATTGGGATAGTGTTGATTTAAAAGCACGCTGTATTTATATTTATTTCAATACGTTGAAATATTCACTGCAATATTACTTATAATACTGACTTTAGATACACTATTTACTAAACTGAATGTTAAACAGGTTAAACGATCTTAAAAAACTGGTAAAAAAAGTTTTATGTAATTTTTGGAGACTAGGCGGGACGTATTTATCGTTACCATTACACTATAATGATAATTAAGACCATTATCATCATAATTTGCTATCACACAAAAAAACTATGATTATGGCAAATAATCAAACTTAAACATTTTCCCTGGAATAAAATACCGTGATGGTAAAACTCCTTAATTTAACCAACCTTTTATACGGTTTTGTAGGGCCTCTTCTTATAATTGTATTTTGTATAATATATACAATAAAGACATACCATACCATACCAAGAACACTCTGGTTTGCAATATTCGATCAATAATGTTTTATTACTTCAGTACACGGTGTACGAAGTGCCTGATTCATATTATGATTCATATAACTCAAACACCTATTTGAGATAATAATCGACTGTGTATACCTGAGTAATATTAAAAATCAAACAAAGTAACCAAGCTTAAGTTATCCAAAGCTACTCAGCAACATTCAAAACGTTATGATAGACTCAAAGGGTGGGTTCGATTCCCACCCAGGACAAATCTTTGTGTGATCAGCACGATCATTTGTTCTGTGTCTGGGTGTATTTTATCTATAATATGTATGTATTTAGAAATTTATAAGTATGTTTATCAGTTGTCTGGTTACCATAACACAAGCTCTGCTTAGCTTGGGATCAGATAACCGTGTATTGTGGGAATTGTCCCGGAATATAATTATTATAAAAAAAGAAGGTTATTTATTTCACAAGTACGCGCAAAAATGAGTATCAATATTTTCATAGAAATTCAGTTGATACGATGAAAAATATCACTTTATCATTGACATTATCTAGCTGATCTTAAATAAATAAGATAGAAACATCCGAATTAATCTAATCTCGATGATTCGATTTCTCTCATATAGTATCCAGTTCTCATCTATCAGTGGTAAAGAAATGTTGTTATTATTTTCTGTTTGTTCTGTGTTAGCTGTGGCCTTTGGCCAGCTGCTTACACCTGAAGTGACCATCGACCAGGGTAAAGTGATCGGATCTCTGGCTTCCGATGGAAGCTACTATGAGTTCCACGGTATTCCCTACGCCGACTCTACATCTGGTATAAACAGATTCAAGGTAACTATGTATTTTTATGTATTAGGTAGATAATTTTTTTACTGAAGACGAAACCTAATCTTGTTTTGTACTTTAGGCATTTATTTCATAAATAGGTCCTTAAATTTAAAAAATAATATTTTATTTATGTTTTGTTTTCAAATAATATTGATATTGGTTATAAACTTGCTGTAATTTATATTTTTAGGCCCCGCTACCAGCACCCAAATTTCAAGACGACTTTGTAGCAAACCGAAAAGACATAAAATGTGTCAGAGGCTTGGGAGTTGGGTACGAAGGTACTGAAGATTGTTTGGTAGCCAACGTTTTTACACAATCTACTACTGCCGTCAGCCAACTCCCTGTTATGGTTTGGATAAAAGGAAAAGAATTCGACAAAACACACGAAGAAGATCTATCATTCAAAAATTTCGTTGAAAAGGGTATTGTCGTGGTTTCGCTGAATTACCGAGAATCTGTCTTAGGATTTTTGTGCCTTGGTACACAAAATGCCCCTGGTAATGCTGGATTGAAGGACATCATTGCGGGGTTACGATGGGTGCAAGAAAATATCGCACAATTTGGAGGAAACCCTAATGATATTACCCTCTTTGGTCATGGCAGTGGCGGAGCTGCTGTTGATTTGGTTACTTTATCTCCTATGGCTGAAGGATTAGTTCACAAAGCTATTGCTCAAAGTGGAAATGCAATGGCTCCGTGGGCTGTATCTAGAGATAACTTAAAATATGCCATACAAGTAGCTGAAGCTCTCGGTCACGTCATAACTGACATTCAAGAATTGACCGACGTGTTTACAAGAACCAGTGTAGCAGCATTGATGGGAATAATTAACGAACTAGAATTAACTGATAATTCATTAGCTTTTGCCCCTTGTGTAGAAAATCCAGATCTGGCTAATGTTGAACCATTTCTTACTAGAACTCCTAAGGAAATCATAGATGCTAATGCTTTCTTGAAAATTCCATTCATAACTGGTTTTGTTGATAATGAAGGCACTATTAGAGCCGACGAAGCCATAAATGACGATTGGTTGACAAGGATGCAGAATTCCTTTACAGATTTCTTACAACCAGACCTAAAGTTCACAAGCAATACTGATGAATCAAGAGTAGCTCAACAGATAAGGAATTATTACTTTGGAGAAGATAATATTAGCTTACTAAATATTGATAGATACATCCGTTATCATGGCCACACAATGATGATGATTTCTGGTATTAGGGAAGTAAGAAATCGAGCAGCCAGGTCAGCTGCACCAACTTACTTGTATCAGTTTTCGTATAGAGGATTACTCGGAAAAGAGATTGACGCAAACATAGATATTGATTCGGCTGCGCACAGTGACGAATTAGCATATCTATTTTACACTGGTACAGCTGCAGTACCTAATCAGGTAACTGAAAGAGACCTAACCATTCGTGATATTCTTGTCGAAAGATGGACTAACTTTGTAAGAACCGGGTAAGTTCGAGTACATTTGTGAAAGGCAATAAGTCTTCTATAAGCCAACGACAACATATTGTTAATTTGTTTTCATTTCTTACAGTGAACCATCGAGTACAACATCTGAAATCCTTTGGCGACCATTAACTGGTATGACTTCCTTCTTCCTTCATGTACTTGCCAACGATGACATAGGAACAAGTTCTGCTTTAGAATCATCTGAGCAATCACCTCACGCGAACGCCGTCTTCTTCTGGGAAGGTATTTATAGTACTCATTTCCTGGATGCTGAAAGTAGCTGGGATATCATTGACCGGAATGAAGAGGACCCTACTACTACTGAAACCCCTACCACTACTGCCCCAGAGGAGACTACAGCAGGTGACGCAGCTGGTGAAGTCACTACAGCTGCATCAACAGACGACACAACCACCACGGAAGCCGCTAATTCCGCATCCACTGCTGTAGGCTGTACTCTATTCATAGTTACCTTATTTACATTACTAAACTATCTTCATTCATCCCAATTATTATCATAAAAACTTCTCAGTAGACCCAAAGCTACTGTTTATGTTTTGTATTCAATGTAATCATACTTCATTTACCTTGTTTAAATTTCTGTCAGAAATCTATTGTAAGGATTTTTTAGTTTTCTAAGATGTTAATGTAAAAATAATTGAGTTTAAGTTCTAGTTATAAATAATATGTTGTTTTCCATGGTGCAGCATTATTAAGTTTGTTATTTACAAAGAAACTGTAAATAAATATTGATGGCACAAATATTGTCCTCAATTTATTTGCAGGTGGTAAATAATTTTAGTTGTATTTAAATAAATTATAGTAAACCCAACATACGGCGTTTTTCTTATTTTTCCTTAAGATGATTCAAGATACCTTTATCAATTTTGTGATTATACAGTCTGACTGACAATGAGTTATCAATGATCTTAATATCTTATCACATAGGTTTTACTATTTCCTATTTAAATTATGGAGAATATGAACAAAGTACTACATATTTCTTATAATGGCTCCTACACACAGTGCCGGCGGCAGTGCCGCCGGGCGAGCCGCCGGCCAAGCCGCCGTGCGCCCGGCTGTGTGTAGTAGCCATAAGAAGTACATAAAACGTATTATTTGTTACTAGTTAAATAAAACAGACAGAGAGTTTTAATTCTTCCAAAAGTCGCTTTAGAACAGCCTTTGCAGATGTAAAATTAATTTATTTTAGACTTTACAAAATTAAGGACCACATTAACCATAAAAATTGTTCATATGAAACAGAGACCTTTGCCTTGCATTGGGAAGATAATGGCTGAATCTAATAATAAAGTCTTTTGCCATTATACGAGGGTGTGTTAGGTTGCGTGGCAAGGTCTAGGGTCGCGCCACCCGTGTCGAGACTCCAAGGTCAGGTCATGTGCAGTTGCAGCGTAAGCTGATAATGTCATATGGACATTATTAATACTCCCTTAAATCGACCAAGTCAGAAAAACTTTGAAGGCGAAAGAGGTGAACTGAATATAGGTGAAAACTTCAAAAAAAAATTAGATGTTCTGGAAACTTTGGAACAATTTAATCTCATTTTTTTTAATTTGATTTACTTATTATCTCACTGTACTTTAAAAGCCTTCCATTTCTGCTAAGATGAAATTGCACCGTATGTATCAAATCAACTCTCGTTATCCTGATTCTAAATCTACTACTAGATACTTTACAACTATGATTATATCTAAGTAAGGATCAAAGGTCTATCTGATATCAGCTGATACTAAAATGTAGATTGGTAAAGAAACAATATCGGTTTGTAAGTATGCGACCTTGCCTATGAAGATTAGAACCGAGTATTTAATATCCGCAAAACTTAGAAATGTTTCGAGAAAGAGGAGATTTTTTACATAGTAAAAAGTCAGTCAATGAGAAAAAGAGCTTCATAAGGTTATTAATATCAAAACGAGCGACTTGAGCCCATTGTTTTATTGGTTAGAGAGTTAAGTGTGTTTATCAGAGCATGGTGAGCACAGCTTGATGGAAGTCATAAACTGCAGATTTGCAGGCCCCGGTTAGTGTTACGATGGGACACCACATCTGCGCCTGCGCACGTATTGTAAACAAACGTTAAAAAAGGATTAGCATTTTGCCTTTTTCATTTTGTTGAGCTGCCGATATTTGAAGTTTTTTTGTACAATACAGGAAGCAGTATTAATATTATAGTCTTAACATACTAAAGAACATTAACGATGAAAACAAGAAGCAAAGAATTTTATTATCTATTTTGAAATGAACGAAATTAATTTAAAAACTCGATCTACTATTTACAGTGCAGAAAACAACCTTTAATTTCTAGAATATAATATTTTAATAGTTCATCTTCAAGTTTTAATGCAGACGTTTTGAGAATTGACTAATTTCAGAAATGTTTTCTATAATCGTATACAATAAAGGTGGTACTAACTTGCATTTAATTACACATATTTTCTAATGAATTTTAATTTAGTACAGTTTTTATTTATAAATGTTTATCCAATATTAAAACAAGATTTAAGTACATATTGAATTGTAAATAAAAAGATTTAAACATATTCTTTTTAACTTATTTGTTTTATATTTATACAAGATTGCGTTTTTACTTCCCTAGCTTGAAGCTTGGATTGATCCATTTCAAGAAATGTTCGACTTTAGTTTTGAATTTATTATTAAAAAATATTTAGGGATCCTAGCTTCCTCCATATTTGCCTATAAGAAACATGACCCCTTTCAAGTTTAGTATTAATTTCTTATGAGTCACAATATTTAATACACATGAAACTTATATTCAATATGGACAATATACAAAGGAATATTTCCAGTATTACATTGCCCAAGTATAATATGTTGGTGTATAGTATAGGTACCTACTCTTGCATTCGCCTGAAATCCCTCCACACGTGCCCCCAACGATTTTTAATGTTACTCACTGTTTCTTGTGTAGATTAATGTGGACATGACAGAAAAATATGTAATTTTCAGATTTTGGTATTTTTTCTGAATTGAAGTGAGACGCGAGTGAGTTAAACCTTAATAAACATAAATATGACAGGGTAAGAAAAAACTGTTTTTTCTCAATAGTTTATAATGTCTTGGCCATCTATCTGATCTAACACTAACAAACGGCCATCAGTCTCATCCCAAACTAGGTATCTAGAGCCTGCAACCAGACAAGTAATAATTGTTATATGTTTTAAATACATGAACACCCCAAACATAGATACATCAGATAGAATTATCTGTTATCAGTCAGGGTAACTAAGCACTAGACCAACAAGTCAGAAGAATTGTCTTGTAATAAGTCCACGCACCGAGATAGATGCACAACCGGTGGGTGAATTTCCCAGAAGACTTTTTTTTTTGTCTTCGGTGAAATTAGTATTTGAAAATAGGAACATAGTTCTGAATTATTTTTTTTAGTATTCAATAGGTAGTTATTGGGTTGTGGCAAAAATATAATTTTCCTAGGACTATTACAAAGGTAGAAATAAAATACATAAACCTCTATTTTTCTCACATCGGTGCTGTCCCTCTACTTTTTTTACAAACAAAACAGCTTATACACTAATAAAAATAAGTAATATAAGTATATAACTTATTCTATTTCATAGAATATTAGTTTTGTTATTAATATATAGCATATTTTTTTACATAATTGACGATTATTATTACTGAGAGGCACAAACGTACTTGTCCTGAAAAAAATTCTCATATCGCTGGACAAAAGTAATTTAAACATAACTTTTCATCGACGAGTCGGACAGCGTCCACACCCCAATTGTATATCCCTCCTTGGTGTGTGCTAGTGGGCAATCAGGATGGAAGTGTGTCAAATCGCTGCATATGCCCACCAAAAATGTAAGTACGCCATTTCAGTTGCTCCCGGACAATTATTTTATATTATCGGTGGTTCCATTTTTCTAGTGTAATGAGTAGTTTTATTATAATTGTTTGGTTCTAACAGATGTAGTAAGTGAATTAGCTTCATTGTCTGTTATTAAATTTATCCTAGATATTACACATTTTTTCTAATTTTCTAAAAAGTGTGTTATTTCTCACGTCGGTGTTCTCATATCGCTGTAATCGGTGGTCTTTATTACCACCGATGTGATAATTTACACCGAAATGATAAGAAAAAATCAATCGGTGTCTTATGTCTAATATCGGTGTTTTGATTCATGATCAACGCACAGTTTTGTCACATCGGTGGATTGCTTTATCATATCGGTGGATCATTTTATCATCTCGGTGAGTCTAAGATTTCTAAGAACTCAGTTCTCTTTGGACGTGATCTACCCACATAAGACCCTAAGTTCAGGTCTTCAGTTCTAAGTCACCCTTGTAAAAATGTATAGGTACCTACTATTTGCTTTTTGATGTTCAAAGGTGGATAGATTATCATATCGCTGGATATGTACATCATTTCGGTGGATATACTTATCATATCGGTGTACAGAAAAAATTGTCGGTGCCGGTTTTTCATATCGGTGGAAACCAAAATTCAAACTGAATTTACTCCTTAGTCTTAAATGATACGTTGATTATATTAAATTTGGGGATATTTGATATCCTAAAGATTACATAAAACCAGAAAAATATACAAAAAACTTACAATTGTAAAAGTTCACCGATATGATAAGAAAAACGGCATTTGTTGAAATTCACCCCGGTACTCTTTCTAGAAAACTTCAAACACATTACGTCTCCCTTTATACTTTTAATATTTTAAGGGAAAAACGCTTTCACTAAAAGGGTCATTCCCGGAACATAACAGTTCTAAGTAATATCTTAAGATGTTCTCCACTAAAAACAAGACAAGTGTCTTTACATTGTAAAAGGATTGTATCGATTTTGAACGCGACATGAAATTGACGAGTTTTTGTCGCAAAAATTCAATATTTTAAATATGTCGTTAAAAAAAACGACAAAAGAAACTATAGCTAGCTTATGTTGTTAAGCAGATATATAAAACAACAAAATGATCACAAAAGCGAAAAATTGAAATTGATGTGGTAAACATACCACTTTTGAGTGATATTGCAACACACTAAACGAAAAAAAAACCAGTAGTCAAATCGAGAACCCCTTCTTTTAAAGTCAGTTATATAGGAGCAAAAGTATTCCAAGTCTGTCCCAAAAATTGAGCACCGAATTGCATAAGGACGCTCCACACTTTTCTTTCGTCATTGCGTGCCACAACCGTCTTGTGGCCATGTGGCTCCGCATCCGACGCACCTTGTTCAGGTTACCGAGTGACGAGTACCGACTGCTCAACCCATGATTCAGATCCGCACATATTGCTGAGGGAATATTCTAGAAGTTTAAGAATTCTGTGGTTTTTGAATCAGTTACACGGGCACTGTAAAAAGGTTAAGAACTAGTGGATAGTCTACGACAAAAAGAAAATCGTTTGTTTTATTTGTATACCAAAAATTAATTTCAAATTATGTCGCTCTATTTTTGAAACATTGCTCACACCGTTTAATATATTACGGTGTTGAATAAGACAAGTGTCTTTATATTTTAACAGCTACTCAATAAAATAACAAGCAAACTAAAAATCTGGGGGCACGGCAGTGCCCCTGCCAAGTCTCGAGCAAAACGGGCACGGCCGTACCATACCATCCTTTTCTCGAAGCGTTTCGCGGCTATTTCACCCCCCCTGTATCATCGATACGGACAAAGCTAGGGGTTTAGGTTTTCGATGACCTAGAGTAAGTATTAAAACAAGCTCAGCCTCAAAATTACATGACATTTGAACCAATAGTTTACGAGTTATGAGCGATCAAAGTTACACCATTTTGTCACTCACTGACTCACTCACTGACCGATCATCAAAAATCTAAGGTACTTCTAGCAAACTTAGAACCTTCAAATTTGGCACCAAGATAGGTTTTTAGCTACATGTAAAGGGAAAATTATAAAAACGGTAATAAATTATATACCTTAGTAAATAATAGAAAACAAATTTATATTTGTGGTTTTACAAGAACATGGTACATATATGAATTATGACTGCATTGTTAACTTTGTTCTTTGTTTATGTACAAAAAGCAAATATTTTTTATAGCAATTTTGTTTATTTATAAAAGGAAAAGAAAGAGACCTACAAAAAATAAATGAGATCCCACCAAAAACATTCAATGTAAAAAAAAGCCAAGTCTCTCTATGCAATTCTTCCATCGTAAAAAGTTTTGAAATCGCATAGGAGCCAAGTCCTGTTCAACTTAATTTGTATTTTTTTTTTTTTTTTTTTTCATAACCTTTTAAGTGTCCCACTGCTGGGCAAAGGTCTGAGCAAACGTCCCCCGACTGACTCCAGACATTCCTGTCTTGGGCCACATGACACCAATCACTTAAGAAGCGATCGATGTCATCCCGCCACCGTCTCCTCGGCCTGCCTCGTCTGCGAGTTCCTGCATCAGGGGTCCACTCGGTTGCTATTTTTGCCCACCTGTCCGGAGTCATACGGCAAACGTGTCCAGCCCAGTAATTTGTAATAATAAATCAATATTTTGTGACTATATAAATAGTTTTGTTTACATTACAATAATAGTGACTGCAGCTACAGATTATTTTTATTGTAAAAAAGTATCGTTTTTTAATTTTAATTAAGATATAATCTTACATAAATAAATAAAACTAACACGCGTCAAAAAACTCATCGTCATCCTTGTCAAATATATACAAATAATTTTTTGGAAGCAGTCTAATTACTTCAAGTTTTCGTTGTACGGCCACAGAAGTCAATAAAGCAGTTTATGTGAGCTAGGCCTTAGGTAAAAAGTGTTTTCGCGACGTTTCGGTCAACAAACTACTATCCCTTGGAGATGATACCAGCAGATAGGATAATATTATCACTGACATATTGATAAGCGGAGGCGTGATAACTATCGACAGATGCTCAAATTCAAGACGAAACGGCCGGAATGTTAAACAAGTAAGTACTTCTATACTTGATAAGGTGTAGGTATTTTTGTTTTTCTGCGTACACATAACCTTGAGGGTATTAAGTTCAGGACTGTGACTCACCATCAAATATTGCAGGAAAATAAATAGTCATGTGATTGGAGATTGGTACTGATGATGAAGATGAATCAAATTTTATTATGAAGGAAAAAGTTGTGGCCAAAACAAAACACAATCAGTTTATGCAAAAAAATACGTTAGTTTTATCATTATTTCACATGAACAGTTCTTTGGTGTTGTATGTACCTACTACGTGGAGGATTAATAATAAAAACGTTGTCCTATTAAAAGGATAAAAAATTCTTAAATTACTCAAAACGATCCAGAAAAAAATACATTGGACTCTTCTCGAGGACACCAGAACTTAAATAATAATTAATAGGTGACGAAGTTTCTCTAAATCTCCTTACGAACTGTTAATGAGCGCTGTGAAAGTTTACGATTTGACACCATAGTTCGATTTATGGTGTTATAAAACACTTTTAAGTCCCTACCGTGCTGTAACACAAACAATGTTTACGGATGACTTTCCAAGTCGTTAATATAACCATAGATAGGACGATGAACTTTTTGTATAACTATTCACGAGTTGCATTTTATTTACATGTTATTACATATAAAGTTTTTATTTACAATTCAATACTTAAATGTAATATAACAACAAACACTCACAACTGTACTGAAATTAAAACTTATATAAATAAATAAAACTAACACGCGTCAAAAAAATCATCGTCATCCTTGTCAATGGTGGGAAAGATGCCTAGAAGGCTGGCAGCATTGCAACGTTGAATGGCTTTGCCGATTCTCTGTGCAAGGAACAAACCAGCCCTCTGATCACGAGTAGAGTCGACCAAACGTTTTGAGAGTTTTACATATTATATTACTTTTATATCATAATTTTAATACTAGATATAAAACATAATTAAATAAAAATAAGTTAGTAGCAGATTTTCATATGATGTTAAAACTTCAAGTTTAAATGACATACCAAATTATTAATAATCTCCCTTGCCTTACAACTGCCGTGTGTCTTGATAACAATGGCTATTAAGTTCAAAACTATTCATGCCACAAAAAGTATCCATAACCTACAAAACATTAATATCGTTGCGATATATTCAAACAAATTACTCCACTGAACAATATGATATTGGTATTATTTCCCTACAGAATTTCCACCACAACTATTTTTATGTAACGACAAAAGTTTTGAAGGTTGCAATATGAGATTGTCATTGGGGATATCAAAGTCAAATGGTACATGATGAATGTGTAATTATGTGTGTATATATATATATATATTGACGGGCCTGTTGGTCTAGTGGTTAGTGACCCTGACTGCTATACCGGAGGTCGTGGGTTCGATTCCCGCCCAGGACAAATGTTGTGTGATGAGCATGATCATTTGTTCTGGTGTCTGGGTGTAATTTATCTATAATATGTATGTATTAAGAAATATATAAGTAAGTTTATCAGTTGTCTGGTTACCATAACACAAGCTCTGCTTAGCTTGGGATCAGATAACCGTGTGTGATTTGTCCCGGATTATTATTATTATATGTTGTTTTCTAACAAAAGTATGACAACGTATAACGATACTTATGATTATCTGAATGAGATTCCATAATATTTGTCGTCAAAAAATCAAGACAGTATAAGGCAAAATTACACAATATAAAATCTGCCTGTATATATTTTGATCTATGTTTATGATAATTTCTTTTTTTAAATAGCTTTAGGTGTCCCATTGCTGGGCAAAGGAGTCACCAAACCATGGCTGGCACCAAGCTCCTCAGTTCGTTAATTTTCTTTAAAAAAGATAAGATTACGCATAGTACATTTTCACATATGAGTAGGTACTTTATGTTCATCTTCATGTATTGTTACTGAAAACGTTTCTTACAGTTATTCACTAAGAAATTACTACCTACTTATTTAAAGGAGACGTAAACGAGTCATTATTTTATCGTTTTTGCTGAATCGGTTTGCTAAGAAGATTATTCTAATTAACAAATCATTATAATTTTCATGTATGGTACTAATGATCTTAATTAGTAACTTGAATCTGTTGCTATCAGACAACACAATTTTTTTTTCTGCTCTTCGGTTAGTCATATTTTCTATGAAAAAACTAAAATAAATAGTTATTTATATTTATCAAAATAAAATAATTATATTAACAAAAGCATAAATTTTACTTTAACAAAAGATTTTTTGCTACGTATGTATGACGATACATACGTAGCAAAAAATCTTTTGTCACTGAAATTACGTATCATATACTGAACAAATACATCACATACCAACATTACATATTTATCTCTCTATTTTTCAGAACTATATACGTCTATTTATCTTTTGACGACGTCCGTGGTCGAGTGGCATACGCACTGGTTTCAAGGTGTCGCTAGCTCTGAGGTCCCGGGTTCGATCCCCGGACGGGTCAATGTGGAAAATCACATTTCTACATTGTCTCGGGTCTGGGTATTTGTGGTACCTTCGTTGTATCTGAATTCCATAACACAAGTGCTTTAGAAACTTACTTTGGGTTCAGAACAATGTATGTGATGTTGTCCGCATTTATTTATTATTTATTATAGTAGGTAGCATCATATGTTTAGTTAGTAGCCAGGTGGTGAAGGAATCCCACTACCTCGTTACAGACATGCGTTACGTTTGTCTTTACTACTGGCATTGTGCCGACATCATAACAATGTGTTTCTCTTGCATTCTTCATTATTGTGCAAAGGGTAATTACGTGTTAGGCGACATGAAGTATCACGTCTTAATTAAAGAAACTCTTTTGTTGAAAAATCTAATGAAGTGTTCTGTTATTGTGCTCACCAGTTGGCGCCACTAGCGCGTCAGCTGTCAAAACCCATTAGCCTATGCACAAAACTATGGAGTTTGAAATTTCAGACATCACGTTCACGGTGAAATTGTTAACGGTAGCTCTCATTCTCAGCGTAGGTGTGTCTTGCTTTTCTTTTCTGGTATCGTTCGAAGTTTCCAAATTAAATGGAATGGGAATTTTTGGTAGCATCTATCCAGAGATAAACCAAAGGTAAACCCAAATGTGGCGGATTTTAAGTGCCAAAATTACATTAGCATTTAAAAACAAATTAAATTAGGTGTTATAGTTAAAACCCCTTATGTATATACAGACAAAACTGAAAGTACCTACATTGTAGTAGGTACAGGCTACAGGCACAACGAAAATTATAATAACAATAATAAATTCTTTATTTGACATAAGAATTACATTGCTATTCATTGAAATCCCTGACTCCTGAGCTAGTTAGAAACTGTATTACAGGAGCCAGTACATTTCCCATAGTACGTGTTACAAAGTATGCCAAGAACAAAAGAACACTAAATTACCTCAATATTAATTTTTTGCACTACCACTTTAATTCAGCGACATAAAGTAGACCATAGATAACTTGTCAAACCGTTTCTTTTATTACACTATCATGCTGTAATAACCTATGATACAAATCCAATTAACCTCAATACCGCATCAAATACCTCTAATAAATGTGTGAAATTCTCAAGTAAAACTGTCTATAGCCCAGCCGTCTTGGAAACGTACATTACATACCATTAACCGACTGAAATCCCTGCCTACTAATAATAAAATTGCAGTGTCATACGAAGTTAGACCACTTTGTCATTATACCGTCTAAACTGTCCGACTAGTCAACTGTAATGACGACAATGTTGCCAGTATCTATTTATAAAGCGGCGTATCGATCTGAACGGAGTTCCGTATATTCATACATCAGAACTTCCGTAAATACGGAGGCTAATCCTTGACCAACTGTCTGAAATATCCTACGTGAAACGTGTGAGACTAAAATAGGGTCTTGGGTCATGATAAATTAAATATATTCTAATCGGTAGCTGTTTGTTTGTATGCTATTTTTATTCCGATTGGTTAACGGCAATTAATAGATTGGTTCGGAATTATTTTGTTCACTTGTTCGGTTTTGACAGCGTGTCAAAATTTGTAACTACGCCATTTTTTTGTTCAAATTTCTTAATTACTTCTTCTTCTTTCTGCCCTTTTCCCAATTTAATTGGGGTCGGTTCACAGTGTTTTTTTTTATTTTTTTTAAGCAATACGAATCCCGTTAATTTTTAATTTATAACGAAAAAATAATTTTCCATAATCACACCCAACATTTGAAATTACCAAAGTTTTGACAGCTGTAATACCTGTCACTACAATTGATATTAAGGCAGTTATTATGAATAAAAAATGTCCGTAGTTTACCACTTACCTTGGACACTAATCGACTAAAACTCCTGAAATTGGTCAAGAATTATAGCTATTTCACATTACCGGTTGACATTGATAAGGCGGATATCGATGTTTAATTTCTTCATTTTATATTCAGTTTTATATAATGTGGTATATGTAGAATAATAAAGGAGTAATAATTAGTACAACTTTACATTTATCTCAAATTGGGAAAGGTCATGTCGAGCAGTAGACCGAAATATGTCGAAAAGAAATGATACCAAAAATATAATAGGTAAGCAATAAGAGAATAGAAAATATAAAGATACCAAACCTGTACTGATTTAATGAAAAATTGTTAATGTGTTAAAATAAAAATCAAAAAATCTTCATCAGCGATTTTTTATGTAACAAATCATTATTTTTTCGTATCAAAACAAATTGACACGAAAACAAATGAAACAGCTAACAAACAGTAGCACTATAAAATAATTTAACTTGGATAGGATCGGAGATGCACTGAATTATAGACAAGGAGCTCGGGAGATCGCTTCCCCGACATGCTTTCAGAGTAATGAACAGACTAACGGT
The DNA here is from genome assembly GCA_905475315.1 of Autographa pulchrina. Classification (NCBI taxonomy): domain Eukaryota; kingdom Metazoa; phylum Arthropoda; class Insecta; order Lepidoptera; family Noctuidae; genus Autographa; species Autographa pulchrina. The sequence continues at coordinate 3,706,311 of FR997763.1, read as the reverse complement.
AGTTCGACAACACTTATGATGGCCAGACAAAGGCTGAGTAATTGCTGCTATATCCGGAATGTAGCATTGATCGTCTGGAGATGTGATCTGACTTTTTGAGAAAATTAGATAATGATGGGTAGTTTCAATGAGCATTTTATTTGTTTACCACGTGTCTTCATTTGTTCTTAATACAGAGGCTTATTTGGCTCTGCTTAAAGTGTTGCATACTTTAGCTTTGCGTGTCTTTATGAATAAATACAGTTGTATTAATAATATCCTGGGACAACTCACACACGGTTATCTGATCCCAAGCTAAGCAGAGCTTGTGTTATGGTAACCAGACAACTGATAAACATACCTACTTATATATTCCTAAATACATACAAATTATAGATAAATTACACCCAGACACAGAACAAATGATCATGCTCATCACACAATATTTGTCCTGGGTGGGAATCGAACCTACGACCTCCGGTATAGCAGTTGGGGTCACTAACCACTAGACCAACAGGCCCGTCAAATTATTAGCCCGTATTTTTTGCGTTATGAACTTATGGACTACGCTTAGCGTTGAAAATATAGTCACATCCTAAAACTAAGCTAGAGTACATTTTGGGCTTCGACACGAAAATTAAGAAGATTCTAAATCTTTGCAGTTATAAAACGAGGTATGCTGAAAAAAAATGCAGTATATCTACTACCTTATCCTACCATACTTATTTAACTTAATTCTTACCAATGACTCTAACTTTCTTACGTGACAATAAACCAACCCCGATACTCTGAAATGCAGCGCCATCATTGATTTTCCGTTATACAATGGACAACGCAGTAAACAAACAGTGTTTAAGTATAATTATTGTGCAACAATCTTGGCATTAACTGTACAATTTAGCTAGTTAGCAGTGAAGCCGTGGAAAGCTTTGGAATAAACTATTCAGCTAATGAGAGGCGCGGTGCATACTCGATGAGCGTTCATTATCGCCTGCCTGAAAACTTCAGCTAGTGTTTTGTTTACTGTTTAGTACTAAAACCCGTTAAAATTTGAGAAGTTGCAGGATCTTCGAAAGACAGTATTGTTCTTAAAAAGTGACATCGTAGAAAATGGAAAAGTATTCCTCTTTATCACCCATCGCTAATAAATATTTTACTTAAGTAGTTGTTAAAGGAGGGAGAAAATTAGGTACTTTCTCAGTGCTGTACGGTGTATTGTTCTATTCAGCAAGTTTTTTGAGTGCGAATCCAATTCATCCCACCATAATATTTCGAATCTTATTAAATCGATTTTTTATTAAAACTTAAGACAAATTGAGTAGTTACTTACTTAATCGAACAAATGGGGCACCTGAATAAAATAAATTTAACGTTATCATTTTTAATCAGTGATTATATAAACCTCTGTTGACTGTTGACGTTACATAATTCAAATAGTTACAATTTCAACACTTCAACTGAAAAACACTACATTGTTTCACGGGCTGTCGCCGCAATCTGCTACCTACGTATGCTAATATGAAAGCAATAATAACTCCATAGGTGTCCCGTGGGACGGTCACATGTCTGCATATGTGACGGTCACACGTGGACATATTAATTGCCACATTGTCACATTGTGCGCAAATTCTGCAGCGGTGCGGTTGCGGTTTCAAACTGTAAATTTGTTTTGGTTTGAGTTTATTTTAATTATGATTTTAAAATTCGTGATAGTTATGTGTTAAATGAATTATATAATAACTGCAATTCTTGGATTTATTGTTTTCTTGATAAAACCGATGTTTCAGTCACAGTTTGAGTGACTACGTAATTTCGATCGCCGATCGACTGTCGTTTTAAATTCAATTAGCACTACTTACTCGTTCAAATCGTTTGTTTTATTCATTTATATATAAAATTAATTGTTGACAGTTACATATCAATGGTACTGTTGAGCTTCAGAAAATTGTAATGTAAATTTAATACCTATGTTGTACCTACGCATTTCATTTTATTTACACTCTTTACAGTTTTGGTCCCTCATGACTCCTAATACGACTCTTAATTCAGTTCATCAAAATAAATAACCTAGATTTTGAATCAAAATAGTGCCTCAAAGAACAGATAATGCTGATCCAAATATACTTAAAATTTCCAAATACAAAAATACCTGACATTTATTCAGTTGCAAGCTAGCTAATTTCCATTTTCCACAATCTAGAAGCTGACAAATTTTCAGATATCTAGTTCAGAAATATCTTGCCCCACATTCGTAATGCCTAGTCTAAAATCGTCGGCTTACAATGGATGTCACTCAATTTTCATTAATAAACTCTTCGGTTAAGCGGTTTTCGGTGTTCTGTAGTCCGAAATAAGCCCGGAATAACTCGATGCAGTTCGCTATATGGCCGAGCCGTCAGATGTAATTAAAAGTATTGTGCAAATAGAATGTAGCGCTTTTAAATTTTAATGGATGCTCTTTTGTTTGTATTTAATTTTAATGTGGAAGTGTTTTTAAAGTAATACGTTATACTTTATTATGTAAAAGGCAGTTTGTTTGTTACTTTACTTATGTATTTTTATTAATTAAAATTTTTATATAGTAACATGTATTGATTTCTGTGGTTGTGAATAACACAATTCTCCATGAAGCTGAAAGTTTTTGCTAACTAATTTTAGTTAAAAACCCTTTGCAAGCTATATACGTAAGTGACAGCTTTTAAGCCTTACAAAAGAATGATGAAATGAAGAAAAAATAGTTCAACAACACATATTTAAATTGTCGAGAAAATCACGAAAAAAAAAAACAAACCACAAACCGCAACATTGGCAATGTGAGTTCCATTACCAATTCATTCGACAAGACACCCAATAAAAACCTTAAATATACCTGAACTGCTAAACCCCTAACCCGTATCCACAAAATACTGAAATAAAAGGCCAATAGGTTTAAGGGTCATTCTACACTAAGTGCCTCTGACATTTCAGCGTGTGCATAATTGGGGATGGAACTGACGCGACCTCCCCCCGGCGAAGCGTCAGCACCGACGTGTCAAGTCAGGCCCTGAATAATATATGACCAGAGAACCGGATGGCTTTACCACTTAGCGGTCCTTGAATAATACAGCAGTAGAGACAGAATTGTTTGCATAGCTCCTAGTTCGAAGCTTTTTGTGTTATCGTACTTCTGGCTGTTGAAAGCTGCCTCTTAAAAGCTGCGATTATAAAGAAAGAATGGTTTACAGTTTTGAATTTTGATTATGACTTGAATATGGAATGTATCTGGTTTTGTTTTTATTTTATGTGCCTGTAGCTCAACGTTTTTCTATTAATTGGGGGCATTCGTAGTAGAACAATTATTTTATTTATTTGTTGATGATATTTATTTTTTGAAGAGGGAGTATATTGTGGTTGTGAAAGAAGCACAAGGCATTTAGAAAGAATATAAAAACTATGGAAGTCAAATATAACGAAGAGAAATGTTCACTACTTTATTTTCTCGTCATAAACTTTCCCTTCTAAAAACGCACCAGGAACAATTACAATCCCATTTCTCTATCCAATCATCACTAAAAACTTCATTAAACAAAACCGTGGCTGAGAGTATTAAAAACTAATAACTCAGTGCGCATGCGTGACGGCGCGCGCGCAGGTGTCCCGCCGGATGCGGCTGAAAGCGGAGGGCGGCAGAGGGGAAAGGAGGGAGGGGGGGGGGGGGGTACGAGAGGAACTTAGGGTGCTCGTGTGTCGCAAGCATTTTTATATGTTTTTTGTTCCTTCCTGTCGGGTATCGAAAGATTTGTTTCAGTTAAACGAAGTTGTAGATGTATGATCCTTAGTTTTAGGTACACATATTTAGTAGTACTCGATGCTTGTTATTAATTAAATTTGTCTTTATATAAAGAGATCGTCGTATTACATTAAAACAATTGCGGAGTCAAAAATATTATGATTATTGGGTAATTACCGTCAATTTGTTAATAGTAACTACCAAAAAAACTATTTCAGTAGGTAAGTAAGAGTTTCTTCTATTATTCGTTACGATATTAAGTTTTCCTTACAGTAAAATACCTACTCCCTTTGCAAGAAATCAAACATTTTTCCATCATTTTATACTGACAAAGGAAAATTAAAGACCATTTCAAGGATACTTTCTACAACATCAAAGCAAAACCAATCTACCAGTAAAGCAAAACTTCGTACAAATCAATAAATAATGAACCGAGCTATTATGAACAATTAGTTCTGTAAACTGATACAGTACTTGTTTATTCAAAGAGAACTTTAATTACGGACTTAAATAATTATGTTAATTATCGACTTGTAGGAGCATTTAAAATGCTGTTTTGCTTTGACTTTGTACTGTTTGACAACGACAGAAATTGCGTACGTAATTACGTTTACTTGTGAGAATGCTTGTTTCTACATCTAAAGGAATATTTAGCAACTACTTTTTTGTGCCTATTTTTCATAATATAATAATTTAGGTGATAAACAACATGCAACAAAAAATGGCGGAAACTTTTTAGAATATAATTTAAAAAAAACACCAAAAAAACTTTTTGTATCTCGTATCTAAATTATTGTACTTATACCAGCCCTAAAACGAAAACCACCATCTTTAAATTAAATTATAATACTGGTAGAAGCATAAAGAAAATAATAAATGAATCTCTCCCCTCAGTATTTACATAATAAATCCATAGCAAATTAATACTTCCTAAGTTTAATAAATGAGTTTCAGTCACCGGTGCGCAGGCGCCGGTTTTGTGGGGGTGTGAGACAACGATGAAATAATGAACCCGCCATAAATTGGTCAAAATGTAAGACGGGAGCAAAATCTTTCAGGAAGGATGTTCTAAGGGTATACAACCGGGTCGATGACCGCGCCGTATTTTTTGTGTACACCGGCTGCGTTCGCTTCCTGTCACAATTCTTTTTTTTGTCGTAACACCGTTGCAGGACAGTTTTGTTATTGTATTGCAGATGACTGTGACGTCATAAAATATACTTACTCATGTGTTAATTCTATTGGGAATTAAATATGCAGTTTTAAGGTCACTTGGGACGTAGATACTGTTTTCAAAATCAAAAAAAAAAAACTAATTATCAAATGTGTGATGTTATATTTAATAAGGCCGAAAACCTAATAAAATATATAGATATAACTTTGATTATATAATGTCTAGATGGAGCGTCGCCCTACAATCATAAAAAAAAAACGAGGCAACAATTTCAAGTGTGTGTTACCAGCTATTACAAATTCTCCCATAAATCACATTAAATAAAGACTAATTTATAATAATAAAAAATATTTTAGTTTTATGTACTTATGTGGTATTATTCAGTTTAAGTGTATTTTTATTAAGTAGTTACTTTTTTAAATAATTAAAAAAAAAACTAGATTTGTGTGTTTGAATGGAGTATTAAATCAACTAAGTTAATACAATATTTTGAGCAGTTAGGATTTTGAAATTTGAAATGAAAGATCACATCTCGTTAATTAGGAATGAGTTTTAATTACAGGCGATCGTTCGAAGTACATCAACGAAATTTTATAAACGTAATGATAAACCAAAAAATTTACCCTAAAAAATGGGAGAATAAGAAACAGAAACTGGCAACACTGATAAAATATGGCGCAATTTGGTAATCATAAAAAAAACTAAAATAAATATGAAGTTTCTTGGTGTCTTGTCTACGGTGATAGGTGATGTGTTTGGTATTTTTTAGCCTTCCTTTATAATTCCGGCACACTTTAAACGCACATACTGTCATCTTATCGCTGTTATGTGGTTATTCCTTAGAGCGCGTAAAACGTAGTGACACGAAAGCGGCACGATCTGTACTGGTTGGCGGGAATTGCGGGAAAGTACTTAACAACCAAATTTGGTTGTAATTTTTTGACGGGTCTGCGCGCACTTGACAGTCCATCTAGACATTAGGTATATAATCAAAGAGATATAAATATCTTTGCTTAATACCTCTTATTACCTGTTTTACCGACGACGCGATAGCGCGCTCTGTCGGTAAAAGAACTTCATCATCAATTTCATCAAAAGAACATTCAGGTAGATATTACCTAGGGACCTAAATAAAGGTTTTATGTTTGTTAAGAAATAAAATTAATTGCTCAAAAACATCGACCACAATTTAGGTTCAACTGCATATTTCTAAAAATACACCAACTAAACATACAGAACATTAGCAAGTCATCAATTACAGGTAACACAAACCAACGACCTACCGTAACACATCCGTGCATTATCGCTCCGCGTCTCAATTAACCATTCGCCTGTTACTGCACTTGCTAATTCAAATTGACAGATCAGGCCAGACTAAAATACTCTGGCCGTCTGGCGGGAGAGAATAGGGGTGGGTAAGAACCACCCCCCTATAGTTCTCAGTTTATAGCAGCTCGTTGTCATATCATAAATGCTTTTTGACAGTGCTGCTGATTTATGTATTTTTGGTCTATTTCAGTTTGTTTACTAATGATTTGTGTTTTATTTTTTGAGAATTTTTTGACGGGCCTGTTGGTCTAGTGGTTAGTGACCCTGACTGCTATACCGGAGGTCGTGGGTTCGATTCCCACCCAGGACAAATGTTTGTGTGATGAGCACGATCATTTGTTCTGGTTGTCTGGGTGTAATTTATCTATAATATGTATGTATTTAGAAATATATAAGTATGTTTATCAGTTGTCTGGTTACCATAACACAAGCTCTGCTTAGCTTGGGATCAGATAACCGTGTGTGAGTTGTCCCGGCATATTATTATTATTATTATAATTGTAGAGACTTTTGATGTTAAGATGTTTTGTGCAGTAAATTGATAAAATAAAGTTGGGTTCAATGTTTTTTGAATTCTTTTGATTAAGGACTATTTCTTTTCAGAAAATTTTAAATTTTATTTTATTTGGCTGTTTAAATCAAATTACCTTTCGAGCGAATTATATTATCGATTGTAATAGATGAAAAGTTTTTTAAGAATATAACTCTTTAATGTAAAAAATACTGAACTAATGTTTTGAAAGATAATTAAATTGTAACATAATTTTGTAATTAATCAAAATTGCACATAGGCCTATATACCTACCATAAGAAAACGAGTGACATGAATATTTATTATTACAACATAATATTTACTACTACTAACTAATTAAAAATCTAAAGTAACAACTAAACTCCAATCTATTTTGAAATAATCGTAACAGAAAACGTTCTGCCTTTCGCTTTATACAAATCTTAACCGTCATTTATGGAGAATTAAAGGAGTTCTGTTCGGCCTTTCATTAGTAGGCGCAAATTGCAGTGCAGGGTTAACCCGCGGCATTATAGGAAAGCGGTAACGTTCAGGTTAACTATCAAGCTTTACATATCAGTTATTATTTAGAAGATTAAAGGGTCAATAGAAGGGAAGTTTGCTTATATTAAATGTTCGGTAATTTCATTTGTTTTAATAGTGTGTTTATCAGTTAGCTGAATACCGCAAGCTCTGCTAATTTGTGATCAGATGACCGTGTGTGAGTTGTTCCGGGATATTATTTTTATTTTTGTATATGTGTACCCAATCACTGTAATGGTTTGTTAGAATTTGTTAGCAATTTATGGTTTTAATAGGTTCCTTTATTTGGGATTAGTGTTTGTTGTTAAGTATGCTTATATTCAATACAAAGTTGCGTTTAATATACCATTTTGGATGTATCTATCAAATATTGTAAATTGAATTTTATATGCATTAGAAAACGCGATACAATCGTAGAAACGTCCAACGGAAATTAGACAGCCATTATTTTTTTTCGCACAGACATGATGTAAATCAGAATTATGTTATAGCGTTCATGTGATTATAATTATTTTATTTTATTTAAAATAAATAATTTAGCTAATTTTTTTTGTTCTGTTTTTAGACTACCATATTATAAACAGCGTAAAAACCAGTTACTGATATATTGACTGGCCTGTTGGTCTAGTGGTTAGTGACCCTAACTACTATACCGGAGGTCGTGGGTTCGATTCCCACCCAGGACAAATGTTTGTGTGATGAGCACGATCATTTGTTCTGTGTCTGGGTGTAATTTATTTATAATATGTATGTATTTAGAAATATATAAGTATGTTTATCAGTTGTCTGGTTACCATAACACAAGCTCTGCTTAGCTTGGGATCAGGTAACCGTGTGTGAGATGTCCCGAAATATTATATTATATTTTTTCCTAAAAACAAGTACAAACAACGCGGTTATAATATAGCAGCTTTCACAATTTTCAATAGGTATAATATTTGAACTTCAATCTCACTCTTCGTTAGTAAGTTCGTTTCGTTTTCCATCAATCTTAATTTTCCGAGGAAGAGTTACACAGATGGATGAACTGGTGACTAATGGCCGTTATGACTTATGGACCGACGGTTTCTTTTATATTTTCCTGTGTAAAGATTCAAGACATTTAATATTATATATATAAATGCTACATGTAAGAATAGTTTAACTTACAGTTTTGTAGGCCTTCATAAACTATAAAATGATTTATATTGGAAGGCGTGATAATCGAAAAATATAACGTATTTCATAGATAATTATTTTTTTCATGCAAATACTTTTTTCTTATTTTATTTATATACGTACTAGCTGACCCGCCAGACGTTGTTCTGTCTTAACTATGAACACTATGAATATTGAATTCTGTCAATTCTATGTCACGCGTCATAAGGTTACATTAAAAAAGTTTAGGTTGGATTAGAAATAATTGTATACGGTGGTTCAGTATTCTTAAATTTTCTAATATTCCGCGAAATTTTCCAATTTTTTTTCTTTCATAAGAACCTTCTCCTGACCATAAAAAACACAACAAAAAAGAATTAGTGAAATCGGTCCAGCCGTTCACGCGTGATGCCGTGACCAAGGGAAATAGGGATTCATTTTTATATTTATTACATATAGATAAGAAGGTAATCCCATGGAGTAGTCTCATATCAAAGTATTAAAATTAAAATGGTCAGTAACTGAAAAGACTGGAATGAGGAAAAATGAGGAGATACTTTCAACGGTAAGAGAGTTGTCTCAAAGTAAATCAATAAATACTATTAAGTTAATTGTTAAATAAACCCTTTTGATATAATAAAGATATAATAAAAAAGATAAAAAAAAACATTGTAATTCTATCTCATTACGTAACTGAAATGAGTTACGTAATGAGATGGACGGTTTATTAAACAATTAACTTAATAGTATTTATTGATTTACTTTTTGTTTATTTTGCAAACCACTATAGCTAAATATGTGATTAGGTTCAAATACTTTCAACTTTAACCTTTTATTCCATAACTCCTGTATTAAATCCAATTTGCTACTTATCATATCTCTTTAAGCCTCAAATAATCATTTGTGTTGCGATTAATTCGGTAGGCGTGGCGTAGCCAAGGTCTACGAAAACCTTATTGTGCTACACAGTACACGTTACAAACATGAGAGGAAAAAATATTTTTTGTGTCCTTTAGCTAGTTTAAATGTATGTTTTTTTTGTGGTGAATAAGTTCATATAAGCCGCTGATAAGCTTTAAACTTCGGAGGTCACCCATTAGGGTAGCCCTATAGGCCTACATGCTAGAGCTACGCCGCGCCGGTGCGCAGGAGCGGGTCGCGCATGCCGCCGCGTAGCGCTCACTCCCGCGAGTAAAATCCTCACAATCAATGTATAAATAATCGTTTACCAATGCGTCCGAAAACACGCAAACCACCGGCCGTAGTACGATATTTCAGGAAGGTATTCCCCCGTCCGTCAGACGAAACTTCAGCACATCCTATTTATAAGCGTCTATGTATAAATTCACTAAAAGTTAACACCACAACACACGTAACGAATATAAACTCGGAAAAGCCTCTATTAATAATCGACCGACTGACTTTGCTACCAAAAATAATAGTCTAATTGTGAAAAGTTTATGCGCGATGGGTCGTGGACCGGGGCTATCTTGGGGCGGCTAAACTTAGTGGTGCGTGCGAGCCAGATGGTAAAATTAGTGAGACGCCGTCTGCTACTGCTTCTCATGACGCCAACGCTGCCGCGTCCATTCACTCACCTCCCGCCAGCCATCGCGACCGATACGTAAGTAACTGCCAAACTTATGACATTCCATTTTCGAATTGGCCGTCATGTTGCCAGGTCGGCCATCTTAGTAGCGGAGTATCGTCGATTTATCAGCCAGTATCACTCATCTCCGATGAATTTGGAACGATATGAATCCTTCTTCGAGTCCACAGTATTATTGTCAAAAAAAAAACAAAAATCCACCATTTTAACTTAGGGACGGACATTTGAAACGTCCAAAAGCATAAAATGCTTAATAGTGTACATAAAACCAATTTTGGAGATTTAATATGATTTATTTAATTCAGACAGTTATAACTGGACCCATGTCTTTTAAGTATAGCTACTAGTTTTTGTATCAAATAAAAATATTTTACGAGTGGTCATAAAAACATGAAAACGCTTGATATCTTATTTTTCCGGGTTAGAAAGTTTATAAATCTTTTAAATAGAAAAGACATAAAAAAGATAACATATTGTACAATTTTTAAATGAACTAACTAAAAGATTAACGAGGTTTATTTTATATATCAAAATATTATTAAGTGTTAAGTAATTTTCTTATTTACGGTACGTGTAGAAAATTTTATAGAAGTTTATTGAAGCAACATGTGAAAGTACATTTACTCGAATTTCAGGCCCTATTGAGTTTTGAAGCCTTTGACCCGGGGAAATGTGATGGAGCGGCAAATCAAAGGGTTTTTCAGGGCTTTTGTTTTCAGCGGCCCATTAATGACGGGATAATTATATGAAATGTCCACTGGCCACCGTTTTGCCATTTTTTGTGGCCCTTTTATAAGTAGCTTTGTGTGTTGTAAACATCGCGCTCAACCTCTTTCAGGGCTGGTAGGTTAATGATGCGTTAAAAAACGTCGCACGTCCACGATTTTACATTACTTTTTAATTTTAAGTGTGTATAATGTTGTGAAATGTAAATAAAATGTAAAAAAAAATCTCGATAACAGGAGAAATAGAACTTATAATATATCGTTAAAATTTCTTTCACGTAAAAAGGTGCATTAGTTAATTAAAAAAGTGTACACTCTAAAGTCACATTCAAATTATAAGAAGGCTGAAATATTATGGTACAAACAAACATGTAACAAATTAGCTCAAATATACTATATAGGTACATTTTTCATATTTAAAACAATCGAAGATCATTATCAAATATTGTAAACAAAAATATTCAAAGCAATAAAAAAAATACGATTTTAAATGAAGCGATTTCTTATATTCATTGCATTACGATGATCAGTTAGTTCGACTCGTGTTTTTACGCTATTGAATCCTTGAAATCGTTTCTAAAAATAACCCTGGCATCTTTCCAGCAATAGAATGATGTTCATAAAATGTATGAGATTTGGGCGAGCTGGTCAAAAAACTTGAGTAAATTTCAGTATTGGTGTATTTCTTTTGTTGAGACAGTATATTGAAGACAATTTTTGATAGCATCGATTAAAATTGGCATAGAAACAAAGCGCTCGGGTGCCCTTCGTTAATTTTCATGTATCATACAAACAAAACGTATGGGTGTAATTTTACCGGATATTCCTCGAGTGCAAAAGAGTTTAAAATTAATACTTGTTAAAATTTTTGTAAAGCGATATTTTCATAATTATTTTCTTCAAACCTTTTTTTTATTATGGGTACATCAGAGTTTGTCTCATGTAACTTAATTGATGACTGTTCCTTTTCTACATTTCTATGCAATTTACTAATATACTGTCGCTAGAAATGTGAGCTGGAAACCTGATACCCAGAGAGCTAGAAATTGCTAAATAAAAGTTCTTTACCTACGCTATAATTGTTAAAAGAGGAATATTTACTACTTCTTCGAAGGTAAGCTTGAACATAATTATATATGTAGCAAGTACATGCGTACATACATGATTCTGTTCTGATTTCCATAAAGTCTACGAAGATGAGTTCTACGAAAGAGCTGGTGTTCTCGTTGCCAACTGTCGCTGTAGGTGTCGCATTATATGCGCGTAAATTATTAGAATAGTCTGATACCACGACAAATGCACTGTCAAAACCAGCATATTATTGGCATTATATTATGAAGCTTTACGTACCTATACGTATAAAAGTAGGTACCTATGCGCATTAATGCGAAAGGTAAGAACATTTAGCATCGTCTTTTGAAAATATTTTCTACAGCACTCTTAGGTGGTGGTGTTCTATATGTATGTTTTTACTTTTCTTGTGGCGTCGAGGACGAAAAAGCTAGATGTTTGCCTGAAAGTAAGGAAATACGTACTAACTAAGAGCATTTCAATCATCAGATAATGTATTTACAAATTGATTTTTAAGTAATGGTTTGGTCATCATGGTGGGCCACGATGACAAAGAAAACACACAGGTGATATGCTTGATTACCTTAATATTAAACGGGTAGAGGAAGGTTCTTTTCGAGCGGCTAATTTGATAGTAAATTGGCCATATTGTGTCGTCATTTAATAATTCCTAACCTAAAGCTACTAGCTTGTCCATAGAAATTCGATTACCAAGCCTGTGAATCACAACTTGTCAATTACAAATGTTAACGCTATTCAATATAATTCATTCTGCGAACAGTAAGGCTTATAGCCACAAACATTGACACACGAAGTCACGTTAACGTCTACAGAACGTTACGTATGCAGGTTCAACGTAAAGTCGCTGACCTTTTTCAAAAGAAGTTGAAAGGTTTCGACTCAACTTGCCTCTCAGCTAAATTGGTTACAAAAATATTCAATTCAATTCAATTTTATTGCACTCCATAAGTTTCATAAAGGTGTTACATAGGTTATTTTGGTACATTATGGACCCCTTAGGGCACGGCAACGTAGAAGAGAGGAGGAATCTTGTTTTATAGAATATAAGTATTATTATAATTTTATTATTTGCTATAATTTAATTAATTATATTAGTGTACTAAATAAACTGACGTAAAAAGTTGAGAAATGTTTGCGAAACTTCATTTAGTAGCTGTTGCGTTTGTAAAGTTCTTACGTAAAAACGACTGCATTACCCTTACTTCAAAAGTCGAGTTTAGCAACATTTTCTAAATTCTCGAAAAAAGGTAACACAAACACATCTTAGTCATCTTGACAGCCCTGTTGGTCTAGTGGTTAGTGACCCTGACTGCTATACCGGAGGTCGTGGGTTCGATTCCCACCCAGGACAAATGTTTGTGTGGTGAGCACGATCATTTGTTCTGTGTCTGGGTGTAATTTATCTATAATATGTATGTATTTAGAAATATATAAGTATGTTTATCAGTTATCTGGTTGCCATAACACAAGCTCTGCTTAGCTTGGGATCAGATAACCGTGTGTGAATTGTCCCGGAATATTATTATTATTATATTATTATTAGTCTCTATTTTAGCAGTACCTAGTCACTATTTAGTTACCAGATTGTTTTTTCTGAGTATGCGATTTCCCTAAATCTTTTCAGTTCAGGTTTAGATGAAATTTTAGCTTCAGTTGAAAGTCTTAACCAACTTATTCGGTAACAGAGCAGAAATTTATTTAGTTCCGTTGGTTAAAATCTTTGAACTGAAGTTAAATGTTCACCTAAACTTGAATTTTCGGCCCAAGAAAACTTCATATCTCCCTCAAACTAAAAACACATCCTACAATTAACACAACACCGTCATTTACCTACCTCCATCCAACATATCGATTGCCCATCGACACACCTAGCATGCATTATTCAGTCCAGCATAAAAAATACATTCTTGAAGAACACACGATAGGTTACGTTTCAATCACATCGTCCACGAACGTACAATTACTCGTGTACCACATGTAAGCCTTTTTTAACCATTTGGAACTATAAAAAGAAACTGTATTTTTTTTAAACTTAGACCTGTTTTGTAATACAATAGGTATGTTATTATTTTTATCGATTTATGGGGTTGAAGGTGTGTTGTTATTTTTGTATGAATTCGTTATTATGTATGTATGTATGTATGTATGTATGTATGTATAGATGTAAGTACATGGATAAAACTTAGAGAAAAATGGTTATGTAGAATAGCCTTGATTGTCGGTATATCATCAAATGCAATTATTGCATCCCCGTCAAAATAGATTTGAATAAAGTAGTAAGTAAGCATATAACATGAGTCTGCGCTTAAAGGTTAAAATTTGTATAAATATTATTTCAGTTTTTATTTTTTCACCGTAAACGAAGAGTGTCTTTATCACATTATACCTAGTTTTACATCGTACAATCAGAATGAAAACTTGATCATATTAATTATCTACCTGATTTTTAGAATTTCTCAATTGTATATAAGTCATATGCACAAGTAGATACAACAAACTCAAGTAAACACCACAAACTCCTAGCACGACAAACACAACACAAAGCAACACACACCTTCCAGTATTCCTGTACCAACTGCAAACTATCAAGTATTAGACAGGAGACGAACACTGAATAAATTGAACACACTGAACAAGGAGTTTCGTAACTCCACGGTTCGGTGAGGGTAGGCTAGCATTTATCATTTATTCAGGAACATTCGAGTGCATGGTGTCAGTCTGCAAGTACTCTGTTACGCTGCGGATTCGTTTCAGACAGTGTTTTGTTCAAGTCGCGAGTTGCTGGTATTTTGTTTTGGTTGAGAAAAAATGTTTTAGAGATTTTTCGGCGACGGTATCATTCTTTGATGACAAAAAATGTATAGGTATGTAAAATAAACTGTACAAGTTGTTTTTTTATTCATATAAAAAAATTGTGGATATAATGTATACCTACTATATTAATTAACCTATACAATGATATTATCTTTTTCTATGAGAGCAAACTGGAAATTTCTTCATCATCATGAAAAGGAATCGGATCAGCACGCGATGTTTTATTTTATGAAAAATCATGTAATTACCCCAGTGCTTACTCGGGTCATGGGGTCCGAGTGCACGAAATCTTTTTAAAGAACTGTCATAACGTTTGGTAGACTCTACTCGTGATCAGAGAGCTGGTTTGTTCCTTGCACAGAGAATCGGCATAGCCATTCAACGTGGCAATGCTGCCAGCCTTCTGAGCACGTTTCCCGCCACTGACAAGGATGACGATGAGTTTTTTGACGCGTGTTAGTTTTATTCATTTATATAAGATTTAATTTTAGTATAGTTGTAAGTGTTTGTTCTTGTATTATATTGTATTGTAAATAATTGCTTAACTGACATATAATACATAAAGATTAGGGTGTAATAGATTTTTACTACCTAATGTTTCTTAAAAACCATTAAGTTACGAAAAAAAAACCGAAAACTAAAGCTTGACTTTTCAAGTGAAACGTTTAATTTCAATGCCATTGTTATGTTGAAAACCGTTTTTTTATTTTAACAAGGAAAATCCCAATTTTATACATCAATATATTTGTGTAATCGAGCAGACTCTTGGAATTCTGAACTTAAATATAAAAATAATATTGTTTTGTAATTGCAAAGACTAAAGTCAATAACGATTGTTTTTCTTTCTTTGAATCTTATATTTTTAAATACACGACGTTGTGAAGAATACTAGGAGGCCTTTGCACTGAAATTAGAATACCAATTGTCAAAAAATCTTAGCTTGGGTTGAAGTTGGATGTTACATAATATAATTTACATAACCAATAGTAATAAAAAATACTTTTTTTATGAAGGTATTACAGTATTTAGTCAGAAACAACCAAGGAGTCCAAGGACCTATAAAATCTAAAACAACTTTATTTTCGAAACTGATTGACTTTCCGTACCAAAAAGCTACTTAAACAAAACTTTATAGGAAAATTATTTACGACGATTTTAAAACCGGCGTCGCGCCATTAACAAGTAAATTTTACAACCCCAACAAAACCTATGAGTGTCAGAGAAAAAAAATATGAATTTATGGTTGTTTACACAACACACAATCTGTAGGCTAGTGAACGGCTCATTAAATACGACATCAAGAAGGAAAATGTGAGCCGGCCAGCCAGCGGCCGCGGCTAGGTATGGCGGCAAAGACTATGACGAAGATACGACTATGCTGTTAATTAAACCTCTCATTAATTGTTGTACATGTTTGTGAAATAAATGGGTTATGAAACAGTTATATACAAGGTAAAATGGTGATATGAGAGGGATAGGCAGTCGGTTCGTGTTAAATATTTAGCTGAATCTGGTGAGCCTGAAAGCCAACTCGCTTGAGAAGTAGCTAGACAGAAAAGGTATTTAACATTACCATTTGAAAAATAATTTATTAATTAAAGAGTTTTGTTACCTACTAATAAATTACCGTTTAGTGGTGAATTATAAAGTACATGAGACGTTAAAAGTGTAGATATTGATTTCTCTCTGTAAGAATCCTGGGAGAAATAGAAAGTTGTGTTTCACATTTACGTTAATCTAACGACGTACATGTAAAACGCAACTTTCTATGACTAACAATTTAACAAAAACACCAAAAACAATTTCACCTACCCCACACAAAATAATAAAATCAAATCAATCGTCGAGTCTACGCAATTCACTCGAAGCGCGGGGCAAGCGGGGCGGGCGCCCGCCCAAAATAGCTCGCACGTGCCGCTCGCCGCCGGCTGCCCACGCGCAGCCAAGATGGCCGCCGCGCCTGCGCGCCACTGCGCATGTGTGCGTGCGCGCTGCAAGCGACTGTGGCACGTAATGCGCGTTATATTGTTATGCATGGAAAATCTGTTTATGATGAGATTGAACGGTGGGTGTTGAATGTTAGAGGTGTGCTCTTTGTTTAGTGTAATATAGTATACGTATAAACATAGTTTTGGATATATCATAGATTTAAAATTTAGTTCAGAAGAGCTTCTAGACTTGTTGTTTATATGAATTGTAGTTCTAGACGTAATGATATTTAGTAAAATCTACCGTTAGTGCATTTTCGTGGCACTTTTGGGACATGCCTAAATTGAAAGTAAAAGCTTTGCTGATAATATTAAAATTCAACTCCAATATTTTACGACATTTTTCCACCAGAAATTTGATGAGAATCTTTATCTTAAAATAAACTTGGAATGAAAGCTATGAATCAACCTATCATCACATCCTGTAGGTATTCCAAACACTCAAAATCTGCACATGTGCTGCCATCCAGACGCTACCGACATTTCAGGAAAGATTTGTGAATCATTCACTTATTTTTTAATGTGAAAGTCTGTTGATCCAAATTAAGTTTAAGATGCTAGACAATCTGGTCCTAATCAGCCCTGGTACCCTTGATCTTTGTATCACGCTTAGCAATCACTTTAAATGCCCTGCAGTGTTCTCTTAACTACATCTTATTAAGTCTGTAATCAGTAATTTTCATTTTTATTTCTAGAACTTGTTCAATAATCATTCTTGTTTTGTATACCCGGGTATTGTTCTGTTAAGACCACTGTTACTAATACTTTATATAATGATATCCAATTGCCTGTTCTTCAGGCCATTCCTTATGAACTCATGCACTGACATTTTCAATCCCTCCCTTGTTTCTCTTTTCTACAAGATTCCTGTAACAAGAGATACGATTTCCTTTCATTTTCTAAACAAATTCTGACCTATATTAAACGAAGCCAAACGATTCATTCACAGTTTTACTAGACTATTTACAAAAATAGTATCACGCTTAAAATCTAATAATTAACTGCAATAAACAAACATTTCTTTATCACACCGAAAATTGGGCAACTGTCCTTCAGAAAAACTAGGATAAATAAATTTCAATGCGAGAAAATTCCTTAATAAATATTCTACGAGAATTTCCAAAATTATGCGACAGCCGTACTCGAATGATTTACTCTGTCTTTCAGATGATTCGTTAAGGTGATGTGGGTTATAACTTTTTGTTTTGGCCGATCGCCGAGTCGAACGTCACTACGCTCGTCTGCTATGGCTGTTTGCTTTATTGTCTTTGTCTTCTACGATTATGAAATGGCATTCGTGTAATTATACTAATTTACTGACTGCCTGTCCTGTAATATTGGTATCGAATGTATGCTGATCTGCTTTTGTTTTTGTTTAATATTGCGCCGTTGTCAGATGCTTTCAAGATACTTGTATCTGCGTGGCTTCTTGCTTCCCTTTACATTTAATTACTTACATTAATTACAGTTTAGTATACGTTTATTATTGTTACACGTAGCGCATTTACTTCTGATTTAATAAAGATTGCCAAAGCGTAGAGAACGTCGCCATGTGTACTGTTGCACACTATTTTCTTGACCTATTTCTTTCCACAAACCTATGCATTTCTTCTTTATATTTCTCTAGCTACGTTGATTCCTGTAGTCTGTACTGAATGTAATTAAATTATTTAAAATTTTCATCCACATTATATACCTGCGTCGTAAGTTCACTGCTCCCCCAGGTACATACCGCTCACTCACACACTTACACATCGTTAGCTTCGCGCATGCGCCGTGAAGCACGCGTACCGGCGGCGCGCGCGCATCTATATATAGCCGCGCCTCCCGTCGAGCGACGTTAGCAACCGCTGGAGATCTTGAAGATTCCTTAATTATTGTTTTTTTTTACTCTTTTGCTGTTCGGTAATCTGATGATGTACAAGATCTGACTTAGAATGTTTTTCTTTTTATTAACTGTGACAGTTTTGTTGGGAATTAATTTGGTTCTTTGAAATGTATTGTTTTAAAATTAGATATTAATCAAATACTATGCTACAATAGATTGAAATACTCGAACAGAAAGACATACATATTTTTTTCGAAATAAATAATGTTCAGCGTTATTTTTTGAGCTTTCAGTTACAATTAACGCATGGAGAATTTTCGGAAAAGCAACATTTTCATGATTTATTATGTCATTTAAAACAAACCAACTAACCGAGACTAGTCACAGTAATTCTTACAAACAAACCCTAATTCACGACCGAATTGGCCAAAAAGTCGATCGCCAAATCACCGCGATCTCGATTGCTCACTTTTTGGCAAATTACCACGAAATGCTCGCTCCAAAACAATCCGGATAACACTCGACCCAATACTTGTGCTAGCCTTCGTGTCGATGACAAAGTATAGACAGCTAACAGACCATTAGATCACATAAGTCTCTAATGAGATCACGGAAGGCGTTGCCAAAATGGTGATGGAAATGAAGGAAATAATTGTAGATTTCTTTTTGTGTAGTTATTTGCTTCTAATAGATAAATTCTACAAATAGAGGGAAAATAAACGGATTAAATTAAATGTTTATGAAGATTTTAAGAATTTGTGTTTACTTTTCTCAACACTGTATTTTGCCTAGTACTAATTGTTTCAGCAACGAGCCAAGGAAAAATGGATAGCTTGCATGATTGCGACTGGGGAGAGAATGCGCTAAGCATAGACAATGTGTTACGTAAGTACCTATGCATAACTTGACGATTATGAAATGAGGTGGAATAACATAAGACTACCTACTAAAAAGAGTACTTATCTCGGCTAAAATGTGGCGAAGGTCCCCAAAAACCATTTACTAATTACTCTTTTGATAGAAGTGAAATCTATATAATAATATATAAAAATGAATCCCTATTTCCCTTGGTCACGGCATCACGCGTGAACGGCTGGACCGATTTCGCTAATTCTTTTTTTGTTGTGTCAGGAGAAGGTTATTATGAAAGAAAAAATTTGGACAATTGTGCGGAAAATTAGAAAATTTAAGAATACTTAACCACCCTATAAATTTATTTCTAATCTAACCTTTTTAATGTAACCTTATGACGTTTGACATAGAATTGACGGAATTCAATATTCATAGTTAAAACAGGACAACGTATGTCGGGTCAGCTATACTTAATATTTCATTAACTGTGTCAGTAGACAGAACACTGGTTTTCCCTTCTCTACCGCCATCGCCGAACTTATTTTCCATGTTATCAACATTGAAAAGTTTTTTATTCTAGATTCATCTATGCATATGAAATCAAATCCTAATTCGTGTGATGACGTTATAATTACCAGTAAGTACTTGTCTTTGGGCATATAGCCCGCAAGGTGATGTATCATCATCGCTAAGAGATGTGCTCTGTACTACTTATTTGTTTATATATTGATATCTCTGAGTATTGATGTGACTAAGTCTAGTGTGGTAACTAAATCATATTTTCAATGTATAGAATTTTAAGATTTATTATAAGTATAGATATAGATTGCAGAATTATGATACCCAAAATAGATAAAACTTTATTTACTTAAATTATAATATATTATGAAGCGAATAAATAATCGTTGGATTCTATAAATTGGTGTATAAAGAAAATTTTCGATAAATTTACTATAAATAATAAAAAAAATATTTCTCCTCACAAAAAATACTAAGAATACATACATAGATCCAATCAGGATTATAAGCAAAAAACTTATTTCTATTAAAAACTAGTGATATATTATTTTGTGAGGAGCTGGTGTCTGAAGTAGGTTTAACCCTGTATTACAGATCCCCAGGTCCCCACCCCACAGAATTTTACACAAATTGTATACAAGTTTTATTTTAACATTGGTAAGTGTTTATGCTTGTTATTTATATTGTTCTGGTAAAAGGAGATTGTGCCAAAATAAGATGATTATAAGAAAATAATAAATATAAATTTTAAACCTTGTGTACGAAGGTGAGTGTGGAGATGTGAGTGATTTTGTATGTTGTATGGTTTTGTACTGCATGAAACATTTTTGTAATATCTAACAGTAGAGTGTGAAGATTTAGTCTTTTACATATTCATACTCAAAGAAGCAACCTTGAGGAAGGGATAGGAATGTTACGTAACGTTGTTTACAAGAAACTGTGGAGAGATCATCGTAAAATTTATTTAATGTTAGTAATAATGGCCAACAGTTTTACAGGAAAATTTGTGGTGGTGATTTTACTTAGGAAAATAATGAATTCCTCTAGTATTTTCAGCTAGAAAGCTCAAAAAACTATTGTACAATATTAACAGAGTTTCCCAGAAAACTATGATGAGAAAGGGAGTGATTCTGATACCTCTACGTAACCTCTTCATCTGGACAGACGGTTGGCCATACTCTATGGAATACCGTGTGTAATATAAATCGTATCAATCCAGTAAAGTTCCACTAAATGCACATGATAAAATTGTGTTTTGATCATTTCAAAACTTTTATGTTTCTTGTGCAATAAATTGTATATAAGATACCTTAAATAATTTATAAACTTTCTAAGCGTTTTAAGTTCCATTGATTTATTTTGGAAGGAAAGGTAGGGCTACTTAACATAAAATCAATGATTTCAGTTAAAAATCTTCATTCGAATTATCAGGCCACAGAATAAGATTTAAATTATTAACAATTTAAAGGACTCGTGAAATAAATGAAGAAAGTAAGACACTATAAACATGGTAAGTAGGTCAAAAGTTAAACTGCATACTTTTAAAGTTTGTTATATTAACATTATGTAAGTAGATTAGTCTATGCGCTTTGTAAAGTAACTTTACTGTCTTACAAATTATAATGTTGAAAAAATTAAAAAATAAATTAATTTAAATTTAGCTTTTTTTTATTGTGTCACAAATCATGTAACATTTTTTTGTTGCTCTACATACATAATTGTGTCACAGTCTTCTATAAATAGGTAGTAACAACTTATCTGATTTACAGACCTAAAAAAAAATTCTTCTATGTAATGATCTTTATATTATTTTTCGTAGATAAGGAAAATAGTTTCCATTTTAAGTTGATAACAATTTGAGGTCTATCTTTCAATTTCCACCAATAAGAGACAAGCTACTGACTTCTGATTGGTGGAAATTCTCATGACAAACTAAAGAACCTAGCGGATTAATTTCATCACAAAAACACTCATGGCTTAAACTTACACCATTTTAGATTAGATTCTTTAAGTTTTTTTTTACATTTTTTGGCTGTATATTATTCTTATGGCAATGAAAACTTTCTTACCTGATTCCACCCACAGCCAATGTAATATTATGTAAAAACGTTATACCTATAACAACAAAGAGTCTATATAATCCATAAAATCGACAACCCAATACATTATCTAGACGTTCTAGACTGAGAATCTTCCTTCACTATAAATAGGCTGAGCTAAATATAGATCACACCGGGACCTCCCGTGGGTGTCATAAGTGACTCAAAGATTTTAATCTGATCGTCACTTACATTCACCTGCTTCAACATGACGTTAAATTACACAATTGCAATTAATGCCAAGTTTTGTGTCGATAAATGACAAATTAATTTAATTGTTTTATTGATGGTTTAGGTAAACTATACAATTTATTCAACAAAAAAATCACTTTACACTAGGTGGTAAAATGGCCCGTAGGAAGGTACTTATACAGAATGAAGGAAATGCTCTTGCCTAGGGCCTAGTGGTTAGTAATGAGACATTTGTGTTCTTTTTTATATCAATCATTCAGCCAATCATAGTCCACTGCTGGACATAGGCCTCTCCCAATTTGCGCCACAACACCCGGTCCTCCGCCCTCCGCATCCAGTCCCCTCCAGCGACCTCTTTCCTCCTCTTTCCTCTTCTTTTTTATATATATAGTGTTTTTTCGATGTAGCACATCTTACCCGGTCAACTCTATCTAATACTATGTTTTCTAACCGGCTGGCCATAAGTTGATGATATTTCTTAGCTAGTTTTTTTTAACACAATGGACAGATAAGTTTGTCATAAGTTTCACTTAAATTTACCTTATGCATAGAGAAATATTGGCAAGGTACTCAATAAAAAAAAAAATAGGCAGGCAAAGAAAGGACCATAATCTTGATCGTAATTTAGTTCAGAACTACAGCAATAAAGGTAGGTAGGGTTAAGCTTTTTAAACAAAAGCGTTCCAATTTCATGAATCCTCAAATCAGTCTCAAAACAATTGTTTGAATAAAACTAACATACATTTACGAAGTTTATACAAAACAGCTGTCGTTTGCGCTCACGTTCGCGACAGCTGCGCAAGCGCATTGCTCTCGTAAATTTACTTCAAGTGAGACCCCGTAACTTAAAGTACGGGATTTATCTAATGTTGATCCTTTGTAGATATTTTTTTTTTGTATTACTAAGACCCTATGCTTCAGCAATAGGAAAATACAGAATTGATTTTTCTAGACTTTTTTCAGTTGGTACTACAATTTTTTAAAGCATAATTTTGTTGTGTGAAATGTTATTTAGAAAACAAATATGTTTATAAATGTTTGATCATGTTCATTGAATAAAGATATGTGATATGAAAAAAAGACAGTTCGGAATATGGTTAAAAACATACAAAAAAACAAGATACAGATTAAAAAAAACACTGTAAATAGCAACATTTTATCACCTACTATGATGTTGAAAATATTTAGTGACATTAGTACTTAACCTATTATTTACAGCAAAATATTACCACATTATAAAAATATGTAATTAACAAATCATTCAGACAAACACATTAATTCTTGCTATACGAGTAATTACTTGAACACTAAAAGCTTGCTATGTGACTATTACGATTAACAACAGACCATAAAGGTTATATTCGCGAACACAATAATATGACATGTAAAGAAACTGAAAAATCTTGTTACGCGACAATAGCTCTTATGTTTAGGGGGTTATGGCTAAATTCGTGAGATCAATGAAAGTGAGATGTAGAGAAACAGCCAAAGCTTGCTATGGGATTATAGTCCTTATGGTTTTAGCATAATGACTATATTCTTGAGTGTAGTAAATGTGACATGTGTCGTTATTAGACGAGTTGTTCGGAGCGACACGTGCGCCGTGCGCAAAGTAAACTGAGATCCTTTGGCAGCTGCGTCTCAATTGTGACGCTTGACTCTTAGTGACTCATGCGCGTTGGTCCATTCTCAACAGTCCAATTATTTAAAATATTACTCAAATAAATAATTCATTATAATAGGTAAGTTTTAAGAAATTAATAATTTCACAAAGTAGTGCTATTGATTTTTTCAATTGGTTATGCCACATCCAATCAAAGAGTTTGACGTTTAAAAGTTTTACAATTTCAGTAATCGGTTGCGTAATTATAAAAAATATTTCCAGGAATTTCCCCGGTGTTGTTTGTGATAGAGTAAGGGAAAGCTTGTTTGTACAAAGATTTGCGCAACAAGTGACAGAGTAAGTTCTTCGACAAAATCAGAGCACTACCAACCAATGGTCTGTCTGTGTACCTCAAGAGGCAGTTTTTTTTTTTATTAATTTTTTTTGTAAGTTTTGCTTTTGTGACACAGGTCATACTTAATATCTACTCGAAAATAATTATTACATTTAGCATTTTTTTTTATTTTATTTATAACGTTATTTACAGTAATATTCCTTTTTATTTACAATTCAATACTTTTAATTAATTAATCTCTCGCCTTTATTGAAACACAAATGAAGGAGAACTCAACGCTATATACTAGGCGAACATAAAAGTAACTAACCTCATTCTACTCACGAATGCACGTTCAGTCGAATGAAAGCAACAGAGTGAAACAAATGACATGAAATTCCTAAATAAAGTAGACTTTGAACCAATCAAATTGCTTACAGAATTGCTCTGAGAAATTGTGTTAATGGCACAACAAGGCGAACCGGGAGAGCATTATTCGTCATTGAAAGAATTTTACTCGAGTTCCTATTTTTTTTGTAGGATAGGAAGGTGACGTCATCATTCTTGCGTCTTTGAAATGATTCATGGAAAATATTACAGTTATTTTTTTTTTTGTGTTTTACGACTGAAGGTATCGTGGTCTACTTAAAATTTGGAATCGAATGTAGGACTATATTATTTTGATGCGTGTTAGGAAAATATTTATTGAAATAAGCTTAAAAGAAAAGCATCTCGTTAAATATTGTTTTAAAAAACCAATTTTCCAAATTAATCTTTGTCTTTACATAAATGTAATTAACAATACTAATGTTAAACATATATTGGCGTAAACCGATAGCGAAATTCAATTAACTTACGAGTTATGTAAGATACCATAATTTTTAAACCAAGTTCTAAACCAAGTTCCAACCTAGTTCTGAAAACTATGTACAAAAATCTATGTACCTGCATTACCAAACCACAATGTAGTATTAAAACGAAAACACTTATATCTAAGTGGATGTTCCATTGAGTGCGGCCCAAATGAACAGCAATAAATCTGTTATGATAGGCCAACCTTTGGTTGTTGAATCGACTCGGTTTCAATCGTAAAGTCTACACCAATAAGCTAGGAATGCGTTTCAACTATGTCCTTAGTTCGTTGATCGCGTAAGCTACGGGGGTATTCGGGTTGTTGAGAGATTTCGATTGTCGAGTCGAAAAGGTGATTCGATAGTCATGAGATTTCGTCATTATTTTCTTTGATTTTTTTATGTTCATTTTATGTGTATTTCACGTTATATTTTATGTAATTTGAAACTTAATTGTCAGTTCTGAAATATATCTACGAGTATCATTAAATGAAAATCATTAGAATTCTTACCGATTTTATTAACAGTGTTTATTTTCATTAGATATAGAACATCTGGATTACAATGTGTTTTGCAATAATATATTATATATTATTTATGTTTGCTTAAAGCAGGTTTGTGCTAAATAAAATTATGCAAATAAACACTACCAAAGGTCTAAGAAATAAACGCTTGAAATACAAGCATTATCAATACAACGATCGTAGTGTATTAAGATACTAAAAAAAATCGAGATAGGTACAATAACATCCCTAAATTAAGCGATATTTCTTCAGCAATCGACAACTTCGCTATCGTATTCGAACGGTCTCCCACTACGCACCAAGAGGGGGTGATTT
This sequence comes from Autographa pulchrina, assembly GCA_905475315.1. NCBI lineage: Eukaryota > Metazoa > Arthropoda > Insecta > Lepidoptera > Noctuidae > Autographa > Autographa pulchrina. The sequence continues at coordinate 3,680,524 of FR997763.1, read as the reverse complement.
GGTGTGTTGGCCGTACGCCAGGCGGCGTCTTTGGCTCCGAGCCAAATCGGGAACGTACAGTGGAAAAGAAATGGCGTCGCGCATCTTTGATATGCGTCAGAGGCGCACACGCACCCGCCGGTAACATGTTTTTCATGCCGTATAAAAGAGGTTTAATTGCGGTCGGACCATGAAACCGGTTGCCGTTTTACTTGTGAAATTAAAATGATAGGCCAAGTTTCAGTGTTTCAGGAAGAAAATATATATTTATTTAATTTCATGATATATGATACCTTAGAGTCCTCTGGTTGCTGAAAACAACAACAACAACAACAGAAAAAAATAATAAAAACAATTTGTCTTGCTTTACGTCAAATTATGTTTTTTCTGATTAGTTCTAGTTGAACAATTCATAGCAAAAATATTCATTGAATAAGTTTTCAGAACCTGGGGTCTCAAATTTTATGGAAGATTAAAGATGAAAATACTTGTAGAGCACAGCTTTGCCCGCTTAATTTAATCCTTATCTAATAACTATGTATTAAGTTACAACAACCAACTGGCTTTAACTAAACTATCCATTGGCTCTTAAGAAATGCGTCAATCAGCGCACACGCAGCAGTCAAATGTTTTTCGTGACGTAGACAAAGTTTAACTGCGGTCGAAGACGCAATGGATGGAATGCCATTTTATAGAGCACTGATAATAATAGTTCTATAATGGTTACTCAATGAAAGCTTTGGGATACTGTTGTATGACGTGTTAGGTTTCCAGGAATTTTATGCTTGTGAATGAAATTTAATCAAAATTATTCCACAGAGCATTTCTTTATCTTCTTAATATTTTATTTTGATGTAACTTCGTAGGCTTTACATGGCTTTTACTAATTACAACATAAACTTGAAAAAGGCTTAAGCGCATAGCAAACATAGGTCATGTTTTAACACACATCTTTATATTCTTAGATACTGCAGAGGAATTTGAATTTGTATACCAACCGATTTCAAAGTTGTGCGTGTAAGATAATAGCCGGTGCATCTTAAATTCTATAATGAAAACTGCTACGTCTGCTAGTCTTACATGATGTCTACCTGTCAATTTCCACTAATGAGAGACAAGCTCCTGGCTTCTGATTTTAATAGAAAGACCACCTACGAGACGATCGAACCTAGAGGATTTTTAACCCTTTTTATTATGGGTAGAACTGATTATTTAGTTATATATTTTTAATAAATTTTGGAACACACAAAAACAACGTATATGGATAAATTTTGGTGCAAGTTTTTCTCTTCTAAATAAGTTATTCAACATGATAATAAGATACAAAGCTAATATAATATATAGCGACCGCTCACCCATACTTGATTGATATACAAAAGTACCTAAGTATTCTGACACATCTAACAACTAAGTTATTTATTTGAGCAACAAGTTTCAAGGTCAATCCTACCGTATTACTGTTATTATTTTAATTGTAGCAGGAAATAATAACTTCGATGGAAATAACTTTATGTTGACGTGGGTGTAAAATAGGAGTATATTAAGTATGTACATTTATTATTTGTTCAAAGAATTTGTTAATAATAAATCACATGATACTTCAGTTATTTTAGTTCGTTTAGAGGAAATTTTTACCTTTGTCACTGTTGGTGTTTTTATAAAGATGGAGTGTATTCCGAGTAGGTACTGCAACTCGAAAAAATACTAAGTAATTGCGAAAATTGTAATCGAAAATACAATTATTAACTTCATTTTATATCAATACAGTTTATAATTGTTTTGTCGGCAGTGGTATTATGAAACTTGCAGAAACAAAGCAACATTAAAATGTTAGCAATTATTTCTGTCAAAATTATATTTCGAGATGCATATCAAAATAAAATGTCTTTCCAATGATAAAGACAGCAATAATTGTACAACTTTCGCTGTCAAACTCAATTGCCTTGCAAAATACACAGCGCTGCGGGATAACTTGGTCAAAGAATGCTAAAAGCAAAACTGATTAATTATTTAGTTTGTTATAATTATACTATTTTCGTTGTATTTATTTGTAAGTGAATATTCTTCTTTTGTGTTTACAACTTTTAGTATTTTGTAGCGACAGTTTAAACAGTTTTTGAACGTAGTAGAGCAACGTTAACTAAAAACTATTGTTTTAGAAGATTTGAAGTCTTTGAAACATGCCCAAAATGTTATAGACGTTATTATCTAGTTGAACAAGGTGTCATGAAAAACCGCACAGCGTAGTGTTGGCAAAACGCCAGAAGCAACAGGCGGCCGTCCTACTACAGAAACGTGTCACAAGAAATTTATGGAAAAATATTATTTTAACGATCTGTTAACACGTTCTTTACGAATAGTTTTATGTGAATCATCTCCCGAGCCTTTTCCCAACTATGTTGGGGTCGGCTTCCAGTCTTACCGGATTCAGCTGAATACCGTATTTTACATGGAGCGACTGCCTATCTGACCTCCACAACCCATTTTACTGGGTATTAACACAGTATCCCATGGTAAGACTGGTTGTCAGAGTTGACTTAACGACTGCCAAAGATCATAGTATAGCACGTTAAGTCGGGACCTACGGCTTAACGTGCTATCCGAGGCAATAGTTTTATGTGAATATGGAACAAAAAGTTTTGTGAATGGTCTTTTAGTTCCACTCGTCTTTTTGAGTTTATTCTGACGTAAGCTGGTTTGTAGTTTGACCAGTTTCTTGTTGATAAAACTTTCTGGGTCTATTTGGTAATTTTAATATTGCGACGTTAAGAAATTGCTTTTTAAATTAAATTATTAAATTGAACAATTTTAGAAAATACTTTGGAAATTTCAAAATTTTCAGTCAAATTCAACTTTAATACCATTACTTACTTGTAGTTTGAATCAAAAAAGAATTAATAATCACAATAAGACTACTTTTTGTTTACAGTTTTCAGTTCTCGATCATTCAATAGACTCTAATTTTCTTACAAAACGAGTCATATATAACATACCATAATACATATATTCCGAGAGCCAACGACTGCCAGACCTTCGTCATTTTATAAAAGCTGAAAGTTTCTCAGTGCATGTGCCCTATATAGGTAAGAACGACCAGCGAATATGGAGTTTGGGTTGTGGTTACTTTGGCAGCTATCAGGTAGTAAAGGTGTATAAAATAGTACCTAACTTTCGTCATAGTATAAAAGCTAAATTTTATATATGTTACTTGGGGAGCTATAAAGAGACGTTACCTCAAATGCCGGACAGTTTGAATGGTTTAAACATCTTGCCAGACACATTGGAAGTCTGCTGTATGTGCTACTTTTTCTTTAGAAAAGGAAAATGAAAACCATACAAGACATAAAATAAAATAGTCTTGAGTACCAAGAAGTTTTCAAGAAAGAGGGGTCTCGGTATGGTCAGAAATGGTGACCCATCTACGGCCCATTCGCGGCGAGCGTGGCTTAACCTGTATTATCGGTCTAACCGTATGGCGTACACTTAGTAACAAGTCCCTCTAATTAATCTTATTATTTTTAACTAGCTGTGCCCCGGGGTTTCACCTGCGTGAATACCTAGGTTTCGTTTACGATGTCTTTATAGTTACCTTTTCGGGGTGGAGATGAATCCAACAAATCAAAGATCATGAAAATAGATCAATAGACGGACAGTTTTAAAGGATTTTACATCTTGCCAGGCACATTGACAGTCGGCTGTACGTGCTATTTTTTCTTTACCTTACAAGAAATCTATCTATTTAATATGTAAATCTATCTAAAGTCGCGTTAGTTAGGTACATTATTTATAACTAATTGGTTGGTAGGTAGCTTAGTACCAAGAGACAGGCATAGGATTGTCTTAAGTTAAACAAAAACGGGTTTTCCCTTTTACTGCAAATACATTTTGGACGAATAGAGAGATTTTAAAGGGATAATACGAGATAGGAATGTCAGGATAATTACACCACTTATTAAATCAAGAACAAGTCACCTATATCTTTCAACAGATCTTTGATTTGTTGGATTCATCTCCACCCCGAAAAGGTAACTATAAAGACATCGTAAACGAAACCTAGGTATTCACGCAGGTGAAACCCCGGGGCACAGCTAGTTAAAAGTTATAAACAATTTCAAGTTTTTGTAAATTAATGAGTTTTATGTAGGTATACTCATTAATCCTAGGACTTTTTGTAAAATTGTTTATTGGAAATAAACTATTATTATTATTATGATTACTATTATTAAAAATAATAAGATTAATTAGAGGGACTTGTTACTAAGTGTACGCCATACGGTTAGACCGATAATACAGGTTAAGCCACGCTCGCCGCGGTTGGGCCGTAGATGGGTCACCATTTTTAACCATACCGAGACCCCTCTTTCTTGAAAACTTCTTGGTACTCAAGATTATTTTATTTTATGTCTTGTATGGTTTTAATTTTCCTTTTCTAAAGAAAAAGTAGTACATACAGCAGACTTCCAAAGTGTCTGGCAAGATGTTTAAACCATTCAAACTGTCCGGCATTTGAGGTAACGTCTTTTTATAGCTCCCCAAGTAACATATATAAAATTTAGCTTTTATACTATGACGAAAGTTAGGTACTATTTTATACACCTTTACTACCTGATAGCTGCCAAAGTAACCACAACCCAAACTCCATATTCGCTGGTCGTTCTTACCTATATAGGGCACATGCACTGAGAAACTTTCAGCTTTTATAAAATGACGAAGGTCTGGCAGTCGTTGGCTCTTAGGCTAATATAATTACTATAATAATGTATACCGTATGACGTCATCTCAATCATCTTGTATGTGGGATCCAAACAAAATAAATCTACCGCCAACAGTTTACAGTAACCGTTATGTGTGACGCGCAGAGTTATTGGGTTCAAATATTACGATTTGTAAATACCTGGTATTATGTAGGTATAGAATAGAATATTGATTTATTTGGAAGAATAGTGTTACAATAGGTGTTACATAAAATGAGGTCTGTAATATTCTGTTGTTTCCAGCGTCCAAATAAACAAACAAACAGTCTACAACGAAATAGGAAATTGTTACAATACAAAAAAATAATGAAAAAAAATAAACTGAATACATGCCAAGTATGAAATTTGTTTCAATGTAAATAAAGTAAATATAAAATAATTATTTATTTCTCTACACCATAAACTTATTGCTAGATTAACAATGATGCATGAGAATAATTAAACTTTGTAGTACAAGTACAAAATATTATTATATAGTATACCTAAGTGTAGAAGTTGGTTTCTATATGAGCCAATGAAAAATGAAAAAACATACATGTATTATAAATCAACTGGGCATTATAAAGTTTACATGAAAGCAAAGCGGCAAGGCTTCTTCTACAAAAGCGTTTTCTTCTAGCAAAGGCTCTTCAAAGAGAGTTAAGAGACCCTTACTTGTAGTGAAGTAGTTCTGGAAATTATTAAATACAATATTGATTAACAACAGTTTTCCAAAGGGATACTTCATAACCCAACAAATTAAATAGTGACGCATTTCAATTAATTTAGCGAGATTTTAAACACCAATTACGATTGGGAAAAGGTAAAACATAATAAAAAATTTGATCAGAAAAAGATGTAAGAAAACATTTACAGAATTAAATATTTTTCAGTCGAAACTAGTACTGTATAATTAAGGTATGACAATAAAATCTTGTATTCAAATTAAATCATGTCTTTTAAACAGTAAACAAAAATGTTTATTGCCATGCACTGATCATTGCCTGTTGCCACGCAAGCTTTTCTGAACATTGTAGACATTGTATTGTTAGAATTTTTGAAAAATTATATTAAGTAATTCGTAAGTAAATTAATAGATGTTATCGTTTTCATGTAAAATATTAAATTTGAGCTATTTATTACTAAATTTGACTTTAACGACTATCAATTATTTTTCACATCCATCGCTTCATCTGTACTTGACAAATCTATAAAACATTAAGAGGACCTTCAATAGATCTACATCGTATCTCTAACCTGTGTAGTAACAGGAAGCAAAAACCAGTAGAATAAATCAAACACTGAGTCATAGCACACGTGAACATTTACTTAAAAACGTCGAACGCAACAATATATTTTTTGTATAGAACTCGAATTATAAGACCGAATCACAGAAGGCTTGGCTTAACGCCAGCACTGAAAGTTGTAGTGGTGAAAATTTATGTATGTGTAGGTACCAAAGTACGGTACGCAAAAGAAATGTAGTTCAGCCTAATTCTGCTGACGTCACAACTTTATTGCCTGCGTTGGTGGGAATTAACGAGATTCGGTTTCTTGTTTCTTAGAAAATGAATCTTGAATCTTGATGTAATGGGGTTGTTGTATTTACCGGAAACGATTAGATTGAAGTTTATTTGTTGTTAAATGTTGGTACATAAAGTTTAACAGTATCAAATATTCAGTTAATATTAGGTAGAATAGGTTATATCTTTTAATTGTCATGTTCAATTGACAACGCTTGAAATATATCTCTCACTTATTTATTTTTACAGGAAGCATTTCCCCTTACTTTTCAGAACACAAAAAAAGGTTATTTGAAATATGAAATCTCAGTACAAAATAATTCTCCCAGTAAGAAACCTGTATTTTTCCGACGCTACCCACTAAGAGACGATGACCTCGAATGGACGTCTAGCCAAATGTCGGCGTGCCGATCTTGCGTTACGTCCCTAACAGATAAACAAGTGAGAACGATTTATGCAGAAAATATAACGCAACCTATTGCACGCATCATTGAAAAACAATTTTATAAAAATTTTGGAAACAGTCGACATATTTTTGAAAAAATTCAACAGGTCAATTTACAGAGCTTTACACTTTGCAAAGCTAAGGAATTACCTCGATTATGTCAGCTTTTGAACTAAAACCGTATCATAATCGTTCCATTCGTTAAGAGCTATGATGCCTCAGACACAAACGGACGAATACTTCAAACTTAAAAATGACAATCAATCAATAAACAAGTTCTTACTGAAAAACCAACGACTGGTTTTTCCAGCTTCAATAGATGAGTACTTGTTGCATACCAGTGATTCTATCTACAAAGAAACTGAATTCATATTCTAGACGTGACTAGACTAGAGAGAAAGGTATATAAGCATCCTTTTACTGCAATGGGTTAGAGTAAGTATGATTATTAAGGTAAATAATTTGTTCAATATTATAACGAGAGGTCTTTAGAATTATTTTGTGGCCTGTTTTCTATCGATATTATCATTAGAAGCCTACTTGTCAGCAATTTATTGCTAACTTTACAACAAATGCTGAAAATTTATAAGTAAAAGTAAGTTGTTCTTTGTTCATGAATTTAATATGAAGAAACCTATTTTACACAAAACATTCTTATATTATAACATTGAAGATACTTAAAAGAATCTTATTTCCAAAGTATCGGAAAACTGTGTACAAAAATAACCACCATAAACATACAACATAAAAAAGAGATTTAAATGTTTGTTACACAATCACAATTCACATATACCCACACATTTCGTAAGGAAACTCGATGAAATATCGTCCTGTGTATAAAACATCAAAATCGAAAAGGAAAACACCCTGTGGAAATTAACTGTTGCCATGCTACATTATGATCCCCAATTTAATATTGTAGGATATTTTGTAATTTGTGTTGCCCTTAAACATAATTCCCTATTGTTTTAAAATTCAATACAAAAGACAATGGCGCCTAAATGCTACCAGTTAAGCTCCTTAATTAATCAAAGCTAACTGAATAGAGTTCAATTGAGTAGGATGGATTAACGGCTTTTTAGTTTAATCTCATTTAATTTTGAAATAGATAAGTTGTAATCAATTATCATTCGGTACTTAGAAAAATTGATTTTTTTTTTACCTATGTAAGTGAAGTGAAGTAAAATTTTAGGAACTCTAAAAGTTTTTCATCATAATATTCTAAGACAACCAGATCGAAATTACTGGCTGGCACCAGCTAATAATTATTTATTTCATAAAACTATACCAAAGTTAAATAGATAACAAAAAAATATATATCTATAAAGGTCAGTTTGCTTGTTTATATTTTTTATATTGCTTCAATACATATGACTTATAATAATATAGAGTGTAGGTGCATCTATTTCAGTACTTGTAATAACTTTCAACGATTAATATAATACTAATGAATTCCCGGAAAATTACAATCTATACCAGATGCGAAGTAATGAAGATTGACTGATTGCGGCTTAATGAATTGCTATCAAAATACACAACGTTTTGAAGGGGAAAAATTAGGTATTATGACGAATTATCTACACTAATATTATAAAGAGGAAAGATTTGATTGTTTGTTTGTTTGTTTGTTTGTTTGTTTGAAATGAATAGGCTCCAAAACTACTTGACCGACTTGAAAAATTCTTTCACTGTTGGGAAGCTACACTATCTCCGGTGAACATAGGCTATATTAAATTTTCAAAAAAGTTAGGGATCCATACTAAAGAACCAATAATGTAACCCAAGGTGTGAAAAAATTAGCAAAAAACTTTCTTACATCGCGTGCGCTGCGAAAACTATTGATTATAGAACAAAATAATGTACTACGTCTTTGTAGAACATATAATTATCTACAAAAAATATCACGACAGCATATGTCTAACTACTATAGTTATGTCACAATAAGTGTATTTTTCATTTTTTAAAATTTATATAAATGCCACCGCTATAAAAGCTCTTTTATTAATACTTTGGAATTAATCCTTATCAAAATAAATAACTTCATAATTAAGTTTGCTTTAATACCATTATATTATGACTTTTTGAATTATTCAATTTGGACATTCCATTCGAAAGAAATCACAAGTTTAAAAATGTAAGTTATTAAAAAAATACGGCACCATAATAATAAGCGAATTGATAATAATAGCAATTTAGCCTTTCGGGAATAAAAGTTGTTTGTTAATGTTTATTATTCCATAGTAAGTTTACTATTAACAAATTAGTAAAGGCACTAACGACGTAACGGGGTTAAAGAGGTAGTACGGAATTGGTATGGAACCGCGAGGTGTTAGTTACACTATTCATAACTCAAGAACGGGTAGACCGATTTTCAAAATCTTTAATTCTTTGGATACGTCTCCGTCCCGTATAACAAAGTAACTATAAAGACATTGGGAACGGAATATAGGTATTATCGCGGGTGAAACCGCGGGGCACAGCTAGTTTTCTATATTTTCTTTTACTCGTAAGAGAATAAATAAAAGTTTACAATGAGTGTTGTGAAGTTGGTATTATTTTTCCCTTTGAAGTACAGTTTGAACAATAGAAAAGTTTCTGTGTTTTGAACTTTGACTTGAAATACACATTTGGATAGAGAAATTAAAAATACTTTTTTGTATTTAATGACTAAACTACCTTTAGCTTTGAGTGAAGCGGGGAGGGGTTTCACAGGCTCTGCTGAGAAACTAAACCATGTTACTTCCATATTTCCACTGATCTGAGGCAGTCATTTCAAACGAAACATTGACTAGCAGGAACTGGCTTGACATACTTAATAGTCTCCACCTCTACAAAGTCCGTCGACTTGGCATCACACTATTAGTTCTTTTTTAACCCACTTCAAAAAAGGAGGAGGTGCTCAATTCGACTGTTTTTTTATGTTTGTTACCACAGAACTTTTGACCGGGTGAACCGATTTTGATGATTATTTTTTTATTTGAAAGCTAGTGCTTCCTGTGTGGTTTTATTTTATTTTGGTCCAGTTTTGACAGTGGGATCCATAAGAAATAAATATAAGACTTATTTTGAAGTCGGTTTTTTTTGTTGTAAAAACTGTTGTTATGTTATGATTCATTCAGGAAGACAAATATACATGCAAAATGCAATCGACGTTTATGAGCTAGTAAGTCCGACGCAACAGTTACGTGACAACAAAAAAAAAATACAAAAAAACATCTGAAAATCGCGGTAGTGACAATAATCTGACACACCTATGACTGTTTCAGCAATATTTATGTTTCCTCTGCCAAATGCTAGTATAGTGGGCGTTAGTAACGCCATCTTTAAGTTTTACCGCGGACAGTCTTAATAAATTTCATGTTAGTTACAGCTAAACACCCAAAAACACTCAATTTTCAGTGGCTAGCATATCTTATCGACGGGTCCTACGTATACTAGTACAAGTGCAAAAACACAACTGTTCAGGAGAGCGGTTCAAAGGTTCTAAAGCTTGTAATTTTGTCATAAATCAATGGAAATACTTGAAATTTTGATATCTTATATTTGAATCTCTAAGGAAAAAGATTGCATTATTGTTTTTTCTTATTTTTTTATACTTTGGAAAATAGCATCACTTGCATTGATGTAGCTTGTTTTCTTTACTATGGTAAAACCTGTAAACTGATACAAGTGGCCACTTATACCAGTATATAGTGTACTTGCTTATACTTATAATAAAGGGAAATTTAAGGATTTTACTCTTTTAACATGCTATTTCCAATCTACTGATTAATATGAGGTTATAATATTAACAATAACATCTTCTTTTATCGACTTTTAAACACTTACAACAGTTTACTCAGTACTGGAAAACTACTTGCAACAGTTTTCTGCATTGTTATTAACCTTAAATATTTGAATGGGTGTGACAGGAAATGAAATAAAAACATTAAAAATACAAAATAGAAGTTAATTTCAAATAAATGACTTTTCCAGACCTATGCTTAATAGGTGTTGTTATTTTTATGTTAATATATCTTGATATGAATGTCAAGACAAACTCAAAGTTTTATTACTTTCAGATACAGACAGGCCTTTAAATATCATAATCGGTTCGCTACAGATATTTAAATTATTTAATATTTTAATAGCATAAAATTATTAGTTAATAATATAATACATTATAATAAATTAATAAAATACTAGATAATCTTATATATAAAATTCTCGTGTCACAATGTTAGTTACCATACTCCTCCGAAACGGCTTGACCGATTTTTATGAAATTTTATATGCATATTCAGTAGGTCTGAGAATCGGCTACTATCTATTTTTCATACCCCTAAGTGGTAGTAGGTAGGTGCTAGGTAGAAAAAATTGCATTGCAACGCAAGCCGGGTACAGCTAGTAACATATAATATACTGTATATGTTACTGTAAAAGCCCAAACTACAGTAAATCTTAAGATTTCCCAGTAAAACCTAAGATTTACCAATTCTTAATGGTAAATGTCCGAAAAAGTTTGCGATTCGGACTTTTACCACGGTAAAAAAATCATGTCGTGATCACCGAAATCTTGTTTCGAGCGCATATCAAACCCTCGACTTAGTATAGAACCGACATAGGCACAGAAATCCATTGCTTGGTTAGGTTCGACTTTGTGACAGAGATCAATAGGTTAGGTTAGATATTGTGACCTTGCAACAGAGCGAGCGAAGCGAGCGCCGACATAATATGTAATTTAAAATTTATCTTTATTAACAATTGCGTGCTATTTATAGATAACATCTACCAGCTGGTAGATGTTATCTATAAAGAAAAAGAGAATGGTGGTAAAAGTACGAATCGCAAACTTTTTCGGACATTTACCATTAAGAATTGGTAAATCTTAGGATTTACCGTAGTTCGGGCCTTTACAGTAACATATATACTTCATGCAGATTCAGCACTTAACGAAATATCGATTTGTGACGAATATGTATCGTAATAATGTAATATACGCGTAAATCGAACCCGAACCAACACCAATGGATAAAACAAACAAAAATTTCAAAGAAAAACATAATACAAACACAACATAACAATACTGAAAAAAAAGTAGAATCATTTTGCTAGTGTGTAGGTTCCTTATGACTTGGCAATATACAGACCAAATTACATTTGTGAGGTCTCTGTCAGTCCATTAATAATTAAAAATAAAATAGCTTATATAACGTTATAACTCTTATTGGCATAGTTTCTTATGAAAGAAGAAAGTAGAAAATAGATGGTAAATTAGATTTCAGAGTATTATTTATTACGTATACTTTTTCTTACCCGTATTTAAATGAAAAATTAAATAAACTACACATACATAAAATACTTCAAAATCTGGAAATTCGAAACTGCTATATACATAATAAATAATATTGAGTAATTAAACATAAGTACAATGTCATAATTGATTTTAAGATTGAGTTATAACTCCAGTAAATAGAGTCATCGACCTATCTCTGAGTGCAAAGTAAAATGGTCTGTCTGCTTCAAAATAGTTTTGGTGGCGGCCCCAGACGAAAGATACCACTTTTACGATTTACGAAGAAAGCTGAAAAAAATATAGTATATGTAGTAGAAACTTACACAACACAAACAATACAAAGAATATCATTATACTATTTAAAATGTCAATTAATACTTACCTTTGTAATTTTCTGGAGTGTTATTTTACTACACTTATTTTCTAATAAATCTATCATTAATTGACCTCGTGAGCGCTTCATTTTTGTGACTTCTTACCACTACTTACTCAAGACAAACAATATCTGAATAGTTTTTAATAAATGAATACGTAAACTAAAACGCATCGCAGTTATACCAGTGTTTAACGTGCTCCCGAATCCGTAGCCGCGCGCATACTAGAGTAAATGACACTTGTGCTGACGAGTCGCGGCGCACGCGACTACCTACACTGGTGCAAGTGACTTATATCAGTGTAGATGGTCGTGTGGCTGAAAATAATGTCACTTATATTAGTTTTCAAGTTTGTATCTTTGAAAATACTTGATAATTTAATATAATTTTTACAGAATATAAAGTTAAGGTAATTTTAAGGCTTTTGGTGCAAAAAAACGTATTTCGCTGTTTTGCGGGTTACACCAGTATACGTAGGACCCGTCGTTATGCTGTCTCTTTCACTTGTAAGGTGTAAAGTAGAGACAGATAGACTTGACGTCCTAAATGTATGTTGTGATTTAGTAATTTGGTTATAAAACTAAGAGTAAGTACTTGTCTAATTGATTTGTAGTATTGTTTAGAATTTTTACAACCTCCGTGGTCGAGTGGCGTACGCACCGGTTTCAAGGTGTCGCTAGCTCTGAGGTCCCGGGTTCGATCCCCGGACGGGTCAATGTAAAAAATCACATTTCTACATTGTCTCGGGTCTGGGTGTTTGTGGTACCTTCGTTGTATCTAAATTCCATAACACAAGTGCTTTAGCAACTTACTTTGGATTCAGAACAATGTATGTGATGTCGTCCGCATTTATTATTTATTATGTATTTATTTATTTGGAAATAATATTAGCGGAGAATATAATTTGCTTTACCGTTTTTTAAGTACTTGAGAGTTAAAACACAATTTCTTGTCTAAAATAATTTTAGGAACTGTTTATGTTTTGTCACAATCCTAATATTAACACCTGAGAAGATTCAATCAACTTCGATTTATTAATATAAATGAAATATTATGATAATACTAATAATTTTTTCTACCTGGCACCTGCCTACTACCTACCTACTACCTACCTGCCTACTACCTACCTACTACCACTTAGGGGTATGAAAAATAGATAGTAGCCGATTAACCCTACTAAAAATGCATAAAAAATTTCATAAAAATCGGTCAAGCCGTTTCGGAGGAGATTGTGACACGAGAATTTTATATATAAGATATATTTTCACAAATTATTGAAATAAGTTTTGTCAAACTAATAATTTAATAGTAATATTATATTAACAGATTTATGGTAACCTTATTTTACCAACTCGATGACGAAACAAAGTCGAAGAGATAACGAAGAACAACATTATAAAATGTTTAATGTTGCCATCATATGAATTAATAGCGGTTTAGGAACATGCCAAGGAAATCGTCAATTAAAATCATCTGAAATACAATTTTTCAATGTCTTTATAATAGCGCTGTTTAAATCTATTATTCAAAAGTACAAAAATAATCAAAATTAAAATGTTGTAGTTTAACCTACAAATAGATATGTTTCTAAGTATGTAAATGTATGAAAGCTAAATTAGAACCAAAATCTGAAAATTAAATATTCTTTACTTATGTAAGTAGTGACAATAAATATTATTGTACTTCCGAGCTCGTCTGATGATGGAGCCAGAAGATGGCACATTACTAATAAAATCTTATTTATAATTTAGCCTTCCTTTAAACTAGGCAACCCTTTATTTGAAGTTTATGTAATCGAATTTAAGCCGGTAAATGTACTTGATACATTAAAATCTAAAAATAACATAACATACCATCACGCCTGTATCCCCGAAGGGTTTGGCAGTGGTGTACCAATGTACACCTACAGTTTGCCGGTATGTTTAGGTCCCATGTAATAGGGGGCGAGCCTATTGCCACTAACCGGGCACAAATCCAAACTCCGACCTGCTACTGAGAATTTCATAGAAAAACCCAATAACATCTTGGTTGACTTGGGAATCGAACCCAAGACCTCTAGCGTAGCAGTCGCGCTTAGCGTCACTAGGCCAACGAGGCAGTTTAAAATCTACTCTATTTTATAAGCTCAAGACATGCGGGGTGTGTTTGTGTGTTTAACACCATGTGTACCGTAGCTTCAGTTCCTTATTGTACATGGCTTTACGACTGTCGTGGTTAGGTTTACAAACATTGTTTTCAAACTGCAAGACTTTGCATGCAAGAAATGTTTTATACTTTTACTCTGGGGTAAAAAGTACTGACCTATAATTTTTAATTAGTCAACGGTATTTATTCTTTATTAACCCGTTTCGTGACAAAGACTGAAAATTAAAAACACACCTACGGTATTGCTAAGTTTTATTTATATATTTTGTGTCAGAATTTCAACTCTATACCTATTGAGCCGTCTCTACTATTAAGTACCTAATATTTATTTTTGCATACAAGTGAAATAATGTATTAGACTACAGATTTCTTCAGATTATAGTGGGTACCTAATACAATACAGGGATTCAGGGACCCAGATCCCTACAGCGGCATAAAAGAGGTTTCATTATTTCACAATTTTTTTAGCCAAATTTTATCAATAAATTAATGGCTTTAGGGAAAAATACTGGAAATTTACAGGAAATTACTGGCGTATTTTCCTTTACTTAAATAGACAGTCAAAGAGACTAAATGGTGACCAGGAAGTACCACAACACAGTAACGCACTCAATACTGAAGCAACACCACAAAAATGTTTACTAACCAACCGTTTCCAAGTAACGAAGAAGTCTACCATTCATAGTAAAGTGCACGTGGTAAATATTTAGCCAATCTCTCGCGGAAAACGTTAGTCGTAACGAGAGACATATAGCAGTCTCATTTTACTAACCTCATTCAATATTTTATACTGTTTTATAGGTATTAGGGTCAGCAGAATTGAATTTTGTGGAACAAAGGCAGCTTGTATGACGTAATTTGTTTAGTAATTTTCCTGGGATGCGTGAGTGCTTAGTTTTTCTCATTTTAGAAACCGTTATTTGTATGGAATTTTTGATAGTTCTTTATGTCATAGTAGAGTGTGTCGTGGTGGCCTAGCGGTTCAATGAACGGATTTGTGTGCACAAGGTTGCAGGTTCGAACCCAGGCAAGTACCAATGTGGCTTTTCAAAGTTATATGTACTTTCTTAATTATTCTAAGACACTTCTGACAAACGGTGAAGCAAAACATCGTGAGGAAACCTGGATTCCAAAATTTGGGATCTGAAATCGCCAATCCGCAGAGAGCAAGCGTGGCGATCAATGCCTTCTTTATATGGGAAGAGGCCTGTGCCCAGCAGTGGGACGTTTAAAGGCTGGATTATTATTATTTATGTCATTGCATTTAAAAAAGCAAGACAGTGATTTTCGTTTCCCCTTGTATGTTATGTGTTACTAAATAAATAAACAGGAACGTATATTATATAAAAATATATTAATTAGGTCTGCCTATTTTTAATGTAGATAGTAAGTTTCTTCTACACTCTTATGTTGTGCTTTCAGTCAAAAAAACTTATCCCACTGCTGGAAAAAGGCGGGAGTTCTATCGAATTCCTAATATCATCGAAACAATTTATACAGAAATACAAATCATTAAAGCGCCCAAAATGTATTTCATCATCATCATCATATTAGCCTGTTGCAGTCCACTGCTGGACATAGGCCTCCCCCAAGGAACGCCACAGCGCACGATCTCCCCTTTGCATCCAGTCACTGCTAGCTGCCTTCTTCAGGTCATCGGTCCATCTAGCCGGGGGGCGTCCTACACTACGTTTGCCTAAGCGTGGTCTCCATTCGAGAACCTTCCTGCTCCACCAAATGTATTTGGTTCAAAAATAATACTGTGATATAACACTGGATAAGTTAGTAACTATCTACAAGCAACTCAATCTGTATTAATTATCATAATATACAACTCGAATTAATTAATGTGCACTACGTGACAAATGTATTTCATTATTGTTTTATACATGAAGTTATAAATAAAAAGACTTACATAACTATTTACTGTTTATGAAATCTGAAAATAAATAGGAAAGTTTGATTGCGACAGGATGAATTGTTTTCAAAAAGAAGTCGGTTGTTGACATAGCTTATAAATGACGGTAATTGCTCAACTAAAATTAAATACGCATGGAAAGTTAATAAGTGTATGTTTATCCCCGACAAAATTTAAGTTTTGCCTTGTACAGATACAATATTACTTATATGTTCAACAATACCTACTGAGAACTGTCAAGCCACTCAGAAGAAGGAGTCAACTCCACGATTCCGCAAATATTAACTTACCCACTTACTTATTGCTCTACCAAGTCACAAGATCCAAACAGAATTCGTATGATAGTCTGAAAATCCTCGTCTCACGTATCACAAGTAACCTTTAACGTTAGCGTCACGCGTTGGCTGCACACTGGGTGACTAATTCCTTGGCATAGCGCCAGTTACTCGACCTATATACTCACCCAAAGTCTTCCTACTAGTACACCCGTCACCGTAAAAACTAATTAGGTTATGATTTTTATTTCAGCGCTTTATGGAAGCTAGTTGAGGATAAAAGATGAGCTGATTTTATAGTCCTGTAATAAATAAAAATAAATAAATAAAATGTCATTTATTTCAGGCAAGTTCACCCATATCAGAAACAGATTCTTGGTCACACAAAATTATTATTATTCATTAAAAAACTATTAATAATTAAATTAGACATAATAATAAAAATTGCCAATAAAATTAAAATAGGTAGGTACAATTAAAATCTTCTATCTGGCATTTGCACAGTTACATGCCTGTCAGAACAGTGTCGTATGAAAGGGCAGTCTAGCCTTGCCCCGATCATCGCCAAAATAGTGTTAGCACTGGCCCGTACTCTGCGCACTAGGGATGCCGCGCGTTTGCGCATAGTAGCTTGAAAGCCATCGGTGCGCGATTCTGTAAACATACCCGAGGCGCTACAGTATCGGGGCAACCCCACAACTGCCCTGAATGCATTATTGTATTGGACGCGGATGGCACTGTAGTCTCTGCTAGTATAGTGCGCCCACAGACTACACGAGTACAGCGATGTACAGTATGCTCTAAAGAGTGTTACTTTGACCTCGCGTGAACACCTTGCAAATCTGCGGGCGACCATATTCGCTTTAACAGACAATGCCCTCCGCTCCCTTTCCATGTCAGCATGATCCCCAAGGTCAACAGTTACGACATGCCCAAGGTATTTAAACTGTTTAACTCGTTCCAGAGCAACCCCGTTAAGTTTGACAGGTGGTATGTTTACTGGGCATTTCGCACCCGCTGTCTCAAAGACCATATACTGACTTTTCCTAACATTGTACATTAAACCATGACCACAGGCATATTCCTCACATGTCTGTAACAACTTCCTCAGTCCACAGATTGATGCACTCAGCAGCACCATGTCGTCCGCATAACTGAGATTATTTACACAAACACCATCAATGTGACAACCAACATGTTGACTACTGAGTGCAACAATCAGGCCGTTAATGTATACATTAAATAGGGTCGGAGATGTTAGGCCACCTTGCCTGACGCCGCACTCGAGCTGATATGAATCCGACAGTACTCCCGCCCATCTGACATTATTGGTCTGCTGCGCATACCAGTATTGGAACACGCTGACGAGTTCCTGTGGCACATTTATGCTTTTCAGCTTATCCCACAACAAACTATACTCCACACGGTCAAAAGCCTTTGACAAGTCGAGGAAGCACGCATACACTGGGGTTTTACGATTTGTGTAGTATTTGACAGTCTGCTTAAGACACAGTATGGCACTTTCAGTTGATAGGCGAGGACGAAATCCAAACTGGTTATCATGTATTACCGCGAATTTATTCAACTGTGTGTTAAGCAAACTGTCAAACACTTTTGCTATCACGGTGGCAAGAGAAATAGGCCTATAGTTACTCTTGTCACTAAGGTCTCCCGTTTTATTTTTCACTATAGGCACTACTACAGTTTTCATAAAGTCCGCTGGTAGGTAAGAATGGCTCACACACAGCGAGTAGAACATGGCCAGAACTCTTGCGATGTGGGGCCCAGCATGTTTCAGGTGCTCAACACTGAGTCCATCATGTCCTGGGGACTTTCCTCCTGACATATCTCTTAAGGCCTTAACTACGTATTTTGCTCTGAAACGAATCCCCACTTTTTGAATGCCGGGAAGGTCAGCATTGGGCACCGTTACCACCGGACCCAGCAACGACTTTACACTGAAATGGTCTTTAAAAATATTCCCAATCTCCTTAGGGTCATTCACACCATCAATGCTCACAGGGAGGCCCTGACGTACACTCATTTTACTGGTACTCTTCCAGAAGCCACGAAAATCTCCTTTACTGTGTTGAACCGCAAGCGCGTCCATTTTTATTTGGTCCTGATGATTTTGGCACCATTTTAACCGCGATTTGAATACTCTTCTGCTCTCGGACATTTCGGAGTAAAGGATACCGGACTTAGGTTTGCCCGACATTACCCACACGAGGAACTTTGATCTAGCCTCCCTGTGAGCATCGCTGACATATTTGTTCCAACCCACTATGCACGAGCCACCACCCCTCTTCTTGCTACCTCCCCGACCTGCCAACGTCGCCGCATCACGGAGAGCGGTCACAATGTCGGCGTAAAGTTTATCTAAAACATGCCTGTGGCCGCGGTCACCACAACAACTGTCAGCACAACTCAAAAACTCAGAGGGAAAGTCTATAAATTTTAACCTATCATGACACTCTTTTGTATACATTCTTATTTGATCATCATTCTTTACACCCCATAACACATCTTTGTTAACATTGTCTATTCTAGGTGATATCTTAGGGTTTATAAAATGTAGTGAACACTTAATTATCAGTGGAAAATGATCAGACCACTTCGTGTCATAAATTACGTTTACATCAATAACAGTCTGCTTAGCCGCTTGAGTTGTAATACAGTGATCAAGCCAGCTTACAGTCCCGTGCGCATCGCTTATAAAAGTAAAAGTTTGTGACTCAATCCCCAGCATATCTACATCTATACATGACCATAAATTATCGTTACAAGTTTGAACAAGTTCGCTGTAAAACAACTCACCCGGATTTGCATTAAAGTCGCCCAGTATGAATACCGACTCGATTCCATACTCGTCAACAATAGCATTCACTGCACTTAAACAATCCGTAAAGTCTTGCAAATTGTCGACAGAGTTTGTAGGCAAATAAACACTCATTACTATTATTGGTCTATCACTTGTAGTAATTTCAATTGCACATATTCGTGGATTATCACAAGATAGCACTCTGACTTGCTGAAACTTGCTATATCGCCATAATAACGCAACGCCGCCAAAGGGGCGCCCACGTATGATGCCTACAGACGTATCGACCGCTGATGTTGCTGTATAACCGAAACAGCTGTCAATTGTTCCTATGAAAGGTATATCATGCGGTAGTAACCACGTTTCCTGCAGACATACCACGTCGCACGTTTGGCACAGGTGTCTGACATCCTCAATGGAGCGCTTTACATTTTTGCAATTAAACGTGGCAAAACAGTATGGGACGTTATCCATTGTTAATCTTATTTGAGCCGCTGGCGTTAGAACGACGCATGTCATTCATGTTCCTGCTCTTAAAACTCATAAAACGACGAAATATGACACCTTCAGGCCATAAAGTTTCATCCATATATCTAGGTAAATTAGATTCTAATATTAAAAATTTGTATGCTTTGTGTCCACGGTCAAATTTCATATTTATCCTTTCGAGAGATACCTTTTCCTGAGTTTTATTAAAAATATGCTTGACTATGTCACTTTCTGTGGCCGTTATATGCACATTGGTAATAAACATAGGAATTCTTTTATCAGCCGCCCGAAATGTGCATTCAAGATCTTTCGCCACACCCGACTTGCCCACATAACGATACTTGGTTGTTTTTTTGCTATAAGTAACCGTCTGCCAAGTTCCATTATTTGTATTTTCGCATTCACTGGCCGGTCGATTAGATTCACGTCGC
The DNA here is from genome assembly GCA_905475315.1 of Autographa pulchrina. NCBI lineage: Eukaryota > Metazoa > Arthropoda > Insecta > Lepidoptera > Noctuidae > Autographa > Autographa pulchrina. Next base: position 3,660,116 of record FR997763.1, on the reverse strand, counting down.
CTAACCACACAGTTATAGCTAGCCTTATTAGTATCACTCAGCTGATCCACTACATTCGTTGTCATTCTTGGTGAGTGCGGTGACGTTGCAGCTATACTAGCCACAGAACCGGTTTCAGTACTCGCCAGCAACAGCGGCGCGGGCGATCGCTCGCTTACCGCAACGTCATCGGCGCACGTACTTGGTTTGCCGCGATCCACCGACCGTTGTCTCTCGTTTAAAAGTTGGTTTTCTTTTTCTACCCTCATATGTCTATATTCCATCACAGGGGATTTTATTCTTGAACTTTCACTTATATTGCTTCTATTCTCACTATATTCCTTATTGTATTCATGTGAAAGACCCATAGGGCCACTGTCTAGCCAAGCACCTCTTCTTTTGTTAATTTTAAATGCCGATGTTGGAGGTGGCAATGAATCACTTTGTAAACAAAGAAATGTCGTTTTCAATTCGTTGACACTTTGTTGCGTTGCATATGTTGACTTAATTTCTTCAATTTCGCTTTTTAAAATCATCATATCCTTCAATAGTTTAGAACAGTCTAGGTGATCCATTAAAATTGGTGGTAGTCTGTCCAATTGTCTAGCTACGAACACGGGAATGATATCGGGCTCTGTTGATTTGAATATATTTATAATATCCATGACATCTCGGTCCTCCTTTCCTTTGTTTTTTCGCTTTATTTTTCTTATGTCCGTTGGAAAGCATTCAAACAAAAGAGACTTGGAGATTTTGATTTCATCGCTTGTAAAAGACGACACACATATACGAACCAGTGATTCTTCATCAATTATAGACACTTTGTTTTGTATGTATGCTAACAGTTCGTCAATTACAATATTACACACGTTACATTTTAGGACGTTCGTCATTTTTACAATTCGCGAGTCTACGCTCCGGCTACAACACGCCCCGCAGCGGTGGGTGCGCACACGCGACTGACAATAAATAATCCCTTGCATTATTTATTGTCAGAAATTGAAAATTTTAATGAAAATAAGGTAAGTACTAAAGAAGAAACTCCTTTCTTCTCCAAACTATTCTTAAGGATTAATTTAACTATCCAGTTAGTATTCTGTTGCCATAACTATTTTTAGGAATATAACTGATATACTTGATATCGACTAAATCCTAATCATAATAGTTTTTAGTCTATCCTTATTGTATACAATATCAAAACTGTTGGAGTAAAATATAGCCGCTTTAATCAACTAGTTTCATGAAAGGCAGGTTCAACTTAGGATTCCAAAATCATTAAAGCAAACTAAGGACTATGGATATGCAACATCTCACCTATATGTCGACATAACACCCTCTTAATAAGAAGCGAGCCTATCCATTTGTTTGGGCAAGCTTCCAAATACCACATCCGAAGACCTCCCGCGCCGGATCATGTTTACGACCATGAGACCAACAAGTTGATGCAAGATCATTCACATACATATTTGTTATAAAAATCTGAGAAAATAAATGTGGAAAGCATCATATTTATTGCTCTAAAACCAAGGTAAGTAGCTGAAGCACATTATGGTATTAGGTACAGCATAGGAACCGGAAACATCTAGTGAGAATTAAAAAGTATATCTGAAAATTCTATTACATTTTTTTATCCTTAGGAGTAGAAGTTTTTAAGTACACGGGACCATTTTTGATAGAAAAAATAAATAAAAATGAGCATCTGATTATAATTGCCGACGGTTATACATACCCAAAAAATCTTTTGAGCGAATGGCGAACTTCCTTCGTTGTTTTTTAGATAAAGCACTTTCCAGTTCAGTAATGGACGCTGGCTATGACTTATTTACATAATTTTTTTTTTACCATTCACAAAATAATGACGATATATGGTTACAAAGAGTTCAATACAGATATCAGGTCACGGTTTATTTGCAGTGCCAGGTTAAGCTATGTAGGTCATGACAGGAAGACTAAGTCTAGCCAATACTATGCTAGCTGTAAACAATCTGTCTGTTTTACCGACTTCATTAGTCTGTGGACAGCTGTTACATGCTCTGTGGTAATTGAAATTGGAATGGTAGCAAAATGGTATGTGAGAAAATTTCTTTGTTTACGTCTTTGGTTCATATAAGTGTATTTTGTGATGACTATTTGCGTGTTCATGTTAGCTTAAGTTGTGAAGTAGTTAGGTAACTATAAAGGAATTTAAAATTGATTTGTATTGATAAAAAGAAACATCTGCCTAGCCATTTCCCAAACTATGTTGGGGTTGGCTACAAGTCTTACCGGATTCTGCTGAATACCGTAATTTATATGGAGCGACTGCCTATCTGACGTCCACAACACATTTTACTGGGTAACACAGTATCCCATATAAAATTGGTTGTCAGAATCTTACGACTGCCAAAGATTTGTTGTTTTCATACTATACTGTCAACACTCAAAAAACTTTAGCCGTTTAGTCAAATAGGGTTCAAAAATATGGGATGGTTCTAAACCCTAAGACCCAGAATAATAAATAAAAGTAAGACAGTTCACGGGCTTGCCAGTGACAGTTTGTGATTGCTATTACGAGTGATTTCCCTTAGCTGATTATTGCGGTAAGACGAGAAAATTGTGTCTTACAATCAAACGTTCAAAGGTATTCCAGATCTTTCTTTTTTATATCTTGAATAAATTGAAAAGGGAAAACAAAACAGTACATAAAGATGCTTATACATATTGTACTCTTTAGGTACGTTGTTAAAGGTACGTAATTTATAAAAAGTGTGTGCTTTAAGGCAGTTAAATACATTATTTTTCTTTGTCTGAATTCTGAAAACAGTCATACCATATTATTTGTTTAACGCTAAAGGAAAATGAGTATAGGATTTCAGTGTTGTTTGTATGCGATCGTCTGAAGGAGTGAGTTGGTTGCGAGTGTGAAAGACTTGTCGGCGTCACAATCACGCACACAAAGACGAGTGGGCGGGGCGTCGCGTCGCGTGCGCACCCGACAACAGCCGGCGCCCCGGAGTACGGTCGGGGAGAACGGTGGTTTAGAAAAAAGGAGATCATAATGAGATTTGTGTTAATTTTATTTTGTTAGGCCATGTAAAGTTCTTGTAGACAGTTCAATTAGCTAGGAGTACAGATGACGATAAACTAGGTTTAGAAAAAGATTTGTAGTAATTAATTATTAGATTTTTAGTAATGTATTTAGTCTGTGTAAAGCGCTAGTAGATGTTCAGTTGAACTAGCTGAAACTGAAGTACAGTCGAAAGTAACGCTGGTTGCTACTTGTAATAGAAGTCAATTATTATGATGTGTCTAGCAATGCCTTTAGTTCATGTAGTTTACTGGTAGATTTTCGGTTGCATTAGCTCGAGCAGCTAAACCCTCTTATATTAAATGGGGGACCACCGTGTATCTAACAAAAAAGAAAAAATGCTTATATGTTTTTCAGATTTCTAGTAGATTATATTCATCAGTTTTCGGTATTTTTAAAATGATTAGCCTTTGTCCCAAAATCTAACTTATCATTAAAATACGAGTGATAGTATTCTGTTTAGGACTAGCCGATCTTTACTAATCTTTGAAGTATGTAATTGCAAAATAAAACGATTGATGGGGTTAACAAAACAAACTATACGGTTTTAATCAAAACTTTAAATTGCATATATATTTTTGTTCCAAAATAAATAAATTTAACTAATGTGGTCTCCACTGTATAGTAGCTGCGCCAACGCAAGCCATATACGGGGCGCCACCCCCCTCCGCGCCTCCCCCGCGCCCCGTGCCGCGCCGCCCGCCCTCCACGCTGTTTGGCTCACGTTTCGACATAGAGTAAGGTAGTGCAGAGCCGATGTTGTGTTTAAATGTATAATATTTAAATAGTGAAGTGTGCACAGCAAAATGTAAGAGAAATATATTTTTTTATGTTTAGATTTTAGGCAAAGGCGTGACATAATTAGGAACAAAAAGTATAAGTAATACATATTAAATTGCATTGAGTTTGGTGGTTTTTCTGGTCGTTTTTTGTTGCATGAAAAATATTAATATTAAGCAGTTTTGTTAGTCAACAATTTCAAACTAGAACACAGCTCAAACATTGTAAAAAGATTTTAAATTCAATTATTATGTTTTACTTGATCTAAAATTAAGCTAGTCGTCTTAGACTCAAAGTGCACCTAGACATTGTCACTCAGTTTATTCAATGAAAAATAAAAAGAAACTTAAATATAATACGTTTTTAAGTTCATTTCTATGGCTTTATGACGACACAGGTGGTCCAAAAGAAAGCGGCTTAGGTAAATAAAAATAAAACCTACATACTAATTAAAGTTTGGATTTCTTCCCACGGTTGATGTCTAGACATTTCAATCAAATACATCTTGATTGCTATAACTACATTCTCCATTTTTATTAGTTGAATAAAATAATGAATAGCTCTAATTGAATATTATAGTTTGATTTAGGAAAAATAGCTACAATTATTTAGACGTAGTAATGTAACTAAAAAGTGCTTTTGCTATCCATTCGATGGCAAAAGCACTTTAAACATATACAAAATAATTTGATAGATTGGGATGCTACTTGCGTCGATACTTTTGCGCCATCCCATCTTCCTAGTACGTCGTGCTGTGCTGGCGCTGCTGCTACGGCTAAGCTGAGAACCTCAAGCGACAGAAATATACCAACCTAGTTGAAAGTTATATATTCGAGCCGTTTGGGGTTGAGACCCTTGGTCCGTGGGGTCCGAGTGCTCACAGATTTTTTAAAGATTTATCCAAACGCCTGGTTGACACTTCGCGTGACCCAAAGGCTAGCTTCTACCTAGGTCACCGAATAAGTATTGCCATACAACGTGGCAATGCTGCCAGCCTTTTGGGCATACTCCCAGTCGACAGCGATGTAGATGAATTTTTTGATGCCTTATTTTAGTTCATAGTTTTATTTAGTTTATAATTTTTCTTATTTCTTGTGTAGGCTTAGTTTTTATATAATTGTAAATATTTTATATTAATAGAACATTTGTTAGCTCAAGGCTGGTACGCTATTGGAGAAAGATAAGAGTACCTAGTTAGTCATACTATATTAAGATATTTTGACAGGTCTGTTGGTCTAGTGGTTAGTGACCCTGACTGCTATACCGGAGGTCGTGGGTTCGATTCCCACTCAGGACAAATCTTTGTGTGAGGAGCACGATCATTTGTTTTGTGTCTGGGTGTAATTTATCCATAATATGTATGTATTTAGAAATATATAAGTATGTTTATCAGTTGTCTGGTTACCATAACACAAGCTCTGCTTAGCTTGGGATCAGATAACCGTGTGTGAGTTGTCCCGTTTATTATACTACTTAAATCATCATGTGCCTAGCCTTTTTTCCCAAACTATGCTGGTGGTCGGCTTCCAGTCTTACCGGATTCAGCTACATACTGTGTATAAGGTACATGGGACGTCTGTTTTTCTGACCTCCACTTTCCATTCCATTTCACTTTTGTTTTTTTTTAGATTTTGTGTATAACACTATATTATATATATTATATTTTTTAAACTAATAACATTTCCTTTTTCTCTGGGTAACACATTGACCTACTAAAATAAATAAAAAAAAAATTATAATAAAAAAAAAATATTATGCCTATTTTTACATCTGTAGCTACTTGCCCTAAAGGCGCGTCCGAGCATGTTTGTTTACACGGCTGCCGCGGTGCATTTGTTTTTTCTCAACGTGCGGTGTAGTGACTTGGCTCCTATGATATACTTGAGTACATCGGACTTTTTAGAATGGTTTGGTTATTTGAGGTTATGGAGATTACAGACAATAAGATATATTTTAAATTGGGTTTAACTAGATTATGTACTTTAGATTTTGTGTGAAAAAAAGGTTATGATTTTGATACAGAACAAAAAGGTTTAAGCACCGAACTGAAACTCTTTCGATCCGTAACTTTTTGTGTTTCTTTACTCATCGCCATCTACAACTCTTGTCCTCCCACTGCTGGCCATATGCTCTGCTGCCATATGCTCCTTTCTCGTGCCATTTTCTATGGTCCGTTGCCAGTTTCTTTACTCATTGCATAATAATATACGTACTATTAGTACAACAATTAATTATGTAAGTGGTTTTGGTTTGTTTCAGATCAAACGTTTGTTCCCGAATAACTTAACAGGAAAATAATCCATTTACAACATTAAAGGCTTTTTCCTTTTGAAATTAAGGTAGAGTGCTCAATAAAAAATACATTTATTATGAAACATGAAGACTACCTCTTCTTTCAGATTAATAATATTCGATTTGAATAATATTTAAATTACAGTTTATAGAATAAATACCTAATCCTAAATCAAATAGATTAATTAAACTATAAGTTGAAACGGATCAAAACCAGTTTTAGCTTTTATCTTAAAATAATAACATACTATTACGTTTGCTGCGGTTTAGATTTGACGAAGGTCGGACTTCCAATAGTGGTTTGGGTAGTTTTGTGGTCGAATTTAAAGGGCATGTCTCAACGTATGTATGTTAGGTACCTTACTTACCTTATATATGAACAAGAAAAGCCAAGTCCCTTTAACCAAAGTTAAGTGTAGGCTTCAATTCCTTAGAAAGCGTTGAGTCATAGTTTGAGTAAGCTTAAAATATAAAAAAATAACTTATTGTATTGTAGTTATGTTACTAATTCTGTGAGGCAATACTTTACATAGATTCTAATGTTTTATTAAATTTCTAGTATTTTTCCTTCATTATTACAGAAAAAGCCAAAACCAACTAAAGGATTGAGTTACATTACATAAAAAGTGTCGTCGTGGTGGCTTAGTGGTTCAATGAACGGATTTGTATGCAAAAGGTTGCAGGTTCGAACCCAGGCAAGTACCAATACTACCAATGGGGCTTTTTCAAAGTTATATGTACTTTCTTAATTATTCTAAGACACTTCTGACAAACGGTGAAGGAAAAACATCGTGAGGAAACCTGGATTCCAAAATTGGGAGCTGAAATCGCCAATCCGCAGAGAGCAAGCGTGGTGATCAATGCTCGTGCCTTCTCTATATGGGAAAGCCCAGCAGTGGGACGTTTATAGGCTGGATTACTACATAAGAAGTAAAAATATAATACGTAAAATATAAAGACCTTTTATCATAAGGATTTTATCGCTGGTTTTCGGAGCTATATTTTGCAATATATCTTTACCATTCAGTAATAACAGGATACAATTACAAGGATATTAACCCACAGCCTATCCTTCGTATATTCGACCCAACATTAATTACTATCTCGTTAATATTTAGAGATATCATTTCATATTCCACATTTCTTGGAATTCATCTCTGGATCAAAAGAGAACGTATATGTTATAATTATTGATCTGTTATGTCTGAGTAAAGATACGTATATTAATGGTGTGTTTATATGAAATTATGTATGTATAATATTGTGCTGTCAATCGAAGGAATTGTATGTAAGAATGAGTAGTAGTACGTAGAACAGTTTTGTAGTATTAGAGTGAATTATGTACTCTTAAGAGGAAAGGGGAGTGGACTTTTCTCCATACAAACGTTCTCGTCTGTTTTCTCGCTGGTTTCTGAACTTAGGTCTATGATTTTTGGCAGTAATATAAATATAAACTAGATCTATGCCCCTTTTTTTAAATAAGTTATATTTAAAGAAACTAGAACTTTCTAAAAAGTGCCGATTTTGACCGCAGTTTTCAGAGGCGTTTTTTTTTTAAATTTGGCAAGGATTATTGAAAAAAGGAAAAAATAGAGTCACAGATTATTCTTTTCTTATGCAGTATATGAAATATCTTTAAAATTGGTTAAGAATTGGGAGAGAAAATAGACGAGAGCCAAACCTCGATTTTTCGTCAGTTTTTCGGTCTGAGCTGCAGTTGTCCTTATCGCACGAATTAGAGGGCGGGGGGAATTAAAGCGAAAGCAATACTTTCTTTAAAAACCGAATTTTCAAAATTCTCTCCGCTCCCCTTTCCTCTTAAATGTGTTACTATGGGTCCCATATATGAGACACAAGGTACATACTAGGCATTCATCTATTACAGTTATTCATTTTTAGCACTGGATTGTATGTTTCATAACCACATTGACAGAATCCTATGTAACATGTAATTGTCATAAAATTTTTTTTTACTAAGATAATGGTGTTCAGTGGCGATAAGTTTAAACTTCGAAATTATGTTGTTTATTCTTATAAGATCCTTTCAAAATCAGAATACATAAGTAATTTAGATTTTTTTTTATTACCTAAGAAGAATATTGTGCAAAGGTTCTAACCTAGCTATAAAACACAAAATTTAAAGACAAGACCGTTCACCCTACATAGTTACGACACCATTTAAATAAAAAAACACGTCACATTTTGACCAACAAGGAAAATGAGAAACAAACCTTAAAAACGTCAATTGCAAAAAAACTATGTCGTCACAAAGCTCGTGAAACGTGGAGCGAACGTCGTGCTATCGATTTACGGTTTCCACACTGATGTGACGCACAACCAACTTTCCTTAATGATAAAACGTGCGAGGTAGATGAAAGGAAAATGTGAAAATTTTGTGGTGTTTTTTGGAGGAAAATGTTCGGTAAAGGAAATAATAGATGATAGCAATATGACACCGGAACAATTAATGAGCTTACTTTAATTAATACTATTAATGAAATGGGATATTTAGAGAAAGAAAAATAATAGATTTGTCCTTAATGTTTTAGGTCTTTTGAAGAATAAGTTATGAGACAAGACTGGAGCCGAACATAGTTCAAAAAGGCTATACAGAAATGGTAACATTATAATTTTGGATTACCGTTGACATGCCTCTTCCAAGTAGCGATAAACACTAGGTCCTCAGCTCATAAGTCAAAATCAAAATATTTTTATTTCTCATAAACCAAAAAAAGGCGCTTAAGAAACGTTACGTTAAATCTACTGACTCTAGTTGCTCGGTTCCAAAGTGTCCTTCCTATGGAGAAGAGCCGGCAAGAAACTCCATATATATAAGCGAATTGAATTAAATGTAAGTTATTATCTAAAATTAAATATTAACACATTCTTTAAAAAACATTCATATACCATTCTAGCAAAAACCTACCAAACCACGTTACGTGCCTATTTTGAAAATACATATTTTCAATGTTGTTTTTACTGAAAAGTTTCAAGAACAAAACTTGATAGCCCTACGTAATGCGTACGCGCAGTGTAACACGATACCCGAGCTTTTCCGTATACGAGTGTAATGGCGGCCGCTGACCAATCACAGACGTCGTCTCGCCTACCACATTGTTGAGTAATGCTTATACTATGCTGTTATGTATTCCGTTACGTTTATTTATAGACATGATTAGGTATTGATCAAGACGTCCTCGCTGGTTGTTTGTGATAGGAAACAGTGGTTAATACCTTGTATAGTATACTAAAAGTTAGTTGTATCAAACTATCATATAGCTTTTTCAAAAAGACTTATGTAAAAGTGTTATTACTGAAATTCTTTATCTTGACTGCCGCGCGCAAAGGCATTACTTGATTCATTTTAAATGCTTTTGTTTCAACTGTTTTTAAAAAAAAATCCCCGCGGGGAGACGCGCGTGACGCGCGAGAGCGGTTGACAGCATGCGCACTCTTTGTGGGTTAATCACTGACTGAATGGTCAATTAGTTTGTATATAGGTGCTCTAAAAGGTACTTGCTTTAAGGTAAATACAAAACTCGTATATATTGTGCCGTTAGGTAGATACAATAATCATTACACAATAACAGATTGTAACTTTACCTCTGTATTCTCCAAAACAAGTTTTCATGATGTAAAAATTTATGTAACCTAATTTGTCTATATTCCTATATTTAATGAATTTTCTTAAATTAATTTAACTTATTGTAATTATAAAGCTTATCTATTAACAACCTTTTCAATTAATTAGAAACAAATATATTTATTAATCATCAACTCCTAATATTGGAAAGGTCGTTCATAATTACAGCAAGAGTAATAATGTTAATCGAATTTGTTTAACATAGTCACAGCAATCTGATAATCTCTAATTAGTTTACTAACAAAGTTTCGTTATGAGAAGCTCGAAGCATAAGGCGCGTTTCAGACTACGCTATAACATAAATAGCAAATAGCGTTTACAAAATTTTTATATTTGCTATTTCTAATCATAGAAAAAAAAATTAAGCTTAAAAATACAATTATATAAAAACTAACCCATATATACACATAGAAAAAAACAGGAAACTATAAACTAAATAAAACCTAGAACCTAAAATATGGCATCAAAGTGTGAACGTAATAATAAATAATAATAACCCCTGCCTATAAACGTCCCACAGCTGGGCATAGGCCTCTTCAAATATAGAGAAGGCACGAGCATTGAACGAGTGTAAACGTGTTCTTTATAAAAGTATGATGAGCGATATTGTTCTGCTATAAGCTATATGCTATTTGCTATTACGTTATACCGTAGTCTGAAGTAGGCTTTACTCTCAATAACGTTACAGCTACTAAGTACTCAGCTGGCATCTTGCCCCTCATCTGTGAGATGGCACTTGTTGCTTATATGTCAATATGTATTAGTGATCTCTTCCTACGGAGGATGCCTTTACATAGACAGTAAATTACGTTTGTTTGTTAACTTTCATTCAATACATTGGATACCTACAACGTAAGATTAATTATTATAATTAAAAAAATCGGTTTGTTAAAGACAAAGATGCGCAAAGACTAAAGAAAATACTTGTATTACTAGCATACTCCTCATATAATACAAACAAATTCGTGCTACGTTTCAGTAAAGAATATCTACTTATCATATTACAAACTTATTACTCCAAGACAGCTGATTTTAGAAATGTGACTTGCAATCAAGAGGACCCCTATAATTTAATACTTCTGCCAAAATTTAAAACCTAATGATTTCTGAGGTTCACGCTGATGTTTTTTTTAGTTTATTCTATCTTAGTTTATTTAAATGTTAATTCCCGAGTTCCCGACGCTTCAACGCCTTTGCAGGTGTCGTGCCCTCAGTCAGACTCGTCAGTTGTAAAATGCGAGGCGCTAAAATCTAAATAGACCAGGATAAAATCCGTTTAAAAGTCATTTTATTCCAACTTAAAACCCTTTAAAACACATTCGTTACTTATTACACAGGTACACACACGAGTATCTAAATGCGTCCCATATTACTGACTTATTAATTTCGATCAATAACGTCAAGAACTGGCGTCTGCCCGCTAACTCGTATTGCATTCAATTTGTTATGTAAAACCTTGTGCTTTGATGTATGGAAAAGTGGTAGTTTACTTTGTATTATGAATCATTTGAATAATTGGGTATCGTTTATTAGGTGAAATGTCGGTTTGAAATGTAGAACAGGACTAAGCAGTTGGTAAGTTAAGTTTGCCAACCATTTAAGACTTAGCACTTGGTTCACAATGTGCTTCCGAATCGATTTCTGGCATTAAAAGTGGGTGTTAACTTTTGACGGAAATATCTTTTGAGCTGCCCGCGACGCTCGCTTAAACGTTTTACGTTTAGTAAGGATAACTCATCATCTCCCGAGCCTTTTCCCAACTATGTTAGGGTCGGCTACCAGTCTTACCGGATTCAGCTGAATACCATATTTTACATGGAGCGACTGCCTATCTGACCTCCACAATCCATTTTTACTGGGAAACACAGTATCCCATAGTAAGACTGGTTGTCAGAATTGACTTAACGACTGCCAAAGATCAACGTATGACAGTCGGGACCTACGGCTTAACGTGCTATCCAAGGCACGATTATTTTATACAAATTTGTAAGGATAACTAATTTGTATAAAATCAAGGTCGAACCTAATGATTTTAAATTAATTAAATTACGGATGTTGTGTCGGACGTATAACTTAATATACTAATTGGGGTGTCTAAGGTATTGCCTTTATTCTGTTACACCCTGTATAACTCTTTAGTTGTAAATTTTCGAAAAAAAAATAATTATATTTTGTTACTGGCTTACAAATGGTTAACTATGCTCTTTATGTGCAAGACGATTTAAAGCTTTTTGTAGAAAGCAATATTGCAATATAAGGAATGCACGTTTCAAACAAAAAAAATACTATTTTATTTTACTAAAACTGAAATTTGTTTGTGTGTCATGTCATTTTATAAAATTGCACATACAATTATTTACATTACAGTATATGTAAAGATAAGAGGGAAGTTGAACCAAGTAAAACAACAGTATTCATCTGAAAGCAGGTCAATTTCAAACCGGCTCTAGTAATTAAATACAAGGGATGACTTCCCAAAGATTAAATAAAATAAAAAAAAACGGGTAAAGAGAAAATTAAGACAGATGTACGTATATATCTCGGCCCAATGCCATTTATTAAAAAATGTAAAGAGTTTTATGGCACAAAAGCATGACGTTGTAAATAAAGGTCGTCTGAATTAGCGGAAAAGCCAGCAAATTACAATTATCAGGTACATTTCCTATCAAAGAATCCTGAAAAGCATTCCTCAAATGAGTATTTAAGACCAATTAAACAAGGAACTTGACACAGCCGAACATGAGTTAAGTGTCTACGTTATCTAAATTAATTCTAGACATATTTGAGCCCGAGAACATGTAATATTGTAGGCGGAAATACTTAAATTATTGTGTAAGAGAATTTGTAGAATAAAATATGTATGAATTAATTCATCTTAGAGATTTTTTTTTAATAAATAGAAATAATCATTATAATCGGATCATTAAAATTCCATGGTATTATATTTACAGGCCTACGTAAATCCCTTTTTATTTTTAAGAGTACATTTACAATTTGAAAAACGATTTCAATAATAATCTAACATCAAGGACGTGACTACGTCTGCTTGCCCTGGACTACGGTGACGATACAAAACACTAATTTGAGATATTTCCTGGAATATCTAAAGATTTTTTCTTGACCGCATAAACAGTTGATATGGGTAACAAAGAATGAATACAAATTAGTTTTAAAATTGATAATTTTATAAGTAAAAACAGTAAGCTCCGTCTCTCGTTTGTTTTTGATAACTCATTTACCATCGAATTACTGTGCTTAGGGTTCAAACATCTCATTTTCGCTCTATCGTTTGCAAGTTCTCTCTCAACGTCCACTCAATTATAATTATACGCAATTAAATAAAAAACTAATAAAAAATATAGTAGAACATTATTTATCCGGGCTTAACACACTTCCTACTTAAACAGTAAAGTCTTGTCCTGAAAAAAACTCAGGGCCATTCGAATCATGGCCACCCTACTCCTTGAACTTAGTTGCGTAGCTACCAAGTGCACCCCCCCTCCCTTCCCTCCCGTCCCGCGCCCCGCTTACCCCCCGGACCCGGGCCGGAGCTCCGTCCGGGTAACCACTTGTTGATCCACCCGAAAAATTAGCGGGAAAACACGTAAACAACCGCTTTCTCGAGATTTACGTCAAATTCTTGGGATTTTGTTTAATGACGATGTAATTAGGTATAATTCGCAAAACGAGCATTATTGGACATAAATCTAATGTTGATATGTAATTTTAGTAGTCAAGGTTTTTTTCAGAACTGGAAATCAATTTGTTACTAGAGAAAAATGACATTGGGAAATTAAAAAGGAAATTAACTTTTTGACGTTTGGTAACTTTTTGGGTATTGTCGAAAAGGTTTCATTGCTAGAGACATACCTATGTATTTATGTACACAAGTATTTGCCGTAACTTAAAATTTTTTTGAAGGATACTTAGTTAAGCCGCCCCGTACACGAACTGCTCGAGCAGTTGGTGATCAACGTACACGGACTGCGCGAGCTGTCGAACGCTCTCGCGCGTCACGTGCGCCTACCACTCGCTTGCTTATTGTTCCGTCGACTGTTTGAAACCGAAGAACTTTTTCAAGCAGCCCGTGTACACGGCCTTATAGTAATTTTATAAACAATATATCTAAGCTATCAACAGCAATATATTACTGTCATATTATACTTATTTCGTTTATTTATTCTCGCCTACTACAAGCCTTAGGCCGAAGAGACTCGACTCATTGAAAGCTCACTTTATTTATAGCAATTAAAAACTAAGTTGTATTAAATACACCCACATTACAGGTATTATGTTAATAACAGTTATAAATAACGTGTGTGTAATTGTGTTTTGGCAATTTTTATATTTATTTGTAGGTTATGTAGTGCCTCGGGCTCAATTCCGTACAATCCAATCCCTACGTAAAATGATTGTGTATTTTTATCTAAATGTGTGTATTAAAGCTATTTACTTATAATAAAGTAACCTTAAATTAATTTTAAATTTCTCATATCATCCTTAAAATATAATTATGGAAAAGGTACTTTTACTATTAAATAAGTTGTGATATAGGTAAAAATCTAATCGTTTAGAAACATACCCATTTAATACAAATTAGACATTGTTACCGAATAACAGATTAAGGGATGGGATATATACCTGTTATGATAGGTTTGTATAACAAAACTACTAGTAATTAAACAATCAAAATATTTTAATTAACCACAGCCTACAGGCGGTAATCCTTTGAGAGTTTCTGACCCAAACAAAAGTTTAGTACATCAGGTAATCCGAATAAGTTCGTAAAATATTCATCGAAGGTCAAAACTCGTTGACTCGTACTGATTATATCGATTTGGCCGGTAGCTGGTCGGTTATGTTCATTACAATATGCACAAGTTTCATATTTAAAGTAGGTACTTTATACATATATCAATACTAGCTGTGAAGCAATTTCTTCCCAAGACAAGTACCCAACGTGATGTTATATAACCTACAATTTTACTCAAGTATAACAACACCAAATGCATAAATAAACAAAATTACTTTTGTTTATTTTACTACAGTAGGTAGGTCGTAGGAGATCCTATTGTAAATTTCTTATTATAAATTTACGGAAATGTGAACCATGCCGAGAAAACAGTAGGACTCTTAGTAATTGTACATACTTACTCACGTTTTTAAATTCTAAGTGAAGAATTAAGGCTAGTTTCTTACAAAATACAAGCGATATAATATGCATACGGGTGCAATGTACTATAATATGCATGTATGACACATTAAACCTTCGTCTTGAATCACTTTGTCTTTAAAATATAAAACTGGATTTTAATCTGTTGAGTATTTTAAAAGGTTCACCCTCGTTTGGTATAACAACGTTTCGTCGAATTTTACTAATTCGAACAACATCACTTTGTATAATATCGATTCACATAATTTTCATTTCATCGAATATTCATTTGCGATACCAACGTTTGCGCTATTGATCAAAAGGTTGAATGTTCAGGTGTATTACGAATATTCAATTGGTGCAATGTAATAGTATAGAACTGACATAGGCCCAGAAATGCATTGCTTGGTTAGGTTCGACTTTGTGACAGAGATCAATAGGTTGGGTTAGGTTAGATGTTTTGACCTTGATGTTGGTTTGTAATATTCAATTGGTGTAATGTAATGCATTACATCTACTAAGTAGATGGCGAACAGACAGGAAACGACTTAATTTTATACCAAATATGCAAAGACATTCTCAACTTTATACGTACTATTAGTAGGTTAAAGAAAAATACTTTTGTTGTAAAATCCCACAAAAAGCTTCGAGTTTTTTTGCTAACTTTTGATATCCGAATTCAGAACGATTTTGTGGCTATGTAAGAATTTATCCGGTGTATATAAATCGACCAATGGCGCGCGTCGAAGCAGATGTTGTATAAATTCTTGAGGTTTCTAAAATTTCGATTGCCATATATTTTCCTGTAAGCCGATCTAAAGCTAGATAACTATTTTCTGTGCCTTCAAAACTACATTATTATACTCGTAGCTCCTACAAACATCCAGTAGTTTTTTTCTTTTGTGCTTTGGCTACACTGTGTCATGGCAGGGTTTGCCGTCTACAGAACAAAGTCCTCAATTGTCCACATAAAGTATATTCAAAGATGATGAATCATACATAAAATATTACTAGCAAAGCAAATACAAGAACTGTTTCATAACGTTAGTTCTAAAACATACATAATGTACTCATTTATAAACTAACAGAACTAGAGAATGGTTTCATAAATGAAGTAAGTTTATTCTAAAACTAACTTGGTTACGGTCAACCAACTGAGGGCCGGCAAGGGATGTTTAGGACCACATTATTATAAGTACATACATACATACACATACGTACATGTAGGGGTAGGCAGAGACCACTTCTTTCCACTTGCTACGATCCTTACACACTTGTTTCGCTTCGTCCACTTTCATTATTTCCTTCATACATGCTCTTTGGTTTAGGGTACTCTTGACCTGGCCTTTTTTCATTCACACTCGCCTTATACACTTTTTTCGTCAAACGTTCTTTATTCATTCTCTTGAAACGGCTAAACCATCTCAGCATATCTTTCTTAATTTTTGTCACTATATGCATCATCTAACATACTTCATCCACCTTACCATGCATTCCTCCTCTTACATTCAACGTAACGAAGTGGCTCTCCGAAGGGCTGTTTTATTATAAGTACTTGGCATTATTCAGGGTGTTTGGTAGAGAGATAGATATCTTAGGAACCGTACAGGACTCAAAATTGAACGGCGAACTATATCAACAAAAGCCTATTCAAAAATTTTTTTTTTGTTGGACTATTTGGTAGGGACTAATCAACCTGTATTGTGTTGTGATGTAATATTTAATAGGTTATCAATTTTTTTTTGGTTGATTGGTTGAAGACCTTTCTAATTAGAGATGTAAAGAACTCGAGTCTTTTGAGTCCTAAATTTTGGGCTCAGCTGACAAAGAGCACAGCTCGACTAGTTACAACACGACCCCCAGACTAGAGCACTTAAGTCTACATAGAGACTCGAGCGCAACATGGCGCTCAGGTCTTGATTCGAGCTCGAGTCGTTTCACGCGACGAGTCGCGCTCAAGTTCTTTTTCATTTGGAGTTGCTTTATAAATAAACAGGGAATAAAATATAAGTCGGAATAAAAATAATATAGGAATATAATATAGAATAATAAAAATGTAGAAGTAAAAATATAACATAAAAGAATATTATAGGAAGTAAAACAATAAAAATTGCTATTTTTAAATAAATCAACCTTGATACGCTCAAGACTCGATACACTCGAGCTCTTTTTAAGACTCGAGTTCTTTTTGAGACGTAAGCTTGTTTTTAAGACTCGAGCTCTTTTTGAAATACGAATTCTATTTTGGCGCTCGAGTTTTCGAGAAAGGACTGGAGCTCGGCTCGATTCAAGGCTCTGAGTTTTGTTAGTACACCGAGTCTTGTAAAATTGAGCCGAGTCTATCGAATTAAGACTCAAAGACTCGAGTTTTTTACATCTCTATTTCTAATAGCCATATTAAAATAAATACTCCTAGTAAAACATGAATACCTTTTTCATTAAAAATTACATAAAGGATCTTTTTATCAAATTTTACATCAAGAATTTTTAATAAGAGCTTAAGCAAACTTTTAACATTAATTAAATTTCGTTATTTACTCAATGTATAACGTCTTTAAGATGAAATATACAAACTTTTAAAAGACACATTTTTTTTATAAAATCCCTTCCTACATATTGATTCTGTAGCAATCGGCGTTTACAAATATATCAAAGGATCTCCGTTCCACTGAACTGGCAGTGGGCGTACGTCCTTAATTTACAGATTTCTTACAACGCTAAAATTAGAAAATTGAAGAAATACATTTTTAATTGTAGGATATTTTTGTCGCTCAAGTACACTTTAATAATCTTGAAAATAAATGGTATTTCTATCAACTACAATTGTTAATTAGAGTAATTTTTTATAGTGATAGATATCACTATAAAATAAATATCGAATAGTAGAAATATGTAGAGGAACACCGAAATAAAGATGGATGGCTTGTGTGAAAGATGACATGAAAAAGAAATTAGTGAATGCTGAGAATACAAGTAGTAGAGATGAATGGAAGCTGAATACGCATTGTGCCGACCACAAATCATTTCGAACAGGGCAGGGAGAAGATGATGATCTTTAATAGTGATGATAAAATGAAAAGTAATGACAGTAATCACAGAATGAGTCCCATAGATTCCTAAGCTAAATCGCGGCAGACCGAAATAAAGGTGGACCAACTACACGACGACCAAACATAAAAAGAATCGAAGTATATGGACTATGGAGGCTTTTATCCTGAAGTGGGATGTTAAAACCAAAACAGAAAAAACCTATTAAAAAATAAATTTTCATTCCCAAAAAGATTACTCCACCTAATTAGCAACAAAGTCGTCTATCAAGCCAATATTCAATATCTAAGCGTAGGAAGAAATCCTCAAAGCATATAAAAATAAAATAAATCGATGAATTAAACCAACAGTACTTCGGTAACCTTATACTCAAATCATAAAAACATAAGCTGTTTAAGGCCCTCCCACACACATTATAAGTAACCCCTGTTTGAAAAATACTTAAGATAAATGAATTACTTAATTCATGTCTTAAGAGATTTATGATAAGCGACCGTCTTATTGAATCGTTTATGATTGAGAGGATGTTTTTCTTTTTCGTTTACATCAAACGGTTTTTAATATTCTCGTGGAAACAGCCAGTATGCGAAAGTGCGCTTTTAAAAAGCTTTTAAAACCAGAAGGCTATTTTCATAGAATTATGTACATTAGATATTACAAGAGAAAGGAAAAGGACACGCATACATTATTTAGTCCCTTACTTCTTAATCTAAACATAATAATATTATAAAACAAAATGCCCCACCGCGCGTCTGTTTGTCTGTCTTAACGCGATAAACTCAAAGCTACTGACCAGATCATCATATGGTTTTCCGCTAATTGATAAAGTAATCACTATCCATATGTGGTCAATGTTTCGAGTAATCTAAGAAGAAGGGTTCTGTGTATAATTTAGTACCATTTAGCCTACCCCTGCAAAACCGTGGCTGGTCACTACCATAAAAAATGTTTTAAAACCAAAACTACGAGCACAATTTATGTGTACATAGCTCTCGCAACAATGTAGTTTTCAAGTAAAACCAATGCAACGACTCTACAAATACCTACATCTCAATACAGCCAGGACAGTATACCAAATATTGGGTCAGGAACTATCCTTGACCTATTCCCTCGTGCGGAAATCTAGGTCGTACGCGCTGGATCGGTAGGTCACTGACCCCGATACTACCGCAAACGTGTCCTGCTATCGCAATTTGATCAGCCCCCGATAGAGAAGGGTCGTAAGATATTGTTAAAAAGAATATAGGATAGGTTTTCATGGTATAGTTATAGTATATTCTTATTGAACGTGGTCTAAGATGCTTTACGATTCTAAGTGTATGCCGCTCATGTTAGTATCTGCCTACTTCTGCGCGTCAAGTGAGCTTCACTTTTTACCAAGACTTCTAAATTTATTTAACTTTTTTATTTAAGCAAAATATGTAGTTAATTCAGTCAGCATCTTTATTGTAAACATATAATTATGTACGAGAGTTAATAAAAACAACCCATCTACATTAAACACGGCTTATCGGTTTAATGAACGAATTCGTGTTAACATGGTTACAAATACGAATGTAAGCAACCAAAGTAACTTTTTCAAAATTATATAACTTGTAATTTTAACCAAACTGAAATTTAGTTCTTAAGACAGTGGTTGTCTTAAGAACTAAATTTCAGTTTCACAGAATATTCAAATGAAATACACTCAAGATCCAACAAGAAAACGGAAGGTCATAAACCTACACTTGATAGCCACTCGTGTTCACTCGGTAATCTCCGGCTGCCGACAAAGCGAGCGTCGGCGCCGGCGCACCTGTACCAACCTCTTGACTGTAAGTGATCCATTTGAATGGGAGTGACGGTGTTATCGTAATATCCTGTTCTGAAGCTGTGTATGGTACAGTGTGTGGTAAGAATGGATTATGAAATAATGTTAATGCTTTCAGATAAATAGTGACGTGTAATTATGGTAGCTGGTAAAAGAATAATAACACCATGTGGTAGAAGTTAAAATTGTATAATAAATTGAAATGTCAAGAACTACGAGTAAAACCTAAATAAACCGCGATAGAATCCGTTAAAGTAGTTATTTTTTATTCTTAATTTATTAATTTTAATTTAGAAAATTAAAACAGTGTTACACTGACTAAAGAACAGTATCCTTAGAAGGACAGACTAATTAACAAGACTAAAACCCTATGTCCAATTTAGAACAACTAACCCTGTAAAATAACTAAAACATATTCGGTATAATCGCTAAAAATTCAGAATTATTTACCGAAGGTTTTGTCAAAATTCATCCCATTCATAAACTTATTGATTTTCCTCATCAAAACTATCGAAACCCCGCCCAACATATAATAAGTTGAGCCCACGTATATCCAAAAGTTCTGTGACGGGAGTTCTTTTTTTTTTTTTTTGTGGAGAGCTGCCGCAGTTAGCCCCGTGGAGGCTTTTACTGCTTTACCGGACTAAGTTGGCGAGACATTACTAATACGCCTCCAGCCAGTCTGTGACGGGACAAATAAAATATTGACGCGATTAAAATAAAATGAGGCACTCGAAGCGATTAAGCGATTGCCTTCAAATATTCAGTGGCCGTCCACCGGCCGTTACGTGAAACCGATATATGTACTTCTTTTTTATGCAACGTCATAGTTTTAGCTTAGTTATTTTGTAGGTTTGTTGGAAAATATTGTGTTATATTATTTAGGTGGATAAAATATAAGTACATAGTAAGGTAGATAGAAATTTATGAGTAGAAGAAGTAAAATAAATGGATGTCTATCTCAACATGTAGTACTTTACGTAAAGTTAAAAAGAAAACCCAATTAAATAAGCTATTCTTTTTATTGTAATTTTTGCCTCGCTTCAATTAAAAATGCTAAAAATCGTTTATAAAGTAAGATTTATGGTAGTTTTAATTTAAGTACAGTTTAATTTATTTACTTGTATATAAATATTTTTAATTTGAGATAGTAATTACGTAAGATTATTAAAATTAATGTCAAAATAAACCCTAATTTTGATTATACCATTCATTTCAATAATGTCATTAGAAAATCAAAGAAAACATAATATATACCTAATTATAATCAACGTTAAAAAAAAAATAGACTTGTAACATTTCATGGCTAGTAAACTATTTAAAAAAAAGAGCACCCACCTTTTTCCAAGAACCTTTTATGTACAAAAAGACCGATATAAGCTGAGAAGGAGCCTTCGCAGTATAAATACTTTTTAAGTAGGTACCTACTGTGTGTGAAACGTTCATGGGTCATCGAGGATGTGCACGGCGCGTGAGGTCCTTTGGTAAGTATATAAAGCCTTATGTAATGTTAGGTGCTTTGTAATGTTACGTTGTGACACGGATGGTTATAATATTTTTCAGTTTTTAGTCTCAGATTATAATTTTGTCGGGATGTTTTAAATTTACATTAAATTGTGCAGTACTTGAATATTACGTATTATTGCAACTTCGTCTTTCTATAACCTTTATATAAACTAAATAATTCGTATTGAAACACGCAGTTATAATAACAGAAAATTACGTCCAGAATAATGGTTTTTCTGGACACGCGAGGACCTGTACAATGCTACAGATAACGCTATTCGCGTAGCTGAGTACTGGTCCGGGAAAATCTAATTGCCATTTATCGACACTCTAAGAAGAAGACTGCGTATTTCAATACGAATTATTCAGTTTGCTTGAGAAGTTCTGTAAAATATCGTTATATGTATTAATTTATAATTATTTCATAATATCACAAGGTTTAAATAGTGAGTAGGTCCACAAAGGACAACCATTTAGAGTCCTACACAACTTGATAGTTTAAATTTATTCATTTAACTGAGTATGTTATACCAATATTTTGTTACTATTTGAATATGATGCCTTAGCAGTAAGTAATATTTTCCGTCTCCCAGACCTCATTGAAAATTTATGTTTGAGAAACGAATGGTACGAGTAAATTCAGCGTGTTTATGTAGTTATGATAATATCTTCGATGTGTAGATGTAACTATTAACTAACTTAATTCACAAGGTAATAATAATAATAATATATGTTCTGCGCGGCTCATGGATGTAAAGTTAAATTTTAATTATAAAATAAGAAAAAGTTTTTTTGTATGTCCAGTAACATGACAAATAGACGACGAGTTATGAGTATGAATGTGGATGGGTATACATGCAGAGGAAGACCAAAAAAGAGATGGATGGATTGTGTGAAAGATGATATGAGAAAGAAAGGAGTGAATGCTGAGATGATGAGTTGTAGAGATGAATGGAAGCTGAATACGCATTGCGCCGACCCCAAATAATTGTGAATAGGGCAGGGAGATGATGATGAGTAACATGACAATAATTATATAATATTACAACTAAAACAGGAACCAAAATTCATAAAAAAAATACATGTTAACCATTTGCATATTTTTCTTCATCGGCCATTTATTTCACAGAATAATGTACTCTATCGCGAACCTTTTTGCGATTCGCAAAAAATCTCAGAAGCAAAAACTCTTTTAGTAAAATAAATACTATTAATTTTACTGTTAAAACGGACCTTGAAATAATCGGAAAACGCTACGGCGTAGCAGGGATTTTATTCCCTTACAGTATGTATATTATTGCTCTATTTTTTTCTTAATCTTTAATAACTAAATCCAATAATTAAACTATATTCTAAGTAATTCTATTTTAATTTATTTGAAGTTTAAACTTCGTTACAATTTATTAAATTTTTATTTGCTACAACGCCTACGAGCTACGACAGTTCGTAGTAAGAATAATATCAGGCACATTAATTACATTTTTATGTTCTGTTTTACTACAAATAAGAGGGTTCAAAGGATGTCTTAAGTGCATTTAATTAAAATTACTAATTTATTTAATATTTTTTAATTATGCTAGAAATGTAATTATAGCAAAGATTATTTTTAGCATGTGATTCAAATTACTTACATAACTTAACGATCAAAATAAGATTATTAAATATTTCTTGTTTTGTTTAATTAATTTTATGTGTTCTACAAAAGCGATTAAAAAAAATCTTCAATTAAAGACATAATCAATGTGACTATCATATTTTAATTTGATGTGCTTATAAAATATGCTTCTGTATGGAAAACCTTAGCAATTTGTTATAAGACACATTGCTCAGCGAACATAAAGACATTTATTTATGATTTTTCTTTAAGATACAAATTAGTAGAGCATTGAAAACCAAAAATCATGATAATCACACACAAGAACTCAAAAAACAACTGCAATATATCATAGCAAGGGCGTCATTATACGAGAAATGTGTTCTCACCGTAATTGATTGACTACCTGGGACGGGGGTGGCGTGGGCCGGTTGCCATGGCGAAGCCCACGCGTCTCACCCCCCGCGCCTCGTCGCTACCCTCCCCCCGCGGTACCCCTCACAGCATTGACCCGGGAAACCTTGAACCTCAGCTGATTGGCGCGTGGCAGCCACCAGCTATCTTTTGACTTTGAAATCATTTGCCTGGGTTATTTGGTTCGAAATTGTAATTGAAAATGTTAGGGAAAGTTAATCGGAAATTTGTTAGAAATTAAGAAAAAACCTCAAAACGAATTACCTTATAATACTCGTAAATAAATTAGGTACAAGAAATTCCTCATTTCTTGTACCTTATTTATTTACGAGCATTATAAGGTAATTAATTTTGAGGTTTTTTCTTAATTTCGTACGAGATTTTATGTTTGACTTAGGTTTATTGTTATGCTATATAAACCTAATATACTAATATTATTTGAATGTAAACCCAGTATATGGCATGCTAGCATAAACACATGTAGAATCTAGATATTACACACATATTCTAAAATTTGTCTTTTTCGTGCAATGGTAGCCAGACGTGAAATATTTGAAGGTTACGTATATGTTACATTTCAAGAAAACATCGATCGGAGTGACTATTAAACGTTTCTCCAAATGTTTTCAGCTTTACAGTGTGTTAAGAAAACCCTGTCCGACCCGAAAGGGTGATATAGGTTCCACAATCACTTGCCCAAATTAAATATTTAATTTGGAAAATTCATGATAGTATCAATAATAATGAACTTTGAAATAACGATTTTTGGCCGCGAAATTCCCTAAATTTGAGATTAAAACAATAATTTTTTTTCGACTTTTTTTTTTATCATCACTTATGACGACGCCAACTCTCTCGCCTTTTAAGAAATTTTCTTTTTTTAGGTTATTTACATTAATGGCATCAGTTATCGATACCTGACAACACCTTAACGGATCGGACAGGGTTTTCTTAACACCCTGTATTAAAGACGAAGGATATTCAATCAAACATACTTCGGAAGGCTTCTCGGAAGTATGTATTTACGTACACGTATATACATAATGTATAGTATACATTTATTTAAATATCCGAGCCGTCACATAATCTTATGCACATTGTGAACGATTAAAACATATTTATTGTACAAACTAAAGATGTCTTGAGTTTGTTTCGTTAAATAATTAATGATTTTACACTTTTCCTTCATCGAAAATATTACATCCAAACTGTATCAGGAACGAAAACCTGAAAAACTTGAAATTGAAAAACCTGCCTTATAGAAGTATAGCAATAGAGTACCTATCCTACCTTGGTACCTACCAATGTTCTATTTAATTTACCCTAAAACGTCTTACAATCGGAAGTGACAATTACATTTCGATCGACCTTCAATACCAGCCTTCAAATTCAAACATTTATCGTATATTTTTTGTAAGCCCTACCACCCCTGTTTAGGGGGGAGGGGGGGTTGCGATGACGTCAGACGTCATGCGAACGGACACGGGCCTACGTCACATGCATATGGTATTATTTTTGTTGGTAGCTAGCTTTTGTTTACCTGAAAACTAGCTCCACTAGCTATCCGCGTGTTAACTGGCTAGTGAATAGAAATGTTTTTTTTTTGTTGTGTAAAGGCAAACAATTGGTTTATGTTTTTGTATGTAGTTTGCAGGGTTATGTAATTAGTTTTTGTTTTTAAATGCAATTAGTAGTGAAGCGACACATGACATTAAAGATTTGAAAAGAACTGAAACTTTTATTTGAATCGTATTTCCTCTCTGCTATATGATAGGTATTTACCTGATTAGTGCTAAAAGGCTTATATCATTATTATCTGGTACACGAATACAGGTAGGTACCTACATTACCTATTTATTATTCAAAATTAAAAACATGCGCACATGGACTGCTAGCAGGAAACAGCGGGAGGTACACGTGACGCGCGAGAGCGGTCGACAGCTCGCGCAGTCCGTGTACGCTGATCACTAACTGCTCGAGCAGTATATACGGCCTTAGTTGTAGCTTCCCTCTAAAACTCTAATGTTTGACTCAACTTAATGTACTACATAAATTATCATTTACATAATCATTTTATTAACATTACTTAGTTGCTTTACAAAAGACGTCAACACTCCTTACTGTTACATTCGTTGTCGTCTCCTAGAGTTAAAATGTTATCTAATATAAACTACAGTTTCATGCATTAAGAACCGTCGACCCCAAATGAGTCGAACGACTTACCTACAAATTTCGACTTTACTGCTTCGACATAAGGTGTTTTTAATGTAAAAAAAATTCGACTCTTGTGTGGTTTACTGTACAACATTATAAATAAACTAATGTTATGTAATTCCTACTTACTGTTACCTACACATTTCCTTCTGCATTCGTAATAACGTAGGCGTTTCATAGTAAAATCTAAAAATATGTGATTCCATTTATGTGATATCGTAATTAACTATAAATAATTTAGGAAGAGAAATAAAGATTTTTCTTAGAATAGGGTAACTAATTGCTACCCAGGAAGTAATCTTAAGCTGCCTTTAAATATTCCTAAAATCAAAGTTATGAAATTTTGAATTTCATACTTATTTTCTAATTTTTAAAAGTAAAGTATTTTCGTCAAATTTAAATAGGTTCTCAATAAATTCAATTTCAATAACAAATCCATATAAAACGGTACAAATTTAGCAAATAAAAATCAGACACAAAGTCTAATAGATCCTTTTAGAAGTCGGTTAACACAACATGAAAGACAAAATATGACGTCAGACACACGGCACGCAATCATTTCATCTAAAGTAATTTGATCTTTGACATATCGAATCCTATATTTACTTATTTCAACTGAATTTACTGAATCAAGTGAGTACATTAGTGTCCTACTATGGCTGTAAAACATAACATAACATACCATCACGCCTGTACCACCGAAGGGTTAGGCAGAGGTGTACCAATGTACACCCACAGTTCGCCGGTATGTTTAGGTCCCATGTAATAGGGGGCGAGCCTATTGCCACTAACCGGGCACAAATCCAAACTCCGACCTGCTACTGAGAATTTCATAGAAAAATCCAATAACACCTTGGTCGACTTGGGAATCGAACCCAAGACCTCTAGCGTAGCAGTCGCGCTTAGAACCACTAGGCCAACGAGGCAGTTGGGAGATAAAAATAGAACCTACATATTTTGGGTATATGTATGTATGTCGAAATCAGCCTTTAGAGAATTCGGGGCATTGACTTCTTTTCATTTAGTAAATAACACTGGCTAGCTTGTTATCAGCTTATAATGTTTTTTTATAATACATAGGTAAGTGTATACATAATTTTATACATCAAGAACATACTGATTTCAGAATATCCCTATAATGTCCTTTTATCAAAAATGAAAAATGTAGTGTAATATGGAATTAGGTGGGTTGGAATTTATTTTTAATTCCAAACTTATAACAAATCAAAAATACTAGATTTAATTTATGTAGGTGCTCTTAAATATTATTGAAATGACATTTAATTTTGTTGATATGAATGGGTTTCATACTTTTTTTGTTTATATTTCGTCCAGTAAGTATAAAAATAATATGTTTATATCTATTGAAGAAAACATATCGCAGTGATACATGTGCTTTGCGCATGCGCAGAATTATCCAAGGTCGAGCTTTTGAAGGACATCAATGAGAAAGTTTAAAGATTTTTCAAAGGTTCTTGTGGTATCCCTACTACACAACATAAGTATAAAAAAATCTTTATACGTTATTAGAAATTTCTAATAGGTACGTAGACTAAAAATTTGCGAGTCGTTACTGCAAATGCAGGCTTTAACTTTGCTATAAAGACGAACTAAACAGATTTTTAATTATCATACCCAGTCTTGAGAAAGACAAGCGGAAGAAGAGTGGGGCCTTTGCTCAGCAATGGGATATTCTAGGCTATTAATAATAATAACAACTCAACATCCGCACTGAACAAGTGATATCAAATTTTATCACTATTCTTAAAATATGTAAAAATACTCATGCATTTATCCATTTATAGAATTAGGTATCGCGCAAGAATGGGCACGAAGGTGATATTCCTTCATCTTTTTCTAATAAAAGTCTTGCATTCAACACGAAAAGGTAAAAACAATAACAGGAGGTGGAATGACGTCAAAGTTGGAAATAAATCAGACATCAGGATTTACGCGCCAAAGCTTCGGGTAATTAGTTTCCTATACCAATTAGATATAATTTCTTCCTGAGTCTTCATAATCACTTTATTATTGTGTTTTGCTTTTAAAGCTTTTTAAGAAAAAAGATTACGCTTAAATTAATTTTGATAATCCAATAAGTGTTTGCTAATCGCGATGTTTTTGTATTGTAATTCGTTCAATTAAAAATTTTGTTTTTGTTTTGTTAGGTGAACTTTTTGGTCGTATTCGTCTGAATTTGGTTGTTATTTTGGTTGTTGCTTATGGAAAACAATAAGTAGGTAAGCTATGTACTACTAGTAGGTACTAAGATTGGTTTTCATAAAATCTTGCTGATATGCAATCAGTTTTCTGAATGAAGAACAGTGACAATAAAGGAGAATATAGAATTAATTATTTATGAAAAATAAAGTATCCCCTATACTTTATTTTTTTTTATTATGAATACTATAGGTTAAGTTTATCAAAACTGACTAAATATATTTCATTTAAATATAAAAAAATAATAGTTAACGTAAATATAAAAACGAGTTATTTTTCATCTTCAACACTCACTAATTAAATCTTCACCAAGCCAAAGATCAAAGACAACTATTAAAAATTCGTTAATAAAAAACTAATAATTAAAAAAAAACAAAAACGCCTACCTCGTTTAAAAAGAACTAAAATAATCAAAACAAGTGGATAGAATTAAAATCTAAAACTAAAATAAAAAATACTGAAAACAAAAAAAAATATAGTTCTGCGGGAATATATCTTTATCGGTCCCCCGACTATTAGTTTTTTACTTCATACCTTTTAGTGATATAATGACCAAAATTGCGCAAAAAAAAAAAATCGTTCGGAACCCTTTGCAGGCGATTTCGACTCACACTTGACCATTTTTTAATGTCCACATAGCCTATGTCACTCGGGATAACTCAAAGCTTCTAATGATACCACAAACATTGAAATCGGTCAAGCCTTTTAGAAGTTATGGTAGAATAAAGAAACTCACAAACATACAAACATACATGCATACATGAACCCTGAAAACATAACACTCCTTTTTGGGCAGTCGTGTAAAAAAATTAAAACTAGGTACTTGATACCGCTTCATTCGTTACGTAGGGAACCAACAGACTTTTGTCAGAAACTTCAAAACATCCAACCGAAGTGAAGTCGCACAAATATCAAGTTATGCTTGTTTCATCAATGTAGCTATTTTAAACCCCAGACTTTTCACCCTGTTGAACCGTTGTACAAACATTCGTAAACTTTTCACCTTTGAGGTGTTTTAGATGAGTGGTACTTTCTGGCCGCGCCACAGTAACATTTTGAATCGGGTTTAATTAATATAATATCCTAATATAATAATATAATATCCTGGGACAACTCACACACGGTTATCTGATCCCAAGCTAAGCAGAGCTTGTGTTATGGTAACCAGACAACTGATAAACTTACTTATATATTCAATTAAATTATAAATTAAATTACATAGATTAATTATAGATTATAGATTAATTAGAATAAATGTACACAATGTGTTCATTATTGAACTAAATAAAATAAAAAAAATTAACAATAGACCCTTCTTTTGTTTCGTAAGATCAGAGTTATTTTATTTATTACTATATACTGGAAATTATTAAATAAATATTCCTTCTTTTCATGTTTTTCCTGCCGACTTTATCTACTTAATTATCTATAAGCAACAACATATTAATATTCCTTGGGCTGGCCAAGAACTACTTATAAATTAAATCTCGACCGATAAAAAGGATCTCTTACTTCTCATGTGATTTTAAATTATTATATTTATAAAACTATCTTTTTTGAATAAAAATAGTGACTTGTCTGAGTAATAAATAGTCAAATTTATGAAAATGAATGCTTCCGAAAAATTGCTCGATAGGGTGTATATTATAATAGAGTACATATTTAAAAAAAACTTTTGTTTACAAACGTCCATTATAAACTTTTATTTCAAATGCCAATAGGTACCTGATTTGAAGGCTCTTTGAAACAAACCACAAGTATCTATCAATCCACACTTATCGATTGTTACGTACTAAAATAGGCGTGATGAATAATTAACATTCTTCAATGCTAACGTTTAATTACACGTTGACATGTACACGTGTCAAGGTGTATACTGAAGCGATTAAGTATCACCTTTTACAAATGTTTTTTTTTCTTTATTTACATAATTTAAGATAGTGTTAAAAATAAGGTCTGAATTGGAATTTGTAAACTAACGAAATAAAACCCGCTACTGATGTCAATAAAAAAACGCAACATTTTTTATTTTTACATTTTAAACGGGTCAACTAAGCCATAATACGTAGTTACTCGACATTTTACAAATAACCCAAAATTTATCCTTTTTTCTTAGACGAATAAAGCACTAGTGGGAAAATCTCATACCTACTTTGGAAGGTAAGTATTACAAAGACAATGAAATAATACTTTAAAGGAGCCTAACTAATAAATATTGGGTTTTTAACTTATATTTACTAGTATTGCATATACATATACAAAACAAAAAAAAACAACTACATATTTTGAATGTTCCAACTAAAAAAAAATATATACATATTCAACGTCACAACTCATCCGCTTATCCCTTATTCAGTTGTGACGTCATTCATGTCAAACTCGCGGCAGACATCAGAGACATGCATTATAACAAGCTCCGAGCCCTGATTGCCTTCAATATTTGATTTCAGACACAAAGAAAGACGTGTGCAATCGATACATTTTATTGAAGGCTTTGTTGTAGGCTACTTTGTGTTGTAATAGCTTTAATATCGGGTTGTGAACCTTTTTGTGGTATTTTCAGATGTTTTTTTTTTGTTTTTGAGGGGTGATAGGCTTTCGTAGTATTGATCTGCATCCCATTTAGTATGAGGATAGCTTGAAAACGATGTGGAGTCACCACTCACCATTAGGCACGAGTAGGGTCTAGCCTATTCTCACCCAGGACAAATATTTGTGTGATGAGCACGATCATTTGTTCTGGTTGTCTGGGTGTAATTTATCTATAATATGTATGCATTTAGAAATATATAAGTATGTTTATCAGTAGTCTGGTTACCATAACACAAGCTCTGCTTAGCTTGGGATCAGATAACCGTGTGTGAGTTGTCCCGGAATATTATTATTATTATTATGTATAGAATTAGGTATCACGCAAGAATGGGCACGAAGGTGATATTCCTTCATCCTTTTCTTATTAAAGTCTTTCATTTAACACGAAAAGGTAAAAACAATACGAGTAGGGTCTAGCCTGTATTTTTGAGGTAGATTGCCTTAAAAGTATTACTAAGGGTTCAAGCGTCAAAGATTTTACACTTTGGTCTCACGATCTATCAATTTGATTGGAGTTCATAATGTTTAAGCTTTATGTTTTCTTTTTGATATCACTTTCACATATTTATTATAAACTATTGCTAAATTACTCTCCGGAAATGTCATTTACAGATAAAAGAAACGAATTCGCTTCAATTTTATCTGGTTTTTTATAACATAACATACATACATACATACATACATTATATATATACATACATACATACATATACTATAAAATTACTTTAAATAAAATTCGAAGTTGCCTATATTGTTCCTGATCCTCTTTAAAGATATCATAAAATATGTAAATACATAAATAAAAAATAACAAGATGTAGTTCACGTTTTGCAAATATACGTGACGTGTTTAAGGGTACGGACCTTACCTAACTTCAATAATCTACGTCCAATTTCCTTCTGTCAACTTCAACATCTGACTCTACCGTAGTAAAAAGTAATCAATTGTCTAACACTGTATATTTATGTTTATATCGAACACAAATAACTGGTAGGTATACATTTTTAGTTCCTTAATCATACTATAGATAGATAATAGACAATAGTTCACTAATAGAAATACTTTCAAATAATAACCAAAATGGTGACTCCTAAAAACAACACTATTATTTTATACAGTAAGGATGTACTGTATAAAAAAATAATGTTATTAACTGATAATAATTACGACACATATTATTATATACTTGATTAAAACTAAGAGAGGATAATATCTTAAGGAGCCGAAAATCACTTTCAGTCGCCGTGAGACTACTTGTTCCGAGATCTTATTGAAAAGGTTTCGCAATTATCTGATCCTTTAGGTACGATGGACAATGTAGAGAGGTCCTTTGTACATGTACCAAGTAGGTAGGGTTATTTTAAGCCACGGACCTGTCAAATGACGTCAGATGTTCGTATAAAGTGGAACGTGTCATCTAGCGACAGGATCTCATGACGTCACACCTGCGAACGCCCTGAAGGAGTTAATGGAGCGAATGCGTGTGTCGCCACATTACGTGTTAACTTTAAAACAAATGAAATTGAGACTAATTTTGTAGGGATTAAAGGTGATTTTTGAATGGAAGTAGAGGCTTATTAATTTGTTTACCACCTGCTTTCTATGCTGAAGTGTTGTTCCATAACATTGACGGGAAAACAACAACAATTTGTTATATGACACGGTTAATTTCTTTTATCCAAGAACAGGCTTTCAAACACGCTGTATTTCAACAAAACGGTTGTTCAAAATCTCGGAACTTCGTATTATATTTTCGACCAAAAATCAGACCTCTAATCTTTATCAACTACGAAACCTTTCAACGCATTTATTCAGTCCGTGGAACCTTTAAATGGAATACGGGCTTAACCTTTGATATATCCGAAAATATACAGGAAACGTGAAATTGCTTCAGCTGAAAGTGACAGGACTGGAACGAGACGAATCAAACACGTGGTGTTGCAAATTAAATTCCACAATGTGTGGGCGTTTTGTACAAGTTTCAGAACGTACCAAAGGTGTTTCTTTTGCCTACTCAGCTGTCAATTTTGTGCCTTTATTGTTTTACGTCTATGTCGACGTCTATAACGTTTTTTGGTTGGAAACAAGGCCTTTTGTTAATACGCTGAATGGAATATTTTAGTACTTAAGTAGGTACTTAAAACTTAACTCGGGAATTTTAATCCGACTTGCCTAAGTTAGTATAAATGTTGGTATTTCGTCCATATTTTTACAGTTGTTGTCAAGATAGTTTATGCAAAAGTAAAGTTACTTATATGATTCTACGTGCATACTTAAATTGAGATACCTATAACCTTAAATTCTAAAACACTTAATTATATACCTAAATTTTCGTTTTCATTCAAACACAAAAATAATCACTTCACTTACATCCATTCACAAACAAAAATAGAGCAGCGTAAACACTACACCCAGAAATAGTTGGCTCATTGACCCACAATTTCTAATTCGTAAAGTTCACATAAATTATTCACCCTGTGATTACGTCATAGTAAGAATCGGCTTTAGAGCAACAATTTCGCACATAATCCGTGAGAAGCCAGGTTAGCACATGCGGCGCCACGCGACCTTTGCCGTCACGGCACACGCGATGTCTTGTGAAACAAATGTATGGATGTATGAATATCCAGTAAATTGTTGAACATGGCATACAGGGGTAGAATGTTAAGGCTAATGGACTGGATATGGCAACGTATGTAAGTTTTGAGTTTAGTTCTGAAAGTTTATATCTATTACTTATAATAAATCTGTAGAAATGAAAATTCTGTACATTGAAAATATCAGAAAAATAAATGGCGAGGGGTGTTACTAGACCGACACCGAATCCAAAAGTGTGGAAAAAAAAA
Organism: Autographa pulchrina; assembly: GCA_905475315.1. Taxonomy (NCBI): domain Eukaryota; kingdom Metazoa; phylum Arthropoda; class Insecta; order Lepidoptera; family Noctuidae; genus Autographa; species Autographa pulchrina. Next base: position 3,626,959 of record FR997763.1, on the reverse strand, counting down.
ATTGTCTGTCTGTCTGTCTGTTTGTTCAGGTATCCCGCAAAAACTACCGGTTCGATTACGATGAAACTTGGTATAATTGTTCTTTATTATCCTGGGCACCACACTGGGTAGTTTTCATCCCGGAAAAGTATAAACAATAAAAAACAAACTTAATTTTGCGGTTAAAAACTCATTGATAAGTTTCGTCATCCACGCGAACGAAGTCGCAGGCACAGCTAGTTTTTAATAAATGTGGTCAACATCACATATACCTTGCTCTGAACATAAAGAACAAAAGTAAGTAGCAAAAGCACTTGGGTTATGGAATCAAAGACAACGAAGCTACCACAAAAACCTAGACCCGGGACAATGTAGAAAAGTGATTCTGTACATTGATCTGTTCGGGAGGTTACAGTATCAATCAGAAAGTATTTGTATGTATAAAAACATATCCGGTGAAGCAGTCAAAGCCTGCGCTCAGGCTAACTGCAAAGTACTATACCAAAAAAAAGTATAAAAACCAAGCTTTGGTTAAAGATGGGCCCTTAGTGGTTTTAAAATTATGTACCATTGTAAACTGACCAAGATGTAAATAAATAATTTAAATCTACTTAGATGTAACTATCGCTCCCAAAATAAAGTTTATTATACATATCTTAAGCTAGTAATTACACTATAAAAAAAATTATTTAGATTCTGAACCAGATCTTTGCTGAAATGCTGATACGATAGTTATATCAAATGTTATAGTTAAACCATAAGCACATTAACTTGTATCACACATTTCTACGTATGAGTAATTAATTAACTATCTCTCAATTCCAGGGGCCCGAGTCTGCTATTTACACTCCGTGTTACTATGATCATAGTGGGATGATAGTGTCAACCCAATATGTGCCTAATATTCGTATTCAGTTAAGCCAACAACAATCAGTGGCATACTGGCATGAGTGGGATGCGGTGTTGTCAATTTAAATTAAAAATAAAAGTATCAAACATTTTGTAATTATTAATAGGCAACACCGATTGGCACTAATTATTAATAATCGTTTCTTATGTTGCAAAAAATTGTATTAATTGTTTTTTGAATACTAATTAATTGTAAAAGCCCATACAATATGTAATTTCTATTAAAAACTTGTAAATAAGGATAATTATGTTTTAAAAAAGGAAAGTTTTCGTTGAAATTGACACATTGTCTATGAAAAATAAAAAATGTTTAGCCATAGATATGATGCAACTGCTGTCAAAAAATAGCGGAATACGAAATTGTACCGGCCATCGGTCATATTCACTCAACTCGCGGCTCAATCGTTCCAATGGCCAATTGTGACGTTTTGACAGTTAGTAGAATGCCAATTATCGTAAAATGGTCCCACTAACCCCACCCACTCAGACGATTCAAGCAAATGTAAATAGCAGACTCGGGCCCCTGGTCATTGCAGTTATTAATTATTTAACCTAGATAATATAAGATCAATAAGGATATATTATTATGCAAATTATAGAGAAAATTTGTACCACAGATGTTTTGATAATAACCTCATTTTCCATTTCAATATTTCAAGTAAAGTGTTCATTAGTCGCATGAAATATTTTTTTTCAGACGCCTTGTATTTGATGTGGTTTAATAAAAACCTGTATGATGCCAAATTAATTTGTTACCGAAAATTGACAGGTCTATTTTCCCAAATTTTGTATTGACTATTCATATTTACGCAAGTTTTTTTGATAATAGATTACATTATTTCAAAAGTGGAATAATATGCTTGAAGTTCCTAGTGTTATGTCTTAGAATTATATAAATGGTGTTTAGATGGTTATAAATAACCATATTCTTCAAACAAATCAATTAATTTGGACCATTTTTTCATCGGTATTATTAATTATTCTCTATACCTACGGCTTTGCCCTGCAGTGGGACGACAATGGCTGAAAATAATAAAATAAATAATAATAATAATACATACAACCTCTTAACTTTTGCGATTACAAATACTTACGCGATAACTGACTTTTCTTTTTTAGTTATATTTTATTCTTTCGATCATTGACAGTAGTTTCAGACTAACTAAGATGGCTTTCTGACTCAAGGGTTATTCTGAGGTACAGCTAGGTTGTTCGTCTCTTGATAATTACTTTTAAGATAAGAGACTGAAGTTATTTTTTCTTACCTCCTTGTCGTACATAACGCTACGTAACAACTAGAAACAGGCTTACGTCGCGTAACGCTTATTTATGGGATTCCGCGAGCGTGTCCTCTACACCTGAAGTGGTCTCTTTTTGCTATATTTACCTACTTAATAACTAGTCGCCGTAAACCGTTATTGAATACGTTTAATCTTAGTTCGTGCTATTTTTAGCTGATTTCAAAAGAAGGCTCTCTGTTGACTGTTTTTTTTTGTAAAGATTTTTGTAACGCGATATGTCGGTAAATGTGAGAGTGTACTATAATAGCTTAAATGAAAAAGAAATTGCTTAATTGGTATGTAATCTGTTTGTCAGATTACCATACCTACTTATTTAACATAAATTTATTTTTAAAGAACCTAATAAACGAAGAAATTTAATTTCCTGAAACATTTATGAATTTTTTTTCTTAGGTATATAGGTAAACAAATCTTAAATTTCAAGGGTTCAAAATCAGATAAATAGTTATCTTATTATATTTAAAAATAATTGTCGTGGATGAAATTTTTGTGTGGGTAGGCACCCAATCATTTATCTTGATTGTATTAATCTCCTTGTTAGGTTTTGATTTATATATGTCCAAATTAAAGTTCGGAATTACAATTAATTTGTACAAAGGTCAAATCCTGGATCACCGCAAATGTCAATAACCTTTTTCCTTACTCATTAGGTATATTATTGTATAAGGTTGTTTGAATGGAATAGTAATGATGAGATAATCTATCTCAAAATCAAAATACTCACAAGCGTATACCTAGACCTTATTTTTAGACTTAAGTAAAGAGATACACTTTCGCCTCATTTTGCAAGGACACCGTTATTCTCGTGATTAATATTATTATAATTACCTATAGATCTTTTTTACATATAATTATTTAAATTGATCGGGCCATTTTAGAGTAGTTCATTCGAACGTTTACTAACTAGCTACAATACATTTATGTTTAGGTGGATTAGCTAAATAAGGTAACGGCACTTAAAACCTTTTTGTATGGAAACTGCCCATTATTGCTCTCAAATTAGTTTAAAAAGTACCTACCTCAAACGTAAAATAAGAATAAGAGATAATTGGTATGAAATCTGTAAATCTAGGTAACCTAAAATTTATTTTAATCTTAACAGGTAGGTACCTGCTGAATTAGGTACGTTATTTGGCTGAAACTAAATATATGGGTTTTTCGTAAGCATTAATACCTATACCTAAACAAATTTAGCCGTTTACGGGCTTAAAAGCAGATGAATTGATTAACTTCGTCATTCGTCAGTCGTCAAAAAAAAATACTTACCTATTCTTTTACTCCGTTTCCAAACTTCATCTTCATCGCTAGAAAGTATCAATGCCACTCACCCGATCACATCGCCTGATCTGAAAATTGCAAATAACATTAAATGTGTATTCTTTTTATAGTTTAAAAAGTAGGCGACTAAAACCTACCCCTAATGTTTTGTATACCTATATTTGTATACCTACCTACTCACTTACATTGAAAATATTCAAAACACGTAGGTACTTGCAGAATGTTCAAATGCGTTTTATTAATTCTATACATACTTAAGTAACAACTTAATGATATAGACAAGCAAGCATCACAATTCATCAACCCCAGCGGTCAAGGTTCCAAGTGAAACTACACCATGGTCCCACACTAACCTATATATAAGCCACTTTAAAGAAATAATGACCGTGCTTTAGGATTATGAACCTTAATTCAATGTCTAACAGTTCAGTTTCCATCACATTCAAATTACTTTTAGGCCCTTTTCGGTAATATTTGTCATTCTAAAATGAATTTAAACACATGTTGTCAAAGTTGATAATTGCGTAATTAGTAATAACGTTTCATTCTCTTTCCAGATTGGCTTTAGTATAGTTTAAAGACAAATCTCTTCAGGACCCACGCGCGGCGCGGCGGGGGAGCGGCAGATGTTCAGAAACGTGCCCTTTCCCCTCGCAGAGCCGCACCCTTGTGTGGGCGGTGGAATCACTGTAATGGTTGGACAGAAGTTCTGCTCCAAACGACTTTAATGTTTGACGAAAGTAGGTACTAGGCAACTTCCTAGGTACGTCAAGTACTAGTAGTGGTTTTAAAATCGATCGCTAGATTAATCAAGTTTCAAAATCATCATGGTTGTAGTAAGAATTTACCTTTTTACAAGGAAGGTAAAGTAAAGTGCCTACCTTGATTTTCACTCTGCGCCAGAAATCAGCCCTAGTCGCTGGTAAAAACAAAACACAAATAGGTACACAAAACGGGTAACTGGTAGGTACACTGACTGACGGAAACGCTTGTGAATTGTGATTTACAACTACTTACTTACCCTCTCGCTTTTTTATTTTATTGTGGGTACCCATTTGTCACATCATATTAAAATTATGATTAAGTATTCTAGAGCCCTACCATTAACAAGAGCTTTAGCCATCTGAATAATTACCATAATTTCTTGTTATACCTACCTACCTTTAGTCTGTCTATGTTGTAATCGTATTGTACGCATCTATACCTAGGCTTAAGTACAGACAACATTCAGCCTTCTGTCTTATCCGTATAACGACTTTCACTTGTAGCTTTGACCGTGAAAATAACAGAATTTTCCTCCAGACCGGCCGGATATCCTCTCATTATAAATGTCGCTGCTTTAGGTGTAGGCGGTAACTTACAGGTTAATTAACTCTTAGAATTTTTTATAGAAGGATGATGGAGATTCATGTAAAGACGAAAAAAGAGATGGATGGATTGTGTGAAAGATGATATGAGAAAGAAAGGAGTGAATACTGAGATGACAAGTTGTAGAGATGAATGGAAGCTAAATACGCATTGCGCCGACCCCAAATAATTGGGAACAGGGCAGGGAGATGATAGAGATTTCTGTAAAATATTGTCTATTTAAGTAGTAATAGGTACCTACCACCTACTTAACTGCTATTCTCATAAATAAAGTTACAGGTAAAGCTTTTTGTCTATAACGCTCGTATTGAGATATAAGTAGGTAGGGACTATTATATGCAGATATATTCATTTATTTTTGTTAAATAATGATTACCTAAGGTAGATAAGCAAGTAGTATCTACTCAATATAAACTATAAAATTGGTCCTATGAATAACAGTACAAAACTGACAGCAGGTACCTTATTTCGTTGTGCTTTAGATATCTTAACCCAACAAACTCCCTAATCATCAAAATGTGCGTAGTACCTACCAGGTTGAATATTGTACAGCGTAAAAACGTAGTGCGGAAAACGTTTCGTTACCACTAGCGCACTCTAGTATCTAAAAGGAAAACCATTCTCAACTTGCGATTTCTACTAGGCACCTATATTGAAATAGTCCTCATAAAGTAATAAAATATTTAGGACTAAAGTATCTACAAGCAAAAATATAATTTTGTGGGCTCAAAGTTCTGAACTACGTACGAGATTTTGATTTCTTTACCGAGGTGGGAGGGGTTTTCCACTATCAGTGAAATAAAACACGAATCCTAAAATATAATAGATTTTATATTTGCACTTTACCGATAAGTATACCACATTATAATTGAGGTTCACAATAGGAATCCGGGGTCACATTGATTAGGCTTAAGCCTAGTCTACATAGACATTCATACATTTATTTTTCATTTTAAATGACATATACACAGATATATTATTATATTACAGAAGACATATAAAGGTTTTTGTTTGACATAGTTTAGTCGCACTGCGTTTGTCTCAGGAATAGGTAAGCAGTGGTCGTTCAGATGGAATTAGGCTATTTTACTGCGCAGGACTCATACAATACAATACATTTTAGATGTATATTTTGTAATTGTGCTGGTAAAAGAAATTGCACGCTAGTGTATAATATTGACGTTTGGCCAAGAAAATTTATAACTTTTAAAAATATTTTTAAATTGACCTTATTGTTTGCGTGCAATTTCTTTTCAATTGTGAAGTGTGCGATTTTAGGGATTTAAAAAAAAATACAAACAATGTAGTGTAGAAGATTAAGATAATTTAGAAAATGGTAGAAAAATTTAGGAAACGAAATTAAGTAATACAAATTATACCAAAACAACGTCAAAAATCGCACAAATCATAGCCGGCCTTATTAATTACGCTTGTAGCAACACAGAGATATGATAAACATAGAATATTATGCTAATAGAACATTCACTTACGTTAAGGGACAGTCGTGTTTGACACGTACCTACATCAATACTATACGTGGCTTTAAAGAGCATTTAAAAACAAATATTGGAAAAATAAGTATGTATATTAATAAATCTATCAATTAATAAGTAATTAATTGATAGATATTTATTTAATTGTTACGGAACTGAGCTCCTCCCTCAGATCTCATTTGGCAGTATGAATTGCTGTCTTTGCCTTAGTTTTTTATTTCACAAATTTGGTTTAGTAACTTTCATACTTTTTTGTTTTTTTTTTGTTACACCAACTATAAAGGCCTAAGTTAATTTCGGGTAATTTGATATTCATCCCAAAGACAGCAACAACAAGTTATTTGGCAACAGTTCATTCGTTAATAACTAAAACTAACAATACAAAAAATATGGAATGTATAAGTCAACAATAGTATTCAAAATGCTCTGAAGATACTAAAACACTGATGATTGAAAGTACTTTGTAGGGACAAAAAATATAAAATGTTAATATAGGTACATAATCTCGTTTAGTAAATAAAAAATATATATACACAGAAAATTATTTTCAACACAATTTTATGCAATTAAAAAAATAAATTTAACGACCATTTTAAAATGATTAGGTTAATTTAAAAATAATTTGCCTGAATATTTGTAGGCACTTTTTAGATAAGAAATAGGGTCTAATAAATGTGAACCTTTATAACTACGATATATTTATATTTGATATATTATATAACAGATATTTTCTTTTTTTGTGCTTCAGTTTTGTCCAAAGCGTTTTTATTCATCATTGAACAGTCTATAATACATAATATTATGTCTTTTTATACTTATTACGGTAATTAATTAAAATAATTTCTCAAAACGTTACCATAGACATCAATAGAATGTATAAGTTAGGAAAATAACTTTAGGTCAGTAAAAATATATTTCATTTAAATATTACAAGATTTCATCTTTTAAAAAAGAACGAAAAATTTAATACAAAAATTTAAGTATAATAATGCTGCCACTCAAAAACTCATCAAAAACAATTATGCAATTTCAAGATCGAATTCCTTAAAATCTAACTTTAGTGTAAACTTGTTTGAACAAAATATTAATTAAATTTAAATTTAACTTAAAAATATAATAATATAAATATACAATAAGTAGTGCTCGACTACAAACAGACAACACAAAGTAACATTAACTAAGTCATTCAGAGACTTTTGATAAACATCAATACTTGACAAAAGCACCTGAATAAGTGTGACTTATCAACTACAATTATTTACAAAGTGATAGCGTGCAATTTATAACAATATTCAACGATTTAATATAAGGACAATTCATTCTTAACAATACTAGAATATTTTTCAGAATATCTCATCAACAATTCGAAAAAAATAATTACTACCACTTCTGTGAAAAATGCAATGAGTGGATATCAAAGTTAGGTTTTAATTTACTATAAACTTTTTACCATTTTAATTAAATTGGCACGCTTTGAAAAAAGAAAACCTCAAGAAGACGTGGAAAAACCAAATTTAAAAAAAGGACAACTTCTTCAATATATATTTCTATATTTTGTCCATTTTTTTTAGTTATATACTGACTGGTTTTATATTCTAGATTTCCATTGAGATTGTCTTGGGTTTGTCAATTTTCCATTCGTTATTTAATATTGTTATAGAGTACACACTTTCTATCGAAGTCCATTATACAAGGCCAGAGTCATTCGAATATAATATATTCAGAAGTTATACTTAAGAATACTGAAAGTATTATTTACAATAATAATTATATATTTAATACGGAATAGGCTTAAATTAATGTAAAAAAACTTCTATTTTCATTGCACATTCTCTGTGTTTGTTAATCTCTTTTACAGTCTGATTTGTTTATTTTTAATTATTATGCGAAACACTATGTAAGCAAATGATTAGAAAATTAAACGTTGTCAAATGAATGCAAGAGATTTTATTATTTTTTTTCTCTAATATAGCGATGATTTCAACCAGTACTTTATGAAAACACGTGTTTATAAAAAATAAATGCCGTTTTAAAGTTATTTTTGAGGCACGTAACAAGTGCAACCTTACGAACGATGTTATTTCTTTTTTTAAACGATTCTGTTAATGTCTTCATCAAAAAAAAATGAGATAATATGTTTTCATTTCCTGCTAATTTTTATTACAATTTTTTTCTGCTAATTATAATTACGAAAAAATAAGTCTTTTATACTGTTTATGACTAGAAATGAAGATGTTAGTTTACAGCAATAATATAAATAATAATTACCTATTTGTAACTATTAAAACTAACATATAGAAGTTTTGGTTAAAATAATATTATGTCCAAATATTTTTGATATGCGATAGACAATGCTTTTGGATATCCCAATGCTATGAGACTTAAAAATCTTATACAGAAATAAGTTACAGTAAATAATAAACTCCAAAACAGGAATGTAAATATAAAATAAATTAAAAATATACATTTTAGTCTTAAATATGGAATGTTTTGATAATTTTTCAAGATCATTATTTCCTAAATTATATTAATACGATATTATTAGAAATTTTATTATGATAACTAATATAAGATACCAACAAAAATAATTTGAGCTAGAAAGTTAACAATAAGTCATCAATTATGATTATTTGGTTTTCCATTTAATCAACATAATTCAAAATTAATTATATTTTATCTAAACGGCGAAATATTTTCCTACTCAATTATTTTTATTAGCTTTATATTCAGAACAAATAGAGTTCCGAATTCAAATGTCAAAAAGAAATATAAACCATTTTCGAATACGTGGTCCATTACCTTTTCGCTTCAACACCTAATTTTGTTTTTCATTATTCAAACTCTTCAAACTTCTATGTAAGTATAAAAATAACAGTGGAACGGGTAAAACAAAAGATAACAATACAATTTTCATTACGTGGTCCGTTACCGTTTTTCTTCGACACCTTTTTATGTTGTTTCTTGGTTAACCGTCAATGTATTTAGATGACCGCTGGTGGAATGTTGTTCAGGTTTTCTCGGGCTCGATTCCAATAGTAGTAGGGAGGGCCACCGGAGAAGCAGTACTTTTGGTCTAAAGGAGTATCGTTCTCGACCCAGTACATTAGGTAGAAGTTGCACATCTCATCCTTGTTTGTTGCCCTGTAAAATATAATATTGGGGTTATTGGGAAGTATATAGATTTACGTTTTCACGTTATTTTTTCTATGTCCTTAGAATTTTATTTAAAGTAATTGCTATAATTTTGTATGATGAGAAATTAAATACGTATATTGTGCGAGCGATATAATGAGCTGTGGTATCAATGATAAAATAAAGTAAGTAAAAATTAAGACTTTTTAGTTCTTTAGGGTGATGGTGGAGGGTTAGCCGGTGGAACAATTGTCTGCTGGAGAAAAGTGATTGTTATTGACTACTGACTGCTGCAATGACATTGATTGTGACGTCAAAGCTCCATTAGGTGTAGCGTTCAACTTTCCCGAGGCAAACAATAGCCCAGCCGTTTTCTGTACGAAATGTCCTATCGTCTCTAGCATCTGATGAGTTCGTTCCGAAACATGGCACCATAAAAAATATATTTTATTTATTAACTCACCCGATCCTAACAGGATACTCATGCGTGTTGTTCATGGTGCACCTGGCGGCCAACACGTCGTCCCGCTCTATGGGCTTGGTGCTAGCTACCGGGTAGAACATCTGCGGTAGCTGCGGGTCCTTCCTGCCCAGTAGTGTCCACACGTCGCCGCTCTCGTCTTGGCGGACCACGTAGCCGGTTACTAGTTTACCTGGGGGAAAGTGGATATTGGAATGATTTTTCGAGTTTCCAAAATGTAATTGAAATCTGCTTTAAATCCAAAATTGATCAAGAATATGGAATCAATATGGAAAAATATTATATTTTTTGAACATGTTTCCACTTATTTTCCCCGGCATAGACAAAAATTTATTTGTTGCAACCCTATATTTAATTATACTTAGAGTTACAGAGATCTAGTAATGATACAGATGAACACAAATTCAACCTTTACATTGACGTTGCAGCTCTCAGAATGAAACCGAAAAGGTACCGAAATGTAATTAAGGTGCAAATACCTTGTACATTCGCCCACATTACATACGTGTTAGGTTGTTACATTATTTTTGTTTTTTACACTATGTGTTGGGGGACTTCTAGTTCGTCTTTTTTAATAGCCTGTAGTTTTTTTTTTTATAATATTCCGGGACAACTCACACACGATCGATGATCCCAAGCTAAGCAGAGCTTGTGTTATGGTAACCAGACAACTGATAAACATACTTATATATTTCTAAATACATACATATTATAGATAAATTACACCCAGATACAGAACAAATGATCGTGCTCATTACACACATTTGTCCTGGATGGGAATCGAACCCACAACCTCCAGTATAGCAGTCAGGGTCACTAACCACTAGACCTATATATCAGCCACTTTAAAGAAAGAATGAACGTGCTTTGGGATTATGAACCTTAATTCAATGACTAATAGTTCAGTTTCCATCACATTCAAATTACTTTTAGGCCCTTTTCGGTAATATTTGTCATTCTAAAATGAACTTAAACACATGTTGTCAAAGTTGATAATTGCGTAATTAGTAATAACGTTTCATTCACTTTCCATATTGGCTTTAGTATAGAGGCCAGGCCAGTTAAACAATGCTAACATCAATCCAAAGCACCTGATACACAACTTTAGCTAGCAACTTACCTAAAGAGTGTGTGTGAGTACGGAACGCGAAGGGATGTATAACTTTGTTCTCGTTGATAGTGCAGGCTGTTTCCATCTGTTCTACGCGGTTGGGAGGGATCGTGCCGCCGGTACCGAGGAGGATCACGCCAGCTTGGCGGGGCATGCTGAAAAATGTAATATTAGTAATATTGAAATAATGGTTTAGGATGAAACGGGCGTCAGTCACCGGTGAATAATGGTTTAGAATAAAAGGGGGCTTCGGATTGACGAAATGATTGAGATTAACGAAAAAAAAATAGAGATGAAAAAAAAACCGTTTCTTATACTTTTTTCAGCTAATTTCAGCAAAACAACAGCTTATTCGAGAACCTGAATAAAATTTTACTTTAAAGTTTTTGATATAGTTCACTTAGTTAGAGGTGTAGCTGATGAAAGCATGTTAAATAATGGTACATACGGTTCAATAAAGATAATATGATAGGTGATAAATTAATATTTACCGATCTTTGGTGTATTTGAGAAAAACGCCCGAGTTGTCGACTTTATCCTCTGAAAATAATATCAATATGTTATTATAATATTAATATATTAGTGAAACCATATCGGATAGTGTGGGAAGTTGGCGCATGTTTAAACTAAGGTAGGGTCGAAACTCATCAATCATTCAAACCAGTGAGGCCGAAACTCTAAGTAAATTTTAAATATTTAACCTAAAAAAGTGTGTGACCGATCCGGTTACTTCTTACTAATCTTATAACGATGTTGATATAAACATTATTGTATTACAAACAATTATGTTTGTTTGTTTGCTATTGTACTATAGTACTCATCTAGTATGTTTACTTTTACGAAGTATTCAAAACACACGTGTGAATATTTATTGTCATAGTCATCATCATCTCCCGAGCCTTTTCCCAACTATGTTGGGGTCGGCTTCCAGTCTTACCGGATTCGGTTGAATACCGTATTTTATATGGTGCGACTGCCTATCTGACCTCCACAACCCATGTGTGTTGTAAATGAAGAAAATCTCAGAGAAATGTCACGAGGCTTATTAAATAAGATACCAAAGCATTATTTACTAACGAGAATGATTTTTTTAATTATGAAATGTCGCCTACTTAATTCAGGGAGGATTTTTTTTTTCACATAGAATCAGCTACATTGCTAACTTTTTTTTAATAAAGGACGAGCAAGTAGGGGCTTTCCCAGGGCAATGGACGCCATGAGGAAAAGGTACCGTGAAAATTTTACCTAAACTATCGCTCATTAGTCAAAACCAGACATTAAAACCCCACCAACTGTACGTTTGTTTCCTAAAATCGTTGCTAAGCATACGATACAAGGGTGCGTCCACATCTGACGAACGAGCATTACACGAGCAACTCGCGAGCAGCCGTCATTCGTCAGATGTGGACGCACCCCAAGATTCATTAGGTTAGATTACCTGGAAAACGATGCATGTAATGTACTTGGAGGACGAGGTATTTGATTGGTGAGTCTTTGCCTATGAGGAAGCCGACGTCTTTGGGCAGGTGCAGACTTGGAGCGTCTCGGGCCCAAGCGTATACGATCTGAAAATAATAATAAAAGCTGGTATTATCATGGTTAATAAGTGTTTTTTTTTCTTATACTTATAGGGACGCGGCTCTTAGTTTTTTTAAAGCCACTAAACACCACATTTCCCATTTCCCCAACGGAAATAGCAGAATTATTTTATTTATTATTATTATTTAAAGCCTGAACTGTCCCACTGCAGGGCAAAGGCCTCCCTTCCTTCTTTCCACAGGTCTCTATTGTTTGCTATTTTTTGTCATAATAAAAATAAAAAAAATATAGCAGAAACTTAAATATTTTTTTTCTGTTTTTCAGAGGCTACATTGACTCAATTGAACGTAATTGTTTTGTAGAACGGTGCTATTATGTTTTAACCACCTTTTAACAGGATCCCGGATTCCCCTACTTCTCAAAAATAATGTTTATAATGATTACTTTATTAGTAGTAAGCATTATTAACTATGGCTTGATTAGGAAAGAAAATAAACGGACGTCTACTCCCGTAATCATAAGGTTCAAATTAAAATGATACAATGACATAATCTTGTAATACATAAACTTGACCTCTAACGTCGATTGCGGTGATTCCCGGTTTCACATTCATTGTAGCGAGCTTATCACGTCACAAAGCAAATATGATCCGTATTTTTTGTTGTGTTACGTATTAATAGGTATGAAGATGTATCTTAATACTATGTGTGTAACATTATAGTATATCTTAGTTATGGGGAAATAAAGATATTTAGCACATAAGAAAAGTCGCCATGCCAGACAATTAGGACAATTTTTTTTATAATATTTAATAAAAATCTCTAAATGATACCAGGCTCGTGTATGACAATAAGTCCGGGTTATAAACATTAAGTAATAAGCTTGATATTATTTAGAGATTCATAAGATCTTTGAGATAATTGAAGAATCCTTATTGTCCTTACCTAAAACCACTCTGTTTATCAACAACTCACTACGTAAAATGAAGTCAAATGCTTAGCAGTGAGGATAAATATTCTTTCAGGTAGGTATATTACCCAAAAAGGCTCTTTAAGTACTCCATACTTTCTCCGACAATTTACATCTAACATAATTAGAACTCGATTTGGAAGAGGTACGTGAAGTTACTACGAACGGCTTGAACGCTGGTGTGGTGTCTGGCGCCAATGTCGTCGTAGGAACTGTAGAAGAGGCAGTGGTAGGTAGTGGAGTGGACAATGAAGAATCGATTCACTCGAAAGCTTACGTCACACATCATATAAGATTCATGTAATCTGTTCGAATAAAGTTGTTTACCGTCGAACAGAACCCACGATCTTTTATACGTTTCTTATCAATTGAAACGTAATTCGATAAACATGATTTAGCGCAACTAGGTGTGAAATCAGTGTCGATTACTGAACTATGCGTGATTAGATTGATTTTTGATTTAATCGTGATTTTAATCATGTTTTTTTTTCTTTTTAGTTATATAATTTAATTCAATAATATGTGTAGTATTGCTACGTAATATAGGTAGCTGACTTGTTTTTATTCAAGACAGGAAAAAACACATACAAAAAGCCATTATCAAGACATTACAATTTAAATAAGACAAATAACGGTTCTTTCGGAATCAGAAAAAACAAAATTTCAATAAAAGGCAAAGAACTGGTTTGGGTGCTTTGAATGTCGTTTAGTCAATTTCTCAGAAAACCATAAATAAAGGTTGTCTATTCAATATGATCCCGACATTTAATTTGACTGAAAAGGTAGGTACCTGTTATAAAAATACAGAGCTTATTAGAACTCTGTGTTACAGTTATCTTTCAATAGCTACTGATTGACCACTACTTGTTTACATACATACATACCATCACGCCTGTATCCCCGAAGGGTTAGGCAGAGGTGTACCAATGTACACCCACAGTTCGCCGGTATGTGTTAGGTCCCATGTAATGAGGGGCGAGCCTATTGCCACTAACCGGGCACAAATCCAAACTCTGACCTGCTACTGAGAATTTCATAGAAAAACTCAATAACACCTTGGTCGACTTGGGAATCGAACCCAAGACCTCTAGCGTAGTAGTCGCGCTTAGCACCACTAGGCCAACGAGGCACTACTTGTTTACATCTATATGATTACATTTTAGCCTATAGTTGTACATACGCTCCTACAAGGACGCACAGGATTTTTCTAACATGCTGTGGTTATTGTAATGACATAATAGCTCACCTGTGACCCTGCTCGGCACGGGCTGGCTGTGTTGTACAAGTCATCGACCTCATTGCTCTGCATCTCGCCACAGCTCCTAAAAATTAGGCAAAAATGTTGATCAAAATGGGCAAATGATAATATAGGCAACGAGAAACGGAGTTAAAAAAGTAAGTAGAAAAGAAATGGGAAATAAATTTAGATCGCATATTTAATGTTAATCTTTATTTAAGTCGCTCTATGTACAATAAAGTATGAAGCTGAATCCGGTAAGACAGGAAGATGACCCCATCATAGCTTGGGTAAAAGCTAGGCCACGTCATTAACAAAACCTCACATGTCCACCAAGTTAACCCTTTCTGGTAACCTGCGCTTAAGTAGCAAAAATTTACAAAGTTCTGAGTTGGACTTCTCATCAAGGGACAAAAATAAGGGAACAAACAGGAATTTAAAACTACAAGAGACCGAATTAGATACGGAACCAAATAACGTGAAAAACACCGCTACATCAAGAAGTTATAAAAACCACATTATAAACGATAACAGCGGCCTTGGTAAGTATAAATCAGGCATAAAAATCTCAGGTAATCATCATTTCCCAACAATCATATGTACAAATGTACATACATAAGGCGTCATTTGAATCATGATGTCAGTCTTCAGTGCCTATATTATATTGTCCATAGATCAAAGCCTCATATAAATTAAACTTTCGAAATTACAATAAGTCATAAAACTTGAAGCTAACAAAATTTACGAATAGTCATCATTATTAATACATTTGAAAAACCTACATAAAGGCGGACCTCCTTTTATCAAAACTGAACGGACCGAAAATTCCAAATTAATGTATTGCGGATTTCTTTTATATTCCGCTTTGTGAATGCGACAAATAAAATCCCGATTTTCGTCTTACGTAACAAGTCTCTAGCCACTAAGCTAATACAATATGCAATTGAAGGAAAGTCTAACCTTGTTATTTATTTACATAGAGGTTGGACGTTTTTAGAAGAGATTCTTGCTCATTGTCATTCAGATTCAGTGAGATTCAGTGTCCATAATGTTAAGAAACTAATTCTACAGCAGACTTAATATCGTTGAAGAAACAATCTAATCTCTCATTAACTCATAAAAGTATAACACAGAATCATATAGATAAGTCTTCAGTTAGCAATAAAGCTAGCAATGTTGTCACTAAACCGCATCCTCCAATCTTTGATCTGATAACATGAAAACTTGAACGCTGTCCGAGTTTCTACGAGTATAATAAAACTGAATCAGGTAAGATAAAGGACTTGGCAAATGCTTTCGTCTTCTTCCTCAAAATAAGCGTGAAATCTATTGAAAATTTGGTAAGAGTAGAAATTCATCTTTCGCTAGAGGATTAAATTAATTGGATCTTTTTTTGAACTCTACTGATTGTTCCAGCATCAATATAACCATGGGGTTATATTGATGCTATGGAGCTTTATGTAGTGACTTGCCTACATTCATCATGAAACGATGGTTAGACATTCTGTTCGTTTTTTTCCCATGCTATGTAAGGTCGCTTTTGCCTTACTGGAATTGGAATACCAGATTTTTTGATGAATGCCTTCGTTTCCTTCACATCTCATGTACTGGGTAATACAGTATTCACAAGGATGATTAGGTTTCGAATGTAAGACTTACCATACAGACTCATTTGACCCCGGTTCAGAGCATCCATATAGCAGCATGTGATGAGCAGTATGCATGGTAGCGTTTGGTTCAAATCCCACTGTAACAAAAAGTTTAGTCAAAGGGTTGCATAGGCATTTAAAAAAAAGCGAGAAATAGAAAGAAATGCGATTAAAAAAGACGAGGGATGAATAGTGAGATTTATTTTAAATCTGAAGCAAGGTTCAAAGCTAACCATATAGTCATCGTTTGCCCTAGAGAATAACTGTTCCAGTTATATCAGAAATGACAGCAATTACATAATTGGAAGGCATAACAATGCCTTGAATTGATTCCAGAGAAATGGGTCCCTTTTCTTTTATTGTGATAAACAGAACCTAGCAGTGGAAACAGGTCTCATTATTTAGAAAATTTACAAGCACGTATCGAGGCAGTATAATAACATACATATTGTATAAGATGAGTTTATAAATTGCGTAACAGCTTGGGGAATTCCTTGCAAACACGTGCGAAAACACCAAGTTGTTACTTGATCCTTGAAAGTTTTTCAACTTTCGATCCCTGGCGAAACCGATACGTACGAAACTCGATAAATGCGTTTTAAAACTGGAGTTTAGTAAAAGAAGAAATTAATATCGGGCCTTAACTTAAATCTTTCTCAAATATCGGAATTTTTCTGTGCTTACATTTGAGAACATATTCGTTTCAATTGTTGGAAGCTCTGCATTGCCAATCTAGTAACCATTTTGACGGTGCCGTAAGAGCGAGCGGTGGGCTCAGATTAACGATTTTATACTCGTACGTAAGTGTAATATTGCTATTATATTAAGAGGTTTTAGAGTTATATACAAACCTAAGAGGTTTTAGAGTTATATACAAACCTATGTAGTAATTGCTGTGCGGTGAAATCCTGATAGGCGTGCATAAGTAAAGCTCATCCTGAAACAAAAAACAAACGTTTTATAAGGACACAAAATAAATGCATGTAGAAAATGCCGATATTTCGTAAAAAAAATAATGCAGAAAGCAAAAATATGTGAAACAGCGGGGTGTATCTGTTTCGGCATAAATTATCATGTAACTACGGAAAATATGTCGTTTAATGATGTTTACATAACAATCGCATTAACTAAACTAGGTTTGTGGATGAGTGGTTGATGTAATAGTGTGACGAAAGTGTGTATTTTACTATACATAATGAATGGTTCTTATTAACACATCTTTGCTTATTGTTCGCAGAAAACTTCTTTGGCAAACTAAACATGTACAAACTGTACGTTCCGTATAAAGTGCAAATAAATGGCAAATTCTCGAAATATCTGGTAACGTCATCAGTTTTGATACAGTATCTAAGCAAGACCATTGTTACAAGGTGTCGGTTGGATCTATGATAGACCATAACGTAATTTGACTAGACAATGCATAGCTAACATTCAGTATAAATTCGACGCATCAGCGGTACCAAGAAAGACTAATAACAGCACAATTTAATCCAATAAGGTAGATTTTTATTCCAACGATACGAACGAGTGCGATCAAACTAAAGAAATTTACTCTACAGTATTTAAGTTCTCAGTATATTGTTGGTCTTAAGAGTAATATCAACGTCAAACATCAACGATATTTTATGATATCTTAATCATTTAGTAATCATCATTAACATCACAAGGTCAGTTACCAATATAGGCAGTTGATAATCCGCAAAAATATCGTAACATAAGGATGTATTAAAAAATAGAGCCTTCAATCCAAATTCTATCCTCTCCTCTTTTTTTAATAAGGTCTGTTCCAGTTCCTGATACCCATACCCATGTTTTTTTCATTCTTTGTTCTTTGCCTGCCTAGGCAGGTACTGTCTAGGAAGGCAAAGCTGTTTTTTTGATGGATGAGGTGTCAGAAACAGTTATTTTATCTAACTCATCATGTGGGCGTTGATTGACCTCGAGACCAATCGATCGCCAACATACAATTCAGTTACATGCGGGCAAAGTTAAATTACGAATCAAACAAAATGTTGGTTGGATTCAGAATGGCAGAAAAGAGGTTAGATAGGCCTATACATGCATAATACATATTGTATACCCAAGTAGTGATTATAGACTGCAAAAATGTGAGCACTGACAATCTGGGCAATGTTGCAAAAAAAAAAAGAAAATACGTCCGATAAAGTCACAATGCAAGGCCATCAGCTAATGAATACAGATGATGATAACATTGAGAAGTAAGATGGTACTGCGATTTTTATTTTTTATTAGATTTTTATTGTGATAATTAGATAATCATTTCAAAGGTCCTTAAGTGTCCTAGCATGGACAATATAGAAAAAATGAGTAAAAGTATTTTTTTGTTTTTTTATTCTAGTATTAAAAGCTAATTCTATCAAAAATTTGCGTTTTATAAAATCTGATGTTAAAGATATGATGTTACACATTCCACTCATGAATGAAAACTTGGAACAATAAAATAAAACAACGCATGCTGTGCCTTCAACGTTAATAAGATGTTACATAACACGTGTAAGTACTATAAGTAGGCTTTACGTCTGTAATTCGATCAAATGCTACATTAAACTGGGACGCATCTATAAATAGGATTTCTTAGGAGACTTCAGCAACGGCGAACGACATATTTATTCCATCATCTTTTATAAGGCAAGTTTATTTACTTTAAAATGATTCGCTTGTTAATAAATATCTCTAAACCTGAAGTTGGTATAAGGCGACAGCAAATGAAGAACATTCGTAAAGGAGCCGTATGAATATGAATTCCTGTTAAGTACACAATTTACGGATACAAAATTCATTTTTAAACAGTGTAACGGTTTTAACCCGAAAGTTAATGGACGCCAATAACAAAGCAATAGTAATTACAAAACGTAGCCTTTCGAGTCCTTGTTTCCATTGAATACGGACGTCCTAATTTACAGGGACCGTGTCAAGCTAACCTTGGTCGCTGAAATAGGTCACGTTCTGGATGCCCAACATTCTAGTACCTAGTCTATTCCCCGGTTTCTGAAGAACTGTAAAATTGTATCCCTTGTGAGGTCCCTTACAAGCGATCACAATAAATTATTTGATTGACTCACAACCGACAGCATTTGACGAGCAAGTTTTGTTTCTATGTAGCTCTGCCTCTTAGAATCTAAGGGGTGTATTTATAAGACTTCCCAACCAAGATAAATAACAACAGCTTTATTCAAAATATAATTTTGAGGTATGTAAGTACTTATTTGTGGCTCAATATTTCTTTAAAAATAGCATTGTAATGCATTGCAAAAAGTGCTGAAAATATTGACGCGATGAGGAGAGAAAAATAGCATAGACAGGTTTTCTGGAAAACATTTCTGGCTTAAGAGTTATGAATGTACCATCCATCTAAGAAAAAACCTCTTACGCAAGCTTTTTTAATTATCGGCGTCGTCCCTAAATTAAAAGGAAGCTGTACATTACTCGTTACCATCGATACGCCTACACATAAAATTGACCTTTCCCTATCAGTGTAGGCTTTCAGCGGCTCTCATATTGATCGATAACGCTGGAGTGTTGCATCAAATATAGTTTATGATATAAGTGCCGATATAGATGTTTGATGTTTGCTTTAATGAAAGTTATTAAGCCTTATTAAAATATCTAAAAGCTTTTTAGTGCCGTCTATTTCATGTAGCCAGCTTTTAGTTAGGGCTAAACGCATAAAATTTATTTACGTAGGGATTTTTTTCTATTTTTCGTGAAAATTGTAAAATGGTATCGAATCATTTTATTTAAAAGGAAATAGGAGTTTCGTCTCGAAGTAATGTTATTTAAATACTAACTTTTGCCTACAGACCCGGCCGCGTGGATGTCGGTTGTGGTGGAAAAATAGTTCTTGTCCTTTTTTGGGACACAAGTTTAACCCATTCCAAGTTCCATGAAAATCAGTTCAGCGGTTTAGCCGTGTACCTAGCTTAATATCCCGACATAGAGTCACGTTTTCATTTATAATACAATATTAGTATGGATATGTAACAAAACAGTAGAATGTAGTTTACAGAGCACACTACTTAACATGCAAATTAATGCAAACATTAGGTTTTTTAATAAAAACATAATGTTTGCATTAATAGGTACTCTCGCTACATTTTTTACGCGGTTTTGAAATAATTAAATGACGGAAAACTACCGTGCAACTTGACCAAAGGTATACCTTTTGCCATAGGATAACAAAAAAATATGTTTTTGATAAAGTAATTAAAAATAATGCGTTATTGGCCTATTACTTTATATTATAATGAATGTTCAAAAAAACTAGTTTGTTATGTCATCAAAATTTTGCATAAACATGACCTTTAAATGTCAAAGACCGACACTTATTATGTTTGAAATGTTAAGTAACGTAAGTTTATTTATATTAAGGCACATGCTCCGCATGAAATGTGGTATGCAATTGAACTGGTAAGACTGGTAGCCGATCCAAACATAGTTTGAGAAAAAGTAGGTAGAAGAAAAATATTGTTTTATTTGGGTCATTTCTTTGACAAAATCCCATCATCTCCTTAACGCCAGGTTCTGTAATTATATCCAACATATGCTACTGAGATCCTTGAGCTTGGAGTATCCCAGGAAAACAATAGACTGTCATGAAACCCGCAACAAGACATATGCCATGGACATGGAAATTTTAAAATAGCTTTGCAACAATTTGTTGTTCAGATTCAGATATTAAAATAAATTTATATGTGGAACAAAAACATACAGATATTTTTAAACAAAGTGATTGATTTATCAAGCCTGATCCCATTAAAATTTATAAGTCTCTATCCATCACAATGTTTGGGTGACCAAATCCAAAATTCACGAGGTAATAATTCAATGCAACAAGCATTTAGGTAAGAATTCATTGTCTTGATAAGGTATGAAAGAAATAGCTAAAAATGTTAAATGCAAAAAAAATGTTATTCAAGTATTTAGTACTACAAATAAGCCGCTGAGAGAATGTGTTCCTGACACACGTCAATTGGTCTGGATTAATATGGGGAAATATAAAACCTGGTTATATTATTCATTGTAACTTGGCACAATGATAATTTTGAATAATATTATTTGTTTATAATGACCAATAAATAAAAGTTATTTATTTGTAGCCAAAACCACATTACGAATTATGCTTCTCAGTTAACTTTATACTTCTGTAATTACTGTCTATGCCAATTTTATAATAATTTACAAGAAATAGTAATAGATTCCATGGCTATTATAAATTACTGAATTTTAATGATATAAGTTAAAAACTTCGTATGACAGATTGAAAAATTGAAGATTATGTAGCATTTTTTTCAATTAAATACATGTATGTTACTCAGTTTTTAGTATATTTTCCGAATATTAAGGGAAATAGTAAAAGACCCCTCCCTTTTCTGTTCCCACACATGTGTAAGACTTAGCCCCATATTGAGCCAGATTAGACCTCAAAATAAATAAATTAGGTATTCCTAGTAGTAATTCACCTTTTACAATCAGGCACACAAAATATGATAAAATATGATTTAAGAAAAATATGAAATAAATGGAAAGTCACACCCATGCTTCGCTTACTGCTTAAGGTATTATAGACTAAGCCAAATTAAAATGAAATATAAATATATTTCAAATTACTTATTTACTCAAATCAATATATAGTTGGTAAACCTTTTTCAATAAATAAATAAATAATATCTTAATGTAGGCAGTTAAAAACTGGTTCCAATTACTAAGTACTTAAGTATTTAAGGTCTAATTTTATAAATATTTATAAGAGATCACTATATTATATTAGAATTACCTATCCAAAAGTATCGATGTATAAGGATAAATTAAGATTTTAATAATAATGATGTACTTACCCTGTGTGGCCAAACATTCGGCATAAGAAAATCATAAGTATCGACTTCGAGTGCTTTAGCAAATAAAATGCAACTAAGCGTGGCGAATACGGAAAATAGTATTTTAAACATCATTTAAAATTCGAACGAAAATTCAAAATTTAAGTCACGGCCGCTCACTTTTCGCACAAGCTACTATTTAATATTGAACTTGTTGAATTATAACACTTTCGTTTCACGATCGGTTATTTTGTTTTATTAATCGAACAACTGCTGCGTAGCTTCAATATTGATACATGTTTGCTCTCAGAAGCGACAAGTGTTTGTATAAATAACTTCGCAAATAAAATCGATCAATACTGCTTGCGAACAAGTTTACTAACGTCATAGCAATGTTGCCACACTACTAACTATATTCCCTGTAAATAGGTAGCTTATTGCGAGATTGATGATGTATTTAATTAAGTGCATTCCTAAATTCTATCAATAGATTCCGTTGAAAACTAATTGAAAAATTATCTTTCCACGGAAATTATCTTGTGATCTAAATAATATATGTAGTAGAGCTTAGAAGAGGGAAATAAAGGAGCTAAGCTGGTATTATTACTTCGTTCCGAAACGTGGTTCGCATGTGGGTTCACGTTAAATGTCATTCACATTCGTTGAAAAACTTTTTTATCGATGTGATACATTTATATAATAAACTATATTTACGGTGAGCAACAAAATTTATTTAATATTAGCATTACATTTTGATAACTTTATAAATGTCATTTAATAACACAGTCGCAAGTAAGTAGGCAAATAAACAAAAAGCGCCCTCTCTTGACACATTTGCGTCAAGTCACTGCTTCATAGTACAAAGTTTTTTGCCCAGATGGCGCTAGAAGTAGCAGTGAAAATGAGAAAATAAATAAATTCAGATTAATATCTAAAATTCTGGCTAGATAATTTTTTGACTAATTTATGGTAACGTTATGATACTTAAAATTATGCTCATAATTATTTAAAATCCAATTATATTTTTTCCGTTAGTTTTACATAAGTTGTCGTTACTCAATCTGGCTCAGATTTCACCCATTCTTACTTTTTCCAAATTACCTAATGTCGGGTCTCGTGTTAATGGAAGTATCATGTTCAGCCCGTGTCGTCGCAAGAAAGTCAGATCTACCATCAAGTCTCAACTACATTTCCCCACTTTAAAAAATGTCGTTTCGTTTAGGAATATAAATTGACAACGGCGACTAACCATCAGAGGAGGGCTTGTCAGTATTCCTCGCAATAAGTCCAAATTAGGGGATGATAGATAATAATATCTACGTGACTTAGCTAAGGTATTGCGTTTTTGTTTTTATTTCATCAATCACTTGATGTAGAGGATTATTTTTACCAGATAGTTTTGCAGTTGGTTATAGCCCTACTGAGCGGGCTGGGTTCCCTATTGTTGGTAGTGGTACTATAGGTACCTGTTTAGATTCTCAAATATTGCACTGATATCTGTAGAGACCTTAAAAGTACTAACCACTAAGAAGCTTTTTTAGTTATCCGTTTTATAAAAAATCAACTTGCCTTCGTAGCGTTGCGTAGATACTTTGATTAAATAAGTCAGTAGATACTTATTTTAACAAGTTCGCACTATTTAACAATACAAACAGAACACAGTCGAACACAAATCAAGGGATCTCAAATAAATTTCTGCGGCGTGATTCTGAAACAGAATCGCCTATCATTCCATATGATACATATCGTACACACGTTCTAAACCTACGTGATAAGGGAACCATAGGAAGTCGGCTTCAAAACTGAATGGAATAGCGTATTCTGCAATGAGATCTTTTGTTTTGCTTGTGATGGAACAAAAATAGATTCATATTAGATTGATGCAGATTTTATATTTGCCGGCCTCAGTGTTAGTGGTGTACACATCGATTTTCAAAGTGTCATGGTAAGGGGTCAATGTTGAAAACCTCTTTTCTACATTATCTTGGGTGTTGGTGTTGCCGCTGATATCATATCACAAGTGTCTTAGGTACTTACATTGGGTTAGCAATTTATGTGATGTTGTCTACTTTTATTTAGGTATTCATTTATTTATATCAGACCCATGCAGATATTTTCATCTTATTGCTTAACCAATTCTTTAAAGACATTAACTCCAATCTTAACAAGATTCAGTATGTTCATTTTAATCCAGATCACAGGTCAATGCGCTGTAACCAGAGATTTTTACAATCCGTTCAGACTTAAGTACGTTCTGGACGCATTTATTTTCAAGAGTGCAACGTTCCCGAATATTTATAGATTTCCCCCAGTAAGTAGCTTAAGCTGGTATAAACGTAAGTTCAGTTGACACTAACTTATAGAGCTGGATTAAGATTTTCTTTGATCTGAATTTAAGCAGTTTTTTTTTCGGCTTTAAATATACCTAGAATTTTTAAATCTACTGTATAGCCGATTGGTATACATAATATCATGTTTTTTTTT
The DNA here is from genome assembly GCA_905475315.1 of Autographa pulchrina. Lineage (NCBI taxonomy): Eukaryota > Metazoa > Arthropoda > Insecta > Lepidoptera > Noctuidae > Autographa > Autographa pulchrina. The sequence continues at coordinate 3,602,195 of FR997763.1, read as the reverse complement.
CTAAAATATGGTTTTCTGTCATCCTATTTACAATTATTATTATTAATTAAAAAAAAACAAATCAGAGACATTGGGTGTCATCTAATTTAGAAGAGGCTAATAAAATTGCTTTAGTTCATATTATCCTTAAACTATAAAATCTCTTAACTTCTTAACAAACGTCATAATAAATTCTTGTTCTAATCAACCTCACTAATACAACAAATATTTATTCATTAAGTTTGAAGATATCTATGTAAATAACTAGGTACCTATATAATCTGTTATTTACTACAGAGATATATTAAGAAGGACACAACTCGATTGTAACCTCCATACGTAATACAGCAATGATCGTCCTTAGGGAAATTCTGCGAGAATCAATTCCTAGTACGTTGCTAAGATAAGGAAGAAATATAGAATGATATTATTTTACGACGTTCGACATTTTGGGAATACCTACCGGTGACCACAGAGCAAAAGTTCAAATAATATGAGAACTGTTCGGTTTTTTGATGTTATTTTGGAGATCCAACTCCAAAATAAGTAAAAGTGTCAATGTTTTTTCACTTCAACCCACGTTAGCTTTCTCCATCGTCTATTAGTCATTTGGCTAGAGGGGCAGGTTCTTTTGACCTAGCTCTTCCCTATACCATATTAGGGCCAGGTTCCAGTGCCGATGAAAGATTGAGCTGATGACACATAGTTTCAGCAATAGTCAAGGGTAAAAATAATTCTATAAAAAAAAACATACAAACATCCGAATTGAGAACCTCCTCCTTTTTTTAAAGTCGGTTAAAAAGCGCATTAAACTAACGGCTATTTAAAAGCGTACGCAAGTTGAGAGTCAAAGTGTCATCATTTGTATAATTATTAGGACTATGATCAAATTCGAATATCCACATTATTTACAGTCAGTTAGCTGAAGACTAACTGTCTGTACCCAATCGCCTTTTTAACTCGTTTTACCGTTACAGTACTTTACATGTATATTCTTGTCGGTTCTGTTCACTCCCTCATCTTTGTTCCTAGGCAGTTACTACACAAATCACGTGCCTGTATCGGCGATGTATCAACCCGCTCGTATGCTCGACCTTCAACCTGATTTACGTCTAGGGTAACCCGGTTAACGGCAACCTTTAGTGCTTCGGTATTTTTACGATGGGAAGCGATGAATATGAAATTAAAAATTCTTTGGAAAGAGGTGCTCTTAATGTATGGGGTAGGCCTTTGAACGAAAAGTTATAAATCTCAAGAACGTATGACCAACCTGCTCAGATGTCGACAAAATATAGTGAGATTTTTTGTTTTTCTATTCGATCTCATTTTCCCATAATCAGTAGCTCATACTAGTATAAAAACTCAAACTAGTATAATAAGAGTGGTAGGGAGCTAGCTCCCACCACTCTTTTTTAAAATATTTGTTCCATCAACTAACTACTTCTAAGTTCATCATCAACGTTTTGCATAGTACCTACTTAGTATATTCTTTCTAACATAGACGATGTGTTTTTAGATTGTAATTTCAGGTAAATACTTAATGAACTTTGACATGGCTGCTCCAAAATTACCCAAGTATTTGTAACGATGCTGCCACAAAATTTTCTCTTGATCTAATTAATTGCCAATTTACTTCCCATATAATTTACCATTTGCTAAATCGTTACATCCCCTAGTTGTAAAGTAGCCCCAAATCACGTAGCAACATACCACTCGTCAAATAGGGCTGATGTCTAACAACCTATTTATTGGACATCGAATGGAACATAAAATTTCCGGCTGTTTCCCTTGGCTTATGAAAATTCGACTGCGCTTTGGTACAAGGAATGAAATGCAGCGGTTTCATAAGGATAAGGTATGCTTATAAAACCGCTGCATTTCTAAATTTTTATCTTATAGACGATAATGTAGTGAATAGTGTAGTGTTTTCGTTATGCAGACCCAGTTCTCATTAATCATGATATTTCCTAAGTCTGCAGCTGATTTAGTGATTTTAAATGTGTATAGATATTTTACTACTTAGGATTTATTATATAAATATATTATAAAATACACAATTAACGTTTAGTATGTAGCAAACATATAACTCGCAGAAATCGCTGATCTTTTGTTACTTCCAACATACGCCACAATACCACCAATACCCACCCTTCGCCAATTCAAGTGGAAAAAATCAAAATACCAACTTCCATATCAGCTGGTTGCAATCGCAGTGCATTCGGACCCCTGAAATGCTTTGATAGGCAACATTTTTATCAATAAAGAAACCCCTACAGCCGGGGGTGCGATGTGAGAGATAGGACATGTGGCTTGAGGCTTTTATTTTTTCCTGATAGATTTTATGAGGGTTTGAGGCCTGTCATATTCGAGCGTAAGTTCCATCTCTTATACAATAGGTATTAGGTGTATTTTGCAAAGCATTTTTAAGGATTATCCACACCATCTTTTTTGTTAAGAATTCATCTCACACTGCTGCTGTAACAAACCACATGCCAGCTTCGTCACACGCCTTGTTTTTCTCTTCTCCGTGTTAATATCATTTGAATTTCTAAGTGGCTCATAAGGAAAAACTTCAAAGAGAAGCCATGTTGATCTCACAGGGAAAAGCGTACAAACACTTAATTTAGAACACTCCGTGGGAAAGTAAAAAAAATATACGAGTAAATAATTGTGTGTGAGTGTGTGTACTAAGGAAGTAACCCGATATCTTACCCTTTTAATTAAGTTATTTTGGGTGACCGAATACAATTTCCTCTTGTCACGCAACGCAAGGTCATTGAGAGAACCACAGAACTTAAAATAACGTACAATAACAGTTTTCCCACTGATGTTTGTTGTGTTTTTCCAAGGACATTTGGCTTGCGGTCTACTTGTTATTTTTAATGTGCATTGGACAATTTATTAGCGATTCGCGTGCATGCGTGTCCTGTAGCCATTTTTGCCGTGAAAACATCTGTCATAGAGGTTTTAACTTGTGAACAGGGGGTCAGTGGGTCAACTGGCTTAGAGGACATTGCTACGAAGTTTTGTGACCAGCTAATTGCGTGGTGATGTGGATAAGTTCTTGTTTATTTCTCCTTACGGGTTAGTAAAAAAGTCGTTTGCGGTAGTTTTCTAGGTTTTGTTGGCGTTTGTTTGGGTAGTTGAAGCTAGGTGTGTAATTAGTGAGGCCAACAAAGTTCTAATTGTTTCTTAAATTGGCTTTTTATTCTAATGGAACATCAAATGTTTTTCATGGAGTTAAATATGATGATCTTTGCGATAAATTGGGTAAGAAGAAATTCGGCATTCTAAAACTCAAAGAAAGAAATCCATTATGAAAATCAAATGAACCATATGTACAGGAAGTTGACCAAGCGATATCGCTCCAAATATTTATACTTCAATAGCTGACCGTTCCAAAACGTAATGTACCGTTAAAAAATAAACAAGTCGAACTTAGGGAAATCTGAATGTCCCTTCCGCTTCAATAGACTTTCCATATTGTAGTTCGAACCCCAATTTTGCGAAATTTGTTTGCTTTGACGACTGATTGGCTTATGCAAGGGCTTTAGATGTATTTGTTGGTCATAAAGGTTGGAAAAATATTAATAAACTCGTTGTGAGTTGAAATATATTTTAATATTTGGATCGCCTTGTGAAGTGGGGAAAGTTTGATTCTGAGAAATATATTTATTTCATTAATAAAGGTGTAAATTTATTAAGGATTTTGGAAATATAGGCAAATTTTTATTTTTGGTTTACTTACTTAAATGTTTTTTATTCAAACTGTAAATTGGATTTCCAGACTACCCGAATTTAATTAGGAGGATAGTAAGAAAATAAATACCTACCCAGGATTGAGTACCTATAGATATTAAAATGTTATAAATATTTGTGAATAAGTACGTAAAATTGTAAGAAAACACTATGGAATCACATTCATTATGAAAAGTAAAATAATAAGTAATCGCAAAAAGCTATGTTTCCGCCCGGGATCGAACCGGGGGCCTTCTGCGTGTTAGGCAGATGTGATAACCGCTACACCACGGAAACTTATTATTAGATGACCAAATTACTTATCACTCGCCAAGCACTGTCGAATAATTTATTTTTAAACTTGGTATCTAGGACACCTTTCACTCACATGCCGATTTAGATTACGTGATTAGCATTTGATATTATTGTTTTATTTATTTGCAGTAAGCAAAGGAATCTGAATTAAGATTACACCAAAGAGGTTAAAAATGGCAGAGAAGATAAAAAAGTGGAGGGAGCACAAACATACAGAACTATAGTTAACATAAACAAATACTGCGCAAATAAGTAGGTAAATAATATATTATGCATGAAGATAACAAATTTTAACTCGATACTTTCAATATAGACTTATGACGTCAAGTTTACACACATTTGTTTGTTGCATTGTCACATTTTCAAACACTTCTTAAAAAGTATTCCATATTTTAGTAGCACATTCTGTTAACACCAGTACATTGTTGTTTTTCTTCGTTCTTGTTCCACCCTAAGAAAAAAAAAGATAGCTGTTGGATATACTATAACGTTAATATTGCATAGAAATAATATCTCATAAATTATTTGATTAGGATAATATACAGGCTGATATTTTATAGCTTCGTTACACAATATATTTGTTTAATATAGATAATAAATTTTATCATAATTGCCGTTACATTGAACTATCAAAAGTATTGTTATCAACGTTATCTCATTGATATATGGGAGCCGGAATATTAATGACGCATTTGTTTTATCAGTATATACGATCTTACTTTCTATTGACCACGACAGTTCTATTGGGTATAGTAAAACAATAGAATATACAATAATGTTGATAACATAGCTGTTTTAGTAAATGTTGTAGAGGTCAAATAGGGCGCTTTATGTAAAAGAGCCTTCAGCTGGATTCGGTGAGACTGAACATAAAACTCAATTATATAATAAAACAAATTATGTTTTTATCATGTAGGTACTACTCATAATATAATAATTGTGTTTTTGTCTATTTTTATAATTTAGTAACTGAAATATAATGTTTATATCAATTTATATCAATTTTAGGGGTTTATATCAATTTCTGTACATGGGTTATGGAGGTAACATAGCCAGGCGTTGTATATAAAAAACTCTTTATGTGAATCCGATGAGACCGACTACAAAACTCGATATAATCTTAGACATTAATTTAGCTATTCACAAGCACAAGACACTGCATGATAGGCTGCTAAATCTTTGTTTATGTGCATTTTTGTGTGTGTTCAAATCAAAATGAACACATTTATAAATATTTTACAATATTTACACAGTTTGTGTCTGTCACATTGGGGAAAGGCCATTTTTTTCATTTTCTCTTATTACATTAAGATGTTAACTTTTAATGTGATTAGGGACGATTTTATTCGAGATCGAATCCTGTTCTTTTATTAGAGAGATTCAGACAGATTTTGTATTGAAGAACTGTCATGATAAAATTAGCTTGTTTTGCAAAAATCGGCGCTATGAATAAGTTATTTTTACAATGTGTAATGAAAATAGATAGGTAAGACATTTATGAAAAACTTGAAGAGTGGGGGTAAACATGCCTACTGATCTATTGATGAAATATTTAAAAATCCTCAAACGATTAAACATAGAGATGCTACAGCGATGAAACATTCATAGTTGAAAAAAACAAATAATAAGTCAAACGTTCATAAAACAATGACTTATCAATGCGTACACGATTAAGATTGTAAACAAAACTATTTGTTTATTCTTCACGTTGTCGTATATAGTAAACAAACGTATTTCTAGCTGTGAATAATATTGTTTTGTAAATAAAGATTAATTGTTTAATAATTTAAAAACTCTTTGGAACCAATAGATAGATTATAGATAGCATTCTGGTCAGATATTCACGAATTAGTCAGCGGCGTCTCAAATTACTGAGAAATCGGGTAAGTATACCTTAAAAGATTCACAAGAACTTTGATCCAAATACATTTGGCCACTAATAACGAAATTACAGTCGAAATACGTTCATCAAGACAGTGTTTTATTAAAACAAAACACACATCGTGCCATAATTATAATAATGTGTATATTACTATACATTTTCTTATTATTAATTGTCCTAAAACAAAGAGTAAGATTTCATCTCTCTACCTATTTCGGTACACAGCCCGCTGACAGACAGACGGACGAACGGATAGTAGAAGCTAAATAATAGGGCTCCATTGGCAGCCTTTGGTATAGAACCCTACAAACGTTTAATGTGAATGAAAGTTCACTTATAAATTATTTATATATGACCAACTATGCCCCTTGCATTCACCCTTGTAATTAGTTCCTGTTACCGTAACATTTTTATTTATTGTTACTTTTTTAATATATTTATAGTTTTGCTATTTGCACCGGAGACGAAACCAACAAATCAAAGATCATGACTGTTCTTCAGTTCTACCACAGTCAACCCGTTCTTGAGTTATAAATGGTGTAACAAACCCGAGTTTGTTTTATAAAGATTTCAGGCAAACCCCTTCAATATCCTTCGAAGGATACTTTTTAACTAGTCTATGAAGTGTAACCTAACTCTAAAGTTAATGTTTACGGATGCTTTCTAGCCACGGGCGGGGAAACAAAAGAGAAGCGAGCGGTCTACTGGATTTATAACTAAACGTTAAGTTAATGGTGGGAACAAGGAAAGACTTTTTGGATGTACCTACTGTAAAAATACTGAATGGATACTGTTTGGCTTGTGTGTTGTGATTTAGAGGTTCTTCTTTTGAATTATACCTACATAAGTGTTGTGTCGTGTTAAATAACACACTTATAAAACAAAAAACCTTTTTTTATCATTTAAGTACCTACTTATTTATATTCAATTCATATTTCGATCAACGTTTGTTGCACTTGACGTATTTTTTTTTTCTAATTATAATAAAAGGAGGCCTGTGCCCAGCAGTGGGACGTTTATAGGCTGGAGTTATTATTATTATAATAAAAACATTTGATGACATTTAATGCTAGGTACCTACTGTTTTTTGAAAAAAAAACAATAGCATTAGATATGTGGAGTAGCAATGTGCTTAACATTGCAACAATAAAAAAACACATGCACCGTTGAAGTTGGGACTGGAAAAACACAAGCACCATTTCTTTGTAGCATAAAAAAGAAAACATAAACCGTTATATTAAAAGCAACCCTTTGAAACGCGATAGGCCAGCTACACCAAAAACTACGTTGAAACTCCGTAATTGGTTTAGTGTCGCGCTTTCTGACGAAAACGAAAGTAATGCTATTATAAACGAGCTTTTAGCCGACCCGGACCCCTACGTAATTGTATTAAAACGGAAAACGCCCAGATAGATTTACCTACACTCAAGCGCTTTTTAATATTTAATTTTTTTTTTGAAAGGTCTGTGTTTACTTTTAAATCATTTCTGGCTGTATTATGAGATGTTTACTTCCGGTTTCTGAAATGCGATTCTATTTAATCTGTTTTCATATTTTTTAAATACTACCAACCAATCACAGCATCTAACTTCTTAATGTGTGACGGATGTTAAACTTACATTTATGTTTCGAAAAAAAGGTCCTAGTATTTATTTATTATTCAATACTTAAATCTAATACAAGAACAAACAAAGACTAAAATTAAATCTTATATAAATAAATAAAACTAACACGCGTCAAAAAACTCATCGTCATCCTTGTCAATGGCGGGAAATGTGCCCAGAAGGCTGGCAGCATTTGACAAAAATAAATGTAAGTTTAAGGTTAAAAATTCTAAGAAGCCGTAGTACTAAATGATCCGTAATAACAGTTGTATCTGAAAAAAAAAACATAAATTTTTTCCAACATACAAGAAATTATTATTGAATATCTAAATCAAAAAGGAATACTTGAGAGTCAGTTTGTACTGAACTTACAAAATACTTATATTATAGTACTTGATATAACATTGCATACATCATATTGTTTCAACGATCAATCAACTTGCGAGGCTGCCTTGGAAAAGGCAGCCTCGCAAGACGGCATATTAGGTAAGTAGATATTATGTAGAACATTGCAGAACTAAAAGAAAACATTACTCTTATTTTGGCCAAATATTTTCCCACCATATTCACCCATTTTGTTTTGTTTTTTGCATTGCTAAAAAAGGGGTTGACTTTGTGCAAAATAATAATACATTCTTGAATTTAATTTTTATAAAAATTTGGTACAAAATATGATATTTATAACGACTACAGTGAAGTTCTTTCCTTAAGGTGCCAAATGGAATTAAAGCCAACAAAAAATCGTTTGTATTTTTGGTATTGATCTATTTTTACACGACTGCCCAAAAAGGAGTGTTATGTTTTCAGGGTTCATGTATGTATGTATGTATGTATGTATGTATGTATGTATGTATGTATGTATGTATGTTTGTGAGTTTCTTTATTCCACCATAACTTCTAAAAGGCTTGACCGATTTCAATGTTTGTGGTATCATTAGAAGCTTTGAGTTATCCCGAGTGACATAGGCTATGTGGACATTAAAAAATGGTCAAGTGTGAGTCGAAATCGCCTGCAAAGGGTTTCGAACGAAATTTTTTTTTTGTTGTGTCATGCTTTTACGTTGTTCACTAAAAGGTATTAAATAAAAATAATTATTATTAAAAAATAAGAAACACGCCTGCCATGTAAAAAAAATTAAAAACAAGTCAAATATTTGCAGTCGGGGGCCTGTAATGAATTGTTCCAAGTAACCGACCCCGACTGCAAATATTTGACTTGTTTTTAATTTTTTTTACATGGCAGGCGTGTTTCTTATTTTTTTGTATACATATATCAGAACAAGTACACACTTTAAATATCATTTTTATTTAAATTTTTTAATACTTAATATATTTTTACACGACTGCCCAAAAAGGAGTGTTATGTTTTCAGGGTTCATGTATGTATGTGTGTATGTTTGTGAGTTTCTTTATTCCACCATAACTACTAAAAGGCTTGACCGATTTCAATGTTTGGGGTATCATTAGAAGCTTTGAGTTATCCCGAGTGACATAGGCTATGTGGACATTAAAAAATGGTCAAGTGTGAGTCGAAATCGCCTGCAAAGGGTTCCGAACGATATTTTTTTTGTGTTGTGTCATGTTTATTTTGTTGTTTACTAAAAGGTATTAAATAAAAAAATATAATTAAAAAAATTAAAAAACACGCCTGCCATGTCAAAAAAATTAATACTATTTAATTATTAATAATATTAATTAATACTAATTAATACTTGGAACAATTCATTACAGGTCCCCCGACTGCAAATATTTGACTGGTTTTTATTTTTTTTTGACTTGGCAGGCGTGTTTTTTAATTTTTTTAATTATATTTTTTTATTATAGTTATTTTAGTAGTTGAAGGAGCAATTTTTATAGTTTTCTTTGCATAGGTGTACGTCTCGCCACGAGATACTATATCTCATACAATAGTACGTAACTTCACATTTCAATACAGCTATGTGTACACGAGTTAACGCTTGCCTGCCTCGTTTAATAGAAACGGAGTTTCGCCAAAACGTTGCCTTCGTTTGATCTCTGTTTTATTTGTGTATGTGTATAGCAAATAAACAACGATGTGTTTTTGTTTTCTTTTCGTTATATGGTCAGAGATATGATGTGAATGTTGCTAGATTTGATAAAGTGTGAATCTATTTAGTGGAAATTGATCTTTGTAAGTTTTTTGTACTGTTAGTTAGCATTTTATTATTACTATTACGATTTAACTTTTTTTTTTTCATAGAGGCATAAAAAACCTGGACACTAACTGTCATGGTTACTTACCTGTCTTTAACTTAGCTTTTTTTCAACTTTGTTATTTCAGGCACTAAACACATTTCTTGTCCAGACTGTAGTATGATAATAAACACAAATCCAACACAATTTAAGTATTTTTATAGTTTTTAAGCGAGCAGTATCGCCGTCAATATAAGTATGTAAATACCATAATTTTACACATTTCCCTTTAAAATCAACCAACGTAGAACACCCTCAAAATCAATTAAGGCTTAAACTACAGGGTCTAGTCTAAATACCTGTCCTAAATGGTTACCCGTAGCTATTAGCCGACCCTCTAATGCAGTTGAGGCTGCTTTCACCAGTTAACGCATTCCTGGGATATCAGTTATTTGTGAACGAGTTTAAACATTCTCTTGTAAAAGCCGAAATGACACTTTTCACAAGAACACTATTTTTTTTGGACTTGAAAGGGCTTAAAGGCCAAAATACTTTTTTTCTAAACTGCATCCAGTTTGATTTGAATTAAAGCATTGAACTGAATTTAACGCGAGACGTGTTGGACGCCCATCCACAGAATGACTTGAAAAAGGTAGCTGGATTGGACTGGATATGAAAAGCAGAGGACCGTGTGCTGTGACGTAGCTATGTCCAGCAGTAGATCGCATACGACCGACTTGATTAATTGAAACGTGATAACCGAGATTAGCTTCAACTGATCTGGTTCAGAAGGACCTGTGACATCATACCTAAGTGTCGAGATGGCTGGCCGGAGATTAATGCGAGAGGACGCAGCTTCCTCGATCCTCGATGTTCCTTCACCAGTGTTAATGGTAGTGTAGGATTATGATGATAGATGGGAATGATCTTATGTGAGAGAACCATAGGTATATGGAAGGAGGAACAGTGGTCTGTTAAGTGGTTAATAAGTGGGATTAATTTATTCAATTTCGTATTTTTTTTTGTGAGAATTTACATTACTCTTACTTGTGATCACTTGTAGTATAAAGTATTAAAATATGATAAGGCCCAAAATATATCCGTACAAATTCGTGAAGGTGACTTTTTAACTCTTAGAAGAAAAAAACAACTTAAATTATTTTAAATGTCATGTTACAAATAAAATGGTTTAACATAGTTTTACTAATTTCTATTTTAATTATTTTCTAATATAAATACTTTCCGAAATATTTTCCGAATTCCCCTACTGTAAATGAATTATGTAATTTTTTCATAATATGCCATCCCTTGTTTGCCATCCCTTGTCTATTAATCTTTACTTCACTGCCAAAGTCATACAACAATAAAATCTAAATTTAAGTCAAATCCTGTATAATAATGGGGGCATCATCAATGGCTAGACACCCTAGGCTACGTAATTAGCATCCTACCGCGTCTGCGAGATATTTGAATAAGGGGCGGATCACGAGCTAAGCTACGTGCACAAGAATGTTTAGTAATTTTGTTACGTATTTATTGGGAATACGACTTTATTTTCCTACGAAAAAAAAAATAAGTAAACAACACTTTTCTTCACTGTAACTCAAATAAAAATAAAAATGGTGAAAAAACTACATTTTGGAATTCTACGCAAATAATTATAATTTTGTAAAAATCTAAATTTTGAACATTACCATCAAATCAAATAAGTTTATATTATCCTTTAAGTACAAGTAGAGGTAGTAATTCATTTTGTATAATATCAGCATGAAGAAAAAAACACCGTAGTACTTCCAGCTTACCATTAAAATGCATCTTAGTACATACCAATATCTCCTAGAAATAAAACAAAATACTCCAAAATATACCAGCCAGTGTACACCAGCCCCAACTCCACGCACACAGCTCGTCATTCGTGTTCACAAGTTATCATGTGTACTAACCCTTACAGGGCGGGCGTTAACGCAACTCTGGGCACGTTAATTGAAAACGGATTGGAGGTGACAGTGTAGAACGGGTTTTATAAAGCGACGTCACTAGAATGTACTGATTTATTTTTATTATGACGTGCTATAGGGTTTTAATCAATTTACTTGTTTGAAAGGGTTGGATAATTAGCAATGGCGTAGCTATATTTTTTTGTTACATTACCAAAATTGTCCTCTGATTTGTTCTATATGATATAATCTATTTTGGTTATTTTTTTGTTTAAAGTATTTTGTAGACTATCATATGTGTAGGAAGGCATTTTAACAATAACAGCTCATTTAAATTAAAATTATCTCGCAATGCTTTAATTTTATTTTTACGACGAAATTCCTAATTAGCAGTACAATCTTCAAGACGAATATTAACATTCTATACAAAGAAGTACGTAGACTTATTTAACCCATTATAAACATTAGCTTCATTATTTCAAAATAGTTTAAAAAGTAGTTTCATCTGGGGCACATGTTGAATGACGTCACTCTTACACATATTTTAGCTTAAAAAAATGCAATAATTTGCCTGCCTCTCGTACTCAGTTAACAGGAATACCATTTGACGTTAACTGAAATACGATAGGAAAGTATTTTTAATTTCGTCGATGACCCCAATGCCTATTCTAAACGCTATGTAGAACACAGGGTAGTTAAATGAAAGGAAAAATTCAGCTTTAATTTTGAAGTGTTATTTAAGAATATAATAGACTCTGCAATGGTTCTAATTTATCATAACTGTATATGTAATGTTTTTTTTAATTAACATAAACTTTTATTTTATATCATAAAAAAACATACTTTAGGTAAATTATTATTATAGACTTTAATTTTATTTATCTAGGATACCAACATAATGTTTAAGAGGTAGAAGACAAAAAATATTTATTGTCCTCCTAGATTTTTCATCATTGTCTTTCAAGAAAACATAAATGAGATGGTCGGCATATTGTGTCCTGAAATTACCTACAAGTGGCAATACGCCACAAGTTCAAAGAACTGACTACCACTTAGTTATTTCAGTACTGTAATAAAAGCAGGTCTGACGAGTTTTATTAAAATAACAGACCACTTCTTGTGGCCACAATAACGAAACAGAATATTATCATTTCAGAGGTTACTTAGTTCTTCAGGAGCTCTTTCAATCTAGGCTAAAAAATATATTTTCTGAAATCTGTAATCCAACTATTTAGTTCGACTTCCACTTGGAACAGCTTATTACCAGATTATACTTGCATAAATGTAATGCAAACCGTCAGTTGAAAAAGAAAAAATAAGAACATAAGTCATTTTAATGCACTTAGTTTCAAAGGAATAGAAACTGTGGAACAGTCTTACATACATACCATTACGCCTGTATCCCCGAAGGGTTAGGCAGAGGTGTACCAATGTACACCCACAGTTCACCGGTATGTTTAGGTCTCATGTAATAGGGAGCGAGCCTATTGCCACTAACAAACTCCGACCTGCTACTGAGAATTTCATAGAAAAATCCAATAACACCTTGGTCGACTTGGGAATCGAACCCAAGACCTCTAGCGTAGCAGTCGCGCTTAGAACCACTAGGCCAACGAGGCAGTTTAAACAATCTTTATGAAGAAAAAATTTGATATACTTCTTGTATGCTTCATTTAATTGAAACTGTATGTGCTCTACAAATCCATGTACCGGGTATTTGAAAATTCTGGTCAGCAGATTAAAACGACTATTTTTTGACTTTGATGGTTATTATAATCGTATAAAAAAGCAATCTGCCATAATCAGATCTCTATACATATCCAAAATATGCATGCTTGTATCCTCAACAGCATTACCGTCTACCATAACACCAGCGATACATGTTGACGAAGTAATATCTTCAGGAAAATGTGTCGCTACACGAAATTCAATGTTCACCGGTAGGGTCACAGTCTCAAGCGAGATCACACGCGTTTGGTGCAAGGTTATAGGAAATGGGGAAATACAGACTAAAAAATAACTATATTTAAAAATAAAGATACCATGATAGAATTAAATACAATAAGTGTTGTTAGTTTTATTCATTTATATAAGATTTAATTTTAGTATAGTTGTAAGTGTTTGTTCTTGCATTATATTCTGTAACTGCAGTCGAATAAATAAATATTTTTAGGTAGGAGCCGTCACGGGACGCCTGGCAGATGTGAAACATCGACATTATTTTGTAAAAGTAATATGCAGAAAAGAACAGAATGCGATAGGAACTAAATATGTCATAATGATAAAATAAAATAGAAATCGGTTTTACGTGCGGCTATAGATAGATGTTTTACATCAAAAAGTTGAAAATTAAAAAAGGGATACTACAGAAACTACCAGCATTTGATGTTTCTTGTTTATTGAAAGGAGATTCGCGAAAGGAGAACGCGACAAATCGATGAGTTGCTAAATTACAGCATTGGGTGATCATTTGTAAAGACATATCTATTAATCCATCTACTCTATGTTTATGACTCAATCAGCTCATAAAAACAAAAGAACAAAAGATTTTAAGTTATCTAATATAATGTCACGAGCATCTCGTATTCTGCAAAATTATCAGCATACGTTCACCACGAAAAGGAAATAGAAAAATTAATTCCAACAGAAGTAGAAAATAAATCATTTTTACATCTTATCGCAGGGAGTGCTAGAAAATTATGTTCTTTATTGTTCCGACATGAGCGATAAATTCATATTCATGCTCTATATTTGCATTCCGCAATGTATCAGATGACAAACAATAAACGTAAAAACTCTGTGTCTTTATGTACCCAGTTGTTCAGGTATTGTTTTATGAGATGTTTCCTGAACTTTGAGCGTGCTGAAACTATGTTCATACACATTTTCAGACCTTTCAAAATCCAAAATCATATTAAGTCAATATGTTTTTCGAATAATTGAAAACTGCCAAAAAGTGATACTAACAGACCAAGAAAAAAAAACTGGCCAAGTGCGAGTCGGACTCGCGCACGAAGGGTTCCGTACTACCATCGTATGAGAGCCCCCCTTAAATATTCATTTTATGTGGGTTTTTAGTATTTGTTGTTATAGCGGCAACGGAAATACATCATTTGTGAAAATTTCAGCTTTCTAGCTATCACGGTTTATGAGATACAGCCTGGAGACAGACAGACGGACAGACAGACGGACAGACAGACGGACAGACAGACGGACAGACAGACGGACAGACAGACGGACAGACAGACAGCAGAGTCTTAGTAATAGGGTCCCGTTTTACTCTTTGGGTACGGAACCCTAAAAAGCAATGTATAAAAATAGTTCCACTAGAATATGAAAGGGCCTTAACATTTTCAGATTCTCGGATGACCGGAAATCTTTGTAGCAATAGGATTTTCAGTATCCAGTTACTTACTATACAGTTCTAATATACAAGCCTTAATTCCATCTTAATTCAATTCAATCAAAAAGCTCCAAAATATCAATCACCACCAACGGCACCAACCCAAAACAGTCCTTACCTTTAAATAAAAACTATCTATAACAGAACTACTTTCCTTTGTATTATATATCTTCAGATTTCAGTCTCACGCTTCTATAACTTAAACCAGTTCTTAAGGGTCTGAATCGCTATCCATTTTGTTCGGATCCATTCGCGCGGGAAAATGAGATATCAGTGGATTGAATGACGGGAGCGTAACTGCGAATGCGGTTTTAGATATTTTACTTTTTTTTTTCTTTCCTTTTTTGGGGTTCGGGGTTTGAACTTAGACTTCAGTGGACATGAAAGAGTAAATTGTTTAGTTGTGTAAAAGAGATGCCGTGAGGTATTTAACTAGGATCGGTTTGGTTCTTATCATGTGTGTAGTAGGTATATAGGTGTAAGTTTATATATTATGACAACCATGATATATATTTTTAGCTGATTTTCGAGTACTTCAGATTGTTTATTAAAATTACACAAACACAATTTTATAACGCTTTGTCAAAATGGCTTTCTATTATTTATTGTTTGTAGTCAAAAACAAAATTAATTGAATCTTAAATAAGAGGCGTCGGTCTGAAGAGGCGTCGGTCTTAAGAGGCGTCGGTCTTAAGAGGCTTCGGTCTTTAGAGGCGTCGGTCTTAAGAGACGTCGGTCTTAAGAGGCGTCGGTCTGAAGAGGCGTCCTCCTTAAGAGGCGTTGGTCTAAAGAGGCATCGGTCTTAAGAGGCGTCGGTCTTAAGAGGCGTCGGTCTAAAGAGGCATCGGTCTTAAGAGGCGTCGGTCTTAAGAGGCGTCGGTCTTAAGAGGCGTCGGTCTTAAGAGGCGTCGGTCTTAAGAGGCGTCGGTCTGAAGAGGCGTCGGTCTGAAGAGGCGTCGGTCTGAAGAGGCGTCGGTCTTCAAGAGGCGTTTGTCTTAAGAGGCGTCGGTCTTAAGAGGCGTCGGTCTGAGGAGGCGTCGGTCTTAAGAGGCGTCGGTCTTAAGAGGCGTCGGTCTTAAGAGGCGTCGGTCTTAAGAGGCGTCGGTCTTAAGAGGCGTCGGTCTGAAGAGGCGTCGGTCTTCAAGAGGCGTTGGTCTTAAGAGGCGTCGGTCTTAAGAGGCGTCGGTCTGAGGAGGCGTCGGTCTGAGGAGGCGTCGGTCTTAAGAGGCGTCGGTCTCGATAAGCGTCGGTCTCAATTTAAAACAGTTGAGAACTTGGAGAGAGATTTTGGAGATGTTTGGCGTTTATTAGTTTGTAAACTACTAAGTTTTATAACCATAAACAATCTTACACGGAGAAAGATTTCAATCTTATGATAGATAGTTTTTTTAGCCTAAGTTTGTTTTTAAACTGTTGTCTGTATAAAAGTTTTGTGTGTTGTAGGTAGTATCTTGTGTGTTACTGTGAACAGTAACATATTTAATTGTTTTTTTTTTTAAATGATTTATTTATTGATTAATTATATTTAATTATAGTCATTATAGAGTTTACTCAAATCAAACTCACTCCATTTTACTCTAATAAACAAAAACACTTTTTTTATGTTTTATCGGATACGCATGTTAATAATACTTTGCTCTAGAACGGATTTATGGTTATTCGTAAAGCAATACAATGTAGTCTCAGTATATTTTTATACATCCAATATATTTAATTATTAATAGGTATACAATATTCTTTTCCTATCTACCTGATAAACAAAATAATCTACCGTGTCTGACATAAACTTAAAGGAAATATTCCTTGATAGCATATCATTTTCTCGGCGATATTGGTTCGGACGTCCAGCGTCGGTGTCAGGCAACGTGACATGGCGACGGGAAATAATAAGATTTACAGAGGAAATATCCATTTCATACGCCTTGTGTTTTGATTTTTAAACTTTGTATTGTTTTGTTTACCTGAAGAACTTCTTCTTTGATCTAAAAATCAGTTAATTTAACATTCGTTTACGTTTAATATTATGTGTTGGTCGCGTTTTTTTTATGTCACATTACAGGAATCTTATAAAACCGCCTTCTAAATAAGTCTTATATTTATTTCTCATGGATCCCACTGTCAAAGCAGGACCAAAATGTAATAGGCCCACACAGGAAACACCAGCTTCCAAATAAAAAAATAATCATCAAAATCGGTTCATCCAGTCAAAAGTTCTGTGGTAACGAACATTAAAAAAAATACAGTCGAATTGAGGACCTCCTCCTTTTTTGAAGTTGGTTAAAAATTAGATTCCTCGATTTTATATAAAAAAAATCTTTTGATGAAGCTATACATAACAAAGTATGACTAGCAATAATGAGACCGTTTCAAGTAAATTATTTAGTAACTAATCTAAATAACGTAAAATTTGGTTGATACATAGTACCTATTGTAGATAGGCAAAATAGTCGGGTGATCTGATACTAAACGACGATATTTAGGTTAATTACAATTTAGTCTAACACAAACTAGTTCCACAAAATGGTTAGTGTGTCCATTTACTAAGGCTTACCGAGGATAATCCTAACTGAATTTCCACAGTAAGTAGAGCCGCGTAGAAATTACTTCCTGTATAGATCCCACACAAAACTATTTAAGTAATTAAATCGAAGTGGATACCCAATACATTTTAATTTATGTTTTGAAGCCCTTCCAAAATGTATTAGGAGAAGAAAAAAGGTTAGGTATTTTTTAGAAACTATAAAGTTTCTAAAAAAAAAATTTTGAGAATCTTAAATTATTGTGTCATCATGAAATAATAAAATCTGCCGCTGAATATAAATCTCGATGTAATTTGCACTCTCTCTACTACAATTACCTATGTTATTCGATCATCTAATTATTATTCAGTCAAGCTTTGTTCCTATTTATTTACTTTGCTAATTTCATACTTAGCGTATAGAATATAAAAGTATCAGTTCAAAATACTAAGTTTCATTTCACTCACTTTTTTCTGAATAACAGTATATAAACGTAACCCTTTAAAATATTTAACAACAACATTTTCAAGACATATCCTTTACAAGCGGAGGAAAACGTAAATAACATCAATTGAATGTTTTTGAACTAAAAACCGTGATTTGGAAAGAGCAGGAAGTTGAAAGCGGATGTAGCAGTCTGCTGCAGGGGCGCTGCAACCGTCGCGCCGAATATTCACAGCTTCCGGTGACGCACAGGTAAGGTGCAGAAGTCTCATTGATATAATAAAATAGTATTTGTGGATTTTTATCTACAAGTCCTTATAATTTAAATAATTATTAACTTGATATGCACTCAAAACACAACTTGTACGTATATACTTAAACGTAACGTTAATAATAAAAAAAACTCCAAAAAAATGGCTTTAAAAAATCATACACATTGTCAAAAAAAAAGCATTGGCAGATAAAAGTAATTTAGAGATATGAAGCCGATTTTTCCAACACCAGATAATTTTTATTCGAATGTTAAAATTCACGTCCGACAACAGTGCTAAAAACTGTCAAAAATTCTAAGTTGATTCTTAAATATCATTATCTGGGATTGAAAGAACCGTCTCTTAGATGCCACATTTTTCGTTAGTAAAACGTCTTGTAGAAAAATACATAGAACAAAACTATAGGCAGTTTAAAATACATGATAATTGTTCTTTGTTGTCATTAAACTACTGTTTAAAACCTTTATGATAGATGTTTCTGTTCGCTACGTACGAATGAGACGCTTAAAGGAAATGAATACTTCTCGATTGAAAGAATCTATCGAACTTCGTACAAAAATCAAAGATATTTTTCAACTTATTCTCTATTAGTCATTGTTTTTCAAGTATCTATCCTGATGCTTTTGTTAGTGTTACCGTATATTATTAGTGTTGTTATGATTCTAAATGTATGAAATACTATTGATATGATAGTCTAAATAAATGACCTAAACTTTTGGCGGCCTACATGAGGCTGCCAAAAAATCTTGCTACAACTTGTTATTTGTTAAATACAACTGTTTTGATACATATACTTAATTTCTTATCCCAACAATTGCTAGGTAGAAAAGCATATAAAAAAAATCTAAAAGTATATTTGTACGAACCCACACAATTATTCAAATCAATGCAAAGAGTATGCAATTAATAATTAATCACCATAATCAAACACGGTATGTTTCACATAACAACTATTTGTTTAATTCAATAAACAAATCTGAATCACAATAAATACTTTGTTGTTACAAACAATAATTATATTTGATTGACTTTCATTAATTAGACAGATATGAATAAATATGAACTAAAACTAGTACTAAAATTATGTTTTAATTTTGTTAATGAATATGAAACTGTCAATGCATTAATTTGTAGCATAAATGCTTTTATTATTTTGATCGTCTATAGACGCGATGACTTTAGATAATGATGATTTCATTTTCCAGTTTTTACGTGAATTAATTTATATTGCTTCCTCATACATTTAGCCATCCAAGTCTTTCCTACCTTCTTTACATTAAGCAGACGGGTTTGCAGAGTCTATCTGTCCTAATACCAAATTATCTCAAAAATAACTTTACCTAAGAAAAACTTTATGCCACACTTGTCTAAGCTATCTAGCTTTTAAAAACCGGACAATCCAATAAACAATTTTTACTTTAACCGTAGGTACAATCAGATCTCCAATCGATGGATCAAATCTCGCCGAGGGTACACAACCACTCTTCTTTTAAAACATAATATAACGCACCATTATAGATAAAAGCTTCAACCGAAGAGTACTTCAAACCCGGTAATCATGTTACAATATGATCGAGTTACGATCTCGATTCGAGGTTGATCCCGGGAAAGGCCCACTGAGATTTTTGGAACGGTGTAAGTTATAAGATATTGTTATACAAATCGGACATTATGGATTTGTTTTGTTAATTCTCGGGCCAGTAAAGCTAGCCTGCCTATCATGAACTCCTAAAGCAGGATTGCTATCGTGCAGTGTAGTGCGCTGTCTCATTTCCTCAATAGCAGCAGTCAAAGATTATGGAAACAATCGGCACTGGGGAGATGAATTTTTATGACTTAGGTGCTTTCACTTGTTTGTTTAACTGATTGTCTGGCGCTAACTGGAAAAGAAGAATAGATTTCGACGGGCCTGTTGGTCTAGTGGTCAGTGACCCTGACTGCTATACCGGAGGCCGTGGGTTCGATTCCCACCCAGGACAAATGTTTGTGTGATGAGCACGATCATTTGTTCTGGTCTGGGTGTAATTTATCTATAATATGTATGTATTTAGAAATATATAAGTAAGTTTATCAGTTGTCTGGTTACCATAACACAAGCTCTGCTTAGCTTGGGATCAGATAACCGTGTGTGAGATATTACATTATTATTTTTTATAGGGACTGCCAGCTGCCTGGATAACCAGTTTTAGTACTTAACTGTACAGTTAGGGATATAATTACTGTACAAACATATATCCTTAAAATGGATATAGGTACTTACTTACCGCTGTAAGTCTGTATCTTTAGGCGTTAACAAATAAGTACAACACTCAATGTCACAGCCTCATTTCTTTTAAAATTCGATATTTCGTATCTAACGTATAATAATACACGTGATACGTATCAATGTAATAATAAATTTCATTTAGCTTCAGCAATTTTGTTTTATTGTTTAGGTACTCTGTCAGGTTATATGAAGGAAAATCTCGTACATTTCACTTTAGATAATTTTGAACAACATGTAAATAAATCGTAAGTTTAAGTACATTTTCTTTATTGAAGGATAAATCTATGTAGCGAACTGATGTTGTATTAAGCGAAATAATAATTTACTTGTCGTGATTTGCGCATATTTATTAGGTTAATCAAAAATAACCTGCATTACGAGAATCGATTTAAATTCCACATTAGATTAAAATAGAATAGTAAATGTCTACCCAAATTAAATAGTAGAATTATCAAAATTTTACATGTCACCGCGACCTTCACAATTAAAAAAAACAGAATAAATTTTCAAACATTTTCTCTCACTCTGCATTTACTAAGCTAAACCCTTCCCGTACCTTGTTAGGAAACACGAAACCCTTGATTTTTTGCCCACGTCCATGTTTCTGTCCGGGAACAATTTTTCAAAGCACATCACATGGTGTCACTCGCAGCCCGTAACAAGGGTGTACATGATTTCAACATTCGGACGGACAAAGTTGACAAATCCTCTTAAATTTCTCAAATATGTACACCCTCTGGGCACGCAAATATTGGGTATAATCGTATTATGTTGAGTTGTTGTGGATGGGTAGACGTGTACATGTTTTGGATAATCAAATAACTTTAGAACGATGGGATGTAATTTTTACTAAATGAAGTGTTAATAAGATTAATGATAAAACCTATGATATATTAAAGAAGATGATAAGGAATTAAATGCCACGTCTAGTACATTTGGTATTTTCTTTGAGTGGAGGGTAAAATTCCAAAAACTAAATTCATTATTTAAATATTGTTTTAGAATTCCTGTATTATATTTTTATATAAGCTATACATCGTACAAAATTGTGTTTCATAAAATGATCAGAATAAAATCTTGTGATTGTTTTTCCGAGCTAATTTGCAGCTACTGCATTCTGTACAATAACTGAAACAAAGAGATGATTAAACATCTATCGTAGTCCGCGCATTGTGTGTCGGTTTATCATAATCATGTTTACTGACACAGAGTAGTTAGTCAATGGAGTGTAGTAAATAAAGTTATAATGAATGAAAAATTGTTTGAAATGGAGCAATTGGTTTTAGTAATGAACTAACTGTGCTCCGGGTTTTCAATTGTCATGGTTTTCTGCTCATAAAAGTGTCGTGATGTTATTTTTTACGACCGATTTTCTCACAGATTAGTCCGTTCATCTATATATACTTATAATAAATCTGTAGAAGTGAAAATTCTGTACCTTGAAAATATCAAAAAAAATTATGGCGGGGGGTGTTACTAGACCGAAACCGAAACCAAAAATGTGAAAAAAAAAAATTGTCTGTCTGTCTGTCTGTTTGTTCAGGTATCACGCAAAAACTACCGGTTCGATTACGATGAAACTTGGTATAATTATTCTTTATTATCCTGGGCACCACACTGGGTAGTTTTTATCCCGAAAAAGTATTTAATAAACAATAAAAAACAAACTTAATTTTGCGGTTAAAAACTCATTGATAAGTTTCGTCATCCACGCGAACGAAGTCGCAGGCACAGCTAGTACAAAATAAATGTTTAGCTTGTTTATTAAATATTTTACATTATATAACTAGATTAATATTACCTGCTTGCCAAGAAGTTAAAAAGCGATTATGTGAAGAATTTTTAGTTCATATGGGACATAATATTTACGGTGATTCGTGATTTTCAGTATGACTGCGTTAACCTAAGCTGCAAGCAATCAGTTAATAACAATATTATAGTCTAATTAGCTTTACTCTATTTGCACATTACTCTGTGGGAATACTAAATGCAGACGGATGCAATTTATAAGCAATCAATAATGACTAATGACCCAAGCCCGGTACCAATGTCAATCGAGTTGATTAATTTTATTCACTTTGTGTTTGCTATATTCATTACGATCAGTTTATTATTGGGATTTAAAATTAAGTAGGTATTGAATTTTATGTTGTCCAAAATAAATTGCGCTTAATTTTTGTTTTGATATTTAATATTTTACTGGCACAAAGATAAACGTTCATTTTAAAATCCACTGAATTAAAAGATTTTGCTTGATAAGCTATTTATCGTTTACTATCTAAGGATATTTTGTATGTTATCGAAGAATAAAAATATCATTAATTAAATAATAGTTAAATAATTCATAATATTTTTTATGGCTTACTTACATTAACTATTTGCTTTATGTATTTGTTTCAGATCTATTTCAGTAAGATCCAAGTCATGTTGATTATTTAATTATTAAGATTATCTACTAAAAAACTTAATTCTACCTCATTCCAACGGACTCTAAAATGAATTTCATTTTACATATCACAAAATTACAATAAACTAAAATAAATAACCATCAAAAAACATCCAAAAACTTATATATAAAATCTGAATTAGTTCAGCGATTGTTGATCCCACGTGTACAGGACAAACGCAGCTGTAGTTAAACAGAGTAGCGCCGCGGTCGCGCCGTGTGTTGCTAGCTTTAATTAGCCACTGCAGAAACAGAGGACCTGTTAAGGAGAGGGTAGCTACTAAAATACATTAGATAAATACTTACATATGAATTATAAAGTGAAAGATAATATCAATTAAAAAGTGCCTACGTTATGGACGAAATAATGTTAATTCTCTTCTCTATAAATCGTTTGTAATGTGATCATTACAAAAGACAAATTACAGAAATTTCTATGAGAACAGATGAGTAAGTTGATTTGAACATTTTTGATTACAAACCTTTAAGAAAATGGTTAATGATTTTTCACCACTTTTATGGGAAAATGTTAATCATAGAATGTGTTTTTTTTGAAACTTTGAAATCTGATGCATTTTTAAATAAATTGATTCACCAGCTAATTTCCAGATCCACCACCAAAAAAGTAGGGATGTTATGATAATTAACATATTCATTTGAGTTCAGCACATTATTTTCCATTGATCATGGTTCCAGGGCTAAATAGGTACGTATGCCTATGCATGGACGTAAAACATAGTAGAATACCCACCTTTTTTGTAATTAAAATTAATGTAAAAATAAAAGCAGTGCAATATATATTTTATTTCTAGTAAAAGTAATTAAAATACACTACAGACCTCCCCTTAAGTCTGACGGGAGTGTCGAACGCGGTGACGTCGGCGAACTTTCATTATTTGCATGCCGCTTTCTGTCTGCCGAGTATATGACAATACACACCGTGCTGTTTGTAAGGGTATAAACGGAAAATATTCTTGCATTTAATTAATTTATTGCTATAATATATAATTACTAGCTGTACCCGGCATGCGTTGCAATGCAATTTTTTCTACCTAGCACCTGCCTACTACCTACCTACTACCACTTAGGGGTATGAAAAATAGATAGTAGCCGATTCTCAGACCTTCTGAATATGCATATAAAATTTCATAAAAATCGGTCAAGCCGTTTCGGAGGAGTATGGTAACTAACATTGTGACACGAGAATTTTATATATAAGATGTTGTATTTTTTTAAAATGACGACCTGTTCAAGAACTGGAAGGGAAATTAAGTACTTATTAGGTATTTATGTTTTTTGACTGATAAATAAAGTTTCTCAATATAAACCTTTGTCAATATTTATTTTTTTAGATTTTTATATAACATGTGACATAAATATCAAATAAATATTGTTTATATTGAGCATTTAGTAAACAGTGTTTTTATTTATTTATAGAAAATGTATCTTATTCACATCGTTTCTTTAAATCCAAGTTTACTCCGTTCCAATTTTTAATTATGTCAATAGGTGCAGGGGCTTAGCCGTGAAAGCGTAAAAGGCAAACAGAAAGACACAGACAGAGTTAAAATCAAATTTATAATATTATGAATAAGGTGTTTTATTGCAACAAAAATGCATGCAATCTGTAGTTTAAAAACTTAGCTTTTTAAACGTGATAACTTCACAGCGATCTCGCAGCCATCTCATCGCATTCACAGCGGAGTTTCCTCTATCAAAACAGTACGTTTAACTAAATAACTTGTTTAAATGGTTTCCAACTAAAACTAGGTTTTAACACCTACGTGTGTTAGAATGAACACGGTTGGCGACACAGTTTCACTTTGAGTTGGCATTTGTTAAAACTACTAAAATGTGTAGTAGTTTTTGAAACTCTGTGTTATATTTTGCTCAACGCGATAAGGTTTGTTTAGTCTACTAAGAGTTGTCTCTAATTGTAGAAACTTTTTAAAATGATTCAATAAAAATAAATGAAGCTATCATTTAAGCGCTTATTAGATAGACTATGCGATATTCAGTCTCCAATAACTAGCCTGTCTTTAGTGACTAACTAGACAAAAATTCTGTTACAGCGCGCTGGATATTGTACGCTTACACATTCGCTAGGCATACGTCGTTAGACAGTTAGCGTGAGTACACTTATACTGTATAATTAGTGTATTCCTGCACATTGTTATACGGCAGCCACAGTTGATACAACATAAGTTTTAGAATATAATTTAGGAGCAATATTATTATTCCTTTGTATAAAAGTAAAAACGTTTTAAAGTACATCAAATAAAAAAAATAAAAAGAAATCCCTACCATAATTAACGCTGCATTATCGGGCCTAAATACAAGGAGGTCACAACTCAGTATAATTATACTTTAACTAAATAAGCTAAAACTTGCGTATCATCCTATTACATAATTTTAACTAATTGCTTGCACTCTCCGATATTAAAGTGTTACGGTTAAAACACTTTGTTTGGAAGACCATTAGCCGCCATTACGGTATTGTTCGTATGTATAGCAATTTACAGTGTGTGTTGCACTGAAAAATGTTGACCCAGAAAGTAAAAATATATGAAAGAGTACCTTTGAATAATAAATTTGGGTTTTGAAAGAATGATAACAAACTTTTCTATTTAAATATGTATTTTTTTAATGTTTAATTTATGTCCGTATCTGATATTTAGACAGACGTGTGATAGACCACACTATTCTAACAAAATGCCTAATAATTTATTGTAGATGATTAAAAGGTAACTTTTAATTCTCTAGAAACATCTTAAAATATTCAGTGTAGAACGCGTGATGTTTATGATGATTGTTAAAAATTATGTTACTAGAATCAAAGTAAAGGTGACTAAATAATTCTACAATTTTACCACTTAAATAGCGCCAAAATATTTACAAGCGCAGTTCCCAAATGTCCTATATAACTTGACTGGAAAAAACCTACACTACAGGAGTTATGACTCACTAAAACCATAAACCATACAAATACAATATCAGCTTGTTAACATTTTTATGCCTAACTAAACGGGTCGTGAATTAAATTAATGTCTCCATAAAATGATGTGATGATGCCGTTTATGGGTAATTAGTTTTATTACAATAGTTTTTATGTCGCTTTGTTACTGGTATGGTTTTTGTGTCATAAACAGTAATACTAACGTAGTTTTTTTTGCTGATGTAATAAACAAAAAAATACCTACATACATAGGAAGATCTTTTCGATTACTCATTTTTTTTTCTCTGAATCTGGTATGACTAAAAGTCGAAAAGGCTAGGGAGAGAAACCGAAATTTTAGCAGACTTATATTATTGTAATGATTTCGTTTGCCTAAATACTTTGTGATGTGTAGTATATAAAGGCATATAGCGATACTGAAAGACCTCACTATTCTTACCAACGTTTTATGTATTTTAGTACGTTCCACAATCTATTTTTAACCGAGTTCAATAAAGGAGGAGGTACTTGATTCGACTGTTTTTTAATGTTTGTTACCACAGAACTATCGATTGGGTGAACCGCTTTTGATGATTCTTTTTTTATTTGAAAGCTGGTGTTTCCTTTGTGGTCCAGTTTTGACAGTGGGATCCATGAGAAAAAATATAAGACTTATTTTGAAGTCGGTTTTTTGTGAGAATTATTCTATGCTAGTATATTATAACCTTCATTATAATTATCAATTCTTTAGTACATCATAATTAAAACTTAAAATCTGTAAATTTACAGTGCCTAACAGATTTCCACAAGATATCTACTAAATAACCGTCGCCGTTGGTTCTCCAAGTGGCGTGTTTGCGAACTCCTAATAATGTTCTCAGCGCCATAATTTATGGCCGGCCGCAGCAATAGATCACTGGAGACACACTGATTCTATTTATAATATCGGAGCTAACAAACTGTTTTATTCCAAGTCATTAATATTGATATAGTGTTAAGATTGTTATTGTTTACTATTTTACTGATAATGGTGATGATAATGATGATTATAAAAGGTTTTAGATTACATGTTTTCATTACTGGAATCATGATAAATAAGTATAAGAAAAACCAAAACGGGTAACAATGTGATCATTAAATAATAAAAAAATATAAACGTTAAGATAAAGAGTTTTTAAGTTAGATCGACAAAGCTTAAATACAAATTGATTTCGATATTGTTTTTGAGACATATACTTCAGTGAGCAGTAATAAAACAAACATCATATTTCAGAATGCTCATCTCCCGAGCCTTTTCCCAACTATGTTGGGGTCGGCTACCAGTCTTACCGGATTCAGCTGAATACCGTATTTTACATGGAGCGACTACCTATCTGACCTCCACAACCCATATTTACTGTGAAACACAGTATCCCATAGTAAGACTGGTTCATGGACATAGTAAGATCTATGTATGACAGCCGGGACCTAATGTTTAACGTACTTTCCGAAACACGGAGGGGTCTCGGTATGTTATAAAAGGTCACCCATCCAAGGACCAACCGCGGCGAGCGCGGCTTAACCTGTATTATCGGTCAAACCGTACGGCTTACACTTAGCCACGAGCCCCTCAAGAATTATTTACTAAAAAACAATTGAATACATTACCAATACATTCTCATAATAATATACCTAATCATCGAACAAATACAGAAAACAAAAGAAATATTTCGACAAAACCTATTTATCCACCAATCCTGTAAGCCTGAACAAATCGCGATAAACTGTTTACTCCAAAGAACTACCCCTAAAATCTGCTAAACTCTTGGAAATGGGGGTTGTTACAGCTCTTAAGGGTACTCGAACGACTGATGTTGATCGGTGCGAACCGCTCTATATATTCCGTATTTTGGGGTCGTAAGTGGATTTAATATCAGTTTGTGTTAAATACTGCTTGAAGGATATGTTGTATTGATTGGGATGTTGTTAATGTGTAGGAAGAGGGTAGGTTATGTTAACTTGGGGCATAAATAAAGAAGGTTCTTAAAGAACATTGGTTTTGTTGTGACAAGTGTCCAAATTACAAATTAAACATTTCCTTATAAAATATGAAAAAAAAACTACAAACGAAAATAGATTTGGTTGATTAGGATTTTTGTCTTCACCCTAAATCGACGTAAAAGATACATTAATACAAACACAAAAAAAAGATTTAACGAGTAACAATTGTAGCATTATTAACTTGTCCAAAAAATTCAAGGTAAAATTTACACCCTGTTTAACAGCACAAACAAGCCTAACTACGCAGCATTTCAATATAATGTTTACGACAACACCAGAGTTTACCAGAATTTCCCCTTGAACGCCCTATTACGTGATTAATCGTATCAATCATCGAAAAAACACCATGTTCTTACTACCGAAACAACGCTGTCTTCAGCAATTTTCTTCCGACACTCCGCAAAAACGAAACAGTCAAGAGCCAACTTTCATCTTCATATTTTCCCTACAAAATCTTTGTGGATGATCAACGACCAATATACATAAACCTCCCATACTTTTCAATTCCAACCTTAAGACCTACTACACAAGAACTATTTTACAAAATTTTAGAAGTCTATTTATGTTGGTCGTATTGCTGCTAAGTGAAATCGAATATTTTTTTGCGCGGAAAAATGTTCGCTGCGGATATTGTGATGTTTGTTTATTTTTTAATGTAAATGTACGAGGTGTCGTAAGTTCTGCTGTATCATAATATTTAATCGGAGATAAGCCAAGCTTATCTATACTTCTGAGGTAAACAACGTAAGTATAGGAAATCTGTTTTGTGTCAGAAATGTTAGGTAAAGAATATATTGAAATAAAACTACTTTTTACGGATTTTGTCGCGGTTTATTTTGATTTTAATCCATAAAAAGTAGTTTTATTTCAATGTCTCACATTCGCGTAAACATAAGAAGCCAATATAAAGAGTATATTATTATAGTATTTTGTGTTCGTAGTAGTTTTAAAATAAGGTTGTGTAACGAGAATTGGATAATACTATAAATCGTGTCTAGGCATTCTATTAAATTTTTTATAGCCAATTTGGTACTTGTGAGATCCTTCTTTTTACTTTTTGGTTCTAATGAACAGGATGCACTTTCTGTTCTGTCTTAAGGCAAGGATCGAAAATTTTATAATTATGTACTCAGCAGAAGATTCGCCATTTATCATCCAGTCAGATCATTTACTATATTATTATAATACATTACAAAATCCTTTATCATTTATACTACTCTAAGTCCTACATAGTAAATAATGTAGTAAAAGTTATGTGCAACAAACTATTATAATGCTATGTATCAGGAACCACGCTAAAATCGTCGTTGAAACTAACGACAACTAATAAACTAACTTCATTAAATAACGCACTGGAAACTTGTCCAGTGAGAATGCTGTCGTTATCATGGAGTAAGCATCTCATTTTTATGGACCTGCTATTTATTATAACAATTCTTGGAAACAAAAAAGAAAAAAATCTGCTTATCATCATCATTCAGCCAATCATAGTCCACTACTGGACATAGGCCTCTCCCAATTTGCGCCACATCACCCGGTCCTCCGCCTTCCGCATCCAATCCCCTCCAGCGACCTTTTTCAGGTCGTCAGTCCACATGCTTATCATATAACAATTAAATCATTTCAAATATTGCATTATTTAGAAATACATAAATATGTTTATCAGTTGTTCAAGCTCTGCTTAGCTTGGGATCAGATAACCGTGTGTGAGTTGTCCCGGAATATTATATTATATTATTATTGCTAAAATCAAGTTTCTACATTATTCATCAAATAATGTCAAGTAACAATAATCAAATTGGTCCATTTTCGTAATTAAAAAAGAAAATGCTACCTACATATGTAAAAAATTCAGTATGTACGGTTACAAAGTAAGATATAATTGCATGTTTCCCTTTTCTATCGTTCTACAAATACTACTTCCATATTCTACAAACCAGCAATTTTCACATTAACAGTTCAATAGAATAAACCACAACCAATAATTACGGTCTAACATTTACATTGCAACTAGCATTCTTGGAGCAACAATCGGTTGATACCATAGAGTTCTAAGCTATAGAGTGCAAGTATCGCTAAAAGCCTATTTGTGACGAGCGTAAGCACACTTTTGGCTGTATGAATTACATTCGTTTACTGATTTAAGTTTTTTTTTCGTGCAACGACAGACATTTATGCGAAAATACTGATGCATTAGGGTAATATTACGTTTTGAGATAGTTTATTAAAACGACGCGCTCTATGTTGACACAATTTTTACGACGAAACAATTGATACTAGTGCTCACTGTTCATACCCTGCTATGCGCACTCTGTATTTTTTTATCTATCCTCTAAGGTTGATACTGTATTGTTGTTATACTGTAATTTCTATAGAAAATGCCTCCTCCATTCACTTCATACGAAGCTAAAGCTATGTACTGTGGGAATGCCGTCACCTGAAGTTATGAACTTACTCGTAGCGCTAATATGAACTTCTACTGTGAAATTGAAATTTATTAATATTAATACAATAATTATTTTAGATAGTTTTTTGTTTGTGAATGCTTACGTTTTATATTTATTATGTATGGAAACCTTTTAATAGCTGTATTGTTGGTTTTTGTTATAACAAAATTTGCTTGCATTTCCAATATGAAAAAACCAGAGGATTTAAATTATAGAACTACATACACTTATTCAACATAAATTTTATTAGTATACCTACCTGTTCGTGGATAAATTTTAGGTACTACGAAAAATCAAGACATAATTAAAGAAAATGTTGCAAATAGAAAACTCACTATTACTCCTAATTTATGACACACTTAAAGTAAATAGGTTACCACCTTAGAAGCCATAAATAAAAAACTTGACATCAAAATAATAGCCCCTTATTTCTTCATTCATCACCTAAGGTACAAATATTTACCCAAACTCGTGTAATATAACTATGTGTACGAACCACCTAACCTTAACACAGTCCTTGTCTGAATATTTGCAGTGACCTGGTTCCGGCTACCATCAAGTGTATGCTCGGTGTCACCGATTATTCCGACTGACTGTTTTATTTGTAGGCCCAGAAACTGTAAGATTGGAAGAAGAAATTGTTACTGGATGTCTGATCCCATTTCCAAGTAATATACTTGAACTAGAAAACTATGTAGTTTTCTTATATTATGTTAAATACAAGTGATTAGATAAAGCTAGCCGTTGTGTGTACAGAATGAACATAGCAAAGGACCAAAGCACAGAGTAAAGTAATACTCAAGGAACTTGAAGACTAAAGGTATAATTAAAATAAAAATGGACGCCTTTCTGACGACAACTAAATACAGAAACTTTTTTTAATTTCGTAGATTAAAATAAACCATCTCAATAACAAAAATATATTGAAAATGCAGCGGATTTAAGAGAACTCCCAGAAACATACGCCAAAACAATTTCTACATCAAAGACCGAGCTTTTCTCCTAAACATTATTACCGATCTCTGAATCCTTACTAAAGCCAGGAAGTAACCAATAAAAATGCATTTCTATCCGAACGTTACGAAGCAGCGAGGTTCCAACAAGCGGAAATAGTACTGGCAGGGATTGTCGGTGCGGCGATGGAGAGAATTGGTAATTAGCTGGAAACAAACTGAGGAAGATAAAATACTTAGAATGTATGGAATTTTTAAAAAGGAGATTGCGATGAGGATTTGTAATGTTGGGATTTAAAATGGTGCTATTTTTGTGTGTAGTTGGTAAATAAGTTACATACTAGTAAGGAAAACAGGAGCCACACAGAAGTTACTGTTTACTAAGTTACTGACTTACTAGTAAGCGTAATCTGGAACGTATAAATGTGCCATGAGTAACGTAACAATTTTTGACTAATTTATGCATTATCAGAATTGGTAATATTGTATGATTTCCTTTTGATTACTATTATTGTATTGCCGTTAATATACCTTTGGAACCTCCAAAAACAAAGGATACTAAAGTAACAATCGTAGTCACTTCCCAATGCTCGGAAAATGTCGGAAAAGCACACATTTTACGTTCAAATCCAGTGCTGTCACAATTCCATTGAGGCGAATCAATTTTATTTCTATTTCAAAATGTCGCTGTCACACGAAATTCTTTCGACAAAGCAGTAATCTTGACGTCGTCGTCATGTAGAAAATCGTGTTCCTAAACCCTTGCTCCCGTTTTTATGTGAATTGCATATATTCATGTTTTGGTATACGTTTGATTGATTGTCATTGAGGTGTAGGATTGGCCTATATTTATTTAGATTTATTAACAAAAAAATCAGCGGTGATTTTGGAAAAAGATTGGATCACACAGCTTTAGACAGAAATAGAATGAAGGAGAGTAGAGTGACTGATAAATAATAATTTGCTTGTTTAATTGTATGTAATATTTAACAAGTTCGTGTAAAATATTACAATTATAGCGTAATTTAAACTCATGAATACATGAAAGTGATTAATTTCGCGAATTTCGCGCATTCCGCGAATTTTAGTAAGCCATTCTGCGTACTGCGTAGTAGTCAATTGAAGTATTTAAAGATAAAATTAAATTTAAAGATAAAGTTTGACGGCCTGTTGGTCTAGTGGTTAGTGACCCTGACTGCTATACCGGAGGTCGTGGGTTCGATTCCCACCCAGGACAAATGTTTGTGTGATGAGCACGAACATTTGTTCTGTGTCTGGGTGTAATTTATCTATAATATGTATGTATTTAGAAATATATAAGTATGTTTATCAGTTGTCTGGTTACCATAACACAAGCTCTGCTTAGCTTGGGATCAGATAACCGTGTGTGAGTTGTCCCGGAATATTATTATTATTATATTAATATCGGAAATATTATATGTATTTCAAAATTTTAATGAAGCCTTATGTGAGATCACTGGGTTAAAATTGCGCTATAAATGTTAATTTAAATTGTGTGTTTCATTTCTATGCATTAAGCTTTACTACGAGGTATTTAGTACTATAGTTAATTTAAAGCTCCGCATTCTGTAATGTATTAACTTATTTGAAATTCGATTTAATCTGAATGAAATTCTGTTTTTATCATTGATGTTAATATTCATAAGACATGCATAATTCGATTTTTTTATCTGGAAAGGTTAAATCTGTTATAAAGCCTATTTCAATAAACTTGAATTTGATAAAGGTACGTAAGTACGGTTATAATCGATAACTAAACTGGTCCAAATCATGCATCACATTAACTAACAATTTGAGTATGACTACTGTAGATAGAGACTTAAGAAGACGAAGAGGGGAGGACATACAATCTAATTAACTATCTTTCGTATGTATTAAAAATTATATAACATTACAAAATAAATGGAAGTAAAAGGTCATTCTGAGTGATGGTTTGGCATAAATGGGATGAAAGGTACCCATTTCATATTTTACATGAAATGAAATGAAAAGACAGTTTTCATAACTTTCATAATCTAGATAAAATTGAATATCTGTTATTCTTATATTAATCAAAATAAAATGTTAAAAAATTGTGCCGTTAAAAATTATTTTGTCCCGATTCAAACTTTACGTGGTCCCATCCATCTTAGAATTTTGGATCTCGTTGTAGAGGGGTCCATTGTAGGGGTCTTGGGTACAGAATGCAATTTCCTTGACAACGGCCCCAAGGCATACGGACCCTTGCGTAAATTCGACCGGACTAAGTGTTTGCTTACACGTTTTGTAGAATATTGTTGGGCATATAAAATGTTGGTATAGTATATTTTATGTAAATTGGAGGTGGAGAGATTGTAATTTTTGTATTTATAAAGTACTAGCTGTGCCTGCAACTTCGTTCGCGTGGATGACGAAGCTTATCAATGAGTCTTTAACCATTAAGGCTGCACACGCGACGGAAGCTTAAAAAATTGAGTAACTTCTCCCGTTTTCCCAACATTTCCCTTCACTGCTCTGCTCCTATTGATTGTAGCGTGATGAAAAGTATACTATAACCTGCCCAGGAGTATGAATAATAATTGTACCAAGTTTCGTTAAAATCCGTCGAGTAGTTTTTGTTTCTATAAGGAACATACAGACAGACAGACAGACAAAAATTTTACTGATTGCATTTTTGGCATCAGTTTCGATCACTAATCACCTCCTGAAAGTTATTTTGAAAATATATTTAATGTACAGAATTGACCTTTCTACAGATTTATTATAAGTATAGATTTACTTTTAATAGCCCTCAAAATTGCAGGCTTTGCAGTGCTCTTATCGTGAAAGTATGGTGTCACTATTAAGCGATTAAATTTCTGTATTGATTACCTACGGTAATTCAGCAACAAAACCATCAGAATTTATGAGTACAAACAAACACTTACGGAAAATGGCATATTGCTTTTATATGTCAGCTTTTACTTTGCCATGAACAACTTAAATGAGCAAACCTCAAATCGATCAATTTAAATACAAGATCAATATTTGTTCAAACAGAAGTAGGTACAGTTTCCTAGAAGAATATATAAAGCTAAAATTAAATCACGTTAAAGACAGCTCCACAGTTGTTAAAAGCGCTATTAAAAGCCTACGAACAAATATGTTTACCGACGATTTAGTAAATTACACGAGAATTATCAGTTCCACCTAAGTGACATCTAAATATTTTATGCCCTATGTTGGTTGGTAATGCCACGGTATTACGTTGGTGCTTGCATTAGTAATATGTGTTAGGCAAATGTTGGTTGCATGTTGGTGTGTTTGGCCAACGTTTTATGTTACCGTTTGCATTTGACCACTTTAGTCGCTGTTCGACTATTCATCGATTCGATACAAACTCGATGAAGAATTTGGTGAGAGTTTCAGCCAGTTTCAGGAGTTTGGAAGTATTTAAGCGACTATTCGGTTTATTTGTTGTGATGTTTGATACTCAAATTTAGTTATCGAAGCTTAGTGATTTCTTGATCGTCTAAAGAAAGATTTAAACACGATGATACTTGACAACTATCGACTTGAAATGTGTAACTGTTCTATGATAGTGAGTTTGCTTTTTATCAAACGTTTTTCACTGGTTTTTGTTAAACTGCAACTGAAGCAGCAAAAGCTGAAACTGCAATTTATAATTTTTACACTTCCACAAAAACTTAGACAGAGATTTAAAAATTAATTAATTTTGATGTTTGCTTGCCTGTAGGTTGGTTGTGTAGTTGGTATATGACAATTAAGCAATCTATAAAATATCTATATGACAGGTTAGGCATCAAGTTTACATCTTTATAAAGCAAGCCAAACATCACAAAATCTAGTTCCCTTCACATCCGCGATTATTAAAAGATCCAATTTTCCAAGATCCGTGTGTTATACAAACACAGTAGGAGTTTAATAACCTTGTCCGTTCCGTCTTTCCGGCAGACGGCAGCCGGAACATGGGTGAACGCAAGCCGTACGCTCGCATCCGGCTGATAGTATGCAGATTAATATATAAGGGTGTATTCTTATGCATATTATTATGGGTGTGTTAACTATGCGCTGAATTGTAGATGCGAAGTCAATATTTTAGGTGACAGCGTAATAGTTGGTCGATGCAGCGTTAGTTATAAAATATCTATCCTTTCCTTACCAATATTATAAATGCGAAAGTTTGTTTGGATGTATGGATGTTTGTTACTCTTTCACGCAAAAATTACTCAATGGATTTTAATGAAACTTTACAATAACGTTTTTTTATACATCGGAATAACCCATAGGCTATCTTATATATAAAATTCTCGTGTCACAATGTTAGTTACCATACTCCTCCGAAACGGCTTGACCGATTTTTATGAAATTTTATATGCATATTCAGTAGGTCTGAGAATCGGCTACTATTTATTTTCCATACTCCTAAGTGGTAGTAGGTAGATAGTAGGCAGGTGCTAGGTAGAAAAAAATATTTATCTGTCTATTACGCTCCCAAGGTAAGCCGGTACGGTTAAGACCGTAGAACAGATTTTGGTGAAATTCTTATCGGGGTAAGCTTTTGTCTTAAGAAAGGACACAGGCTTGCTCGCAGGTGAGATACAATATTGTGTTGGCATACAATTGTTTACAAATAAGAAAACTTCAACTCGCTTTACTGTTATTTCTAAAACAATTATTTAAGGACATAATGTAGACCAAAATATTATCAGACCCATGTATAATATAGTAGGTACGTCTGACGTATCTTAGGTAGGCAAAACATTGAATTTCATGAATTTATATATGAGCAATTAGGTGTTTTTTTTACGTAATATAGGAAATTAAAGCATAAACGTTTTTATCGAAAATGAAGTATGTATACTCTTTTAAAATCATATATGCAGGGTCACGTAACACATTGTGTTATCCTATCCATTATTAAAAAAGTAAACTAGGTCACTCGATGACGCAGGGAAAATTAAAGCAATCGTAGATTATTTAATTACTTAATAGCTGTTAAAACACTTTCGATAAAAGTAATTATCATTAATAGTTAGTTAGTTTGGTAATTTGGAAATTTGGTAGTTTTTGTTGTGGATGTGTTGGTATGTGATACTGAAAGAAAAGACGATAGTTTTTAGGAAGTTGGGTGATTAGTAGTTGTTAGAACTTTAGTTAAAGTCCTCTTTAATACCTGTAGTTAATTATTTTGCTTAAAGTGTAATTAAACTTTGTGTAATTGAGTCACTTATGGGCCGGTACTCAAACGGAGTCATTTTAAGTCTCACGCAGTGTCTATATTTTAATATAATCTTGAAGTTAAGATTCATGCATATAATTTTTTTATTAAGAGAAATTATTGTCTCCATATGCTACAGAGGTGAAGTTTTAATTGTTTCCATGCAACTTAGATTTATCATCAACATGCATATTATTATGTATACCTATCAAGTGCAAAAGTATATCGCCTAAAAGGTGTATATATATATAAATCATAACACCTAATAACTTAATAGTAGATTCTAAAACATGGGAAAATAAACCTTTAAATGATAATCTTTATTTACTAAGCAAACTTTTCTCTCCATAAGTACCTTTGTTTTTCGTGGTCAGATTTATCAAAACAGGTCTACTTAAATATTTAAATACACGAACTTGCATTTGCGTGTCACATGTCACAAGTCACATTGATGACCTATCGAAAGCTGTCAAAGCGGAATAAAAGCCGAAATATTGATCAGTCAGCCCCCTGGGGTCAACGGCCGATGATTACCTTTGTGACGGATGGCTAGGTGTCGACGAATTGAACCAAATAACACCAACCGGTGGTCACACGTAAATTGCTAAGGGACGTTGCTAGATATCTGACGTAACGATGTGTTTACACGAGTATCTTGTGGTGTGGGGTTTTAAATTTTGTACTTCACTTTATACATCCATAAAGTGAAATTGGACGGTCATTAAAATTGTCCTATGCGTGGTAAATGATTAACTATCATGACAGTAGCAGACATAACTGTAAAGTTACAATAAATGTTTTTTTTGTATAAACATTTATATGTAATTTGATTTCAGTGTAAATTGATGTATTTTAGTTTAAAATTAACTTTACATAAATTACTTAGTGACACTTAAATGCTAACTATTTACTGTCACATTATTCAATACAATAGATCTTTGTGACATGACATGTTTTATACTAGAAAAATCCTTACTAATATTATAAATGTGAAAGTTTGTTTGGATGTTTGTTACTCTTTCACGCAAAAACTACTGAATGGATTTTAATGAAACTTTACAATAATGTAGCTTATACATCGGAATAACACATAGGCTACAATTTATGAACATAGTGTATGAATTGTCATTCACGCGGGTGAAACCGCGGGGCACAGCTAGTACATAATAATATTACGAGTATATTTTTTTTATCGTTTGAACTTTAAAACCACAAGCTTACATTTTAACCCCGCTAACAAAAGCAGATGCCCGAAAAATACAAAACCTGTATTTCCGTGATAAATCATAATCCAGAGATCCAATAAAAACAGTGTAGCTATTAAACAATTACCGAGTGAATGCAGTGCGTGCGCAGCGCCGATAGGGCTGTGACGTCATCCGTGAGTGATTGTAACGGGGAGCAGGGCGACGCGCAACGGTTAATAGATTTTAGGTACCGAAATATACGATATGGAATTTGGAAAAAAAACTGGATAATTTTTTTTAATTATTTTTATTGGATAATTTAATTTGAAAAATGATCACAGGATTGTACGGTAACTCTCGATTAAATTATTTTTCACTGCTTTTTATCAAACATTTTGTACGTAAATATGACACGGTGTGAGGTATAGTAAAACGAATGTACATTATTATTACATCATAATATGAAAAAAATACCCTTTGTACAACTGTTTTTCGTGAGACACTTATAAACATGCATCTAGAACAACTTTAGACAGCGATGATCTTTCTCGTCTAGGTATGTATTCCTATGTAAAATAATAATATATATTTTTGACCACAGTAACAATTCGTCATATTGTGTACGATCATATCTACACTACTATAAACACTTTAAAAGTACATAATTAGAGGGATACGCTGTAATAGTGGGAGTAGAATTAAAATAATTAACGAATCAAGCCTTCAATATAAATTGATTTGATTGGAATTTTACAAATAACAAGCGGCTTCGTTTGTAGAGTACATCGTTAACAAGCTCTAGCTTCAGGCCAAATTAAATTAATAATAAAAACGCTGTAAAAATGATCGGCTCGGATTGTTGGATTTTAATGGTAATAAATTGTAAATTTAATAAAAGTAAATGAACTAGTCAGATTTTCTTTGTGTTTGAAAGTAGATTTGATAACAAAACCTTAATTTGAATTAGACTATTTTTTTTAAGTCTGTAACTTAGAGAATTTAGTCTATTTAAAATATGTAGGTAAATCCATTTTGTTACACATAATTATTTTGTGTTTTCATGATATTTCGATTTTACCAAGCGCTTAGTTAACTATCTTCATGTTTTTCATCGCAGTTAAGCAGGTAAATACTGTTAAGTGAGTGAATGACTTTTATAGTTGTTTGTGCCATCGAAAACTAAAAGTCACTACACTACTTCACGTTTTCTGATCAAATATAAACAAGACTCACTCAAAAAAAATTAAGCCAACGCAATCGAACGAAGAGCGTCCGCAAACACTGCCTAACACATACTTTTCGATATCAAACACCGTCTAGACACCAACCATTTTACAAAGACCCCTCAACCCCCAAACACGTCCCTATAATTGTACGACGTTCAAGTGAAACGAGAGGGGAGGGGAAGACCAAAGTATATTGGTGTTGGTAAGGGATAAGGGTGCATCCAGATTAACAGGGAGATCGACAAAGAAATGCAATTAAATGTAAAATAGGGGTTGTTCACACGAATGTTGACACGGCGTGACGAATGGGGCAGATAGGTGTCAAGCCATTTGCTTTTTAAGTGATTTTTTAGATTTGTTTGCTTACCAAGTTTCAAGAGGAGTTAGAGGGAGTTGCATTAGAATAGTCTTTAAGATTTAATTTGTTTTGATCAAACATCAAAAGTAAACTGAATGGTTTTTTTTTATTGATGGTTTCTTAATACCACTACAAACTCGTTTGAGTTGAATATTTGCTCCTTTTTTCTGTAAAATGCCTTGTCTAACAGCATATTATAATAATTAAAGTAATGTAGGTAGGTGTATAAATAAGCTCATTGTTTGGTTTCTTTCCAATTGGTTTCAGTGTTTAGCAGAGGAGAACATTTTAAATCACTGCCGCAGTTCAGTAGATAACGAAATTATGTTGCAAATAAAATCGATAACGACAGGATCGTGCTATTACTCGAAAAGTAAATAATACAAAGTTAAATAAAAAAATAAAACTTATCTCCCTTATCTACAATATGTATGTATTTAGAAATATATAACATAACACAAGCTCTGCTTAGCTTGGGATCAGATAACCGTGTGTGAGTTGTCCCGGAATATTATTATTATAATCTCCGAAAAAATCTTCTCTTACACGGATTTTATCTCACAATTTTAAACCAAAAATAGGTACGTCACGTCTTGTGAATACATACCCTAACAAGTATCATATTCTGTACGTAGATAAATAACATCGCTGCCCAGTGGATATCGTATCGCAAACGATTACCTATTCATAAAACGGAAAGTTGAAACTCCAGGGAATCCAGTTAGCGGACCGACTGAGCCAAGGAGATTTATGCATTTTAAATTACTCTTGTAGTGGCTTTTAGGGGGGATGGGACGGGGACGATACGATTTGGGTAAATAAATAGATACATACTGTCGAAGTTAGAACATCCTTCTTTTTGGAGGTCAGTAAAAAAAAAGTTTAATTTTTGTTTGGCTAATTTACCTATCTTGAAAATCGTTAACAATTTTAATGTATAAATATTTTTTATAGATTAAAATTTTGTCAAACCCTAAGTGACATCAAAATGGATTATTTGTGTAATATTCTCAAATAACACAAGTTTTATCAGTTCCGAATATAATTTTTATTAACTTTTTAGTACCTAAGGTCCTAACAGTATTTCTAACGTTATTTAATTTCTTTCTTATTTCCGTAAGATTTTTTTTTAAAGTCAGTGTATTTTTCTCTCATAAATCACATCAATAAATCAGTAAATGTTGCTCGCAAAATCGGAAAGTATAAAAACCGTGTCCTCAGCGGTCAAAGGTCGAAACTTAACATGATAAAGATTAACTTTGATGCGATGTTCAGCCCAAGTGAGTAGGCAAAAATTAAGGACCAACCGACGTAGAAGCAAATTCATAATCTTTATAGGTAAATATTCGCTAATAAAATTTGTTTATTGATTCTATTAAATGTTAAACTGAGCAAGACACAATATTTTTCTGAGCTCATCCAAGTATTTGACGCTGTAAATAGGTATGAAATTGATGATCTGACTTTAATATTAATAAATGATAATTTTATAGTAGATACTTAAACGGTGTTCAGCTGAATCCGGTAAGACTGGAAGCCGACCATTTCTTGGGTTTATTATTTCCATGAACAAGACTTTGTGGGATATGTATGGACTATTTTATTATATTTACTAGTTTATTATAAACGTGAACTACACTTTCTTGGGATATGTATGGATAACTCTTAGGAAAACATTGGTTGGGAAAAAGTATTACCTACTCTACTAATTTATTTTTTTTGCAAATAATACCGACTTCAAAAATTCCTAAAAGCACTAAAAAGTTACTATACTATAATACTGTATATTAATAAACCTAACCTAAACTACGATTAACCTGTAATAAAATTTATCAATTTTTGGAGTCGGTGCCAACAAAAAAAAAACAAATCGGTTGGCAAGCAACGGAGTTATGCGCGAACAAATATAAAAAAAAATACAAACATCCGAATTGAGAAGCTCCTCCTTTTTTAGAAGTCGGTTAAAAACAAACAATAAACGGCAAATTACGAGGGTATCGAGCTTAATTCATTAGAAAAAAAGGATAATATAATTTGTATCAGTATTTACTTACCTCATTACCATGTGGCGTATCAAAGGGTTAAATCAAATTAAAATTAAAAATGTGTTTGTAGGGTATGGATATTTTTCCGTAATTAAGTTAACAAGGCTGAAAACATCTATACTTATAATAAATCTGTAGAAGTGAAAATTCTGTACATTGAAAATATCAAAAAAATAAATGGCAGGTGGTGTTACTAGACCGACACCGAACCCAAAAGTGTGAAAAAAAAAATTTTTGTCTGTCTGTCTGTCTGTTTGTTCAGGTATCACGCAAAAACTACCGGTTCGATTACGATGAAACTTAGTATAATTATTCTTTATTATCCTGGGCACCACACTGGGTAGTTTTTATCCCGGAAAAGTATAAACAATAAAAAACAAACTTAATTTTGCGGGTAAAAACTCATTGATAAGTTTCGTCATCCACGCGAACGAAGTCGCAGGCACAGCTAGTTAGGGAATAAAATTAATGACGTTTGTTAGTCTGTAAATCGTTGCAAGTTTCATGATTTTGAATTAGGGTTACTAAAACCGAAATCTTTGTACATACCTGACATGTTTTTATTAACAGGTGTTTGTCTAAACTCTAAACTATCTTTTGGGACAACTTGAAGCCTAAATCAGCGTAGGTACTATGTATAAATCATATTTACAATTTTGCCATCAATTGTAAAATTCACTCTACGTAGTTTGCTTCATAAAGATTCATTGGTACCAAATTGAGATGTTTTCCTCTCTTCAATATAAATTGACTAGTCAGCGAACTGTGCTTTAAAAACGTTGCTTGTAGGTATCGTCACTCAGGTTGGCGTTTCTGAAGTGTTTATTGTAGATTTCATTTTTGTTTGTTACTTTATTTTCTTTGGTGTAACAT
Source organism: Autographa pulchrina (assembly GCA_905475315.1). NCBI lineage: Eukaryota > Metazoa > Arthropoda > Insecta > Lepidoptera > Noctuidae > Autographa > Autographa pulchrina. Next base: position 3,559,951 of record FR997763.1, on the reverse strand, counting down.
TGTTTTGTGTTAAAGTGTTGAAATATTTATTTGTACTGGAAATAATTTGAAGTTACAACTACGCAAAATAAGGTGGTTATTAATTGGTTATCAAACTGCCTTTTTTGTATTGACATACAATGCACGCTACCTCTTTTTGTTCTTACAATGATGCTAGTTTATTTTCAGTTTGCCAGCGCGATTTAGAAAACTGAATATTGTAAATGTTAATCCAGGACCATACTTATGTAATATCTGTGTTAAAGGTTCATCAGAATTCTTGAATCGTTTTCTGCGGTAAATAACATGCAAACGCTTTTGATGAATAGTCATACTACTTACCTTGTGTATTTCTTACTTTAGCTATGATTTAAAAACGAATGGTCAGTTGATCTAAGCTAGTAAGCCAGGTAGGCTTACTACCGTAATTATTCCAATTATCTCCTACTTATAATAAATCTGTAAAAGTGAAAATTCTGTACATTGAAAATATCAAAAAAATAAATGGCGGGGGGTGTTACTAGACCGACACCGAACCCAAAAGAGTGAAAATTTTTTTTTTGTCTGTCTGTCTGTTTGTTCAGGTAGGTATCACGCAAAAACTACCGGTTCGGTTACGATGAAACTTGGTATAATTATTCTTTATTATCCTGGGCACCACACTGGGTAGTTTATATCCCGGAAAAGTATAAACAATAAAAAACAAACTAAATTTTGCGGTTAAAAACTCATTGATAAGTTTCGTCATCCACGCGAACGAAGTCGCAGGCACAGCTAGTTATACATAAATGTATGTATGTATGTCCACAACAAAATACAATACATACAAACTTATACCAAACAAGTTGCTTATTAGATCAGGCAATAAGCTAATGCGTTGATGGAGGATGTGAAGTCTCAGGTCAGCGGCACACTGCATCAGTCTTGCGTACGTGTCATCAATCACGGCCGGACCTTACGTATGCACGTTACAAGAAAATCACGAGATAAAAGGAGGAAAATGGGGGGAAAAGGTTCTAGTAGGGCTGCTAATTTGGACTTAGTGTTAAAAGGACATATTTGACATGTATGACATATTTTTTTACGTGTCGGGTGAAACTGAAAAATTGGTTTATAGAAAGTACTAACAACCTTAATTGAACACTATCTTAGGTACATTTATGGAAAGATAAGGTTCTCACTTATTTACAAATAATATTAATTACTAAGTTTTATCTATTTTTGGAGTGGTCGGTCATCGCGGCAAAAAGTAGCCTATGTTATAATAATAATAATAATAAAATTTATTTAAAAACACAGCCATACAATTTCCTTAACCTAATAATAAATAAAATTTCTTATAACCAGGCTATTTTTGGGATACATTAACAAGGATCGGCTGACCTCCAAACTAGGTAGTACCTGTATCTTGGAGGTCAGTAGATTTTCTCTTTATAGGCACAGCCCGTGTGTAGACAATACTATATGTTGTTTCTTGGGATCCAAGCATTGACTAATAAGTTTAATTTAAATCGGTTCAGCCGTTTAAAGACAGTTTTTTGTGAAAGCGTTACAGACAGACAAGCAAAAGTCAAACCGAGTAACTTTCGCATTTACAATATTAATTTGTAGTAGAGATGAATAAGGAGTACGAATGAACTCCAATATGCTTAGAATCAGATTACTCAAACAAAAGGTACATTAAACCTCTATAGAAAAAAGTGTAAAACATAAAAGAATTTTAGGTATCCGGGTGAAAGTGATTGTTCGAAGGGAAGCGCCCTCGTCTGCAAGGGATGATATTAAGCAAAAAGTAAGCACAGGTTGCGTTACTGATGGGAATAATGTGGATTACTTATGAGTTTTTTAAATTTTAAATTTATTGTTTTGATATCATTGTTAACCGACTACGGGAAATGAGGATTCTCAATTCAACAGTATGTTTTTATCATCGGTAAGGTATAAGTTACTTTAGAGGTGGTCCCAAATAAATTCCATTTAAATCAGTTTGTGCACATTTACATTGCGTGCAAGCAATTAACATAATTTGCAATTTAACATACTTTATTCATTATATCTTAGTATCTTAGTTTCATGTATCTACTCTTTAGAATATTAGGATAGTGAGCGAGGCTGAGAACAGAAACTTATTGTATCGTAAAAGTAATTTTTATGTGTATTTTTTTCTAAATATAATTTTCTATACTATTTGTAATTTTTATGTGTATTTTTTTCTAAATATAATTTTCTATACTATTTATATTGGCCTATCTAATATAAATAGATAGGCCAATTCCTTAATTTTAAACATAATTCCATATCATAAATTATTCCTTAACGTATCCATCCTAACCTAATCCTAAGTTCTGCACAGCTAGAATGACAGTTTGATTCACTTAGCTCGCGATATACAGTATAAACGCGACCTCAACCACTGGGATATACCGGGTTGCAACTCGCACCGGTTGCCTTGTCGTCAACCACTGGGGCGAAAAGAACCGCGGGTTGCCTTTGCACTGCGGGGCGCCTGATTGTGATTTGTTTTTTACTTGTTTTAAGTTTGCGTATCTTTTTAAATGATATCGAAGGTTAAATGTTCAACTAGCATCAGAGATTTGATAAAGTTTTTTTTTTTAAGTGAGTATTTATTCTACCTGTTATCTTCATAGTTCAGTAGCTTTTGAATGTCTTTGATTGTGTTATGTAATAAAGTTTTCGGCTAAGTCTACACAAAATACCATGTTATATGTTAAATAAAAAAAAACAACCTTTAAGTAGATTGGATATGCATATGTTGGTGCCAATATTGGCGCCAACAGTGTGGCGCGCCCACCGCACGCGGTTTCGCAATTTCGGACTAACAGTTCGCGCTATCCGCAGGCGACGACAGCGTCCGTATTACGTATTGTACACAAACTGTTGTCCATCAATATCAATAGCAACCTATTGATGTGAGATGCACAACAGTTATTTGTTTATGTAAGTATGAAGCACAAACTTAAGTAATATAATAATGTTTGACCTTATTTACTTAATAATTTACGACAAAAAATATTTAAGAATATACTTTTATACATAAAAGAATAGAATTAATTAAATTAAGAATGTATAAAGAATAACTATTTATGTTCCACTAAACGTCTCTACCAGTTATCTGTAAAAACATCTACCTCTGCGTTCAGACAACAGGACAACAATATTTTTTACGATGAATAGCAATAACCATTTATAGCATCTAATCTTTACCGAATATCCTTAGTCTCCTTCGCAATTTCTATCGCCTATCCCCATACGTAACAAAACCCGTCAGTTTGTCCGCAGGCGTGTGGATATCTGAAATCTGTCGGCCGTAAAATCCTTTGGCTTAAATCGCTTATAGCGCTTAAGCATCGCCTCATCACGCCGCTCCCACATAGCATTTGTTTGTTAGTTTTTTTTTGTTTGTACGACTTGAATGTCCTTTCATTTGGCTTTCAGTACGATATTGTGAAATGTGTTTGAGCCAAACTTTTAGTATTTTTCTGTTTGGAATAATGAGAGTAGCCGTTGGAGCGCAAATGTATCCAATAAGTTAAAGCTGTACCTAAAAAGCTGCTTGTCACCAACCAAAGAAAGAATGGCAAAAAAACGTTTTCTTGTTTCTGAACGAAATTCATATTTTTCTAGTGGACCTATAAAAATGTTATAATTCACGTCAAGTGCTAGTATGCACTACTTAGCTTAAACTACTATTTTTGTAGATTAGACACTCACGAAAAGAAAATTTTGACGACCTCCGGTCGAGTGGCGTACGCACCGGTTTCAAGGTGTCGCTAGCTCTGAGGTCGGGGGTTCGAGCCCCGGACGGGTCATTGTAGAAACCAACTTTTCTACATTGTCCCGGGTCTGGGTGTTTGTGGTACCTTCGTTGTTTCTGAATTCCATAACACAAGTGCTTCAGCTACTTACTTTGGGTTCAGAGCAATGTATGTGATGTTGACCGCATTTATTATTATTATTAAAATATTTTTAAAAGAAGCAAATTAAAGGAAGGAAAATACCAAGATCTTAAATAAAACATATTTTATATAATGTTTCCTAATTTTTTAATTGTATCGCCGAAATAAATATCACATTCTGTAGAACAAATCGTGCAATCGGTTGAAAAACGGGGACTATCCTCTCGTTTGTTGGAATTAAAACTGATTACTTGAACAATCACTTGCTTCATTTGTTTTTACGGTTGAACATTTTATTGTCATATAATTTGGATGGCCCAATTAATTTGGTTCCGTGGTTTCGTAAGATCATTTAATGGTAATTATCTGGGATGGGATGGTTTTAATCACAGAACATTGAATTCTTGTTTTAAATGTTGTGTAAAGTAGAGCATATTTGTTTCTTAATGCGCCTTTACTTTGAGTCTTATAAATCAGTAAATGAAAATTAAATTCTGAAATTGTACTGTATTCGAATAACATTTAGTATTTTATAAAAACTAATTCATTTACAACCTTCTTAGTTTTACTCCTGACTTACCTCTATTTGGTATTGCTAAAAACATGGACTTAATGTACTAACGTTTCCATTTATAAAAAGTAATTTTAAAGGGAGTTAGTGCTCCATGCACAAAAAAAAGTGTTTAAGAGAAGTGTGTCAAATAAAAGCTACTGAAAGTTGTAAACTACACTTTTTAAGCTCAAAATAATGTCTTTTCCATCTCTATACATATATATGAAGTAGCAATATTCGTTAAAAAACCCTTCAACTTATTTGAATCAAGAACCAGTAAACGTCACCCGGACGAAATTCAAGCCAGGCCTCATAAGACAGCATTACACTCAAAAAGCTTTCTGGGAATGGCTTCGAAATTATTTAATATGTTACCCACCCTTATTAGAACAGAGAATGACATTAACAAATTTAAAAGAATGCTAACAGATTTTATGGTTAAATAAAAAATATAATTAAAAAAATTAAAAACACGCCTGCCATGTCAAAAAAAAATAAAAACAAGTCAAATATTTGCAGTCGGGGGATCTGTAATGAATTGTTCCAAGTAACCGACCCCGACTGCAAATATTTGACTTGTTTTTATTTTTTTTTGACATGGCAGGCGTGTTTTTAATTTTTTTAATTATATTTTTTTTTTAATACCTTTTAGTGAACAACAAAAAAAAATCATGACACAACACAAAAAAATATATCGTTCGGAACCCTTTGCAGGCGATTTCAACTCACACTTGACCATTTTTTAATGTCCACATAGCCTATGTCACTCGGGATAACTCAAAGCTTCTAAAGATACCACAAACATTGAAATCGGTCAAGCCTTTTAGAAGTTATGGTGGAATAAAGAAACTCACAAACATACATACATACATACATACATACATACATACATACATACATGAACCCTGAAAACATAACACTCCTTTTTGGGCAGTCGTGTAAAAAGCGTACTATTCCATTGGTGAATTCTTAACAGATAGATACATTAATTCTTATTAAGTTTGGCGCTATGTTGTACTGTCAGATTTGTTTAAGTTCCTATGATATTTAAAATTTAATTTGTATAATTCAAATATTAAAATGCTTATCCTATTAACCTATGTTTCACAAATACACAATTTATAATTTCAATTTAACTCATATACCTACCTACCTATAATATTTTACTCACCTTCATTGGAAATTAAAACATCAAAACATAACCAACCACTGGCTTTTAAGACAGTAGTGACTAAAAAATCAATACGAACGTAAGTACCAATTTTTAATTAAATTGACAACATATTCCATAAACGGAATCTATATAGCTAACACTTTCCCTCATGACTATCTATACTAATATTATAAAGCTGAAGAGTTTGTTTGTTTGTTTGGTTGAACGCGCTAATCTCAGGAAGTACTGGATAGAATTGAAAAAATCTTTTTGTGTTAGATAGTCCATTTATCGAGGAAGGCTTTAGGATACATAACATCACGCTGCGACCAATAGGAGCGAAGCAGCAGTGAAAAATGTCACAAAAACGGGGGAAAATATTCATACTTGAAAGCTTCCGTTGCGTGCGCTGCGTAAACGGTTCGAGTTACCCAAAATATGTGTATGAAAGAATTGTTCCTCTTTGAATGATCTAAAAAAATGTCTCCGACAGTATATGTCTATCTTTTAAAATTGACTCACTATAACCTTTTTTAAGGTAATCATTTGGTCGAAATTAATGCATTATTGCCAATTATTTGCTACAGAGTTTTATCAACATAATCTATACTAATATTATAAAGCTGAAGAGTTTGTTTGTTTGTTTGTTTGGTTGAACGCGCTAATCTCAGGAAGTACTGGATAGAATTGAAAAAATCTTTTTGTGTTAGATAGTCCATTTATCGAGGAAGGCTTTAGGATACATAACATCACGCTGCGACCAATAGGAGCGAAGCAGCAGTGAAAAATGTCACAAAAACGGGCGAAAATATTCATACTTGAAAGCTTCCGTTGCGTGCGCTGCGTAAACGGTTCGAGTTACCCAAAATATGTGTATGAAAGAATTGTTCCTCTTTGAATGATCTAAAAAAATGTCTGCGACAGTATATGTCTATCTTTTAAAATTGACTCACTATAACCTTTTTTAAGGTAATCATTTGGTCGAAATTAATGCATTATTGCCAATTATTTGCTGCAGAGTTTTATCAACATAATATTAACTAAAATTATCATTTACGCAGAAATACTTTTTTTTTAAACTTCTTAATCGCTGTCATAATAACAGAAATTGACGCAGACGAAGTCGCGGGGATCAGCTAGTAATAATATAAATATGAAACAAATCTAACAGAAATTAAATGATTCAATTTCACAGTTAACGTAAATTTGAACAACTCCAACAGAAATTCCACAAAATATTATCCCAATCTACCAAATTGATAGTTTTTTCAAAATACGCCACGCTCAGGTACGAGCGGACATCCAGACCGCATTTAGAGTGAAACCCGCAACACACGTCGAGCGCACGCAACGCCATACACTTGTGGTTTTAAACGGTAATGTTGCAATGCAGTAGGAGGTAATAAGCAGATTAATTATTGTAACTGTAACTATGCTTTACAAAATAAAATCATTGAGAGCGGTCCGGTTTTTTCATAGTAGAATATTTTTGATGTGAAACATCTATAGCCGCACGTAAAACCGATTTCTGGCGTGGCGACGCATGCCGTGGTGACGTGGCGCGCTTGCGCGAATGGCGCATGCGCGCCACAAAAAAAATCGTAATATTTTATTTTATCATTATGACATATTTAGTTCCTATCGCAATCTGTTCTTTTCTGCATATTACTTTTACAAAATAATGTCGATGTTTCACATCTGCCAGTTTCACTTTAGGTATAGTTTATGTCCAGCTAGAAGGAAGCTGACTGAAGTAAGTTATGAATTGACTGAAATATTTCTGGATGATAAGATAATCCTATCCTTGATCGATTGCTTTAAACCGTGTCGAAGTAACACATGGAATTAAAAAAATATGTCAAGAAAATTATATATTTATATTCCTAAAAGGACATAAGACCAAAGTTTGCGACAACTGCCTTTAATGTTAGTGAATAAATAAGTGATTCTAACTATCAAACGATTTAGTTTGCCTGTTTTCCAAAAGAGGATACTTCCGCATCCTCATAAACTAAAACAAACTCTTTAGTAACGACAAGCGTTTTCCAAAATATCCAATACACCAAAATAAGCCCATTAAAATAAGCCTCTAAACTGTAGACCCGCAAACTTCTACTTCCCAGTAATTATAGAGTTAAGAAATTCTAGAGAGTATACAGAACCTTTACCATGAACTCTTAGAGCAGTATCGTAGCTGTTGTGGAAGCGAGATGGCGCTATACACCTCACGTAGCAACGTCTCGCTCACACGATGGTAACGTTCTTGCTTTAAGAGTTCTTCGTAACGCGCCGATAGTTAAAGAGTTACAAGCACTTAGTGAATTTATATAAGGTTTGAGTAAACTACGTGGGGGAATTTCAAGAAGGAAATGCATTAAACTATTATGTGAGTTTGTAATTCTTGCTAATGAAGTTCCCTTGATGGTGGAAGGTGAATTTGGACTGGTTATAACTTGGGAAGTGGTTGGTAGAAATGTTGGCGGTAGCCTTCTTGAGAGTTATTATAATCATAGATCATTAATCATACTTGGGCCTGCTGTCTGTAAAGCTGAACATAGTTTACAGGAATGTTGGTCGTAGACTTCTTGAAAATGCATGAGAATCATGGATCCATACATTTATCATCTTTTGATATGCTACCTAAAACATTCGTCTAAAAACTTAAACCATTATTTGTTTTTACTCATGATTCCTAACCTAACAGTTTAAAATGTAAAAAAAAATGCTTTGCTTAATTTGAAACTTCATTCCATCAAAACGGTAACTATGATTTATGTAAAAATAAAACTTAAATGAAACAAATCCATACTACCAAGTACTCACTTTTCTGTGTCTCAGCATTTTGTATTAAGATATTCCGCACAGCAACAAAACATCCCGGTAAAGTACCAACAAAACAGGGTCGTTCCAATTTCCTATCGAGCGAATATTTGGCGATCGCTCGCTATTTGAATAGAGTTAACCCTCTTCTAGGCCGTGATGGAGCGATGATTGATTCCTGTTTACACGGAGGGTACGTTGCAATTTAATATCTTATTGTTAATCGGAGGCTAGTGTTGATTCTATGGAAACATAGGGATAAGAGATAGATGAGCGGGCGCGTTAGTGTTGAAAACAGATACTTTGCCTTTTTTGATGAATAGTGTGGTGAAGAAAGATCCGAATCGCGCGTTGCTGTTTTGTAAACAGATACGAGTTTTTTTATCGATTTACAAACAATAGTGTGGTGAAAAAAGATCAGAATAATTTAAAAAAATACTATTTAAAAAACAATTATCAAAAAATAGTCTGTAATGAGTCTATAACCTTAATTTGTATATCAACATTTTTACTGTTTTAGTAGACCTCTCTAGAAAGTTAATAGATATTTAAGCTAAGTGAAAATATAATTTTTGTGTTATGCTTTTAATTACTTACGCAAACTATTATTATTATGCAAACCTATTTTGATGACAAAACAATTAACCAAAACGTATTGTGCTCAAAATGTCACTTTAAATTAAAAAATCACAAGAGAAGCCAACGTTTTACTTATGTTGTGTTTCCTCGATGTAGCGAATACTGTTTTTATTTATTCTGCGACCATTGTATTTTTTCGGGCGTTTGTGCGAAAAACTCGCAGTAACATTTTTGCATTTTGATGGGTGAACTGAAATTCAATATTACTTCGTTCCCTGTTATTTCGTAGTACCTATCAATTTTATTTTTAACTACTGGAAACTGCATTGGATTTGGAATAATAGAGAACTTTTCTGTGAATCAATGTTGAGTTTATTTTTTAATGCCGAATGCTGTGAATACAACTTCATTCAATTTTAAATATCTATTTTTTTTTTTAATAAATAAATGCGGACAACATTACATACATTGCTCTGAACCCAAAGTAAGTAACTAACGCACTTGTGTTATGGAATTCAGAAACAACGAAGGTACCACAAACACCCAGACCCGAGGCAATGTAGAAAATTTTGTTTCTACATTGACTCGTCCGGGGATCAAACCCGGGACCTCAGAGCCAGCGACACCTTGAAACCGGTGCGTACGCCACTCGACCACGGAGGTCGTCGTATTAAAAAAAAATAGTGTTATGTTCAATTAATTCATGATTTAAAATAACGGTGTATTGCTTGTATTTTAAAGCATAATAGTCGATACAAATCACATTATCAATCAACAGTGAAAAAAGTGTATTTAGGGAAATAACATTAGGTATGTAGGACCGCTTCACGTGCATCATAGCTTGTCGTAGTATTTGATAGTAGTAGTAGGTTCTTTATGCTGATGATCTTGCACTAGCTACCCAGACCGCTAATTCCGCAGAGGCTGAAGTCAACCTCACGGACGCTTTAAAAGGACTTGCAGCATTCTACAAAAACAATTCATTACGTCCGAATCCATCGAAAACCCAATCCTGTGCTTTCCATCTGCGCAATCGCCAAGCAAGTAGGACTCTTAACATCTCCTGGCAAGGTGTGGCCATTGAACACTGTTCCCAACCCCGATATTTAGGTGTCACTCTGGACAGATCTCTTACATATAGAGCCCATTGCTTGAAAACAAAGCAAAAAGTATCCACCAGAAATAATTTACTCCGGCGTCTAACTTCAACGACCTGGGGAGCATCACCGCAGGTTCTGCGCACAACAGGCCTATGTCTATCTTTCTCTGCTGGAGAATTTGCATGCCCAGTGTGGCATCGATCCGCCCACGCTAGAGAGGTGGACATAGCGCCTAATGACACTTGCCGAATCATTACCGGGTGTCTCAAACCTACCCCTCTTGAGATGCTGTACTCTCTGGCGGGCATTGCGCCTCCAGATGTACGACGTAAAATAGCCTGCCGTATTGAAAAAAATAAGCAAGAGACGGATAGGCGTCATCCTCTGTATGAACATCATCTTCCACGGGCCCGTTTAAAGAGCCGGAAGTGTTTTCTGGCTCATACGATTCCCGCTAAGGATAGTCCAGAGGATGAGAGATACGATTTGTGGAGAACTAGACACCCCACCCCGCCAAACTTTGTCCTTCCAGCACAACAACTGCCTTCAGGACACGAGCTTCAGTGGCCCATTTGGAAATCTCTCAACCGATTACGGACCCAAGTGGGTCGCTGCAAAACAAACCTTAGCAAGTGGGGCATCGTCGACCCAACACTTGTCGCATGTGAGTGTGGTGCCCCATCGCAGGACATGGCACACCTTTTGTCCTGCCCGTCCTGCACTACCACCTGCACTCTCCAGGACGTGATGGAGGCCAGCGACCTAGCCATCCAGGTTGCAACTTTTTGGTCAGGAAGAATTTGAGTTGGATCTTTGACTCGATAAGAAGAAGAAGAATAGTAGTAGGTATTGCATGGTAATTATAGATTAAGACCGTCAAACTTATCTTAGGATGATGCATTTTCTCGCAAAGTAAACGAACACATTATACGACAGCTATTTGTATATATCTATATACTGTGTACTTAAACAGTGAAACTATCAATGGTGAAGTTTAACCACTGATGTGCCGTCAAAAGTAATAAGTCTTCAAGATACGCGTACCATTTTTTCCCAGTCTTACTATGGGATACTGTGTTCCCCAGTAAAATGGGTTGTGGAGGTCAGATAGGCAGTCGCTCCATGTAAAATACGGTGTTTTAGCTGAATCCGGTAAGACTGGTAGCCGACCCCAACATAGTTTGGGAAAAAGGCTAGGCAGATTGATTGATACGCGTACCATTTCTTACTCCTTATGTTTCCAAATTCTAGATTCAGCCGTTTGCTACGGCTCCATTGTTAATTATTATAAACGCTTTCAGTTATTGTTGTGTTTGGTGATTAAAATTTGGATTGTAAACGGGATGAAACAATTCGAGCGGAAAATTCTCATAGAAATCTAAATATTAAATGTTTGACTTGTGAAACTCGAAATAGGTCAGCGAGTTAATATAAAACAGTATTTAAATCGTCTATATATAAAGATTAATTAAGAACTATGAATAAAGTACTATTATTATTTGTAAGTATTACGAATCGTTTTATTATACCTAATTATGTACCTATACTAAATAATAATTGATTTTAAAAAAAACTACTTTTACAGGTATCATGGTCACGGGCAGACTGTGACCGTGACGCCTGCAAAGGTGTCGAAACGTCGAGACCTTAAACCTAAATAAAAACCGCGAAAGAGTCCATTTTTTTTTTTAATAAATATAATTGTATACTTTACTAAAAACGCTTTTTTTATGATTCTCAACAATTTTAGCGCCCATTTAGTATCGAAAAGTAAATATCTTGGTTATTAAAAAACTCAGTGTTTATATAGACTAGCGATGGGACGTAAGTTAAACAAGATACATAACAAACTTATGTTATAAAACTTCAAGAGACTTAATTCGTTTACTTTGCGACAAAATTTTGCTCACAACTTTAATCTTACTTTTAAAAAGTGTTTCATATTTTAAATATTTTGTAACGAAACTCTTTTAAGCGCTTACTAAGCTAGTGACACAGAATATTATATACATGAAATGAACCTAATGAGATACAGTGGCGTACAATATATTATGATGACACACTGATCGATATAAAATAAAAATTACCTATTTTCGTTTATTATTATACTGAAAAATATATTGTTATATTCATTACAAATAGTTTTGAGTAAACTCACTAAGGTTATAGTAGGGATATAGTTAAAGTAGGCACTAACCTACTATAACGTAACGTAACGTAACTGAGTGAGTTTGCCTTCGATTTTCATTCCGCATATATCATGAAAATAAATCATCAACATTTTCTAATACCCCATTTATAATATTAAATACCTCAAAATTAACTCCAAATTCAAAACAAGTCTCTCCATAGTAACACGAAATGAAATTACAATATCATCAATCTTCATGAGTTCGAAATTCAAAACACTCCAGTGATTGTCTTTGAACTATAAAACAAACTTCTACATTTACTGAGTGGTGTGTCGTGTTGTTAACCGCAGGTCTTGATCGTTGCATGACACACGGTTATAAAATGAGGCGAATAAATAATATGAAGGATTCATGTGTGTCAACGGTGAAATAAAAAAATGAAATAGAGTGTGGACTTTTTGGTGTGTTACGCATTTGAAATTAAGTATTTTTGACGACCTAAAGATTACACACCTATGTGTCTCTTGTAACTCAAAAGATTCATCTTTTTTGTAGTTTATAAACAGCTCAAGGCAGTAATTATACTGAATAATATTTTAGTAAACAGTAGATACATTGATAGCAATTTTTTTTTTCATATATTATATTCCTTTCCTCTGTCCGTCTAATGTAGATAATTATAATAGAACCTTTACATGTTTTCTCTTTGAAAACCTTAAATAACATTGGCGACTCAATTGTTCGTCTTTTTAACTAGCAATGTGTCTCTAAGTTAAAGAAAATATCTAATCATATTAATGTAGTCGCAATGCAGCCTAAAAAGTTAGTGCCATTAGGGCATTATCGATGGGTTTCAAATTGCACCAACCCTATGGGGAATCAACCCTGTGGTTTTCTAAGGGGAGACAAACTATTTTTAGGGTCCGTCAATTTTGAAATGTCCCCAGAAATTATATTAGGCATTGTGCAGGAGTCGTAAACAAATTATAGTTGATAAAATATTAGGGTGTTTTACTGGTTAGGTTATTACCAGAAGCATTATGTTATTCTTGTGACACGGCTACTTACCTTGTTTTTAAGTTTATAATTTATTTAAGTAGATAATTTGTTTGATTCGATAAAATTAGATTAAAATAAAATCACTTAATAAAATTAAGATTGAAAAAAAGTCATAAATAAAATAATCATTGATTTTTTTTACTTTTTGATTACACAGAAGTAGCAAAAAATTCCATTATAACACTATGTCAATTACATATCTGCAACTAACATGAACAAATTAGTTTGCGTTTCTGTTCATTACGTGAAAATAATACATTAATCAACACACGACACTGCTAAAGACTAACAAAGGACGACGGTTATATCTCTCCGATTTGCATTCTACCACAAAAAATTGATACAAAATTTCCTACATAATTTGCATGCGAGCAACATGTAAAATCCTTTTCCACATTGAATTGCAAATTCGACCACATTCAGGGCCAACCTAATAGTCGCCAAAACTTTAGCCCACTTTAACTCGAACTTATGTGATAAAAACATACCTCGGTGTAAAGTTCCTGAAAATTCAAAGTAACTGGCCAATTTGGGCGGAGACACTTGTTAAACCTCATCAACTCCTTGCCAAGTGCTGACCAAAAACTTGGACGAAATTTGCTTCACAACTTGGGTGGGGTCAAAAGTTATCTTACATGGAGATGAAATTGGCGCTCTATTCCTGCGTGGTAACTATGAGCGCTTATAACAGGACGGGGAGCGAGACGCAGCTACGTACATTGTAGTGCTCCGTCTCGCTCACATAACGGCCAGAGTCCTGCTTCTAGAGCGCGTAGTACAGCCACTGGTCTCCTATCAAAGTTGGGAAAGTTATGTTTATTCGAAAGTTTTGTCGTCAACACTTCATTTTTGGCATTTATTTTATGACTAAAACATCCTTGAAGTCATCTCAAGAGTATCTAGGTCAGTCCTAAAACTTCCAAGTTTTAAACTCGAAACGAATTAAAATTATTCAGTATCTAGTTTCAGTTCAGGAAATGGAAATTGTTGTTGCAGTCACGCGTTATCAATAAGGATGAGTCATAAGTTTCAATTTAATTTATCTAAAGCATTCTAGATTGATGTGAAGACATAGATGTGTTCAATCAGATCTTGCAGTTATATGTAAGACCTGAATATAGTTCAAGAGAATAAACACAAGCCTCGGTCTGCTTTAAAAACCTCATTACTCCCGCAAAGCCTTAAAACAATTCACACGTCGATAACATAGGCGGCAATATTTCCGGCCACGATTTCCAGTTAAGAGACAAACTCTATTTGCTGAATAAATTCCAGTTCAGACTTCGGCGATGTCGTCTGTATTTGAAATCGTGCCAAGTCTCGCAATCAGAACAGAATGTAGGCCAAGGGGCTGCAGATGGAGGCTTTCGGCTTTTTTGTCTGACGTAAACAAAGACAGGTTGCAGACATGAGTGTTTTAAGCTATTTTCGTGTGGAGTTTGAATACGGTGGGATTTAAAATTCTGTTGTTTAAGGGCCTTGCAATCTTGAGAGGGTTTTTGTGACAGTTATTTTTGTGATGACTCTTTTCAATTTTCTAACAATCGTCAACTTGCGTACAAGTCTAAAAGTGGTCAATTCTGTATGTAACCCATGTCTAGTAGTAAATCTGGCTATATTCAGAATTGTTGGCTAGCGATGACCTACTCGTGTAAGATTTTTAATTTATACGCATAAATATTAATTCATGACATTAAAAACTTTCAAAGAAGCTTTATAATTCAACATTAAACTGAAACCTACATTGTCTCACTAGTTAATACCCTTTCATATCCCCACGTTAATATGATAGATCGTTAATCAAGAATATTCCTTTTGTTGTTTAACATTTTTATTGCAACACTTTATTATTTTCCATATGGTTGTTCCCATTAAAAGTCTTGATGTTCCTGTCGATGACTTTAATAACTTGCGTGGAAATAAAACACCTGTCTAAATTCCTTTTAACCCTACATTGAAGTCTGAATATGAACAGCCTCGTTGGCCTAGTGGTGCTAAGCGCGACTGCTACGCTAGAGGTCTTGGGTTCGATTCCCAAGTCGACCAAGGTGTTATTGGGTTTTTCTATGAAATTCTCAGTAGCAGGTCGGAGTTTGGATTTGTGCCCGGTTAGTGGCAATAGGCTTACCCCCTATTACATGGGACATAAACAAACCGGCGAACTGTGGGTGTACATTGGTACACCTCTGCCTAACCCTTCGGGGATACAGGCGTCATGATATGTTATTGAAGTCTGAAGGTATTTAGAGGGTGTTGAAATCTATATAATCTAGTAGGGATGTGATACAAGGAATATCTATCCCATATTTGTCGGTAAATATGCCTCGCCGATCAAACAACATATCCGATGGAATATTTATTCGAACCTTTAAGATTCCTGCTCTCTTGAGGGACAAGTGAAAAGCGGAAGCTGGGTGATTCATAAAAGCAGAGTCGGGTCGGATGATTTAAAAATAATTCGGTTGTCTTGTAGCTTTGAAAGAATTTCATAGATTGCTTTACTACTAAAACTATTTTTCACGCTGTTAGGTGCTTAAAAAAGGATGCTGAATCCATTCACATTTATTAGTTTTTATAAAGTGTGATGTAGCAAAATAGATTAAAAAGAAAACACATTAAATACGAAAATATGTTTGATGAATGAGATAATAAATAAAATACATCTAATATTAAACTTTTTATATTAAGATGTTTATTTGCTAACTTTCTAATTCACCTATAGAATAGCACAGGATTTCCTAATAACATACAACATTCAGTGTTTACTGAAAAATTATTAAAATAAAAATAAAAAAGCTTTTAACTTGCACAGCAGCATTTCAAAGAAACAGGAATGGTGAATAGTCTCACTTTTCTGCACCGTTGAGCTGTATGCCATGAATATACGGAAACTTTCAAAGTGGAAATCATTCCTTCCGCGAGAATTCATCGCGGTGTTATTTTTAAAATTTCATCTTAATCTCGCACGGCGAACTTTAATGTTCATTTCAGTAGAAGGTGCTTTAAAAAATAAGAATTTAAATGCTAATGGAAAACATTCTAACGGGCTTTCAAACTAGCGTAGATCTTTTAGAACGAACTAGAAGACATTTTTTAACAGTTCACTTAGTTCAAATAAAGGCGATATTTCTTTTATAATATAATATTCCGGCACAACTCACACACGGTTATCTGATTCCAAGCTAAGCAGAGCTTGTGTTATGGTAACCAGACAACTGATAAACTTACTTATATATTTCTAAATACATCATCATCTGCCTAGCCTTTTTCCCAAGCCTTGTTGGGGTCGGCTACCAGTCTTACCGGATTCAGCTGAATACCGTATTTTACATGGAGCGACTGCCTATCTGACCTCCACAACCCATTTTACTGGGAAACACAGTATCCCATAGTAAGACTGGTTGTCAGAATTGACTTAACGATTGCCAAAGATGTACGTATGACAGTCGGGACCTACGGCTTAACGTGCTTTCCGAAACACGGAGGGGTCTCGGTATGTTATAAATGGTCACCCATCCACGGACCAACCGCGGCGAGCGCGGCTTAACCTGTATTATCGGTTAAACCGTACGGCTTACACTTAGCCACGAGCCCCTCTATTTCTAAATACATACATATTATAAATAAATTACACGCAGACACAGAGCAAATGATCATGCTCATCACACAAAGATATGTCCTGCGTGGGAATCGAACCCACGATCTCCGGTATAGCAGTCAGGGTCACTAACCACTAGACCAACAGGCTCGTTCTTTCATTAGTGAATACTTGTATAGTTTTAGTTTTGGAATGATTTAGCACTTTATTTACTTATTTTTTGTTTTTTAATCATGCGTTATTATATTTTTGTGACATTAAACAATCAAACAAACAAGTAATTACTCACATCATATTTAATTTAATTTAAACGAAACCCAAAGGACATTCAGTACCAAAGGACCAAATAAATTGGTCCTCGGACACCACTTTCCAACTCTTAAACATTAAATCATCAAAACAAACATAATGCATTCGTACTTCAAAGCGGAAGGACAGTATCTACCCTCACGGGCCAATTGTCACACTTTCCAATTACTACACAAAGCGGGTATCGCACCGTTTCGCACATAACAAAGGGTAGCTATTCCGGCCACTTAGCCCCCTTTTACTCTTTGTAGCGCATTTTAAATATCTATCTGTAGATGTTACTGATGTATCGTAACATTTATACTTTTATAGTTGTGTTGCCCGCTTTGGATAGTTTGAATTATAAGTGTTTTTTTTTATTTCAGTAAAAGGATATATTGTATATATATAAGAGAACATTAATTTAACATGATAATCAATTTAATTTTGTATTCACATTTATAAAACACACTACCCAAGTTAAATTAACATTTGACTTCATTAACTTTTTATATTCTATAATCATTTAATTAATTTAATTATCTAGTTGGGTGTATACCCAGGTAGTAGGTAAGTACTTAATACTTATCTTGAAATTTAGTATCCCAAAATTTGGGCCATCTTCGTAACAGTCAATTCGGGATATAATAAAAATTGAAATTAAACACAAAAAATAAATAAAAAAACAAACATTTAGAATTTCAAAGTTTGTATTCTAAACAGGTACCTTACTATCCATTACGGTACGGTGTGACACACAGCCGTTCAATGCTGAAAGCGCACCGATGCGTTCCGACTCCAGCAATTATTTCACTTTTCACTCGCCCGAGCGGAAAACTTCTTGGATTCAAAAACTTTTGTTAGATAAAGCTGGCAAGGAAAGGGTAATTTAATATTGGTAGTTTTTTTTAAAGTAACTTAAAAGAACATTGTACAGTATTGTTTTGGAAGTATCGTGTTTTATGGCAACACTTTTGTAGTCAGAGATTCTTTGCTACACTTTTTAAAATTTTAAATTCTGAGTTGGAATAAAATATTGGGTATTCGACGTTAAATGATTATTATAAAAAGTCAAAAAGTAAAATTAAATACAACTATTTAATTTTACCACTTAGGACAGCTAACAGATAAAATTTATTTTATTGTTTACGTTTTCAAATATTACTAATAAGACTAAGTCAATTTTCAGTATCGTGTTTATGTTCTTAATAAACAATTATTATTGCTCACATGAAGTATTAGAATAATAATTCTTACAAAAAAAAACCGACTTCAAACTAAGTCTTATATTTATTTCTTATGGATCCCACTGTCAAAACTGGACCACACGGGATGCACCAGCTTTCGAATAAAAAAAGAATTATCAAAATCGGTTCACCCAGCCGAAAGTTATGAGGTAACAAATATAAAAAAAAATACAGTCGAATTGAGTACCTCCTCCTTTTTTGAAGTCGGTTCAAAAAGTAAACAACCGATTTCCTTTTTTCATACACAAACAAACAAAACATTAAGCTTTAATTAAAAATATACGAAACAGAACATTGTGGTAAGCATAAACATTCCAAAACGGTAATGAATTCAGGTTAACCGCTAATTTGGAATTTACCAAACTTTGTGGTATTGTTTATACGAAACTTGACAATATTTTCTGGGAAAGTTAGAATTCAATTTCATGTTGGTTGGTAATTAAAGAAAAATGTGTGATTCGAGTGAAAATAACCGTTTCCCCGGTCGTTGTTCACTGGGTTCGTTCTAGTTAAAGGATTGGTGGCACGCAAATATACTTCAACTGTATAGATAACATTTCCTGGTTTAAAATGTTTAGATACATTTAGGTTCTAGGTAATTATAGGGCCTCATTATGACACAACTTGTACGACTGTTCTTTAATTTTGGACGTGAATTAATTGTAGGGCATGAACGTTATATACATATTTATTAACGACATAATGCTAAAACTATGTTCCGCTTTTAATCTCTGCCTTATAAAGCCTCAGGTTAATGACACTTGACCTTTCAAGGTTAACGTATTTATGATAATTAAAAGACATGACTTCCTTAATCCTTATTTAATTTTATGGCAGACAATTTGCACGTTAAATGCCAAACCTCTGCGTTTTAACACCAAAGAACGCACATTAATAAAACATAAAAGTTAAAAAAAACTTTATCCGGTACTGCGACACATTATGTTGTGGAGACATGCTATGCTCGCATGTCTGTCAACCATTTTATTCAATGCCTAATACTGTGGTACAATGTATAAGAGTATACTCCTTTCGTCGTTCAATTTAGAGCCTTTTGAGGGCTGTGAACAGTCAGGGGTTATGTTTATTATGTGTTAAATAACTACATTATAAGTATGCATAATTTATTTAAATGATTGACAAATTTTTAATTGTCCTTTTTCTGTGCAATAGAATACGTATTAATATATGCTAAATCGGGAAATGTGTTTTCTACGGTTAGTGAAATTTAGGCGTAACAGATAAGTAATTAAGTCATATTACAACTATACAACGAACAAATTCATACAATATTACAGACACTAAATATGCCATACTTGATACCAAATTATTTATTTATTTATTTAATATATTTATTTTACCTTATTTTTGTTTTTCCGGGGTCAAAACACAACAGCTTCCACTCACAAATTAGGCCTCACACACCATATTCTAAGGACCACAAGTTTCTAGGTTTACGACTTTATAATGACGCGCTAAGCTATGAAATATGTGTTGTTAGTACATGATTAAGTTAATTTTGACATTCAAACCCTTAGGTGTGTTCTACAATAATTATTTTAAGCAAATAACTCACTTGGTAGTATACGTTAGTATCGGCTTAGGCGCCACTGCTCTACTTTTTCAAAGCGAGTTAATAACTTAATCTACTCGGGCTATGAATATTTAAACTTAGTTCGTATTTAGTTTGATTAATGAAGTCCTGTATTTGTAGAAAAAATATATTTTTCTACGAAAATGACCACCGGTTTTATGAGCGTCAATAATATGAATATACTCGTACATGTGTAAAGTAAAATTATTCTTTCAATCGTTTCATTGTTATAAAATTGAAAAAGAAGAACGATTCCATAATATAATTAAAATTAAATAATTATAATTATGCTCGTGCAATGCTCGTGCCTTCTCTATATGGGAAAGAGGCCTGTGCCCAGCAGTGGGACGTTTATAGGCTGGATTATTATTATTATTATTATAATAAATGTTCATACATTGCCTTATTTTCAAAACTAAACCATCCTTACTCATTCACAGTCCACAATTTTGCCAATGCCATAGCAATATTTTAATTAAACATTCCTCAACACACAAGCATTTACGGTCCTATGAATCGGGCTAACTGCATCTGAATTCAAAGTTAGCGCCATTTTCAATGGCCACCACCTCTTAGCCGTAACGCCAAGTTTACGATACAAAGTCTAAACTATCGCGGTTCGACATGACTACCGTTCTAGCCAGATTAAGCGAACTTCGGATAACTTCGGCTAACTTCGGGGAACTCCGGCGAACTTCGCCAGATTCGTAGCTAACGGTTAAGAAGCAAAACAATACAGGGTGTTGCTTTAGAAAACTGGTGATGAAGTTTGATACACAGTCTGAAATTACAGTTAAATAATTGAGTCTCGGAGTTGTAGTGAAATGTTTACACGTTTGCATTGTTGTTTTTAATTTAAACGTAGAATTAACAAATATAGTTGCGAATTTGCTTTGAATGAATAAAATTAAATTGCTTTATTGTTTTGAGATTCAGTTTTCACTGATTGCTTGTGAGTGCTTTATGATTCGTTAATTATTTTTAAGTAACATAACAGTTACAAAAAAATAGAGTTAAAAAAACTTCTTTTCTTTTTCCTAATGTATTTCAACTATAGGTCTAACAGAAAATTGAATATCGATTTAAAAATACATTTTATGTCTCTCTTAAAGGCTATCTTTAAATAAAGCATTTAATACTCATATCAAAATTAATCATACGTAATTTTCAATCTAATTTGTTGGGTTCCGTATAACACAAAATAGACGCGGTCGGACCGCGGCTTGCGCCCGTCACTCGCACACTTACGTAACCCTAAAGTATGACGCACATTTAACAACGGTATTTATTCATTCAGGTACTGAAAACGATTATAGAGACCATATCAATCAAATTCAGCTTGATCGAAATGTAAAAAAAAAAATTATACCTAATAATACTCTTATAATCAATAAAAACTATTTTTAAAGAATTTGTCTTCCCATAAGATTTTATTTTAATAAAATAAAATTAGTAAGAATGCCAAATTCACGTAGTGATTTTAGTAACGTTGAATTTTTTATTTTCGAACCTAACGAAAAGCGTATCTGTTAGACATAAAGAATGCTGATTAAATGTGTTTTGCATTTAAATGTTTGTAAAATATGTATTTTGTAATATGAAGTTAGAAGAAAATATTTAAGTGGTTGACTTATTACTAACTTTATTTTATAATAATAATAAAACGTCTCCTTTGCGTTTGGGCGTTTTTAACGGTTAAGTGAGCGAGCGACCTTATACAGATTGCATTTTGCGGCAAAGCTCCTGCATCAAAACAGAATTTTGTATGAGAACTGTAATTTACGTTAGTATATAACATAATCACCTATTTAGGCAATCAAACATAAATTAATAACTACCTGAACACTATTAATTTAATCGTGGCTGTATAATAGTTTTCAACATAAAAAAAAATCGTAAGAGGGAAAAAGGTTTGATTAAAAAAATAATTAAAAAAACCGGCTAAGTGCGTCGGACTCGCGCTCCGAGGGTTCCGTACAAACCTGTAGGTATCTATTTCTTTTGATTGCGTTGACATACAAGTTTGATTTTGTAGTAGCTTAAAGATATTATAGACCTGAGTATTTGTTGTGAATTTCAATTTAATACCTCTACGCGTTCATGAGAAAAGAAGTAGTAACATTGAAATTTTCAAAAATATCTTTTATTATTAATTAAGATGTACCTAACTAAAAATGTACTGTCAACAAAACACCATTAACAAATTCATTTGACTCAAAATACGTATCAAAGTGGTGCATGCAACGCGAAACTGTTGAAAAGTGCAGAAAATTCACACTACGGTTTTTCACCGGTTTTTCATTCCAGCAAGAGATAACAAAATACGTACGAAAATCTCGTTTCGAATACACTGTCGTTTATTTGAGTTAACAAACAAATTGCGCCTTTTTGTGCCGGCAATGAATAGGTACGTACAGCTCGGACTGCACATTTCGACGCCTAAAACTTTTGAAGTGAACACGGTTGATTGTCAATTGTTCTTGTATGAGGCATGCTACAATGTTGGTGCCTGCATGTGATGATAAAACACTGAAAAATAAAAAATAAAACTGTAGAAAGTAAATTATAACCAATTTAAAAGTCGATGACTAACGGTTTTTTCCCTCATAATGAAGTGAAGTTACATAATTTTAGTATTATACATATATATTATATCTAAGAAAACTGAAACCTTATTAATTTGTTACTAGAATAGTCGTGTATATTAAAATCATATTATTCAACTATGTCTAGCCTCTTACGTTTCGTTTCTTATCAAACATTTAAAAGACACATAGTAGGTTTTCGTATAGGATTTAGATAATATTTTAATGTATTTATTTACAAGTTCTTATCAACCCGATACTTAGGTACCTATAGAGTATTTACTACAAAACTTATACAACTGCAATACCTGCCGGCTTATCTAGTTACAACTTGCACATATCACAACTTGCTTTCTAACTTAGCGACAATATCTAAAAGCTTCTAATATCCCTAGTTCACATAGCATACGCTTGATACGAAACTTAATACGAGAGATAGAACAGTATCGCAAATTCATTAGAATTGTTTGAATCGCTGCAAACAGGGTTCAATAACCTAGCCAATGTAAGTAAAGAGTAATTTAAAAGATACTGGGCGTCTTTTGTTTTATCAGTCTGTAACAACAACAATTGAGGTTGCGAGTAGCGGTCTGTATTAGTCATTTGAACGATTAAAATTAATTTAAAATGATAAATACTTGACCAGCTAAAAAGCAACTCAAAGTTCTGACATTAATATTTGATTTCATCTTTTATCTTTAGATCATGTATCGCAATGAGTATAAAGTTACCTATGAAGACTTAAAACACCGTTATTAAATCATATATCACCAAAAAACGTTCGAAATAAAATATCTCAAATGAATCCGGATAAAGTTTGGCAACTAATTAAATTATATTTATTCAGACATAATATCAATTCTCATTTTCTTGTTCATATTACGGTCAAATGTTTGTTTTTGTTGAATACCAATTATGTACTAGGGTTACATTAGATTAAGAAGTTTTTGATATTTGCAACCCCTTACTTAGCCAACCTTAGTTTTAAAAGACGTTCTAAAATATATATCTATCAATCTCTACTTATATATACTCTTTAAAGTGACAGAGAGAGCATGAGCTTTAACAGTGACGTATACTTATTTGTGATTTAAAATTGATTATCGTTTTTATTCATACATTAACAATCACACTCGTAATGTATCTAACTGTAATACGAACTTAAAAATCCGAAATCTGACTTAATTAAAAACTGTTTATAAAAAACCCAAGCTATACGAAAACTTAAATTTAACGTTTTTTTTTTGCTTTTGACTATACAAGTACCAGGGCTACATTAGATTTAGAAGGTTACAATATTTACAACTCATGGAACAGCGAGACGTGTTTGGCTTAAAATATTCAAAATTATATTTGTATATTCGACCGCCGACGGACTAATATGAATTAAATTTTAATTAATTTTGATTTTTGCATTGTTATTTATTGTAAAATCTAATTTTATTATTATTGGATTATGGTTGTGAATGTGCAATGTCAGCGGTTTATGTTAAAATAAATGGTAATTAATTTTAACAGTGCGGTCGCTACTAATTGAATTGTAAAATATTTTGCTTTAATTAACTGTTAATTTAATTATGTTAGTATAAAAATTATTATATTCTATTGTTTGGTGTATAAAATAATGTTTAAATGTTACCTTAGTACACGTGATCGGAGATATTAGTAGCCTAAAATAAACATTAATAATGCGATTCTATAGAAAATCGATCGCAATGTAAGTTAGACATCGTGCTCATGAATTCGATTATACAACTTAACAGATTTATATTTGTAAAATCAGATTCAATAAAACTCGCTAAAACAATACAAAATTTAAATATTAGTGAATGTGAATGAAACATTCAACATTATTACAAAGCTAACTATTTCTGGCTCACCGATTAAAAAACGATGTTTAAAGATACGTTTAATAAAACCCAAAGATACACACGACCATATACACAGAACAATCACAACATCCAATAACATCCAAAACTAATCTATTCTCCGAATCCACACGAAATTCAGAGTATTTTATACCAATTTCCAAAATAACATGTCGAATGTTGGAACAAGATTATCATAAAACAAGTAGACAAACATTGGCCCAATATTGTGAGAGATCGCTAAATGTTTGTTGAGATCAGACGAGCAAATATACCGTTCCCTCCATCCTGTAAGTAAACTAACGTCGATGAAAGTGGACTGTTTATGTATATAGTGTCTTAGATTTATTGGTTGTGCTTGTTTTATTCGATTTTCTTCAGTTTTATACAGTGAATGAAGAGTAAGTCGAGCGGGCCCGGACGGGACACGGATAATGCACGGTGTAATATAAATTGATTCATACAAAATATATGAAACAGATCAAAACCGTGCCCCGTCCGTGCCCCGTCCGTGCCCCGCCCCGTGCACGGCACGCTCTAATGAGAATCATCCCTAAGTAAGAGTAAGATCTTTTGTCCGCGGCTTCATTCTTGTGGGTGTCGGTTATCGCGTCAAAAAGTATCCTATGTGGTTTTATATATGTAATTTATTAATGAAATTTAGTATCATCAAAATCAGTGTAGCGGTTACGTCGCTAAAGTGTAACAGATACAGAGAAAGAACGGCTGAATTAATTTCGCATGTATAACATAACAATGGATGTAAGCATAACCAACTGTCAACTTCTTTATTAAGGATACTACGTATGATTTAAAAACATATCTTATAATTTCATTATATAGAATGCTAGTTATACATTTTCTCTACAAGTAGCAGTCGGCTTTCGCTACGACGCGGCGTAGCTTCCAAGTTGCAAAGCCTGCTACGGCGCTGTAGCAAAAAGTCTGCCTGAGTTTGTTCACAAATCTGATTTGGCTGAGTTACAACCTTTTTTCTCGCTCGAAAGGTAGCTACTGAGAAGATCCATGATACATTTTATCATATATACTTAATCCGTTTATCAGTACCTACATAAACATTGTAGGTACTGTGACCTTTTCAAAGGTCGCGTCCCCCGAAATGTATTTACAAACAAAGGCAATAATATTCCTGTTTGCTTACATATGCGCCATTATTCGCTGTTTGGAACGTGTAAAAAATAGAATTTTAATTTTAAATTTCAATCATTATTTTATTGGAACCTGAATAAAATTATGACATTAATTTTAAATAATAAAAATACTGGCCAGAATATGGTTAAAACAAAACATAATCTAAACATTGTGCCAGCTAGCCATTAGATCGAAAAAAAAAAACACAAGTCGAGCGCAATATCGTTGCGCAGCGTTGTACAAATTGCTGGCTCGGGTTATTAACACTGTTTCACACAATAACTGGAAAATATGGATATGTAGGGGGAGGGGGGATGAAATGTGTGTCTGTGGATTGGCGCTAAAAGCTTCCTAAGTTATGGCATTAGCTGGACTTACGTGTAGGATTATCGTTCGTTATGGTACATTGGACTGAAGGTGCTTATTTAATTGTAATGGAATTATTTATTTATTTATTTATAAATTAATGTATCTACACACAACAGACAGACAAGTTAACATACAGAACAAATAGGTACAAAGGTACTGCTTATTTCAAATGAAATTTCTTCGCAGCCCTGCGACAGAATATAGGTATTTAAAAGAGACGTAGACACAGTGTGTAATAAAATAAATACCTAATAATTTAACTTATAACATAACAAAAAAAAACAACAAAATAAATACAACGCTAATATAGCTACTAATTATATAATATGTGTAGATATAGGTACATTAATTTTGAAAAGAAAGAAAGTGTTCTCTTACTCGACGCTTGAAGGAAGAAATAGAAGGAGAATCCCGTATGTTAGGCGGCAGCGCATTCCACTTATATAATATATATAATTATTATAAATGGTGTTCGAAGTTTAAAGGTGGTAATTTAATTTTTTTTTTACTTTTTTCGTTCACAAGTCAGCAATAGACTATAATATAAATGAGCCATACGAGCATAAAATTTCGACACTACATACATTCCAGTAAGGGAGGTACTTGTGCATTATTCGTAACTACTGAAATTGGAAAACAAATCATTATCTTAAAAACAGTGTCCATAGTTATGAGTTTACTACTAACAATTGACTATAATTATTAACCCATATTTGTTACAGCTGGGCTACTAAAATGACTAAAATAAATTGTGTATCACCATCAAAGACTACAATAGTATAATCACCATCATACAAGGACCGCACGTCGGTAGTCACGATAGACTACGAAAATGATCCCTATTGCCTTGAAATAAGGTCGCTGTTAAATGTGTTATAATTGATGTGCAGCAATAACCAACGCCTTAATTACAAGTTTTATGTGACACTTAAATGAAACTAAAATAATAAAGTTTATTAAATATGATATTATTTACACCCTGTTGTGGGAATCGTTTGTTTTTAATTGCATACCGTATGAATTTAGGATGATGATGATAATAAAATTGTTTTAACTTTTATTACATTTATACGACTAACTGTGGCTTCTGTGTATGGTTCACATACAATACAGCATATTGGTTAATGTGTGTGTGTGTGTGTGTGTTATAACCTTCATGGAAAATAGTTAATACAAAGAGTTCAATTTCGATAAACTTTTTACATTATATTTTGAATGATTTAAAATTGAAAATCACAAATTATTAAACTATCAATCCTTTGATATAAAGATATTGAACTTATTTAGGAATAAAAACAGATTTATTTTCACAAAATTTAGAATTTAATCGAATAAAAAATTGAAGCTCTTAAATAAAGTAAACATCAACAGCTAATCTAATATTCCATTTTCAAATAATAATTATTCATACAATCAACTTCCATAATGGCAACATTCAAATTCAAATAAATTGTCGCACGGACGCCAAGCGTAAACTCGTTACACTTGAAAAAGCGATTCTCTTTTTGAAATATTAAAAATAAAATAAAAACTAAGCGTAAACTTTGCGCCGGTCGTCGTGCATACTTCATAGTCGTGTGAGTTTCCAGAATTTTCCGCGCGAGCGAGTCTCGATCGTCGACGTCTGGTTACATTATGACACGTTGAAGATATTATTATAGAACTAATTTTATTGAATCGTAATATTTAAAATAAATTTTCTGGTATCACTTTGGTATGTATACATTGTTCCGCCTGCGTATGAAAGCAATGAATATAAATGGTCGTAACTTGTTATCTCTGCTCGAAGTACCAGGCAATCATAACCGCAATAGGTAATCATTTCATAGCAGGTTAACTCAAGTTATTAACATCGTAACGTAATGCATGTATTAAATGTATCATACTTACGTATTTTTAAATACGAATGTGTGTTTAATAATTTTATTGTATACAAACAATAGGCCATACTATCTTAACATCCTAACAGCTAAGTACTCAAAGGAAACTCAATTTTAAATCACCCTTTCTCTCCATCAAATTTATCCATCGCTACTGATAACTGCCGTATTTAGCGACAGAAATAAGACATATATGAACGTCTATTTATTTATATAAGATTTAATTTTAGTACAGTTGTAAGTGGTTGTCCTTGTATTAAAGATTTAAGTATTGAAAAATAAATAATGAGAATCAGAGAATGAACGTCTCAAAATTAAGTTGCATTTAACATTATTTCAGCATGTAGGTACTAGGCGCACATAACGCATAGGTATCCAATAATGACTGAAGAAAGTTGTTATTAAGTGAAACCATTCATCAGTGCCAGTGCGAGGCGTGTTGTATTACTTATACATTCGCCACCAACTGCTATAGAGAACTTGCCGTGTTTTGATGTATTAGTGTGTAGATAGGACTAAACATAGTAAACACAGTTAGTAGAAATTATTTTAACTGGTACATTTTAGCCTGTATTTTAAAATTGGTCTATATCTGGCAGATCGGGTTTTCCCTATTTACGTGACTGCGGCGAAAAGGAGGGTAGAGTATAAATAAATAGTTTATTATTAGGTACTTCAATTTGTACAAAATTTTACAATAATTTGCTTACTTCTAAATAAAATGCTAATGTTTAATTTGCCTGAACTAGGTAGAACCTGTGCTTCAGGCATAAAAATGCTTATTATATTATTGGTCAGCAACAAATTCACAATTACGTAATAAATATCAAGCAAGTAAAAACTAGGACGCAGTTAAAAAAAAACATAAAGCTATTATAAGTATAATATTGCTTACATAGATATTTTATTTATATCTCTAGGTAATCTTATTTACATAGCAGTTCTTCAGTCTGGTCATATTAAGACAAGCCTGGCAAATATTTCGAAACATTATTTTTACGTTTATTTAGTATGTAACTGACCTGTATGTCTATTCTGTAAATAATTTCGGTATCGAGCTTCACCTGAGTGACAATAAAGCTCACTTCAAAAGTGAACCCAATGGGCCTTGATTTGGAATTCAAATTCGAGAATACGTATTTGACATCCCACCGCGCATTCCGCTGTCGAGACATGAATATAATTTTACAGAATAGCACTACTGTATGTAATTATGTCCACTCGTAACTTCTCAACGACATAACGGCTTTCGATAAATAATGACAATTAATTAAAACTATTTGTTTATTTAGTTTTTAGATTATGTTACAAATATGTATGTGTAGATAAATAAGTTAAACAAAATGTCTCCTTTCATCAGAATAATCAAGGTTTCAAGAACGACCCACGAGTCACACAAAATGATTAGTAAACCAATTTCTTGTTATTAATTATTAAATTACGTCTATTACTCGAAACATACTGCTTTGAGTTTGATTGCAATTATGAAATAATTATTAATACAACATATTTAATTGGACATAATTGAGAAACTAATCATGGCAATTCAATTAATTATTTAACTGGGTTTTAAGATAAGTTTTATTGGTTATTTTATTAAACATCAAAATAAACGGGCTTCATATTGAGATATTTATTAAAGTTGTCTATAAAATGAGTCCAATAATTGAATAAATTGCAGCTTTAAAAAGTAAACAATATTTTTTACATGTTTGCTCCTTCATTTGAATATTGTACGGAAGTTGAGCTAATTTTTCTACGTAACTAAGTTAATAGCTGAGAGCAGGTTTAAATCCTGCGCTCCATAATTTAACTCTATTATCCCTACACAAAATCACACTCTAGTTTTTTTATCTTATTACTTATCGAACTTGCGAAGCACTCTGTTTATGAAAGAGAACGTAATTTCATTAGTACTCACAGTACGGTCCTAATGCAAAACGGAAACGCCTCTCCCTTGAGACAAACTCAATTAATTCCCTTTTAAACACGAGTCCCTCTCAATAAAAGCCTTTAAAATTTAAACACATTTTGACTATTTGAAAGATAGATTTGCGATATACATTACTGGTATTGTACGAAAGATTGGATGCCGTCTAAATTAATTTGGTATAAAGCCGTCGATGTATAGAATTGTGTGTTCAGGATGAGATAGGGTTGTGCTGTGCGCATGTCAGTAAGTAACTTGTTGGTTCGCCGAGTTCGGTTGGACGGCAGTGCGGCGCGGCGCGGCACCGCGGGCGTCAGACTCGTGTCCGCAAGTGAACGTATCCGAACGACCGGCTTCCGTATTCGAAAATTTCCGGCCAGTTTGTTGCGCGTTGCATTCGAATTTTGAATAGCGGTTGATTTTGTTTTTTAATTGTGATTATAATAGCTTTTCTTTTTATGTAAAGAATAGATTAATTTACTTTTTTAAATAAAGGATTTATTCTAGAATTTCAAATTATGTGAACTGAAAAAAAAAACAAATGACAGATACTTTTTTCAAAAATGGACGCAAAAATAGAGATGACATAAAACAAAATAACATTAAACATGTGTTAAAATGTACTCAAAAGTGAAAATAAAATGACTGTAAAGTGAAGTGTAACACAAATGGCAGCTAAAATACTTGTTATCGCTTGGGCGACCTGGCTCGCGTTGCCATTGGCAACGGGCCATCTGAACGTACTCATCAGCCAAGCTGAAGTAATGAAGTTGTTAGGTAAGACTCGATTTGATTACGAACTGCTCCAATATCTGTTATTGAATTTGAAACTATTGATTTATGGTGAGAGAATGTTGAGTTTGCTCGCTTTTAGATGAACGTTGAATAAGTAAAATGAGAATACGGATAGTATTTACATAGAGATTCGTTGTTTTTACCTTAACTGAAATAAAGGTTTGTGTTTCTTAGAACATGTTTGTGTACAAATCAAAATTCACCTTTATTTAGTAATTGTTTAATTTGTAAATAGTTATACGTATGTTGTATGTATCTTCTATTACAAATACGTTTTAATAATAAAATAAATTTTATTAATAAAATAAATTTAGGTAAGTGCCATTCCTGTTTAAATACATGCCTACAAAAGTATCTACAAATAGGTATAAGAATATGTTTATTTTGAAGTTTTCAGAAATTGAACCAATATACCTACTATAGAACAATTTACTGGGTATTCAGCGGAAGCTGGTGAATAGATTTGATGTTCAGTCTTTGTTGCATGTGATATACAAATGTGTACAATTTAAAACCTATGGACTATGTATGTATTCTCAACTTTATGAAAAAACAATTGTACACAAGATAGGATAATTGCGACAAGGTATTTTCCGCTAGTAAACCTTCATGTCGATAGAGTAATTAGAAATGTTTTACGCTAAGAGAATGAGAACTACCATCTATAAATTTTGTTTAACGTTGTTTGAACTAAGGCTACATAAAGTTGATCAAACCTGTGAGTAAAAAATATTTTCATAAAATCATTTGTAATAAAAGCGTGCTCATAATTTGATTATATTTTTTTATCCTGAATCTAAACCCTATGGATTTCTATCTCTATTTTTATTCTATATTCCATTAATAAAGAACTAGCTGCACCCAGCGCTTTTACTTGTGTCATTAATTCCCTGGGCTTTTTGCGATTAAAATTAAGCCTAAGTTATACACTATCTGTGTGTCCAAATTATCCAAATACATCGAGTGAAAGGGTAACAAACATTAATTATAATTTCATTCTCAGTTTGCACGTTACTAATAAGTTGAATAGATGAAGTTTTTTCGTTACTACAATTCTTCACATATCGCAGCCGTAGGTATGCTTAAGTATTAAAAACAAAAAAATACTGAAAATATTTAAAAGAAAAAACATTTTACCTTCATTAAATTTCGTAGGTGTACCTAACAGTATTTCGATATAACAAAAACACGCATATTTCCAACGTAAACAAAAGCGTAATGAAACGTAACCGTATACTCCATTAGTCACCAATTTATTAATATTTTTCCACGCGTTACTTCCCTATCAAACAAAGGGCGATGACGTCATTTTTACCCGACTACAGAAACGGGGGGTTATGTTCTGTTTGTTTCTATTTACACACGCTTCATATCTGTGACACTATCAAAACACGTATTACAAAGGCTATGCTTCAGACGTCATCCCCAGTTTCCGAAGATCAAAAAATGTAATTATCTACCCTCGATCTACCCCAACCATTTATATTTGTTCTACAAATTCGACGTATTTCGTACGCAATTGGACGCGTGTCCACTGTCCAGTTTTCGATAGAGTGATGATATGGAGGGTGACAACAAAAGACGGTTTCGAATCTTAAAGAAATTAGTTTTCGTTAAAACCGGAAAAAAACTTATAATTTTGCTGCTCAATAAAGTCGTATTAAATGAAATCCTTCGAGTGAATAATTAGGAAACTACAGTCACCAGAGGCAAATAAAATATCGAAAAGCGATTAATTTTAATGACAGAAAGTTATTTTTTTATTGACCCCCTGATTAAACTTGCCAATTAAATCGATTTACATACATGTAGTGAAACATAAAATGCTCTTTGATGTTTGAAGTCAGTTAAAAAAATATATTTCAACTGCTTAAATTACAAGTAATGTACATTGACAAGGATGACATGAATGTTTTGACGCCTGTTACCACTAATACAAGAATTCACGTCCCGTATAACAACGAAAACAAACCAAGCTTCTCTACCACTAGTTTATTACTTTAGGGAGCTCGCGACATCAGACTATCCGAATTGGAATCTTATTACAGATAAAAGAAACTTGCCACCGTGCAATGCATACGCAACGAACATTGCCGAATGAGTACGAATATTTCCGATTGAGTCGTAAACCAAGCTGTCAGATAAACGGAATGAAAATAAGTATTATGTAGGTAATATTTTTGATGTTCCGCAGCAATTTTTGGTAGAGGAAAAAATGAATGGGTACATTCGATAGACTATTTTATTGTATTACTTATTATAATATTTAAATAATTTTCCTTGGTTGTATTATGTCGTGTCTACTTTCTTTCGAAGATTTTTGATAATAATTTTGATTTAATTACTTTGTTGTAATTTTGTTAATCAGCTACTTTTCTTCCAATAAATAGAAAAAAAGAAACAGCTTAATATTTTTTGAAGTATCATTGAATTTCGATTTTAAAAGTCGTGATTTACTTGACTCATATATCTACTTAAAAAGATATAAACATTTTGTTCATGATTTGAAATAATAAGTTGCGGTAAATTTTTGATTAACTATGTTTCAAAAATAGAAACTTTAAAGGAGTACGAACAAACTAAGAACATATTTTATTGTAGCGTAGTGACAATCACAAAAATAATTACTGTCAATCATAATAGACCTCCTTTGAGACCACATTTATTAGAGCCTATCAAATCTCTAATCATGCCCCAAGAATTATTCATCTCACACCACAATTACAAGTTCAACAACCTAATACATTTAACATTTGATCAACTAAATAAAATAACGACAAATGACAGTTAGGTGTCAAAAAATAATAGACTGCAGTGACATCTGTCGGTGAGGGGAATTAATGACAGTTCAAACATCAATTTGGTAGGGACCTTATCGCCTGCCGCCAGTTTAGGGTGCCAACTACTTACGTCATTGGCTGTGAAAGAAAGTACAGAAGGTTAAGTGCAATTTAATGATTATAATCCAAATATTGATATAAAAGCAAGATTTGGATTTGTAAGAAAAAAATGTTTGCAAGAAAAAAATATCTAGTCACAGAAAATCACATTATCCCAAATGTGTGTAAGATTTTTCGATAAAAAACGCACATGAGTGACGAGGCCATGATATAAAGTAATTTATGTAATTATGTATCTGTAGCATTATTAGACCCCAAAAATTACCGTTATCAATAATTTTATTAATCTGCATTTACCTAAAATACATAGCTGCTGTAAAACTTATTAGTAAATTCAGTAAAGAAATCTCAAAAGAAAATTGTTTCTATTTTTTAAATATGTACGTAAAATGCCATAACATCAATTATTACATAAAGTTAAACAAAAAATCTTTTGACTATTGTTTTCTTATGGCTTTTAGGGTTCAAAGTTGTTTACTTATGAACAAGAGCGTCAACTTAATCTTCTGCATTAACTTGTCTTACGTCTTATCGACGTATGTCTGCATAATTCGGGCAAGATAATTGGATACGTTTTTTACGAACAAGTGTGTTCAGACTGGAATGCGAATGAAATGTGATTGGGATTTAATTAGTCTGCGTGGTTCGACTTGTACTCATGAAGGAATGTATTGATGTCTCTTTAACTTTGATTCCGAGACTGTGTTTCAGCGATTTTTTCAACAATTTCAATGAAAAGTGTTTGCATTCGATACTCTTCAGGTGTGTTTCAGTATCTTTGTGTCTTAATTTGTTTTAGGCTTGTATATAATATTGGCTGCCTGTTACGTTCAAAGAATAAAAAAATATATTTAAAGGTCATTTTAAAAAGTCGCTGTAAAGTAAAAAATTATGTCAGTGATATCCGCGTTGAGTGACCATAATAGTTGGATCTTATATAGGATAATAAAATTTTTATGTGATAGTTAAATACCTATATATTTTTTCTTAACATGATCTGTTTCAAATAATCTTAGTATAACTATAGCTCTCAACTTATTAAACTCCATATCATCTAAACGCCCAGTTAACATTTCAACAACCTCACCATTCCATCCATTTAAACTCCACAGTAAAATATCCTATAAAAGGCCTCATATAAATTTATCACGGAGGATGTTCTCACCATATTATGGTGAAATAAGCCACTTGTTAGAGTGATGCGTGATGGTGAAGCATTATGGTGGCCCAAATTTATGGTGAACTGGTATTGATATCTTTGACCTTATTACCAGCCTTGCCCGCCCACCACTTTAGGCAAGTAAATCAGGCTTGGAAATTAAATTTAATTAAATGAGTTTTACTAACTAGTACAAAAAACCATTTAAAGAACAATTTTTTTTGTTTCACACATTTTCAGTTGAACAAATCCGGAATTTGATTATGTCCTTAATCACGTACTAATAGTTTATTAATAGAGGATTGAATATATGAAAAACTCTGCATATCAGGCTAAATTCAATTTTCACTATCTCATACATACAAACGGACAAACTAATCAAAAGACCACCTAAAAATAAACTACTGCAGTACCACATATGGCTGGCTATCTAACCCTTTACCGCGCCGGTGTAAACCGAACACACGACAAAGTTACTAATGCCTACCCATTTACTCCGAATCGTGTTACAATTTAATTGGACAGATTTCCTCCTGTCATTTTTCAAATGAGTGTTTCTAGTGGCCGGCTATAGATCATAGCGAATGATTTAGGGAGTGCGTAGTACGTACAAATTGACATCAAGTTACGAGGAAGCGTTTCGTCTGTTCTATGTTTATAAATTTATGTTAGATAAATTATGTAACTGTCTC
This sequence comes from Autographa pulchrina, assembly GCA_905475315.1. Lineage (NCBI taxonomy): Eukaryota > Metazoa > Arthropoda > Insecta > Lepidoptera > Noctuidae > Autographa > Autographa pulchrina. The sequence continues at coordinate 3,524,602 of FR997763.1, read as the reverse complement.
TAGTATATCCAAGCCTCTTATAATTTTGCAAAATATTATGTTAAATCGGTTGAGGTGACTATTTCATATTGGATATTTCTGTAGTAATTATAAATAAATAAATAAATGCGGACAACATCACATACATTGCTCTGAACCCAAAGTAAGTAGCTAAAGCACTTCTGTGAATTCAGAAACAACGAAGGTACCACAAACACCCAGACCCGAGGCAATGTAGAAAAGTTGGTTTCTACATTGACTCGTCCGAGGATCGAACCCGGGACCTCAGAGCTAGCGAGACCTTGAAACCGATGCATACGCCACTCGACCACGGAGGTCGTCAGTTACTTCTAAGTTATTGCAAACGACCAATTTAGAATTGGTTTTGATATTTACCGTAAATGATCATGAAAAAACACTAACATTTTTGAAATAAGAATACCTTAAACCGAAGAGCATGTAGGAAGGAAATAATGAAAGTGGACGAAGCGAAACAAGTGTGTAAGGATCGTAGCAAGTGGAAAGAAGTGGTCTCGGCCTACCCCTACAAGGGAAAGAGGCATGATTAAAATATGTATGTAAATATATTATGTAATTTTTGAAAAGTCAAAAATTAGTGTGTTTCAAAGAACTGTAGAACGCAACCAGTAAATTATTTACTAAGCAATTCATATCTTTCAGCCATAAGAAAATGTGTATCTCCTAAAATGTTGACTAACTTTCATAAATTAAATTATAAATAACGAGCGGTGATTGAAGAAGTGTGTATTTACAAATTAGGATCTTTAGACGAATGTGGTTTGGTTTCATATTTATGACACGTGTCATAATTTATGGCAAGGCTTATTTATACAAAAAAATTATAATGATACAATTTGTATCCTCATGTATCTAAGTCATCTTTCTATTAGGTGCGTACTTTTATTCAAATCAACCAAGTATACCGTGTACTGTATTAGAACTGTATTACGTTTCTTTATAATGGTGACGTAAATACCTTGTTGATCTATATATCAGCCACTTTAAAGAAATAATGACCGTGCTTTGGGATTATGAACCTTAATTCAATGACTAACAGTTCAGTTTCCATCACATTCAAATTTCTTTTAGACCCTTTTCGGTAATATTTGTCATTCTAAAATGAACTTAAACACATGTTGTCAAAGTTGATAATTGCGTAATTAGTAATAACGTTTAATTCTCTTTCCAGATTGGCTTTAGTATAGTCAAGGACGCGTCATTAAACGAAGATTGATTTTTATGTTGGGCATACCACAAGGTAGCATCTTAGGCCCTCCATTACACAAGTCACTTTATCAAATCAACACAATAAAATATCTGTATTCAACTCCGAAAGAAGCGAACGCAATCATCAATCTTCGGCACACCAACTTTTACATCAACATAAAAAGATAATAAATAAACTGGGTACGTTTCATGTCCAGAACTTTTTTCTCACTCAATAAAACATTTGATAAAATCTCCCTGAGGTCCTCATAAACTAGAGGCAATGAAGTGACTTCGTTTGGTACAATGAGGGCGATAATTCAACAGTTATCATTTTTGGCCGCAATTTGCGTTTCCAAGCCCACTGGGGCTCGTTTGATTGGACATGGAGTTATAGCTATTTGTTTTTTTGTACGAAATTTATTGCAGTTGATACAGTGTCGTTTCGGAAGAATGTTTTTTTCTGTTGTAATTGTTCGGCCTGTCCGAATGTCACACCTTTATTGCACTAACTTGTCATTTACTTCTCTCCTTATTTACTTAAATATTTTCTCGTTATGGTGACTATAATAATTACATTGTCTCAACAATGCTTTTTCTGAAATTACTTGAATATTAATTTTAGTAATTAAAATATTGTTTTTTACTATTTGCTAAAAGCTAAGTATTTCACTACAGTCAACTCAATTTAATAAAAAATCTAGAGTTAAATATACACATTTTACTTTAGTACCACTTCGAAAATACAGATAAATTACGAGATAAAACTACTGGGAACCATCACACCAGTATGTTTTACGGTGACGTCTCTAGGGGATACAGATGCAACTGCATTTGCGATTCGCAATAGATAATACGGATCTGTATATTTTATTTATCGAAGCAATTCCCGATCCCCCTTTTTCCAACCATACCTACATTCAGAAAATTCAGTCTAGCATCATTAATTCCAAAACAACCTAATAGAAAATGTCAAACCAGTCAAAGACAGCCAATTACGTTAAACGCTTCACTTCACAGGTCTAGGTTCTTGAAAACCTATAAACATAGAACAAAGTCCACCGTGGGAAGCATCTGGTGTCCGGCGCGACGTACGGAACCGTTTGTCAACCCTTCCAATGCAATTACTATTTACGCGTCCGCGGAACTCTTGAAAATTAAATGTCATTCTTGTAACGGCTTTCGAGTTGTCGTCGTAATAGCCTATGTTTACGTCCTGAAAGTGGTGAGGTACAAATAGATTTGATTAATGTGTGTTTACAATTGTTTTGTCGACGTTTTGTGTAATTTTGATATCGTTAAGGGGTTATTTTCTGGATAAAATTATTGCCAACCATTTGAGGTACTGATAAATAAGGCAGTGCAAGGTATAATAAGGTGTAATCAATAAGTATTGTTTTGAAATTTTTGCTATTATAATTTAAAGTTGGTACATTTAAAGGATCTAGTATGATAGGTTTTAATCTTAATTATTCACTTTTCACTTTATTCTGTAGGCTGCGCTAAAAATATATCTATAGCTATCTACTTTTTTTGACACTGTTTTCTATGTAACATACCTATGTATGTCTACTATAAAAGTAAGAAATGTAAATAGAAAACTATATAATATTAAGTATATTTTAAATTCTACGCCTAATAATTACGTGCAAAGGCCCATTACAAGAATTAATCACGAGAAAAAAACTCTTTAATTCCAGCTAAATGCTATCACACTCATTATTAAGGTGTATACCCGTAACCCAAACAATCTCGCGTACACTTAGTGGCAAAGTAAACGAACCGCGAAGTGTTTACGTTTCGTGCGCCTCGTGTGTACGAGAATGTGTCCTTAACTTGGCCCGAAGTGCACGTGCGTGATAGACTTATTGCTTGCTTACACTATCTGATGTAGTTTATTTAGTTTTTTGTTTGGTTATTATGAAGTTTGTAAAGTTATATCAGGAGTTTTTATTACTATTACTGAAAACATTAATTTGTGGTAAAATAGAAATGAGGTTTTTATTTATCATGGCCATTCATAGTTGTCACTGTGCTATTTTCGGAAAGATGCATTTTTTTCCTTTTTTGAAGTATTTTTATAAATAAGAAAAGAAAATTAACGGTAATCAGTATTCTGCTACCTTTTCAATATTGACTATACACAAATTTTAAGTTTTTTTTTAAGTACACGTACCTAAGGTACACAATAAAGTATATCATGATACAAAAACTATTTTTTTACCATCGTAAACTTGCAAAGAAAGCTCAAAGAAAAGGCAAAGACGTATTATTTATGAAACACGAAACTTCTACTACTTGTTGATGCCAAAGTTATTGTATTTTTGGCTAAATTGTGGCCAAAAACAATATACTGGCTACCCTACTGTCCTATTTCCTTGAAAGTTTTTGACAACAGAGGGTTAACCTCAGAAAATAATATTCTGACAAACTTTTTTTGCGATTGTGGGTCAAATTAATTGAACTTAGGGGCTAGTAAATACCGACATACAAACCTGATTAATGAAAAATAGCTGCCTATAAACCTTGCTTCTAATTTAGTGATTGCCAATTGTTTCTGTAATTTGGTCGAACAGCTAAAAGAAAAAGGTTAAGCTTCCCCTAAAACATGTGACGCACATTAAAAAAAATATGCGTTTTGACTTCTTACTGTAATTTGCTGTAACATTTAACAAGACATGCAATAAAATCAAAATAAACCGCGACAAAATCCGTAAAAAAGTAGTTTTATTTTAATGTCTAACAATCGCGTAAACCTAAGAAACCAATAAGACATGCAAGATTAAAACAGGGACATTGTAGAGCCACATGTTCTTTATCTGAGTCTTTACATGATTATTTACCCACAATTTCTTTATTTAATTTTAAGTCTTTACATAATGACTTAAAGTATTTTTTGTGTCAAAAAACTTATCATCAACTACGTAAAAAAATAATACAACTATGTAAACGTTACCGTAAAACAGGAAAACTACAGTAGGCATAATCAGTCAACTGTTAAAACACATACTTTGCAATAGACACACACAATTTTGTGACTCATTCGCCATTACCACTAAGACCACAATTAAGAAAAAGCCTCAAGGAAAACTCATCTTCCTCATATCATCCCAAGGTCTCCAAATTACACGACCCCGTAACGAATTCCATTCGACATAATACCTTTAGCTTCAGCGGTCAATAATACAATATGTGTCCCCGATATAGCCACTTGTTGCGAATTCGTACGTGCGTGGCCCCACTTTGGCCTAAAATAATGTCATTGTGGCCCCGTAGGCAACATTTGCTGGGAAATTAACCGGAAACAAGACATTTTTCGTATTGGATGATATTATTATATTTGTGTGGGAATAACAGTTGATATGTTAGGAGTGACTTTATATTGAGGTCTATTTGGTGGTTGAATGACATGACATATGAAGTTATTTAATCTTTATGATAAAGAAAAGTGTTTTTGACAACCCTTTTGTGTAGTCCTTTTACAAATAATGTTTTCTTGTAACACGAAGATTTTTTGAAAATGTTTATTCCACTAAGGTCAGGATCCATTTAATGTTTTATTAAGAGTTTTGCAAATGGAATTAAAAGTATATATTTTTTAATATTTATACGAATGATTATTTAGGTCGCTTCATGTTAAATGCAGTGTTCAGCTAAATCCGGTGAGACTGAAAATCGACCCCAAATAACTTGGAAAAAGGCTATATGAAGATGATGTAACAGCATCACAACATTTCAGTATATTGCCATATAATGATTAACTAAAAAAATTATTTATTCAATAACATTTTAAACCTTCAAGTCATTAAATTATTGTTTTAATTTATTATTCATCATTACTGTAGCTACAAGTTTCTAGAAGCTCTATCAATGTTTTTGTTCTCTCAAGATTTGACTAATGGCGAGCTTGTCTCATACACCGTACACCCGTGCTTTCCCACAGTCTGTTCACTGTACAGTCGGCAAAGAGAATACCTACATAATAGTGTTATAAGTAATTTAATTTTAATTTTTATGTATGTTTTCTACACTGGGCTAGGCTTGGCTTTGTTAGTGCTGTTATTATTGCAAACGATATAACATGATTTTTTTTTTAAATACTAATCTTATAATATTAATTATAAAATAAATCTTTATTTATAACATAAATTTGTACAATATGTTTACATAAACAAGTTACATTATTTATGAAATTATGATGTGTTAATTTTAAAGTCCTCTGGATTCCACACTAAGATACCCTGTGTCGTGGAGTCCAGTCTCTTCCCAAGTACATAATACTTATTATAGTGAAAAACACATTACCATAACATAACTATAAAAAAAAAATATATAGTACCCACACATTTTACAACACACAATAATTGACTTCTTACAACTTAAACTTTTAAAATTGATTCTACCAACTTAAGCTAAGTTATATAAGAAAAAAAAAAAAAAAAGTAAAATAGTAGTAGATTATATCTGGTTGTCTGTGTAAGTGGAGAGTAAATGAGTGAATTAGAGATGGTTGAACTAATATGTAATTACACCGGAATATTTATTAAATCTTCAGTTTGGATATAGTTTTTTGGTTGTAGCCATTTGAACAAAGTGTTTTTAAAACGGAAATAAGTTAGGTCTAATATTTCTTTATTTATTTCGTCAAATTTTGTGTAGAGGTAAGGTCCAAGGAATGCAAACGATCTGCGTGCAAATCTTATTTAGCAGTATTTCAGGTTTACTCTTGATTCTACCTTTGCTTACTTATTTTTTTTTCATATTTTAAACGCCAGCTATTTATCTCTATTTACACAGTGTCTGTTCTCAAAGATTTAGCTACATATTTAAAAATCCACATACATAAAATCTACTATAAAGCGTGGTATCGTTGTACCGTATTTAAATATAGTTAAAGCATTAATTTAGTTTACTATTCAAAAGAACGTTGTAGAAAAACGTAGAGTATTCTCCGTGGTATAAACTCAGTTTCTTTTTATTGTTGTCCGTACAAAGTAATTCAACATGGAGTTATCCTTACAACGCAGGTTTTATGCAGCGTTACGCTAATTTTGCGCTCTTGTTCATGAATTTAAGTGGGGATTATGTTCCTGCGTTTTTCTTTTGTTATACCATTCTAATTAAGTCTAAATGAATATGGAAACGCTGTTGTTTTATTATGTTGCGTCTGTTTCGGACAGTGCTACAGTACGCTGGTAATTTTGCAAAAGGTATTTTTTTCTAAATGGTTTGTTTGAGTACAGTATTTTAATACATTGTACTGAGAAACCATTTTGTGTCGTACCTTTTCAATATGAGAAGATTCATTTGTCCAAGTGGGACAGCAAAAACCTTTGTCATAATTCACAAATACCGTTTATTCATCACATCCACCTACACCTTACTACTTCAATGAAACAACACAAATCTAATAACATTTTCTGGCATTACATTTATTACAAGGATATTCTACAACATAAATTATTTAAGGCCTAAAATAAACTAATACAAACATGATTATATTTCAATGCTGCTGTAATTCGATACATGTGAAGCAATACCGAACAAAATTACTCATAAGGAGCTTATAGGTTATTTAATATGCGTAACTCCGAAACCTACTTGAGAACGTGATCCTTTACTCTAAAGAGAGAGAGAGAGAAAGAAATAGATTTCCTTATAATATATTACGTTTTGTAAATGTATCGGGTTATGAAGAATATTAAAAAGCAAAGCGACATAAAAAAAAAATAATTGTTGTTAAATTGCTAATTTATAAAGCGCAATACAGGATTATATTTAAGGATAAAAATAAATTTATTTGCTAGAATATTGTACAGTAAAGATATTACAAACATTTACATTAATAATATTGTGCCATTTCCGGCGCATAAGTATTAATTGTTTTATTAATTCATTAAGGTAAATTATAGAGGACAGCTGATAGGCAATCGCTCCATTTTAAATGCTAGTAATAATGTGAAAACGGGGCGACAGCTAAAAAATATGATAAAATAATGTAATAAAAAAGAAAAAAACTTATTAAAACAAAATGTAACAAAAAAGGCGTTGAAGCGTTGAATCAACTAAGACGTTAATGACGTAAAACTTATCAAAGAGTTTTTATAAAAAAATAACTGGACGATAATTAAAAAGGTGAATTTTAACGAGGCCGATTGTAAGCACCTCAGCTAGATGTCAGCTCTCAGAACATCTCGTAATGAATATAATTTTTTACCCTTTCATGTAAGTATAAAATTTCATGATTTCGTCTCGCGGCGCGGAAATTTTAGAGTGTGTACAATGTTTTTAGTTGAAAAATTGTAATTTTACGTGAGGAAAAGTGCTACACACGTGTATCGTGTTTTGTTATAATATTGTGGACTTGTAGGTCTTTTCACGGTTCTCTTTTTGTAAAAGTATAAAAAATATTTTCTATTTTATTTCGTTTCTTGTCAAAAATAGCCAAAGTATATTATAATTGTTGGTTAAATAAATATACACCTATAACACAATACTACTGTACTGTTTTTACTAAACATATTTTATTACATATTTTTTTCTTTATTAAATATGAGTAGGTATGTATACTTATTAAAATTTATTCTTAAACGTAACAAAGAAACATCAAAACCTACACAACAAACTTACAGAACAAATTTAAACAGTCCAACAGTAATTACCAACGAAAATTGCTTCCTAAAAACTTAACACAATAAACGCAAGAACGGTCAAAAGTCACTTTGAATTACGATCAGAAACGTGAAATTGTAGAGTAAATATTGGCAAAGCGAATGCTGAACCAACCATTTCTATACGAATATCAAATTTGAGTTCCGATAGAATCACAATATCGACGCTAGCAAAACAATAATAATTTGCTGTGACTTAGAATTATGTTAGTAATTTTGTTCGAGTAGTTTCTATATTTAGTTTTGTTGGGTTTGTATGCCTACAAATAGTTATTTCGGGTTTAAGATACTTTATTCTCATAAAGAATTACATTCACTTACATGAGAACACAATTTATATAGGCACATAACAATATTTACCGAGTGGCGTTAAGTAGAAAAAACCGAAAGATTACAATACTAATTACTACTAAGCGAAAACAGAAATAAAACATATAAAATGCATTTAATACATAATATGTGGGTACTATGAATATTTTGCAAGTAACAAGTTATGTTATCGCAGAACGCAAATACACGGATCAGGCGTTACTAGATGTGATACAATGTTTAGGTGATTATTTTACTTCTGTAGTCAGAACAGTTTATAGATAAATAACAAATAAAAAATTGGTTTGACTGAATATTGAAGTCATCTTAAAAGCACATCTAAAACATTTATCAATCTTGAAAACAGTCCGTGAAAAATCGTTAAAATTAAGTTATTTCATAACATAGGAAGCAATTTTTAGATAACAGATTTTCATTTCAATATTATTTACCTTAAGTTTATTAAAAATCTGACGGTATTATTTATTGCTACTTATGTAATAATTGTTATAGAAAAAAAAAAAAACACGCCTGTCTCGTTTTAGAAGAACTAAAAAATCCAAAACAGATGCATAGAATTAAAATCTTAAAACTAAAATATAGCAGTCGGGGGACAGTTCTGCGGGAAAATATCTTTATCGGTCAGGCGAACGAGGCAGGCGTGTTTTTTATTTTTTTTTATTATATTTTTTTTATTTAATACCTTTTAGTGAACAAAAGACACAACACAAAAAAAAAATCGTTCGGAACCCTTTGCAGGCGATTTCGACTCACGCTTGACCATTTTTTAATAGCCTCACTCGGAATAACTCAAGGCTTCTAATGATACCACAAACATTGAAATCGGTCAAGCCTTTTAGAAGTTATGGTGGAATAAAGAAACTCACAAACATACATGAACCCTGAAAACATAACACTCCTTTTTGGGCAGTCGTGTAAAAACTAAGTTGAATCCAAAGTTCATTTGTACTTAAATTCACTTTCTTACATTCGCTGAAGAATACTATGATTTTTAAAGGTACTTACAGCCGCAAATTTCTCTATTCAAGAATGAGGCACAAAGTTGAATTTATGGCAGCGATAACAAAACTTCGAAAAGGCGGCATAAATTTTGTTTGTAGTACTTTCGCGTTTACAGTACACTTTGTTGGGAAGTTAGGTGATAAAAATAATTCCAAATTATTATTGCAAGGGAACTTGAATTTTATTATTATGTGGAGTAGAGTACATTTTATAATAACACTTTGCAAGTCTTTTCATCATCTTTTAATAATAACAAAAAACACCATAGGTTGAATGACAATTGTTTTTTGAAATCCTTAATTTTTATGAAGAAAAAAAAGACATATTTTATAGTTTTAATAACACTCAGAATCTCTAAATTATGTTTCTTTATGGCAGTTGCTTAAAAAGCAGTTATGCATCGTAGAAAATAAATAAACGGGGTGTAAAAGTATGTTCAGTGCCAAATTCAGTAGACATACACAATGATACAGTCGATTTATATTCAAAAAGTAGTTTGTAACTCGTAGTTGCTGACTCCTGCAAAAGTGTCCTTGAAAGAGACTTTCTGGCCTATAGCCAAGTACAATTTGCTGCGGAAACTGTTTTCATAAACAAACATGAAAATTCTGTGTCTGTATGATAAATTGCCTTTGCAAACATGTTTTAAATGCAACACATGTTAGGCCTTATCTGATATGACGTAACGTTTACGTGAACCTTTTATCGCTTTCTTTTATGAGAATATACCTTCTGGTTTGTTTACATCACATAGATCCTTTTACCAGATCTTTATCTTCAAAGCATGCCATTGTTTCCACCTTCACGACGAAATTTTCAGACAGCCAAAAAAAGTGCGACATTAAAACACGCGCTCAAGTTAGCACCAAAACAGAAGCTTATTCTTTAAATGGTGAATCAGATCCACGGCATCCTAAACATTCCTAGCATTATCGTGTCAACCCAATTTAAATTCGTGGCGAAAAAAACGACAAAATGGCGTCAGTTGCTCGCGTGCTAACCAAACATGGAGACAATAAATAAGCCTTTATCGCCATTTTAATAAATGTACGGGGAACCTCTTTAGAATAAATAAACCGTGTTGAGCAACACGAAGACTTTAGTGCTCGTGCACACGTAGCCACCACCATACCGGCGCCACACTGCACAAACAACAACACAGTGTACAGGGGACGAATCCGCGCCGCTGCTGTACCGCTGCTACACTGAAGCCGCGTCGACTTCTTTTGTTTTTGATGCTGTTAATCTATACCGACCGCCAATGAACGATGCTAGCAGTACAAAAAATAGTATAGTAAGTGATAAAAACAAATGACGGCAGCACGTCGGTGATGCGGCGGCGGTAAGGAGGCGCGCGGCGGCGCGGCGGCGGTGAGGGCGCAACGTCGTGTGCACGAGCGCTAAAAGGAGTATTTCCGTACGACGGGAAGCTTTATGATTGGACTTGAACGTAGTTGCTTCGTATTCATGCGAGTTGTAAAGTAAATCTCCTAGGTTTATTGTTAGAGACGCGTCTGAAATTAGTTAGCCTGTTGTTCTCTAATTTATTTTTATTTTAAATTTCTTTAACAAAGGTTTCTTTTGCTCTTTAAAGGATCAACGACCTGATAATGTAGCTTTAGGACATAATTTTGAAGCGAAACTCCAAAATCAAAATTAAAGTTCTTTCATTTAAAAGAGGCAAATCAAGTAGTACTTTTTGAAGGTGAAACAAAAAGACAGCACCCTTTGCTGCCCACCCTTTGGCGCTGTAAACGCCAAAGGGTGTTCATCCAACAGTAGGCGTTATAGTATGTTTGATAGATTGAATCAGTGAATTCCGAATAGGTCAAAATATAACTACTAAAGGATTTCTATAGATGAGCTGACTGTAGTATAATTTTCTATCGACCTACAAATGTACCTTTTGGTAATCTTCTATGATATTCTTCTTCTTTGGTAATCTCGAGAGCAGCTGAGCCGATTTCGCTAATTCTTTTTTTATAATATTCGTTGAAGTACGAGGATGGTTATTACGGAGTGAAAAAAATAAAAAAAAATCTGAGAAAGTCTAAAAATAGTCTTTGTCTCCGTCCCGAATAACAGAATAACTATAAAGACATTGGGAACGGAACTTAGGTATTCACGCGGGTGAAACCGCGTGGCACAGCTAGTTGGACCTAAATTGACATTTCCATTTAAAAATAAGAGGATTTTTGGCCAAACACCAACTCTTCTAGGACCTCGAAACATCCTCGTAAAATCCTACTAAAACAGTAGGTAATTCTGGTCTTAAGTACCTCACGAAGCCCAGCGGTGCCGTATCACCTGACAATTTGGAGTATAATGGTTCATTAAACCCTGAGCTGGAGTGCGGATCCTCGTCAAGCAGAACGATCTTTATTACCGCATTAGTATCATTTACCTGCTCGTTATGTGCTTTTAAATATCATTTTGGTGTTCGTTATAGTTTACGGGTCTTTCGTGGAAGTAATGAGAATTATGATTATGATTAGGTTTGTGACAATTTGTAGGAGGTTTTCAGAGTCTGGAAATTGAGGTGTCGTAGTAATTTTGGGTTTTGCTACTTTTGTTATGTACAAAAGTGAATTTCGCAAGGGTTTGACTTTGTAAAGAATTATAAAAATTATCAATAGAACATGCTAGATTTAATACATAATCCAAATTTGATGTTTTTTTTCCAAATTTCCAAATTTGATATTTGATATACGAAATTTATTGTAGTGCAAACAAGGAATTCAAAAAAGATTCAGAAAGAGGCGTAGTTAAGGAATAACCGCAGTTTTATTTTAATTAACACCTAGTACACTATCTACATTTGAAGTTAGTTTCCATATTTAATAACTTTAATACGAAAACTGGTTGATTAAATAAAATGTGGAAGCGAGATTCAGTAGAGCAGTTTGTTACCCACTAAAATAGTTAGCTGAATCAAATTTAATAATTCAGGTATTTGCACACCGTTCTCGCTATAAAAAGACAATAGCATAGAATTTGCTCACCGGTTTTATCTTCCGGAGAATGTTAAATTAATTTAAAAAATATTTTCGGCGTGAGTTCGCGGCGATTCTAATTAGCCATATAATGTAATGTCTGACTTCCGAGCAAACTTGTTTTTGTCTGTCAAGTTATAATCCAGCCTATAAACGTCCCATTGCTGGGCACAGGCCTCTTCCCATATAGAGAAGGCACGAGCATTGATCACCACGCTTGCTCTCTGCGGATTGGCGATTTCAGATCCCAAATTTTGGAATCCAGGTTTCCTCATGATGTTTTCCTTCACCGTTTGTCAGAAGTATCTTATATAAATCACAAACATATTATGTACTATTTTATATTAAAGTCAAATCTTCATCGATTTTCTAAACAATTTACTCATCAGTCCTGCATTAACCTACTGCTACACAGCAGCACAAACCTGCCCTTAGCTATGTGTTTGACAACAGTAGGAACCCACCATTCTATAACTGCAAATATAATGGTATATATAATACAAAGTATTAGAATCTACAAGTGAATATTATCACACGTTTACAGAGTCCCTAACAATTACTGTTGTTCCCCTCACCCTCTGAACGTCATTACTCTGGGTGGCTCATTTACGCCTTAGAGTAATTAATAGACTCTAATATATGTCACATGAACACCCCTTAAGTGGGAATGACGCTTTGGGAAATATTAAATTATGTTTTTTTTTATAATGTAAGATTTGGAAATGTTGTTTAATTATAATTTTATCTAGGTGTAATCACCGATCGAACCTTACAAAGAAAATATATATGTGGCAATACCTACGTTTCAACGCGAAAATTTTATGCAATACCTATGCAATTATTTACGTATTGCCAAAAAGGACATATTATAAAAAAGTACGAGATAAAAATGTGACTTATGATTGTAAATCATAACAAATTCCCATCTCTGTAATTTGACTAACGGCTTGACGTAAAAAGGTTATGAGGGATAAAACAGTAAAATTCGGTGTTATACAGAAAATACCCCTCGTTTAGAAGTCACAGTCTGTATGGTCTAATAAACAATATTTAATTCTAAATGAAATGAAATGAAATATTTTATTCTTGTAAGTAGGACTATATAAATCACTTTTACAATGTCTTCCTAAGCTAGATGAAGTCGACATTTCCTGACTGACTACCCTGAGAAGAAATGTCGAAACAAACTCAGGGGTCTTAGTCTCTTTTATAGTCCAAATAATACAATAACAAATTTGTAAATTTGTGTAAACAAATGCAGTGTATTTACTGGACTGGTCTTTAAAAGAAAGAACCAGATCGTTCTGAGCAAGCCTGTGCCAGCAGACGGCAAGCATGCCCCGAATAGCTCATGCAGCTCAACCATTTTTGAGGGAGCATGTGTTTATGCACAACCCGGTACACAACAATACCGCCAGTGGCACCATAAAAATATGTGGGGCAACAACTCACTCAGATCGCCAGCCTAATAATAACTATAAACTATAATATCAATAAATATAAACTATAATGATATACCTGCATAATGTTTACACTTACAATGGATATAAGGTACGCCTTAGAGCAAGGAAATTAAAATAAAATAGAAAAACATAAAAATAATAATAACATAAACGTTATTGAATGTCAAATTGTAAAATATTATATGCAAAAGCACAAAACATGTCAGTAATGTAGAAAAAAAATTAATATGCAATAAGCACAAACATGTCAATAGAATATAAAAAAATGCATATGCAAAAGCACAAAACATGTCAGTTTGTAAATATGTACAACATGCAAAAAAAAAAAACAAGGAAAATAAACTTAAAAAATAAACACAGGCGATAGCTGTATAAGCGAGCAGCTCAATCCCAGGCGTTTCTATCATTTAAATAATCGGATATGTTGTAATATCCTTTAAACACAAAGGTATACCTAAATCAAAGGCAATTATAGCATAATTTCTAGATAGTATAGTTATTAGTCTTTGACTGCAGATTTCTGCTTCTGTAGCAACTAAACCATAGCAAGCTTAGCCTGTTTTGCATAACTCAATCCTCTTCGCTTCATATCTGCTATAATACCCAGCCAAGTGTAAAGTAATCGTCTTTGAGTTATTAAATCATCGCTATAGGGCTTTCTCGTGTTACCAAATGATTTTCCCTATCCCAAAACAATATTACACATATTTTTTCGTGGAAATTTTGAAGTAGGTCGACGATTTTAGGTACGTGGATAGGTAAGGAATCACAAAAATAAATGGAATCGCTCTTCGATTCCATTAAATTTTTTACATAATACCTTGTTATATATTTATATAATTATCTATTGATTAATCTTGTATGTGAATGAATTAGCTAGCAATTTTAAACATTCGTTATTAATACGTACATAGCCTGCATAATTAACAAAAAATTTTAATAAAATGCTTGTTGTTTTATATGATAATCTTGTTCAGCATACTGATTTCTACTTGTTATGTCTTTTGTTGTTTGTAGGAAGGTAATCTTTGACGATGTGAAAAATACTGTTCAGTTAAGTGTCTAGTGTCGGAAGATACATATTAATGTACCTTCCAATACTAAACATTATGACTATTATAAAAATTGCTATGGCACACCTCTACCTGTCATCTATTCTAGTTTCAAAACGCGTTTCCAAAGTACAAAAAAATAACAATAACATTATTCTTTTTTATTAGGAATCTTTATATTTTTCCTTCTAAGACCCATTAAATTTTCAATTTATTTCTTTAACACTCTCTTTGAGTAATTAACACATCGCTGCAGGCAGTTTGGGAGCAAGAAGGTTTTATCTGCACTCGTAATGATAATAACTAGATGTTAAGATTGTATGTTGCCAAGTCCCCTGCCTCGTTAGGGACTAGCGTTGAGGTGTAGAAATAATTAGTACCTATGTAGATGTTATGTGCATGCTATATTGGGTCCTGTATTCAATGTTACTTAGGTTTTGTCTTTGTCTTTGTTTTTGATGTTTCCTGTATTTTTTAATTCCCCAAAAAATTCGAGTATCGTGTAAGGATCGAATTATATTATATTACATGTACATACTTGTTAAATTATTATTTAATTGAAGAATTGGGCATGCTTAAAAAAAAAAGTGTATTTTTTTTATATTTTTTTTCGTAAATTTAAACTATTTTAAGAAACTAATTTGGCTATTTTAATTTTTAGATCATTATTTATTTATTTATAATTTTTTGAAAATTAATCCCTGATGACGTCACATGTTCACAATTTTAGTTTCTAAACGAACTCAAAACATGCTGCTCACTGCAGCTGTCAGTGTCATGTCAGTTACAGTTGCAGATAAGTGTTGATATTTTTTCTAGTGCTTATTTAGTTATCTCTGCCTTATTTAGAATACTAAAACGAATATAAATAAAAAATGAGCCGTAGGTTTAAATGTTTTATACCGAACTGTCGGAGCTCTATCTCAAAAACACCAGATAAGGTGTTTGTTCACGTAAACAATAAATTAAAAAGACGGTGGAGCGATAGTCAACGTGTATGCAGTCAAATCAAATCCAATAAATAGGCCAGGTCGTAGTAAAACTTAATATGAAACAATCCACAAAACAACAAACTTCCTCAGCGCTCAAGCAACGAAACGAACAAACCATTAACCAACCAAAGTCCAAACGTCAAACGGACCAGTCAGTATTGCTAGTTCTGATAGTCAAATTTGGACGGTTTTTAATCTAAAAGCAGTCGATTTTTAATATTGTTGTACATATATCTATTTACACATATTTAAAAAGCTATGTGATTATATTTTAATATAACCACATAGAAACAATAAACATTCGTAACGTAAAATGCAAATTTATCTAAATAAGGTTTAAAATAAACAGAATGTGTGTATTTCCTATTACGAAGTCTGGCAGCACTAAAAATCCTTATAATATTTTTAGTCCACAGATAATGAAAGATGTGAACATGTGACGTCACGTCAGGTCAAATGAAGGTCAATAGTTATTATTGCTGTTTATTTTGTAATCTTGTACTTTTATGAATCGAAATTAACAAAATAAAGCATCAAATTAAAAAATCTCCAAATGGTTTTTTCTTTAGCACGCCTTTGGTATTTCAAATTTTTTCAACGGCGTATTTAAAATTTACTTGCGTAATAACTGTCTTAGTTGATCTATAAAACAGTAAATTTTCGCCCTCATGTAAGATTTTTTTTAAGTATGAATATTTTTATTGATCGCATTCTTCATAAATATCAAGCTCTTTGACAAAGCTCGTTCACAAAAGGTAATTACAATCTTGTGTATCCTTTTTTACCTACTACTTAATGTATATGTTATACGTATCTTCACTTAGTGTATAATTACTATGTTCAAATTATAACGTGGTCAACTCAAAGGATAGCAATGTGAATTGAATTCTGAATATTTTAAGACAATGCTTTGTGCTTCAAACGTATAATTAGCTATCACATTTGCCTTTCATGTTTTGAACACTAATTAAAATAAGAAGCGGTTTTTAAGTTGATTATTAAGTTTGAGTTTTATAAACTTAATGTTAGATCGGACATTTTTATTAAAATTGATGAGACATAATTACAAAGTTGGACATTCTTTTAAAGTTTATTTTCGTGATAATTTTCTTTATAAAAATTTAATTAATAGTTTGAAAGAAAGTTTTATTATTCGGCGGTATAACTTGTAAAGTTGTAAAGTTTTGGGTATATTCATTTTTAAATAGACATTTTCATGTAATTTTTATACATTCAAATCAAATCAAATTTATTTGTTTAACAAGTTTTGTGAAAAAAGATGGTCATAAATATAGAAGGTACACTATATTTTGCCATTTAGACATATAAATTGATCATCCTCCATTTAGACATACATTAAATTAAGCATTGATATCAAGAACATAATAGGTACATCATTTAAAAAACCTACACTAATTTTCTTCGCAAAATTAAACCTAAATAAAGAGCTACATAGTCACAAACGTGGTATGCATACCTACGCTATACAGTATACAGGGTGTATTCATCCTTTGTACCGAGAGTGTACAAAGAGAGCGGGGTTATACGGAGTCTTTCGTAGTTATACAGGGGGTGGTGATTCATCAATTGTGCAAAGTGCCACTTCATATTCGGTCCGTTTCACTGTCGCTTTGCCGCTTCAAAATGTACCCTGATTGGGACATCTGATTTTTTTTTTCGGTATTAATTTTCGTGTATGGTGTCCGAACGTTTTCGAGTGTCGGTTGACTGAGTGAGCTTTTTATTAGTCTACCGATTATTTGTAATTTCTTTTCATGGATTTTGGTGGGTATGGGTTTAACTGTCTGGTTTCGGTTATGTGTAATTTAGCTTCAAGTAGGTGCAAAAAAGTGTTTTCATCAAACTCATTTTGTTTTTTTTTTATTCTCCTTATCATATCAAGAATTCTCCAATGATCAAACACATACATAATCTCTTAAATAATATAACTACATAAAGCAACAAAATTGTTAAACCCTTTTTTTTTAACTTGTTCGTTCTAAAAATCTTCAAGTTTCAAAACATTTTCTTCCAACTACACCAACACTTCTTCTAAGCTAAGCAAATAGAGTTAGTTGGATAATTTGACGCGCTGTCCCCCCGGGAACGGAACCTGCATCTGTTGGAGGGAGCCGCACTCCCATGTACTCGCAATCGTCCGTAATGCACTTCGAATTAGAATAATATGATTTAAGTTTGAGATGCGTTTGAAATTTTTATACGAAGCGAATGTTTGTTTAGTTTTGGTAGATAGTAGAACATTACGTAATCTGTGAAAATATTTGTTGTTTTAGTAGTTTTATGGCAATACTGGTTTTGAGAACTTTTAGAAAAAGAAAATATGTGATATAATTCACTATACTTGTATTCATATCAAGCTTGCATTTTGTACTATAGTATTTTGTACTGCAGTTTGGTATTGCCACAGTTTTCTCCAGTGATAATGAAACAAGCCTTTAAAACTCATTGCACGCAAAAATAAAGTTTAGTTACGCTTGCATATTTTATACCACGGTACGTTTAATATCTACATAATTATATGTTAGGTCATTCTGTGTGTGTACATAAACATTAAACATATTATTATGATCTTTACTTTATAATACTGTGTCTATTGTTACAGGTCTAGACGCTGAACTGTACTACGTTCGAGAAGGGGTAGTCAATAAGTACGCGACCAGCTTCATAGTACCAGTGCCAGCTCATATAGCAGACTTAGAGTTCATGTGGCAGGCTCTCGGCGGGAAACCGGTAAGATTTTACATTGTGTTCTATATACATTAAGTAAATTTACTTTTTACGGATTTTGTCGCGGTTTATTTTAGATTTTAGGTCTCGACGTTTCAACACCTTTGCAGGTATCATGGTCACGGGCACTCTCTTGTATTTTGTATATTAGATACTTAAAGTATAGACAAAACATTATAGGGATCACTTTCTTCTATGATACTGTACCTGGGCCATGAATAAGGGCCACTGTCCTGCTTGAACAGCTAATAGTCTCATAAGATAGCAGATTTGCATTGTTCTAAATAAGACCCAGAATAAAAGGAAATTTCTAATAAATTGGCAATAGTTAAGGTGATTTCCCATTAACATTATTATTAAAAGTATATTAGTGTACTTTTCATAATATTATATTATCTTCCATCATGATCACGAACTCACAGCGATCGAGCCAAAATTACATTCTTTATTAGATACCAAAATATTACATAGTAAACGTATATAACATTTTGGTATCTGATAAAGGATATACAAAAACTGTAATCAAAGTATATTTAATTAACAAAACGTAAAATAATAAATTTACTCCTCTCATTAACAATACCATCATTGTTATTCTTGCATAAATATTAAACCCACAACCAATTTTAACAACCGTTTTATTACATTAAGTTGTTACTTTAAAATGTTTCATTAAAACACAATATTTATTGCATATACCGTTAACATCGATTAATTTTATTTTCCAACTCGTTTATTAAATTTGTGTTCCATTGACCAAACATTCGCTCGCTATTGAGCATGCTGCGCTTCGCATTTTCCAATTTGGTTTGAAAGCGATTTAATTTTCGAAAACAAAGGGTTCCGATAAGTCGCCGTTTTTCGCTGACTTTCGAATATTTTCGGATTAGATTGTTGTTTTTGTGTATCGAAACAAAGGAGACTTTATAGTATAGGAGCTAGCAACGTTTTCGAGAAAGAATTTCAGGTCAGCTGATTTTGTGATATGTCGTCCTTCTTGCTCTTTCGGTTAGAGTCTGGGCAGTCTGGCTGGCGGGAGCGGTTGCGTTCATTAGTGCGCATCCAATCCAATACTTTTCATGACTTTCTTATTTTAATTCAAGGTTTAACAATTGAATTAATGTCTGGCAAATTAATTTTAAGTTTTTCTTATCTTTAAATAACATAATATTAAAATTACAGACATTATAAAATACTTTAAAATATTTATATAAAAAAAAAAATAGCGTATGACACATAATTAGCATGGTCAAAAATGTCTGGCAATAAAAATGGTATGTCAGGTAGATGATTTATTTAAAAACAAAAAAAATAAAAATTACGCCTCTTAAAATGTTTTGAAAATCTAGGATTATCACCTGGAAAAGTAGGATGCGCACTAATGAACGCAACCGCTCCCGCCAGCCAGATAGCCCAGACTCTAACCGAAAGAGCAAGAAGGACGACATAACACAAAATCAGCTGACCTAAAATTCTTACTTTCCAAACGTTGCTAGCTCCCGTACCATTAAGGATATGTTTTCGTTTATATTAGGAAAATTTAACGTTAGTTTGTAGAAAATTTCTAATAAATTGTTGTTATTAAAACGAGTAATGAGTCTCTTTTCTGTTTTGTATGCGTTCTTCAGGCTTACATAAATTCTCTAATGATTTGATTTGATACAACCCCTTGAGAGGTGGATAAAATAAACTTACTATGTACTGTACAGTGAGAGAAAAAGCATTAATCTATTTCAATATTTAACTATACAAACCTTTTTTTTCGATGACTGAAGGTCAGACACATTATTCTAATATATATTTATTGATCGTCTCGATAGCAGTTTAGTTAGACGCCAGTGACTCATCGCAAACAGAAGGTTCTATTAGAAAAGTATGGCCTTGGTGTCAAACAAAAGTTAGATTGTGTTTGTTAAGCTAGATACAAAAAAAAACTGTTTTGTGTTATTTGAATAGAAAGGACGAAAATAGCTGTTGTTTCGAACAAAAAATAATGTTTTTTTTATTTAAATTCCGATATATTTATTTCTCTGACATTATTTTCACGTCAAACGCCATGAAAGCTCGAGAAGATAACGCCTATTTCAAATGATTTAATTCTCATTGGCTATATTAACATAGTACATTTTTTTTTAGTATAATGTTACAATATTTTCTAGTATTAAATAATTGGTGTAACTGCAATTAACCACATTTAAAAATGCATAATTTGCCCTTTGGTAGTAAGTCAACAGTATCCCCCATTCTTTCAGTGATACAGACATACACTGTGCTTTTAATACATTTCGAGCTAAAATGTATATATACTAATTCTATACCAAATGTACTCTTCACCCTTTCAAGATAGATATTTTCAGTAACACTCTGTAAATGCAGTTATTGCACTACATTCTCACGCATATTAATCTCACAATATACATGGTGTTGTCCAGTTGCCGTACGTGATGGGTGTCGACTATGAGAGCCGCGGTGCCATGCTGCCGCCGCAAGTCAATATCTCCGAGCGGGGATTTGTACCTACTACGCTGCAGACTTTTAGGTAAATATGAGACTTATGGGAGTGTATTTTATAATATGAAGTAATAGCGCGGAAACGAAAATAAACAAAAATGAGAATGACTTGATGCTGAATTGAAATTGTTGTCGAATACTTATTTGACTTTTGACTGACACTGACTTTGTTAATCGGATTAAAGTCTATCGAATAAGCGCAGATTTTTTTCAAAATTTGCTCTACTTGAATAAGTGAATAGCCTAAGCAACCATATTATTCACTTTTTATTTAAAAAAAAAAGCAATAAGTTTTTGCTTGATTTCCTAATTAATATGTATTCTGCCAATCCGCAGAGAGCAAGCGTGGTGATCAATGCTCGTGCCTTCTCTATATCGGAAGAGGCCTGTGCCCAGCAGTGGGACGTTTAAAGGCTGGATATTATTATTATATTATTATTATAAGGAATAGGTAAAACAATCCTTTTTTCTATTTGTCCAGGGTCCGGTTACCATGTACGGGTATCAGGAGCGCAGAAATACTAGTGACCATGCAGCTCAACATATCAGCACCGGACCGCGCTCACAAGGACGTGCGCTTAATATTCAAGAGGAATAAGATCTGCTTAAAAGGTATATTCAACAGCTGCACAATATGTTATAATAACTGTTTCCGGAATAAAAACAAAATATCATTCTGATAATTTTCCTTTGAGCTATGTTACATCTAGGCGTATAAATAGTTATCCCGCGATGAATCAATTTGCGCACCAATGTAGCTTTTAATGTAATTTTTTTGGTACAGGGGTATATTTAAAAAAAATTAAATGTAATGACGAAATCAGTTAAAAAGAAGAGAAACTCCACCACAAAATAACGTGTCTAATTTTGTTTTAAAAGGCCTGAACATAATATCATAATGCGGTTGATAGAACATTTTAAACACTTTCTACGTGTTTATATTTTAGTGACTACACAGTACATTTATAATCCTATAAAATATGAGTTATGAAAATGATAATTAAGCACGGATATACAGTATCACACATGGACTCTGCGGAAGTTAGGTCGGCCAAACTATGTTGTTCCACTACGTTAACTCCGAACAAAGTTCCATCGTTATATGTACTTCCATTGGGAATTGATTACCGAACTAAGAATGTATGCTCTGACTTCTTGCTTTTAACCTTAGAGGAAAGGTTTAACTTTTAATTGTAATTTTGAATAAGAACTTTATGCGGTTGGTATAGAACCTATATAATAAAATAATTCACTTATTTTCTTTTATAATTTGTATCAATTGTCTTCCAAGCCTTCCAAGATATCAAATCTATTGATAGGTTGTAAATGGTTGTTTAAAATCTATCTCTTACCAAAAAAAATACAGAACTTTTTATTATGTGTTAGGTCTATTCAAGTCGCATATTCAATAAAATATTAAGGTATCGTGTTCTTGCTTGCTTCAATATTTACTTCACTATTTATTCACTACCTTCGACACCACTTAACCTAATGCGAAACTTCGGACGAACATTTCGCGAAAAAGGCTAACTTAATTATTCAAGACTTTTAAACTGAACGCAGAAACCATTACTGCGGAGAATAACCTTTAGTTTAATTCAGTTGTTAAGTAGTTCCTTACTCCAGTCACGTTCAGAGCCGGTACCATGAGCTCTTAAAGCAAGACTAGTGTCGTTGTGGAAATGAGATGGCGCTACATGCCGTGTAGTGAACTGTCTCACTTCCAAAATAGCAACAGGACTAGTTTAAGAGCTCGCGGTAGAGGCAGTGAAGTCCGCTTTTCTTTGCGTAAAATAGCTTCATCTACATCTTTTTTGTCAAGATTGTTGAGGTAGGTTACTAGAAAAATTTTAATGTTTGTATGAAATAAATTAATAGATTTTCATAAGTGTAGATAGATTTTCATAGAGTTCCTGAGTGCGTGTGTCCAGGTACACAAGCTCTGTTTATGACGTTTTAACACTATCTAAATTAAATTATACCTATTGAATAATACGCACTAATTGAACTAAAAATAAATCTATTTTACTCCTGTAATAAAAAAGCTGTTTCTCATATTTTAAAAAATAGGGACCAATTAGGTTTTTCTAAAATGACGACAACCCTATAAAAATGAATGGTTACCCATTTAGTGATTGACCCTTGAAAGGTAAAATTATCGTTATTAACTTTCGTTATATCGATAATTCATTTCACTAATCCAGAAGCCATACATTGTAAACATAAAAAGAAGTAACTACAGTACATACATATATATATTACATATATACATATACATACTTTCAGAATTATATAGGCTCATGTAGGCATATTTCAGTGTCTTCCCGTTCAGTTTTTGTCGGACCCAAGACTAAGCGGTAACAATTAAGGTTGTCGTTTATCAAAGGGAAACGTGCGTCAACACTTGTGCGGACGATTTCTTTTGCTAGTCGAGTTTCTTTACTTAGTTACGTTACTAGACCATGTGTTTAGTTGATGTATAGGATCGTTTAAAAGGAGGATTATGATTATAAAAGGTATTATGAAAGAAATATGTACTATTGAGGCCGAACCAGGTTTTATGTATATGTAGGTATTTGTATTTAAGTGGTTTTTATAGTTTTTACATTACATGCAAAAGCTATTATCTGCCATGATATCAATTACTACGTCTATTACTTCCCTCTGCTCCATTATTAGCAGCCACGTTTAACGCACAACGTAGCAATATTTTTTTACTTTACTGATAGCTAAATAACATTTACAGTAGCCAAGTAAAGAAGACACACCATTGTGGAACCCTGACTCAGCTCTCAAAGACACCTAACGCATAATAAACCCACAAATAAAGTAAGACTCAATTCTGAAAAAGTACAGCAATTTCCATTTGAAATAGCGACATAAAGCAATTGAATGAATGACAAACTTCGCTCCCCTTCGAACAAATCATTTTATAACTACGATTGCCACTAAAACCTAGTACAATGGGTGCAAAGTTTTCGAACTTATTCACCGCAATAATAATAACAATAAATTATTTTCAGGATAGTGAGGGTCATAATAATGCAACGATAAGTGAGGAAACTTCAGTTTAGTAACTGGCAATAATTGAGTTAAAAATTTCCAAAGTTTTTAATATACCAAATTGTTTTATATGGCATTTGTAAGTATAGCAGTTACTCATGTTACGAAGAAATAGTTTGTTTTGGCATCCTTTCAACGTATGAGTAAGAACAGAAAGATACTGGGTATTCTTTAAAAGAGTAAGAAAGGTAATTCACTTCCGAAAGAACAATATTGCCTTTAGTAATTTAGGTTAGGTGCAGCTGACTGCAGCTGTACTCTGTACGTACGGAAGAACATTTTCCTAATACATAGAAGAAATAAACTCTCTACACGCAAATAACATACTTTACTAGTTTTAAATTACTAGTAATCAATATAATACACTAGTGGTGCCCCGCTTTTTCACCTACGTGTAGTACCCATTCTCGTAAGGCATTAATTAATATTTTTCTTGACGTTTTCCATATTTTAATCATTTTGTTATTCGGGCAATAGGAGTGGCAGTGAATCCAACAAATTAAGATCATGAAAATTATTCACTTTTATTAGGTTGTAAATGATGTAACTAACCCAACTTTGTTTTATGTAATATTTATAAGATAATATACATTTTTCCGATATTTACAGGAAAACATTTCCATTTTGTAATTCTTTACATAATTGTATTGCACCTTGTATTAACGATCGAGGTCACATATTCTCGTGGCTATAACCCATAAAAATACAGGAATGGAAACAATTTTTCAACGGCGAAAATAAAACCTTTTTGTTCGTAATTACTAACAAATATGTGGAAATAATTACTCTTTAGAATACGATAGCTAAGTAGAATTTGAAACAATGTGGCTCTACTGTGTTTCCGGGACTTGACACTAGGTTTGAACTAGGTTATTGACACTATTTTAATAGGTACGTAAGCTAATTGTGACTAATTAATAGACGTTTGAACATTTTCTTTAAACGTCTATTTATCTTTAATAATGGCTTATAGGACAATTACTATCATTTGACACGCTTTATGTATGTAGTAGTAAATAGAATAATTGTTAAATATTATAATTAAAATTTTATTCTTATGGAGGTATAAAGGTTATTTTTTCATTTTCATAATATAAAATTGCTTTTATTTTTCACACAGCTTTTCGATATTTTCTATCAGGAGACAAAGTAAATGTGTTCACACACAGCTTTGATGTACCAAATCTTTTGATTTCCAAATTGAAAACAAATCCATCACCGTAACAATATTCTCATCAAAATCCAAAGTAACAAGCTCCTTGCTTGAGTCATAAACAATAACGTTTGTTATCGGTGTAGTCACTCCCCACAAATCAGTCCTCCGTACTCTTTATTAGCATGTAGACGATTGTAGGCGCAACAGGATATTCTGAGAGGGATGGAGACGTATCGAGAGGGTCCCTGACGTGTAGGGTTGGCACTTTTAGTTGGTATCGAAGGATAATCTCAAATCGCACGTTAAAAGATAAAATTATTGAATTTGATTTTTGTGTATGTCATTCACGTTTGCATAGTGATTTTATGTTGCAGTGTGCACATATCAGACTGAGAGTCTCCTTCTTATTATAAACTATTACATATAATATTTCTTCATTGTACATACGTAAAACACAAAATAAAATAAAATAAAGAAGAAATATGTAAGTACAAAGGTATTGCACGTGGCAATCTCTTCCAGGAAACCTTTAATATGTAGATTTAAAAATGAATTGCATGGACATGCACGAATAAATGACTGTTTTTACGTTTTGAAAGAACATTATACCTATACAGAATACAGAGTTTCAATAAACAGTTACCTACCTATCTGCAACCTTCATACCGATACACAAATTTCGTACCAGAAGTTACACGCATATATTTTAAAACCATAAACCTCAATAACTGTAAATAAAACAACAAAAGCATCTTCATAAAAAAAGACGTTAAAAAAACATAAAACATCACACACCCTACACCCGAATTCTCTAAAATCCACGTGTTACAATAATCTTGAGGATGTGCCAACCCTACGTCCCCTCTTTTAATGTGTTTACAAGACAGTATCGATTGTTCTATTGTACATTTTATTTGACTTGGAAATTCTCTCGTACCTTTTACACGCGTTAACGTTTCTTTATGTTTCCTTTTATTGTTTCTTTTTCTTAGAAAACCTATTTTGAGCCATCAAAAGATTCATAATTTTCATGTTTAGTATGGTAATGTTATCGGTATTCTGAATCTCTTGTTTGAATTAACATGGGGTACATATTAATGTAGGCTTGAGGCACTAGTTGTGCAGTTATTTATTTTTCATTTAAAAACCTTATCTCGATTTTCACAGAAGAGATTTCTTTGATTTATTTTTTCCTTAAAATTAGAGGGTTTGTTGAAAATTTAATAATATGTGTCTTTATATGATGTCATTTCAATAAAGCCTATTATTGAAAAGATGACGTACTTAATTTCAATATTGGAACTTTAAAGACAGATTTTTAAAAGGTTTTACTCTAGTTAGTCATCCGTTTACCTTATTTTCCATTCAAAAATACTAAGTTATTTGGTAAATGGATCACAATGAATGAAATTTTACTACCTTGAATTAATTACACGTGTTATAAGTTACGGTCATTTAGTTTACCTTGCTAACTTCGTAATGGTAAAAGTCGTATTCCCGAAAGTACTTACGTTCTTAATCGGCTGAGTTGATGCGGAAATCACCTGTAGCTAGCCGAAGCCCGAACTTTCTTATTCACTGTACTTTCACTTACTGATTTAAGTAACTTGAAATGTGAAAGGTGAGAATTAAGGTATTTCATGAATAAAGAAACTGAATTACGTAAGTTTTTTTAGGATATTGCGAGCTACGTAAAATCTTATATATAAAATTCTCGTGTCACAATGTTAGTTACCATACTCCTCCGAAACGGCTTGACCGATTTTTATGAAATTTTATATGCATATTCAGTAGGTCTGAGAATCGGCTACTATCTATTTTTCATACCCCTAAGTGGTAGTAGGTAGGTAGTAGGCAGGTGCTAGGTAGAAAAAATTGCATTGCAACGCATGCCGGGTACAGCTAGTGATAAATATAAAATAACGTTATTTGGAATTGACCATAAATAAAGTAGGTATCAAAAATTATTATGCACTTTGAGTTCTGACGATGTAAGCAGAAAAGATATTTGTTCTTTTATGTGTTTACTATATAGTATATACTTCCATACCTAAGACTTTTTTACAAGTTGTGGAAGTTTGTAAACAAAGCGATGACACATTTTTTTCGACAATTACCTTATACCCGATTTACTCAAGAAAAATACTTTTAAATTCCCATTAAGCGTACAGATTACACCTGTAAATTGTTCACGGCTCAAACATCAGGGGACAATGTAATACGCTGAGTATCCGAGCTCATTATTACGCCATTATCCGAGCCCCCCTTATTTACAAGTTTTTATTACATTCCATAGGCAATTTAGTGAGCATAAGAGATTGGAGTCGCGTTGAAGTGTGTTAAATTGATCGTCGTTTGTTTTTTTTTTTCAATATGGAAGTAAACGATAGCATAATACTTTGTGAGATTCTGTGTTCAATAAAAAATATAAATAGACTTAAATTTAAAATAAAAATTCTTAGATTCTGGTCCAATTGGTTTCCTTTTTGGGTATTTATGAGTATTTAGCATACCTTATATAACTTATTGAAAACCAAAATTTTCTGTTTTGGTTAACTTCCTCACACACAAACAGAATAGCCAGACCCTATGACATGAATCTTTGAAATGTTTACCTAAACCTCCATATAATCGCCACACTACCTACCCCTAATGATAACACACATTCAATTTCCTCCCCCAGGTTTATCAACAGTCGTCACACACAACGACACGGCGCGGCTCGCAGGTGACGCGTCCCCGAACTCAGGGGGGGTGCTGTTCGCGGCGGGGGGGTGTGCGGCCGCTGCACTGGCGCTTTTGACTGCTGCAGCCGCTGCAGGGACACTGTACAAGAGAGGCAGTAAAGCGAGACACCATGACTCTATACAGTAAGTTGATTATAGTGTTTATCTAGCGCTGCAGCAGCTGCAATTTACCCGTCACAGACCTAAGAAAGGGTGCTGCTCGTGGTGACGGGATGTGCGGCCACTGCGCTGGCGCTGCTGACCGCTGCAGCCGCTGCAGATACGTTATACAAGAGAGACAGTAAGGCGATACACCATGACTCTATACAGTAAGTTGATAAGAGAGTGTCTTGATGGCGCTGTTGAGCGTTGCAGCAGTTGTAAGTCAGGCATGCTTTTGGAACCAGAAGCTGCAAAGTAAAAATCGTACAATATTGGCTACGTATATTTTTACATTTTTAACAACCTACCTATGTTCGAAGATACAGACCAATATTTTTTTTTTAACATTCGTAACATAAAGATCTTTTGGTGCCTCTGAATTGTACATATGCCTTAAATGATTTTTATTGACCTGCATTCCTAGTAATTAGTTTATATTCACATACAATATTTACGACGTAATATTTTATTTACTGAGGAAAGTAATTCATTCGTAATCATATATCTTGTTTATATAGACGTAACGAAACTTGTGTTAAATTATAACAAATGTGCAAAAACGAGCCATTATTTGTTGTGAATTTACGAGAATCAACAACATTTTAGCGCCTGATTTGTATTTAGCAAAATATATAGCGGCAAAGTTTGACGTAAATTATCTTACTTCGTAACTTTGTTCAAGTTAATTTGTGAAGTTACGAAATTATTATTATTTGCTCAGTCTTGAGAAAGAAAACATTTATTTTGTAGGATATTTGGACGGAACCAAAAATATTATAATATCTTTAACCTTTTCCTTTTAAGCTAGATCTTTGCCTATGCCTAATGAGAAGGCAGTCAGGAACATTATATCAAAAGTAACGATTACATATTGAGCTGTGTAATTAAGGACTGAAAAAATCCTTGGAAGTTAACGATAATTGCTCTCGAAAGACCCAAAGAACTCTAATCACGTTAGACTCAAGGAAAATATTTTAAGAAGTTTTCGAAGTACATTCGATGGCTTGCTCAGTGAATATACGGTAGGTAATCCAGAAAAAATAATCGTTTTATATGTTTCTATTGGTTGTGTATATAGTGTTATTGTACATATAGGTAATTACGAAAACGTAGACATTTTATTTTATTTGCGTCGTTCATGAACGAACGACAACTATTTATCTTACTTTTACGTTTTTTTTTTCAGCTAGAATACGGTTTAATAAAAATAATCCAGTTTGATTCAATTTACTAAAATATTTTCCAGTCCATAAAACAAAATTGCTAAAATGATACACAAAAACCGTAGCACTAAGCGCTACGTTCGTAGCTCAGGACAGTGATGTAGTACGGTTCAGCGACGCGTAGCACTGACCGCGTTGCGTAGCATAACGCTGTGTAGCGTGGCGTAGCACAGATATATTGATGGCTATCTATAAATAGTGACTTTGTCTGATGGCAAAGTAGGCAGAAAGTTTGAAATATCGGTTCTTTCTTCAAGGACGTTGATTGTCTGAGCTGAAATATGGGGCGATTATTCATTGCTCTGCTACTTTTTGCGTTGTTTGATAACGACGACCGTTAAAATAAAAAAGAGAGTAACAGTAGCGTTTAATTTTCTACAATTTTGTTGTTAAACCGTCAAATGTCGTCATCGAATGCCAATTATAAATAAACATTAGAGAGAGAGTTAGTGCATTAAAAAAGAACTTAAATTTTTTAACCAATAAATTCTTTGGTTTGCAGAAAACCGTTCAACAAAGCCTATAAGTTTAACACAGGCATCGGCAGTTTGACCCCTACCTTATTTACACGTTACCAAAGTTAGGAATTAGGGCCAAATTTTGCTACAATACGCAGGACTTACAAAGCTTACAAAGGCGATACATTATGCATGGCATATAAACTGCTATAAATTAAGGAAAAACTGAATTCCTAAGAAAATGTTCTGGTGTAGGGGACGAACCCTCTATGCTGCCCTTAGGGTTTTATAAATTTTTCAATAATGTACCAATTTCAACACAATATCAGGTTAGGTTGACCTTAAATGTGTTTTGTGGTGTAAAGTATAAGCTTTTAGTGCTGATCATGTATTTGTTAGCGTTTCAAACGAATCGGGTGAAAATGTGTTGCAAAAAATAAATACTCTAAAATATTGTACGGCGATGACATACATAATAAACACTGCAAGTAAAGTCATGATATTTTTTTTGCTTTAAGTTAAAACGTGAACAAAAAAAATATTTAAGATAAAACCAAAAGAATGATCTTGTTTTCTAGTTATGGATATCTATCAAGTCATTTATGAGTGAATTAGAAGAGTCGTTTATTCCAATTAAAATAATAATCCTAAATGTTCTATAAATACTGACAGCTCTCCTGTTTTAAAAATGTTTCCTACACCAAATTACCTTTATAAATCCACCTTATACCACACCCCAAAAGCATACAGGGGGCAGCGACCCCGACATATGTGATGGATGGTGTGGTTCCAAGGTTTGATAGACAAGCAAAATGTTTTTATAGTCACTCGATAGCGGAACCTTATCGAGGAAACTTTATAGAAGGAATTTATTAGGTAGCGAGGTTTATAACGCGTAGGTGCTTGAGGCTGAGTTTTATAGGCGAGGAGAGTGTGACGAAAAAACACTTTAAGATATACCTAAAAGTTCTTGCGGAAAATGTTGACTATGGATTTTGAAATATTTGACCTCCTAATACATTATTTAAAAGATACTTCATTACATAAAACGTAAACTACTTGGGCCTGTACAAGGATAGTGAAAATGCTGTCTGCGTTGCTAAGTAGAGTACTCCCCTAGAAATGCAACATATAATTACCAACGATAGACAAGCTAAAAAAAAACACAAAAATCTAAAATAAGAGAGAACATAAATATAAATAATTATTTTTGGATTTAATGGATATTTGAAATAAAGGCCAATAAGAAAGTATCAATTTTGAAACTAAAAAATTACAAAGTTATACTGAAGAACGGAAGACGACCTCGCAAAGTGTGTATAGTTCACAAGTCTAACTTCAAAGTAAACAGTGACCATCCATTTGTGGCTTAATCTCGTAGATTAGACACTTAGACAGTCTGCGCAGCAGCCATTTAGTCCGAACTGTCGGCTTTACTTTCTTAAATCTACCAAACAGTAATTTAAAACTAACCAAAGATTGCTTTACTGGAAAATAAGCAATGGACATCAACCATAATAATTTCCGAATTAAATTTTTAAGGAATTCTATTTGAATTTAGACATATTTATAACCTAAAATAAAGTAGGACCATTTGGAAACGATAGGATTACATGATTGTTTAGCTTTTTTTACTGACTTCTAAACTACTTTTTTATGCATAGTAATATGTTAAATAATTACTCATTTACTATAATTTTTATGAATTACAATAGCCTGGTCAAGCAATTACCGCAATTAAAAAAAACCCGTGGTTTCCAAATGGCCCAACTTAACTGTACCTAAATTGGTAGGGAGAAATGTCAATTTATAAAAGTTCTTAAATAACATAACATAACATACCATCACGCCTGTATCCCCGAAGGGTTAGGCAGAGGTGTACCAATGTACACCCACAGTTCGCCGGTATGTTTAGGTCCCATGTAAAAGGGGGCCAGCCTATTGCCGGGCACAGCTCCAAACTCCGACCTGCTACTGAGAATTTCATAGAAAACCCCAATAACACCTTGGTCGACTTGGGAATCGAACCCAAGACCTCTAGCTTAGCAGTCGCGCTTAGCGCCACTAGGCCAACGAGGCAGTCTAAAAACGTTCTTAAAACATAATACATAAATGATAGTTAAATACCTACTATGTACATTCCTTAACGCACAACTTACATATTTATTTCATATCCTCTTAAATTCCCCGAAGATACTATCCAAGCTACATAGTAGTTAACATAAATGCTACTTCAATCAATATAATGCACCATCCAGACTATAAATACATAATCTCTCTAACCCACTTCGGGCTCGTGATCGTAACACAGATGTTTATCTCACAGTTATGTGATACGAGTGACAGTCATGTGTTATCCGAATTACAAGGAATATGTGTGTATTGTTTGATTATATTCGGCGTGGTTTATGATAGAGAGTTATAGTGTATTGAGTACTTTAGTATAACGTATTATAAGTCTTTTCAAGAGAGCAGTTATCGCAACGTTGTATGCCTGTCATGCGTTATACATAAATTGCTTAACTGTACATTTTTTTTAACCTAGTAAACTTTATTAATTCTTTTTCAAATTACTTCATAGGTGTTTACAAATTTAATCATTTCTTTTTCCTATCGCTTAAGAGTGTATATGTTTTTTTAATTATTTCAAATTATTTTACTTCAAATTAAACATTTGGATTCATCTAAGGTAGTGAACATGTCGAGAATGCGCGCGAGTAAAGCGTCAGTTTATCTAAATATGTATGAATACGGTTTACGAAAGTTTTTATAATAAAAAGACAAAAGTTTAAAACTGATATTTCTATATACTATATTCGATTTACTGACAAAGTTCTTTGTTTCAGCACATCGTACACAACAGCAGCTTACGGCAGCCATCAGAATGTTCTATTAAGGCTCGACACCCTCGGAAGACCGCCTAGCTCTACAGGATCTTACGCTACTATAGCCAGTTTGCACAAATTCCCTTTTGGTAAGACTCTTTTAACAAGAAATATAAACTTAATCTACAATTTATGTATCCAAGTAGGTAATATTGTCATAATTAATTACGAATTTTATATAACAGGTAATTTATGTTGGTATTATAATCAATGGATTAGGCATTTATGCATAAAAGTGATACAATACAAAACTCAAACTGAGTTTCATTGGACCATTACAGAAACACGTCTTTATCCTGCCTAAAATCATTTTTAATACTTTAAGTGATTATTAAATTAATTAATATTTAAAATAATTACAACTAACTAGGTAACAACTTGTCATCGCGTAAATGTCACATCAAAAGTACTTTTTTCGTTAAAATGTAAATATTTTCCCAAAGAAAAGTAAGTATTTGCATTGGTAACAAGAATTTTAGAGTTCCCACGAACATTCAACATAAAATATTCTTTTATTCTAATTTACTTTTCCTTAACATTTGTAACGAAATGAGAAATTGTAACACACGGGATTTCATGAAATTTTTGTTTGTTTACTTGAATACTTTCCCAAAAATGTTGAGCCTATTAAAATTGTGGAACACATACTACACCAATAACTTCTGGAGAACGCTTCATGACATAAAATAGTTGTAGTAAAAAACGATGTAATATTAATTTAACATTAAGAAGTAGGCACAGTTTCAAAATTATTTTGTAGTAACTTAGGACTATTTTTTAAATAAAAACTGTAAGAATCAATAGAGAATAATATTTGTTATTAAACGTCTAGACAAGGTTATTAGATCAATTGTTATTCGTCAATTACTGGAGGATCAAAAGGCATGATTATCTTCCAAGCTGGGAGTTTGGGACGAGGCCAGTCGATCGATTTCGAGGTCAAAATAATTATTTGGCATCAGACCACTGAAATGAGAAGGAACTTTATCAAATTAAACCTAATTCAATAATCCTCTATGTTGTTAACTCGGTTTGTGTTGAGATCGAGTCGACTATTGATACCACATGGATGGCCTGACCTAGTTTACGTGTTACATGCGTTTCCTGTACTATTATCTTTTATAAACATTTGAAATTAAAAGAAAACGAACATGAAACTGTAGTACATATTATACCTAATAATTAATACAATGATATTTTTTTGAGCTTTTGCTTTATTTAATGCTTATTACTCTAAATTAGGCTTCCGATCTCTACTAATTTCTACTAAGTCATAGATCACGACTCATGCAATGTCATCACATTTAAGGACTTGCTTTAAGAAAATCCTCGTTTTCTATGTTCTGTATGTTTTTTTTCTGCTAGTCTGTTGATGGCCAAACAACTAAGGAGAAAATTAAAACCCCACGATCCATTAGTAGGTAATAAAGTTAGTTCAACATTTTTCAGAACATAAGCTGACATATTATCTTCACTTCAGTCGATTTCACGTCTGATAAGTAATCTGTCCACCACAGGTAGCCGCCGCTCACCGTCGCCGTACGCCACGACGCATATTGGCGAGCATGTGTACGCCAAGCCGGAGTCAAGAGTATCGTATTACGCGGCGTCGAACCTCACACATGTGTCGCAGGTTAGTTACTTTGTGGATGTTAGGTTATAATGATGTAGAGATGTTGTTGTAATATGTTTGTGATCTAAGGTAGATTATTGCTCGTTAAAAAATTGGATGAAATTACTATCATAGAAAATTTTTGTAAATAGTTTTTTTTTAATTTAGCTTAACATTGTAAGAAAATAGTTTACGTGATTCAAAAAACACATATTCACTCTTAAACGTAATCTAAAATCTCACGTTTGTTTTTGAATATGAGGTAAAATCTATATCGTTTTTTTCCTATGGGTAGTTAAGCCAAAAAAATGTTTCTCATTATTCGTTAAATAGCTTTTTTTTTAATAAATATACGTAAAACTATTATATAAATTACATATTTAGCCACTAGCACTGTTTGCAACACCTCTCGCGTTTCAAATTCAATCATCTATTTGATAAAATATAATAGGTAATTCGAGAGCAGTGTGAAAATTAACAATCAACTAATTGCATTCGCCTATTGAATTTAAAATGTTAATTCACATTTGTGGCTATGGAATAACCGCAACATGCAGTCATTAGATAACACAAATATAGTTACTGTTTGTTTTTCGCCTCGAATTTACTAAATTAAATAATTTTATAGTAGGTATTTACATTTGGTTATAATAACGTAATGCTAAGGTATTTAATTAATTAATTAATTATGTACACAGATAACGTTAGATAAAAATAACAAAATGTAGATGCCTTCTAAACATCGCTGTGTAGCCGGGCCCGAATCACGCCATCCTGTTAATAAAGCGGAGAAGAACAGAGATTTTTTAAATAACTTATTAGATATTTAAAAAAAATCTCTGTTCTTCTCCGCTTTCGTGGAGAGGTGCATCTTATTTAACCTTTAACTATAGACGTTCCATTTTTGTTACACTATTATGGACGTGCGGCCTCACAGACCGCTACATTTACGGGCTGGTTTCTATCTTGATGAGTAAGTATTGTATTATTTTTAGTTTTTATCCCTTAGGAGAGTTACTAAAGATAAATAAAAGAAGTAATTTTAATGAAAAATATATTTATTATAAACTAATTCTAACGATATAACAATCAAAGGCACTTTTCAGACTTTTTAGTTTGAGATCACTTTATAAGTATATAACCACAGTAAAATGCCTTTTTTAATTAGTTTAATTTCTTTTACAATAAAATATACCTAAGGAACAAAGAACATAAAAATCGTAATATAATCTTCTCAGAACTAAACATAAAAAATTTGACAAGAACCCAAATTGGCCATATTTATTGGCAGTCTTTGCATAACGGCTTAGAGCACTGTAGGCATATTGGCTGCTTACAGCCTACACAAGAGTGGGTCGTCTTTCGTGTGACTCACTGATAATCTCTTCTTCACTCAAACGATTTTCTTCAATGTCGGCTTCATAAAACAAACAATCATCAACATCCCCATCGCTCTCGCCCTGATCCGATTCTAAAAGCAATCGTTGAAACTCGTCTTCAAAAGTAGGATTATCAAATCGCAATATTTTACTGGCTCTCTGAGTCGACGAACTCGATGTTCGTTTGCCTGCAGTCGTAAATTGATAGTTTTTTGACATTTTGACTTACTAAATCTAGAACAAACAAAATCACCCTCAGCGGTAATTTACAACACAAACGTGGACGCGCGGTCTCACAGACCGCACTCAAATTATAAATTGAATTTACTTACGCAATATTCAGCCGGCGACGTTACCTTCTTCGCCACTAAAACCGAAGCTACTGACGCGGGCATACGCGTGGGGTACGCGTGAGGTGGGGGAGGCGAGAATCGCAAACTGCAAGCGGCCTGTGAGACCGCACGTCCATAGTTAAAGGTTAAGAAATAAAAAAAAACTATCTAAAAATAAAATAAAATTCTAATAAAAGTCTGTACCTATTTGCTGTCACTGCAAAATTAAATATTTACAAAATATATAAATTACTTACACACATGTCGTGGTGGCCTAGCGGTTCAATGAACGGATTTGTATGCACAAGGTTGCAGGTTCGAACCCAGGCAAGTACCAATGTGGCTTTTTCAAAGTTATATGTACTTTCTTAATTCTTCTTAAGACACTTCTGACAAACGGTGAAGGAAAACATCGTGAGGAAACCTGGATTCCAAAATTTGGGATCTGAAATCGCCAATCCGCAGAGAGCAAGCGTGGTGATCAATGTTCGTGCCTTCTCTATATGGGAAGAGGCCTGTGCCCAGTAGTGGGACGTTTATAGGCTGGATTATTTATTTATTTATTTTATTTTATAAATTACTTAATGCTAGATAAAATATTACATCCCCCAATTCAACTCTAATCCAATTCTTATTACCTCATAATCAAAATCATGCCAAACGACCTCATTGATTCAAAAAATTAACAAACCTGAGATATTGATCATTATACTCTTCTGTAAATTGCGGGCCTATTAGCCATCTATGCCACAATGGCGTTATTTCGTCGATAATGTAGCCCATTTGGCGTCATTGTATGGTTAGTGGCAACATTGTGGCATCGATGTGGTCATTATGTTCACTATGATT
Organism: Autographa pulchrina; assembly: GCA_905475315.1. Classification (NCBI taxonomy): domain Eukaryota; kingdom Metazoa; phylum Arthropoda; class Insecta; order Lepidoptera; family Noctuidae; genus Autographa; species Autographa pulchrina. The sequence goes on along the minus strand of FR997763.1, from coordinate 3,487,789 downwards.
CATCATCTGAAATTATTAACAACAAGAAGAGACTATAGCTATATATATATAGATAAGCTTCCATGTGGATTAAATTTATAATGCAATAAGGAGATAAAAACTATTAATTATCAGTGGCACATTCAACATATTATATTATCTAAAATAATGTAATATTTTAAAACTACTATACTATTATTTCAGTTCTGGAATCGATCAATTCTGGATCCAAAAAAAATATAATCGGCATAGCCATTCAACGTGGCAATGCTGCCAGCCTTCTGGGCACGTTTCCCGCCATTGACAAGGATGACGATGAGTTTTTTGACGCGTGTTAGTTTTATTTATTTATATAAGATTTAATTTTAGTGTAGTTGTAAGTGTTTGTTCTTGTATTAGATTTAAGTATTGAATTGTAAAAAGAATTTTTATATGTCATTTTAGATTTGTAAGTCAGGAAAACACAATTAAGAATGCTCTCAATTAAATAATTTACCTTTAATTGTCAATGACAGCTAAATGCCTAAATTCATTGCTCTACTTTTAATATTATCACCTTTTCATTTTAACAATTTATCTTGAAATAACAATTAGCAAAAGTTTAGTACTTAAATTCTATTAGCATAATGGTCTACTTTCAAAATATTGACCTACTAAACATATTTATACACTGTCTGTTTCTCTAAATTCACCGGATAATAAATTAGTTTTCCGGTGGAGTAAATTTTAGTTTATAGTTGGTCTCTGAGCTGGCATTTGAAAACTGTATAAGATGTAGGTATAAGCGAACATTAGTTTGGTGTGTTGGTTATAAATGTTTTAATGCTTAATCACACTTCATAAAAATTTAAGCTTTTAGTTTATTTTCATTAGTCTGCCAGTCTTCAGTCAGTCACGAAAATATGAACTTGTAGCGCAAACTGAACAATAAGGTTGTGATAAGCTGTTTTTCCTAAAACTCTTGTTTGGTTTATAACTTGCGAACACGTGATAATTATATCTACAAACATTAACTAAATGTACCTACCTTTTGTATATAACCCATATACCTTGTACCTCACTGTAGCTCAAATAGTTGCATACATTTTTAGTTTAGTATATAAGCGAAGAGCGTCCCACAATACCTTGCTAACATTATCAGCTTAGAGTTTAAGCCTTTTAGCTTAGTACTTTACATGCCCTACACATAAAACCCATCAATGCATATATAGTACGTAACCAATACATAATTCGTTAAAGTTCCCTCTAACCCTACCTCGCCACTAAATTCTGACTCTCTCACATATAAATTAACCCACATTACGAGGTTCCACTTGATCTTTGCCTGAACAATCCCGCAAACACTTTAATGGGACCATACGTCGTAGGTAACCGAGTGTGGAATTAATTGTGGATGAGAAAACCTTGTCTTTTTCCGAACATCTTACTTCAAAGGAATTCGTAATTTATTTTCAGGTTAGTCGGGAAATTACTGTTAATTCATGGTTACACTACTGTATTTGGGATTCGATTAAAATACCTTAATGTTATCTTTACGTCACTGACTTACTTATGTACTCTCACAAGATTTTAATTACTACTTCAGATTTACGATTTCGTAGAATTCCTTATTAAAAATGTTTGTCAGATTTATGTGAAACGTTTCCGCGAATTATTCTTTTTAATTATACATATTTTTTTATTATATTTCGTAGGCTCGGTCTCGATTTATTAAAGCGTAAGGATATCAAATGTTTCTTAGATTCGCAGGTTCAACGCCCTCACCAAAATTTTTTATACGAAAAGTTTATCACTCAAAAAGCTTACTCTTGGTACTCAGTAAATATAAAAAGAAGATATAGATAAAACTGTTCAATTTATTAAAAGCATTTTATATTCAAGCCCCGTCGGCTGTACCTAAATTAACACAATTAGTGAATCTGTCTCGTATAAGTAAATACCTCAAAGCAACTCCCCAAGATATTTGTCGCTCCTTCATTACACGTCTTCTGCATTACAAGGGTGAGAGAATTGTGCATAAAATGAGCCCTTTACCTCATTAAGAATCCAATTTAAGACGAGTTACCCGCCTCCCCTGCAGGTGATACAAACGTAATGCAATTAGCGCTCTTCTAAGCCAAGTATTGAAAGCGGGTGTAGAGTTGCTGGATGAAACTGTTTGTACATGGATTTACAGACAGCAAATACACGACATAATTATGTTGTACATACCTGTCTACTTCTCGTATGTATATCTGAGATTATCATCATCGGTCGGCTACCAGTCTTACCGGATTCAGCTGAATACCGTATTTTACATGGAGCGACTGCCTATCTGACCTCCACAACCCATTTTACTGGGAAACACAGTATCCCATAGTATATCTGAGATTATATGGTAACAGTAAATTTTTGTAAAAAAAAGCTTACTCATGTATTTTTAGAGGATTTTGATCGATATAACATAGGTTGAAAATACTTGAGCCCTGAACCAATGATTGTTCAGACTAAGAACTCAAACGCTATTTGTGTAGCTCTCAAATAAAACAATACAAGCTTCTGAAATTTTCCAGTGTCAACATTCTCAAAGTACTTAGTAATTATTCAGAACTATCAAAGGACAATTCGCAATAGTCAAACTATCAACAATTTTGAGCTGTTGTCTCTTCTAGATCAATATTAGTCGCTTCATTATTGGTCTTGGCAGAGAACCGAGTTTTTAATTTGCAATCCCCTTTTGTCCGGAAATTTATCGCACCGTTGAAAGTCTTTGGAAGGAAATATGAATTAGTGTCCTCAGTGAGAGGGATCGCTAATGAACGGAGGTGTAAATAAGAAGTTCCTTATTAAACGAGACGGGTTTTGATACAAAGCCGGCGAAATTATACCTACTTCAAGTTTGAGTGCTTTTTGTTCTGTGCTAATTTGGATTTCGTTTGGCAAGTCAAACTTGGAGGCAGGATGCTAATGTCGTAAGAGAAAAAAAAGTTTGATTTCTAAAATTTTTGTTTGTTTAGTTAGAATACATCTCGGAGACAAGTCCATTATTTGTGTTACATCCACTGTCTGATTTTTGACCTGTAAATTGGACAGAATCTTCTATCTAGTAATAATAGATATACTTCGCAACCGTTAAGAAATCCTCCTAATTATCCCGATGCCATTTACTCAAAAAATTTACATTAAGCAGCACCAGAACGATTTCCCTCATTACATTTTACATATTCACCTAGCGAAAATATCAAAGCACTCCAGGAAAATCGGTTCTGTAACGCGGCTATCTCTGAAACTCGATTAAGGATATCGTTGGACGTCGTCCGACTCGATGCAATTATGTGCGCACCTGCCACTAACTAAGGACTGGTCTGTGTCAGCGAACTGGAAGCGCTGTGTGCCATGTTGTAGCTTGTTAAGAGCTGATAATTTAGTTTTGGGTTTATAATATTTGATGCAAAATTTTGTAGACACCTTGTTTTTTTATTCGTTGTTGTAAAAATATCAAATATATAAATTTAAATAAATGCCCAATATTCCAATTTTTTTGTGCAGTATTGTTTTTGTATTTATCATCCCAGAAACTACTAGGTGCTAGGTATACAATTTTAGACTTTTAATTAGAAACGAACTTTTTCTAATAATGCGCGTTACACACCCTGTACCATATATCTCGTAATCGATACAAATAATCTTAAAAATGTAATATATAATACACAACACTAAAAGTACCATTTCTTACAGCAAACTCTACCTAAAGACCGCATCACAGACCCAGCGGAACAGCTCCACTTGCTGACCACACCTCGCTCCAATATCCGGCTGGAGATCCTGGTTCACGAGGGAACCTTCGGCAGGGTCTATAAAGGTGTCTTCAAGAGAGGAGAGACGTATGAAGAAGTTGTGGTCAAGACTGTTTCAGGTATGTCTAATATCTATATAATTTTGATAGGAATTTAATTTTACTATTCTTGCGATTTTAAAATGTTGATAGAGCCTGTTGCCGCCTAATTTTGCTCGCTTATTCTGTCGTTAAATAGGTTATCTAATTGGACACACCTGGAAAGAAAACATAAAGATAAGACGCAAATTTTCAGGAAACGATTTCAGTCGATGTTCATTATATTTTGTTTTTAATTACAGCCATATTGAAATGCTTGTAGAGCAGAATGCAGAAACTAATATTTTCTCAAATTTATTCCATGTGAATAAAGACTTCCACATTATTGTTTTAAAACTAGAAACTCTCTGGATATTTCTGGAGCACAGAACTGTAAAACTTTTATCTATGTAAATTACAGTTTTGCAATTCTGTCTTGCGAGAAATATCAAAATTCTGGTTCAAAATCCACATGAGCTAAGTTTTTATTTACAGTTTTTGAGACCTCAAAATATATTTCTTCTCCTCTGTAGTAGTTTCGGATATATAGAGAAACAATATTATGACATTAGTTACTACTTAGAATCCCGAACCATTTTCCATGACCAAGCTTAAATTTGATTATTTGACTAACAAGGTTCAAACTGTGCAATTCCTTGCAATTTCAAAGGATTTTAGTCGCCGTTCCCAATTGGAAAAATGAACTGCGTTTACTTAAATTAATACACAGAAATGTAAATATACTCGGTACGATTGGTTTAGAACAACTCCTTTGCATAGTATGTATGACCGCTGGGTAAAAAATATGTGAGAAGAGCGACAAAGTCAAGATATTTATTACGACTAATTTTTATCTTACTGATTAATAACTTTCACTAACGTTTAAAGAGAAATAATACATTTCCAACATAAAAATTACTTTAACTTTTATTATTTGTGGACACTTCTTACCTCTTATCTTAATAGTACCTGTGGTATCCTCCCATAGCAAATTTGCCTTAAAAATATCATCAAATCGGAATATTTGACAGTTCGTCGATACGGACGACTCCATGTAAAATTGCATCTAAAATTTGTTGCACGTTCTGCAGAAAATTGGTTCATCATATAGTTTAATATTTTTACATGCTCTTTTATGCTAACAAGATTGCTTTCGATCTCATATCAGTAAATAGCGTTGATAATATCAGAGGCAAAAGGTATTACAGCAGAGAACGTACTTAGCTCGATTTTCTCGGAAAAGCGTTAAAAATAAAAGAACAAAAATGGCGTAAAATACCTTTGTATATTTTACCTCAATTTTTTTTTAGGAACTTTTATTTTAGCTTTGTCATATTTTTAGCTATTCTTGTACGGAATCGGTTTTATATGTAATCGTTGATAGCAACAACAGAAAGATATAATTATAGTATACCTAGTATAATTATATTTTTCTGTTTCAAACTTCTTCTAGTGCTCAAAGAAGCAGTGTTGCTACATAATTAAAATGCCAAAGGAAGCAGGTTTTGTAATAAATAGTAATTAATATTATTTTCTTCTGTAAAAAGTACTGACTACTGACTCTTACACTTTATTGGCGTAATGCCTAAGTGCTTATTTAAGAGCAAAAAGAGATCCATTTATCTTGGCGCTGGACAGTGGACAATGGATACAAATTATTGAGAAGATACTTATTGTATATATTATTGTATAACCAAATCCTCATTGATTCCAAGAAAAAAAATTTGAAGTGTTGCTTTAATGTCTGTAAACGATATAGATACATCGAAAATAGTGCCAAAAATATGATTTCAATTTCAATCCAAGTTACTTTGCGTTCATGGCTGTCCGTCACTAGCCACATATTTACAAGCCTTATTGATATATTGATAGAAATCGGATACTTGGTTATTAATTACTAAAAAAGGAAACTTACTTTATACTTTCCGATACGACACGTGCCTTTCGTCACTTCCATACAGTTACACAATTCAATCATTATTACGCTCGTAGACATATCACTTGTTTAGGCCAAAACCCAATTACTACTTTACCATGATATTAAAATTATGTTACCTTTCCATTAGACGCTGCGTCAGCGATGCAGGCAGCATTACTAGTGGCAGAAGGGCTCAGGTTATACGGCTTGGTTCACAATAACGTGCTAACTCCAATGGCCGCCTGCGCTGAGGAAGCGAGGAAACCACTCCTCGTGTACTGTTGTCCTTCTCATGCTTCGAATCTGAAAAGGTATGACTAGCCATGTCTCATTATTTACAAATATGATAGATCTTAAAAAAAAAAAATACTGAAAAAACAATGCTAGAATCGTCGGTAAGTAGGTAGGTAACAGAAATGCCTGCGAGTAGATAACCGACGCACGGCCTATGTTGATGTGGAGTCACCTTATAACAGTCTTATATTAAAAAGCAACAGAAAATAATTGATTCTGAAAAGTCCCGGATCTTCAATATTTTCTGATGCACCAGCAAAATATGTCTGTATCAGAAATATTATATTGAATTACTTTAGAAATGCATCTTTAAAAATTTTATCCAAACATTTCAGATTTTTTACAACTATAAAAAGAAAAAGTTAAAAAGTATACTTATTAATCGTTCTTTATTAGGTTCCTAACATCATGTCGGCTAGGCCACCAAGCAGCCCCAGCGACGAGAGAACTGGTAGACTTAGGGGCTCAAGTAGCCTGCGGGTTAGCGTACTTGCACGTACAGAGGCTGATACATGCCGATGTTGCTGCTAGGAATTGTGTGTAAGTATACTAAAACTTTACCTATTTAAAAACACAAGAATTTGGTCAATTATAAATAAATAAATAAATAATTTATTTCTCATTAATTGTACACAAACACTTACATGTAATACAGTGAATAGTGATTATTCCTATTTTTATATAAACAATACAGATGGTAAGTATTTTTGTTGAACTCTGGTACCCATTTTAAGATTTAACTTGTGTTATGGGTACCAGCGCTCGTGCTCGTCGTTGAAACAGAAAATTATATAATTCAATAGGATGGACGCGGCTCATAATCATATAACTTCAGGTAAGTATCTATATATATATATTTTTTGTATTTATTTATACAATATCTTATTATTATATTAATTTGTATGTGTGTTTGTGTAAGGGAGGGTGTGTATGTGTGTTTTTATTGTGATGTGTAAGTGTGTGTAATTGTGATGTATGTGGTATGTGATGTGTAAATGCTACTGGAATGATTACCTCTAATGTCTGTTTTGTTTATTTTACAGGCTTGTCACTTTAATCAAACTCTCTGTGTCATCATAGCTTTGCGTCAGTAACCATTCAACAACTATTTCCTTGCATTTCTTCCTACAGAGCGGATAAATATTACATGCCTGCTGGTTAATTTTATTATATAGATGGCCACTGATGAGTTGGAAGTGTCTTTGAGCAACACTTGTATTTGATTTGACAGCGGGACACACTTTATAACATCTTCTTTTTTTCAAGGTATTACTATCATAGTTTAGGGAGCTATGTTTCCGGAGTATTGTGTTAAGTATAAATAGTTGTCTGACTGAGAGAACTTGAGACTCTTTATACAATAAGTTTGTGGGATATCTGAAAGGTTTGTGCTGCATTACCTTCAAAACAGCCCTCTGAGCACGCTCTAATTGCAAGAGATGCGACTTCGGTGCACCACCCCAAACTGTGACACAATAATTAACTATCGATTGACACAATGCGAAATACACAGTTTTTAGGGTCACGAGGTCGGCCGGATTTCTCAATTTTTTAAAAATATATATGAGCTTTCTGACTCGCGCGGTGAGCTTTTCAATATGTGATTTCCAGTTAAGACAACTGTCAATTTGGACTCCAAGATACTTAACAGAAAGTGATTGCGTGATAAATGGACAGTTACAGGTATTAGAAAAGTGCGTCGAACAAGTATGAGCTCGGAGAACAAGGAAATCGGAAGAAGGAAGTGTATTTGCTTGTAAGCAAAAAGGAAGGAATAGAGTTTTCGAGGGGTTTAGCAGCAGAAGATTATTGTTCAGCCATGTTGTCACAGAGCTTAGTGCCTGTTCTGCATATTTGAGAGTCTCCGGCCAGTCTTTTCCATGGATAAGTAGTGCAGTGTCATCCGCATAAGTAAAAATAGAACAATTTTTGAGGGATAACTTAGAAAGACCACTAATGTATATTAAGAACAGCGTTGGACCCATTATGGAACCTTGGGGAACTCCGTAGGTGACTGATTCAATGTCACTAGTCATGTCAACAATTTTAACACACTGCGTGCGATCACGGAGGTAGTCTCGGAAAATGTTGAGAGTGTCACCACGGATGCCTATAGCCTCTAGTTTGGCCAGAAGGTAGGGAACAGAGACGGTATCAAACGCTTTCGAAAGGTCGAGAAAAACTCCCATGCACTTCATTTTATTGTCCAAATTTACTACAATTTGATCAACCAATGCAGCAACAGCATCCTCGGTACTTTTTCCCTTTCTGAAACCGAACTGGTTAGTAGGGAGAAGGTGAAACGTTTCCAAAAAGTGTACTAAGCGTTTGTTGAGCAGCTTTTCCAGAACCTTCGAAATTACGGGTAAAATAGATATCGGTCTATAATTGCTGATAACGTGTCTGTCCCCAGCCTTGAAAATAGGGTGGACCACAGCTCTTTTAAGTACTTTAGGAAAGCATCCAGTGGATATTGCAGTGTTACAGATGTGAGTAATGACAGGCAGTAATACAGGGAGACAAGATTTTAAAAGTTTGGGTGAGATACCATCCCATCCCGCAGAAGCATCTGCATGTAATTCTACTATCAGTCTTTTGACTTCCGTTTCATCCGTGTCTAGAAGTACCATAGAATTAACAGGTTCGCGGTTACAGGGTAACCACTCAGAGATAGGTTTGACCGGAGTATTTTTTTCTGCTAAATTTTTACCTATGTTTGCGAAATATGTGTTGACTGTATTAAGAGAATCAGCGTCACTCCCCGTGATCTTAAGTAATTCAACAGGAGCATTTGTGTTGCGGTGGGTGCTAGTGATATTTTTGATAACTTTCCACATCGCTTTAGGGTCATGTTTCGTTTTATCAAGTTCACTTTTTTCATAGGCTACTTTAAGATTTTTTAGCAGTTTATTACAAAAATTACGGTATCTCAGGTAGGTTACTTTTAGTGTGTAATTTTCCGGGTCCTTTTGTAGTTTCCGAGACATATTATCTCGGTTTCGTATACATCGCAACAGGCCCTTTGTTATCCATGGTTTAATAACCCTGTTTTTAGATGTCACATGCACTTGTTTAGAATGTTTTTTAATGATGGTAACAACAATTGTTATAAACAATTCAGTAGCTTTATTTGCATCATTTTCGTTGAGTATAGCTTTAAAATCAGTTGAAAAAATGTCGGCAGTGACGGCTGTGAAGTCAGTGATGGTGCGTTTGAATTTTTGAGATGGCAGCGTCTGAGCGTTACCAAGTTTAATAAATACGGGCTTATGATCAGTAATATATGTGTCGAAAACCAAAGTTACAATGTTATTGCTAGATTTAGCTATAACGTGGTCCAGGCAAGCATTTTCACGAGTGGGAAAATTATGTGTTGGCAGTAGACCGTGTGAAGCCAATAGATTGAGGTAGTCATGAGTTTGCTGGTTAGGGTTTTTAGATATAATGTCAATATTAATATCTCCCATTACGATAATTGTCTTTTGGGCATATAAACTTTTTAAGACAGTATTTAACCCATCTAAGAAATTATCTACATTCCGAGAAGACGGTGAGCGATAAACCGCAAGTAGTGAGAGATTAATACTTTGCACATGACATAACAAACAACTAGCATCAACAATCTGTGGCTCCACTATACTGTGAGGAAGGTCCGAGTTTATGTACAAAATTACGCCATCATTTTGGTTTTTGGGGTTAGTAGTGTGGTATGAAGTGTAGCCCTCCAGCACTGGTATAGTGGTTGTTACGTTTAACCAGCATTCAGACAAAATTATTAGGTGCACGTGCACTTTGAGGCTACTAAGAAACACTTTTAGGCCATCAATGTTACAGTTTACGCTACGTATATTTAAGTGGATTATGTGTATACCTATCTGAGAAACTTTGATAAAATTGGTAAACGATTCTGGAGTGCATACATATGCCTCAGTAGAGCCTAGATGATCGAGCTCGTTGAGAATTTTTAAATCAAGCATTTGTGATATAATAAACAAGGTGCAAAATAGTCAAGACCAAGTCACAAATACTATTCAAAAAATTCAGAGACGACGAACAAATATAACCAATAGAGATATAACAAATATTTCCCGCAATATCATGGCATGGATATTCCACCGAGGTCAGAGAAAAAGCTTGTGCTGTCAAGGTAATATTCCTGACAGTTAAAAGTGAAAGGTAGCACTGTGGACTTGTATGATGTATATACTTTTTGTTAGAAATATATGTGTGTATGCTGAACGTCTCGTGTGATTTGTGGTGAATAATGTAAGTAAGGTGTGTAAAGTTACATTCAAAAACAAAATTTAGTAAGAAAAGGAAGATTGGTAGAAAATTAAAAGTAACTACGATAAACTTGCAAATTATATGACAAGATAAAAAGATAAAGATGAGCGATTTAAAGTAGTTCTTCTGTTTCGGTTGTTGTTTTTTTTGGCTTTTCTGTGTGTTTACACAATTTCTTAAGGCATGAGGACGTATTAATAATAACGGATTCCATACCTTCGCGTTTACGCAGAAAAATTTTTCCATTTTGTGTCCAGCAATAATCGTAATCATTATTTTTGCGAAAAGTGCGAGCTTCGTAAAACAACTGTCGGAGACTACTGGGTAAATGATCGGCAATATAGATTGGTTTTGATTCGCCAGGAAGTGCAATGTGTCCCGAATTTAATTTTTCAGCGGGCGGCAATCCTTTGTTAAAGATACGGGATGAGTCAAGGATCTGGTTTTTTGTGGTTACAGATTGAAACTCTGCCACTATGGGTCTAATTGATCCTATTTTTCCTGGCAGACGGTACACATCACGCAGTTCGGGGGTCTTTAATGAGGGTTGAATAATACTGCAAGTTTTCTGCACAATAGCTGTTAGGTCACTTGCTGTTTCTTTTTCACTTGCTGGGACATTTCTAATTTCAATAGAAGAAGAGCGAGAAGAGCGCTGAAGGTCCACCACTTTTTTTTCCAGCTCCAAGATGTAATTCCGCTGTTCAGAATTTTCAGTTTCCAATTTTTGTATTGACTTAACGAGGCCGTCATAATCATTACTCAAAAACTCAATAGATTTTAGAATTCCGGCATTTGTTTTGTGTATCTCTGAATTCTGACGTTTGATATCGATGATTTCCGATGTAAGTTTGTTCAACGCTACCTCTTGCTCATTTTTCCAAGTATTAAGATGAATTATTTTGCTTACGTTGTTAGTTCGTCGTATTTCCTAACAACTGACACTTAATTTTTATGTGTAATGTAGAATTAAATGAACATGAATGTGATCCCTCGTTCAAACACCTAGTCAGTAGCAAACGTGGAATAAAAAAATATTTACGGAAATAGGTTTTTAAATAGATTTCTTAGTTGAAAATGGGTGTAATATTTTTACAAAAAAACATTTTTTTTCTCCACTTTAAAAGCTTTTGAACTTGCAGGTAGGTAGCAACTTAACGTGTCGAAATAAATACATGAACCTGGTAACATATTACTTCAATCTCCATCTAAGAAAACTAAAAACCTATTTCCTTACTTTTTTACATAAGGTATTCGGGTTGAAGTAAATATGCGCAGTTCCATAAATCCTTAAACCCATTAGCAATGCAGTGGGATATATGCGCTCTCCTTGAGCGCACTTACAGTTCTGAGCTTAGCTAACTGAGACTGGTTTTAGTCGAGACGGAACTTTTATTTTGTATATGAAAAATAAATTAAGATGAAATATATTTTTGTAACGTAATATAGAAATATACTCGCATTCACGATAGCAAGAAGAAGAAACTACCTTTTCATCGAAATCCTGACATAAGAAGGTATCTAATTATTGTTGAATTTCATATTTTTCTGAAATGCGCATAATCCATTTTGTACCTAACTTGAAATATAATTACTATTTTTTGTGACTTTAGAATATGAGCTTCAGTTAATGTTACCACAAAAATATGATTTCATGTTTCAAAGAAAAAATATACAAATTATTGAAATAAATTCCAGCTTTTATATAGCATGAAATATTACCTTGAGCTTGACACTTCCAAGTAAAACTCGGTATCTTGTAATCCCTATTTTCACAGATACCAAGTTTTACTTCGCAACTTCGGTAGAGTTGGCAGTAATTATATTCATGGGGTTCTTTGAAAAAATAAATTATAATGTAACCCATTTTAAAGTAGGTCGAAGGGAATGAGATGATATTTTTGAGTTGTGAGTGCGTTGTTACAAAATTTTGTGGATCGGAAACTTTACGGTTTTCAATAACAATGAATGCCATTTAAAGATGGGATATACATATCCAAAATGTAACCTGTATTAATGAAAATAAATTGTATAATTACTGTCATCCTGAAGCCAAATAAAAAACCTAAAACAGTTTTTGTGTTATTTCAAAGAAATCTTAATGCACGAATATAATACGGTCTTATATACAATTCCTCTTAGATAGGCGTACTTGTATTTATATGTGTATAAAACTATCATTGTATTTGCTCACATTATAATCAGCGACTGCTACGCTAGAGGTCTTGGGTTCGATTCCCAAGTCGACCAAGGTGTAATTGGGTTTTTCTATGAAATTCTCAGTAGCAGGTCTTAGTTTGGATTTGTGCCCGGTTAGTGGCAATAGGCTCGCCCCCTATTACATGGGACCTAAACATACCGGCGAACTGTGGGTGTACATTGGTACACCTCTGCCTAACCCTTCGGGGATACAGGCGTGATGGTATGTTATGTATGTATAATCAGTATTCAATTTCAAAGTATCTCACAATCGACTACAAATCTATCATAAAACTTCCCTTACTTAGTGTGGACGAGAAACTAAGGCTGAAGGTGACCGACAACGGTCTATCCCGGGACCTCTTCCCGGATGACTACCACTGTCTCGGCGACAACGAGAACCGGCCCGTCAAGTGGATGGCGCCCGAGACGCTGCTGCAGAACCAGTATAATACTGCTTCTGATGTGGTAAGGAGATACTGGATTAGTCAAATATTTTAAGTGAAATATTTGTCATGTAAAAATATTAAAATTATTTATTTAGAAGCACAAACATTTCTTAACTAATAATTGTTCTACACTATTTGCTCCTTCTAAGGTTTTAATCAAAAGGAAGCAAATTTTTTTTTTCGTGTTTTTGTTGATGTTATAAGTAATGGTATTTACACACTTATTGTACAGTAATGTATTTTTTTTTAATTTCTAGTGATCGTTACTTAATTTACACTCTATTGGTACTCGGTAAAAAGGAACTACAGCAATGTTAATTCACGCATTTTTTATTCAAAACATAACAACTATAATGAATCTAATCTACTAGGTTAGGTTACTTATTTATTTTCTGAGTCTTAAGCATCTTGTGTTATCCAGTGGTCATTAGGTATAACACTATGGGAGCTAGCCACCCTCGGCGCGTCACCACTAGCGGAGCTCGACGCAGCCGACGTCGGCGCCTTCCTCAGTGGAGGCTACCGACCTTCGCAACCTCATAACTGTCCTGATGAACTGTGAGTCAATAGAAATAATTGAATTTTACGTTATCCAAATTATAAATGAATTAATTTGACACGTGATATTCAATTTAATTCAAATGATTGGATGTTGAAATTGAATTTTGTGTAACTGTTTGTGTTTGTTTTATTTCATACATTATTCGTGTATATTTTTTTTTTGTTTTTAGTTTGAACAAAAATTTTAATATGTTATTGCATTGTGTTCATACAAAAATCGTATACTAACTGCTCTTTAATGTGGAAGAATTTATTAAATATACTAAAAAAAACAACTTTGGCACTTAAATTGCTGAAACTTAAATATTTATCAGCATCTTATATTTAAATTCAACTAGCTGACAATGCAAAAGAAAGTAGCAATAGTATAAATGTTTGCGCCGATTTAAAATTTCAATCAGATTTCAAAGTGGCGCTGAAAAGTGTCAACTTTGAAAGTCTTGAGGGGAAAATGCAATTTACTAAAAGACTTTCATTGCCAGAGAATGTTTTTTAGAATTGACAAAGACTTTGCTTAGAGTTTCAGTTTCGAAAAGAATTCTTGAAAAAGCATCTTGACTTTTTAGCTACGATATTATCTAGTTGATGCTTTTTGAGAGGAAAGGAGGTTCAGCGAAAGCTTTTTAAATTTAAAATTCATTCAGTTAAAAATCCTTACTTGTTTCGATCTAAATTGAAACCTAAGTTATACTAATGGAAACTAGTTTCATTAAGTCTCTGTTTTTCCCTCGAATCCGAATCGGCAGGAAGAAATTGTTCGTAGTTTTCCTACGAGTAACTATAAGACGCATGTCGCTCAAATTAAATCTTATTTAGACGGTATGAGAAATATTTTGGTCACTTATTACACCATAGCAACGCGGCTCATATTCATAAACAGTCATCGTAATAAAAGGACTACCATTAATACCACTTTTTCCATTCACCAGGTACGGTTTAATGTCTTGGTGCTGGACGCTTGCGCCCTTAGCTCGACCGACAGCACCGCAGCTGCTAGCCGCTCTCCACGACTTCAGGCAAGCTCTCAGCACTTACATCTAAATACAAACATTATTATAATACCTTCTCTCATACTAGTCTTACACCCGGTTTCTGGAAGACCAACAAAAAATAGACAATCATTTGTCAAGTAATTCTCTTCTTAATGTCGATCAATGGCATTAACATTTTTGCCGACCAGTATGCAGCCACGTCAACAGCTTTTTAAATGACGTTGTAAAGATCCTCGTGTGACGTCGAGTGTTACGATTGGTTGAAAGTATTCAACCAATCACATTCGTTGACAGATTAATTCAAGACATCTTCTGTCTTTCAGAAACCAGGGTTACTTAAACTTGTCAATTTCCACAAAATTCTTGGCACTATACTTTCCGTTTCTTCAATACCAAAGTGCCTGCCAAAGTATCAAAATTAATCGCTTGTTTATGAAAGCTTTTATTTATTCGAAATACCTTATATTGTTCTCGATACAGATAATTGTGTTTTTTAAAGGACATAGTTACCGTACATAATGATAATTGAATTATGTCCAAATTTTTGTAATCACAATTTTGAATACATGAATAACATTAAAAATCTAATTAAATAAGACCCGTAAATACTAATTTAGGAATTGAGGTGAAATGTATATTTTCAAATAAAATAAAAAGTGATATATTTAATTATTAAGTCACGATTTCTAAGGAATTTTGGAATGCTAGGTAAATGTAATAATTAAAAGGATATACCAAAATATTTATAAGTCAACGTTTAACTTAGTAGCACAAACATAAACTAAATAATTACAATGTACAGTTATAGTATGTATTGACTCTTAATAAGGGAAATAAGGTTCTTTCTAATACCAAGAGTTTTACTCTTATATAAATTTAGATTAAAACTACCACGTACGTACTCTCTATGATATATTTAAAATAAAACTGCAAAGTCATTAAATTGCAAGTTTTTATATTATAAGCCAGTGGCATTAGCACCGATAACTAAGCGAGATTTAAATGTTAGCAATTTAAAAATTTGCCTTTTCTATGACATGAAATGGGTACTCATTAATATTTCAGTAAGTTTTTGTAGCCTCTGCCCATTTTTTTTTCAATTAGAAACAAGTTGATAAAAATATTTCTTAAAACTATGCCCCGCAAAACCGTTTATATATGAGTATAACTGTTTATGGAATTATAACAAGAACATTTCCAAAAACATCTAAACATAAATCGTATATTTAAATGTCTGTATCCAGAAAAGTTTAAGTATGTTTATCAGTTGTCTGGTTACCATAGCACAAGCTCTGCTTAGTTTTCGATCACATGACCGCGTGTGAGTTGTCCCAGGTTATTAGAAAATTAATAAAAGACAGTTGTTACTCAAGAGTAATTTATTGATAGCCTTATTTCCACAATTACATTAAAAAAAAACTACAAATTCTTACTAATAAGTACCCAATTCAACAGTAAAAGATCAAACCAGCTCTCGCTAACAATAACGTGTATTATTTAATAATGAAAGTTTGTAAAAAAGTAGAACCAAATTAATTGTAAGCTTGTACATACATTCTTGGATTCGATGCAAAGGGAATTTACTTTTTGATTAGACAAAGCTTATCGCTTTTCAATAAATGAAATAAATATAATTAAAATAAAATAAGTACATTAAATAAGGAATTAATTTAACTGTTAATACAATATAGTAGTTATATTTTTTTAACTACATGTTTTTGTAATACCACATAATTATTAAGGTATTTTTGGCCATTAAATTCAATAGTCATTTTTACCATTAAAGGTTAAATTAGTTCAATAGAGGAAATTCTGTTTTTGAACAAGTTCCGTTTTGTACATTACGCATTTACTCTTAAGTTTTCTTAGTACTTTTTCGTTTTATCACACCAAAGTATTTTACTACCTACCATTTAAATTTAAGCCTCTGTGACATAAAAATAAGGTTTATATTAAGTTAGCATAAGTTTAGCTATAGAGTTCCTGAGGACTTACAGTCCGTCCAGGCCATAAAAAGGATCAAACACCAAAACAGTAGTTAGTTCGTGACATAGTTGACGATGTGGCTTCGACGAATTTGTACTTTGTGTCTTTAAGTTAGGGTTGATAATTGAGTGATTTATGTTTATAGAGCGACTTATTAATCTTGGTCTTTTCATTATTTTGTGCAATATATTTAAGTACGTGTTAAGTTATAAGTGTGTAGATTACTGGTTTTATCGATGTTGTAGTTACCAAAATTATTGTTTTAGCCAGTGTCATAGTTTTTATTAAATTTAAATTCCTTGAAGCCAGCAATACGTAAGACATGCATGAAACAGAAATATTTGTCTATTATTCCACAATTATAAATACATAGATATTATACTATATTCAAATGTGTGTTGTAGATAAATGGAATCAAAACAATTGATAGCAAATTATATTGTAAATATTAAGGTACTCAGTAATATAAATATTTTTTGTACTATGAATGGGTGGTGATTTTTACGTATGTAGAAATCTGTTTGATAAATAAATGTTCTAAACGTAATACCGATTAATGTAATATTATTCTTTACAATAAAAATAGACAAATTTAATTTAATACAAAATAAAATTTGTCTATTTTTATTGACATTCAAACTCGATAATTAAGTATTGACATAAAACGAAACCATTTAGTTTATATAAAAAAAAACAGTAAACGACACTCCTTATTGTTAAGTTCATAAATACGTTTATCTGAATTTACTAGTCCATTTATCGTATTATCCACTACCTTTTTAATTTTATTAATTTATCTGATGTTCCAGTTAAAGTATCAACTCCGTTCGATTGAAGTATTTTTCACACGAAATTTTTCAATGATTTTACTGTTTATGTTTTTAATATTTAAACAGCCGTTTGCAATTCTAGTTCCTACTCACAATAGATGTTTTACCTTTTTAATAAAACTGTTAATTCATTCGCTCATTGTTTGCACTGTAAACAGAACTATGAATAAGTTTATTTATGCAGAAGTATCCTGAGGCCCAATTCCGCTATTTTAAAGTCAGTGGGTGGCAGGTTAATGAATGTTCCAGTGTGTACTAATTTTTAGAAGATTTTAGTTTAATGACAGATGCATACTTACTTGTCACTGTTGTCATCGTAGGATTGCCACTGACTGTTCATTGTAGGCTTATCTGAATACGAAAAGTAGGCACAATAACAAGTACACTGACTTTAAAAAAAACGGGATCAGGCCCCTGTTATTTTTACCTCAATTTTACCTCAAAAAAAGCATTAGCTTTTTGTTTTAAAAAGCCCTGTTACCAAACGTGAATTTACAAACTGTTGTAAGTATGTACATGCTATCTATATATTACGTATACTGTATTTAAAACGCGTTATGGATTATACAGGGTGTAATACTCTTAGGCATTATAATGCATTAGACGTGTTTGAAAGTTACGTTGCGCTTTCAATTTAGCTTGTATTTTAAACATTTGCTATTGTGAAATCGATGTTGTGAAATATAAAATCTAGCTCATTCTTTTTAAATCGTAATAATTTCATAAATTGGTGTTCTTCATTGTCTAAAGTTAATCAAACTCAGATTTATCATAAAACATAATGTAGTTACTGTATTTTAAAATAGAATAAAAATAATAACGTCTTTTAAGATATAGATGTCGCTAGTTTACTAAATTGAAATAGTATAGCAATATTTCGTACTTCTTTCCTCTATACTTGTCTAATTTTCTTCCTAAATTGCCTAAAAGAATATTTTTTTAAACGTCACCCAGAAAATTATAATTAAGAATAATAAAGTATTGATGTGTGAAGTAATGTATGGATTATGACGTCATAATGTATGACTCGAGTGCCAGTTGAATGTGATTTTTTAAGTAAATGTTAAAATGTGTTTAAATGTTAATTGATAAGTGACTTAATGGTTTATTTAGTGTTAAGTGGATGTATGTAATATGTAATCAATATGGCTTCAATGATAATTATGAGAAACGAAATAAAAATGTTATTTTATAATAATTAATTTGTTTTATTAAATTCCAAAATAGTAATATTACCCTTTCTAGTTATCAAATAGTTTATGCTACTCATATTTTTTGCCAAATTTTCCACACCATATAATTACACATCTTTTATCACAAATTAATTGTGTTCGTGTCTTTATTTGAGTTGTGAAATAGTTCAAACACACTTTTTTATCTTCAAGTTAAAGGTATATTAACACACGCAAATACTTATATATTACAATGGCACACAAGATGCAAGTAATGTGACTTTATTTACACAGAGGACAGAAAATAATAAGAAAATACAATAATACCGACACAACGACCGCAAATTGTACATTTATTGCAATATAGTACATAATATTCTTACTTTTATGTGCCTTTACAGACAAGACCGCAAGAAAGGGTGAAAACATTGAAAGCAAAATAAATGCCAGCAGTTGGCATTTAACCTTATAATAATGTTTCAATTAATACCTTACTTACTCCCTTTTATCGTCTTCTGTAGCCAAATATCTATGTACAGATTATATTATCATACTAATTATTTATTGATGAAATTAAACTTAAAATATTTACAATATTATAAAAACTAAGCCTACACAAGAAATAAGAAGAATTAAAAACTAAATAAAACTAAAAACTAAAACATGGCATCAAAAAATTCATCCACATCGCTGTCGACTGGGAGTATGCCCAAAAGGCTGGCAGCATTGCCACGTTGTATGGCAATGCTTATTCGCTGACCTAGGTAGCCAGCCTTTGGGTCACGCGAAGTGTCAACCAGGCGTTTGGATAAATCTTTAAAAGATCTGTGTGCACTCGGACCCCACGGACCAAGGGTCTCAACCCCAAACGGCTCGAATATATAACTTCCAACTAGGTTGGTATATTTCCGCCGCTTGAGGTTCAGCAGCCGTAGCAGCAGCGCCAGCACAGCACGACGTACTAGGAAGATGGGATGGCGCAAGAGTATCGACGCAAGTAGCGTCCCACACTAAAGGCCTACCCACCTTCTACGGGAACAAAGACATCTCCGGTCTCTTGCCGTCGTCGCGTGCTAGGCCATTGGGTTCGAGTACTGCCGGAACGCCGACGGCGACAAGAGCTCGTCGAATAATGTCAAAAAAAAAGCAGACTGCATGTGTTTTATAACAGTAGAAGCAAAACTGTCCAAAACTTAACTGCCTATATACAACGCAATCAAAAACATCTAGGCTTGGCCAATAGCAATAAAAACGATCAATCTGCCAATAATGGCCGCTCCTTAGTAGATATTTATCATTTGATTAACAACGTCCAACACTAAAGCTTTAATTATGAGCACGTAATTATTTTTATAAACTTTATCTGAAGCTGAAAAAGTTGAGTGTTATTAGTTTCATGCCACACGTTTTCGACAAAGACAACTTAATTACATTGAAACATACTATTTAATTACTGTTCTCTAAGTTATTTTCATCCAAAGAAACTAAATTAAGGAATCTACTAAAATTACTTTAAATAAACTGATTCAATGTAGCTAATTAGACAATTACTTAATGAAAAATAATAACGTACCTATTTAGATCGCAATCGCAAAAAAATAAATAAACTAAAATTGCAAATTGGTTAAATATCAACACACATTTACTTTATTAACAAAAATAACTTGATTGTATTCCGATAGGGAAGCAAGTACAGTCGTTACCGAAACTACAAAACGCCAAAAACATTCCCCAGTACCAATTATGCTGGGTACTGTACAAAAAACAAGCATTTGACCTAAACGCGCACCTCGCCATAGTTAGCTATAGCCGACTTTAATTATTTCGGCCTCTCAAAGCCAGTTTCTCGCTTTATAAAACTTTAAAATATCCAATATTTTCCTTCGACGGTAGCAGAAAATATTGCAATTTCTCTTTTGTATATAAACAGCCCGCGGGAGCCAACGACAAAGTGGCAATATACTATCTCGACGGGGCTTCTCAAACAAGGGTACGAGAGAGGGAGGGAGGTATATGAGATTATATGGGAAAGAAAGGGACAACCTGAAGTTATTAATTGGAGAGAATTGACGGAAGTGCACCGAAGCGGTGTTTTTGACAAATTCCGCTTTGATTCGACGATTACTTTCACCTCAACGCTTGGGGTCGACTCTTAAAGGTGACTTGTCTTAGATGGGCTGTTAAAAATGTAAACGTTTACTTTAGGGAGGCCTGTATCATACTTTTTCGGGATATTAAAATAAAAACGTTGTAATTTGATGTTTGAAGGTTCGTTTGAGCTGGGAGTGGAAATGAAAAGCTGTTTGTTTTGACTACGGTTGAATCTGATTTGGATGGTGGATCAAAGGATGTGTTGTAAGCCTAACTAACCAGTCATATTATGTTACTATAAGTGATCCACTCTAATTTGCATTATTAAGCTCTATGTTATCTCATCGCATAAAAGGTAAAGATAAGCAGATGCAGGTATTTTGAAAGATTTAACCCTTTAAAAACTTATGTGTACAAGAAGCCAGGTTTGAAATTAAATACTTTAAAAAAATTTATAATTGAAAATCTGAAATTGAAGTACCACATATTAATAGTTTTCAATTAGTCTTAATGTATCTACGTAACAAAAATTTAAGTACTTTATACATGGATAGTTCAAGACCACGATACAAAGATATAAAAAAATATATTTCTTATTATTTTCAGTTAAAATGCTTCCTGTTGCGAGTATATTCGAGGTAATTACAGTTTCAGGCTTCCCGAAGTTATTACGGGGCTCAAATTAGAATCATGTAATGTTCGTGCGTTTGACATTTTTCGCTTGCTTCTGATGTTGTGTTTTGATGTTTCTAAAATTGGAGAACCGCTCTGAAGGTTTGTCGCTGAAGGAATAAATAATGTTTTTTTATATAAAAAAAACTATTTATCTTTTATTTAAATCTGCTTAAATTGGTTTTTGTACAAATAAGTTTTAACTAGTTATTATCAAAAATACCAGTATTTTCTAGTTTGTTGAATTTGATATCACTATGTTATCTCGTTTAAAATTGTTTTACTTGTATCACGACGAAACTGAAAATTGACAGAATTTTGCTAACATAAAGCTTTTTTATAAAAAAAAATATAACTTTGTCAGCTCGTCAAACTACGCATTCGTATTCCAAAATTAAAATTAAGCCAACTGTGAAAACGGATCACCAAAAAAGTTATTTGTAAAAAACTCAACAAAACTAAATAAAATTCATTCGTCACGAGGTCCAATTCAATTCGGATGCAATTTAATTGAATTAAGAATATACAAAGCTATTTTCCAATTGTGACGTCACCATTCGGTTTCGTTTAATCAGATTATATCGATTGTCCGAGGAAATGTCAATTTATTAAAATGCAATTTATATTTTTTCACGTGCCGATTTGCAATTGTTTGGGATGCAGTTATTATGAAATGGGGTATGGAAATAACGAGATTATGACATACAAGCATTGCGACCTGGGTTTCTCTGGTAACATAATATTAAATATTTCATTTTTTTTCTAGTTTTTTGTATTTCAAGCCATTTTAAGTTTGCAATTTTGAGTCGTGAAAAATAGCTTATTATTAGATTGTATTTAAATGTGCTACCTGGTCGAAACTCAAACCCTAAAAGTGCTACCTGGTCGAAACTCAAGCCCTAAAAGGTTTTTATTCTGGTCTTGCGCTAATTCCCGTTAAAATTAATTACTGTAAACATAAAGCTCTATCATTTGAAAGTTAGTCAATTAAAATGTTTTTCCGTTATTTGACAAAATAATTTTAGAAAGCCAAACAGCGTAGCATGGTATATCACAAATGAACGCAAGTCATCCGTGTATGGAACCAGACATGTTACACTGGGTTCAAAGGGAGTCTCAGTGGGGGGTATATTGGAGTTTTGGTCAACGGCAGTCAACTCTTAAATATAATGACAAGTCAACTTTTTGTGTGTTTATCTGACTAATAATTAACTCTATTTTACTCAATTGTACTTGGGCAAGGAAGATAATGTTTTTGGAGTAAGTATCTGGGTGTCGCGTAACTTACATGTGGTTTCAAATTCATTCAGGTAGGTTTTGATTGGAAAAGTAGGTATATCGCATAGATAAAAAAATACTTATTTTAAATTTTAAGTATTATTTATTTAAATCTGATTTTTAATCGCGTTTTAACCTCATTAAAATGATAGTAAATAAATAATAATTTCTGGTTCCGCAATAATGGCGTTCTAAATGCACTTAGCAGCTAAAGAGATGGTGTTTTCTAACTCTTGAAAAAGAAATTTGGTTAATTATTGTTCAAATCTGATATGACAATGACAAGTTAAAGAAAACTAGTTTTGCTTAAACTGGGTACGGTTCCTGATACAAAAATGAGCATTCTTCTTTCAACCGTGAGTTCTCACAATTTTTTTTGCAACTTATTTCATAATAGTAAACTCAATATACATCTACAATATAGTAACATTGTAGTTGGAAAGAGTCCAAGCCTTTATCACTCTGTAAAGCCACAAACAATTTCTAAGATCGCTAAAGTCCCCATAAACGTGAACAAAATGAAGTAATTTCGTTCTTCCCACGATGCTACCGCTGTCGCCTCGTAAAATTGTGTTTATATGAGCAAACAGAATTCTTTACGTACAGTCAACCACAGGCCAGGACCAATAAAATAATTTGAAAATTCAACCTTATCACTTTGACATAAGAGTGGTAACAAGCTTATAATGTTGCCATTGTTTGGTTTACTGTACCGTTAGTTTGTATTGGATGGAATTTTCGATTAGAAGTTAATTTAGAGACAGGACGAAATTAGTTTAGACAATAAATTCAGCTTTAGTATCAGGTGACACTGTATTGTTTTTTAGGTACACAACAGCTCAATCTAATGACATACATTTTATTTCACAAAAAGAACATTAAATTTACCTATCAATTTGTTCAGAACCCAAAAAAAAACAAAAGAAAATCCGATTGCACATAAAAACTAAACAACTTATTGTTTAAATTAGAATTGAAGAAAAAAACACTTTTTTTTAATTAAATATTGAATTTAATAAAGTTATATTAAAAAAAATAATCTATATTACAATATGGAATGCAATGCTTTCGGAACTGGAAACAATTTGAAATTCTCAATGCAACTCGCGCATAAGTTGCCTATTGGCAATAGACTACGTAACTTTTATTGATATTACCTCGAGGTAGTGATGTGGTTATAATAAAATTTATTTAAATAACCATTTTAGAATTGCATTTTTTTATTTTATTTTTAGTTGACGCATAAATTGAAATTTTAATTTTACACTTATTAATATATTTACTTTGTTTTTGTCTTATCAAGAAATATACTTGTTTTTGAGGGGCTTACTCTGTGAACGAATATGTTAGTTTCGTATAAACAATTACCTAATTATCTTTGCTAATTACACTTTTAGTTTTATTTGATTACAGTGTAAAAAAATCTGATATTACCGATCAGTAAAGCTAAAAAACATATGTCCTATAAAAATCCGGTAGTAGCTAAATCCAATAGATCAACGAATCACTATAAAATCCCGAAAGCTTTGAATTTTATTCATGCTCCGTAAAAGTTTATGGTTGAAATAGTTCCCATATCGATACGAGTACCACAAGCATATTTTTAAACATGGCATAAACAAACATTTGATTTAAAAAAATACGTCACTTTTGATTCCTACTATTTTTGAAAATGGAACTCATTTCACGTCATCGCTAGTCTTTTACTCGTTATTTTTTTGAGAACTCTCGAAAGAATCGAGTACTCGAGTAGAATAATCGAGTGGTCGGTACTCGAGTAAAACGAACTCGCATCACTGTCCAAGATTTATAGCCCTTCATTACAGTCCAGCGAACACTTGAGAGCCATACCCAATCTTCGCACTTATCTCGAGAACAATCTGAACATTCTCACCTTTGCAACATGTGTCCTTAATGTTGTCTGTACATTTTCTACCAAATAATCCCAACTGAAAATTCAAACAACCTATATTCAACCCTAACTTCAAACCATAAGGTTCAATTTCCAATTTAGTGAAGCCGTGTAGTTAGGTTGTTTGATTAAGTAAGATTGAGTTTTTGTGTTTCAGCCAAGTCATCTATTTTAGGGGGGCCGTTGACCAACGGTGACCTACTGTTATCATTGCTTTTGTTGGGACAAACTGTAAAACTGTTATGGCACAGTTTATCTTCTTGTAATGGCCGCTGGATTTGTACGTTCTAGTGGATACTTTCGAAGGCTCTAACTTTTTTGTTGGTAAGAGAGTGGTGAATTGATTTACCTGGATGTATAATGACGTCGAAATAATGTCTTCAAGAACAGTGGACAAAGACCTCTAATTTTCTAATTGTTACAATCTTGATTTTTACATTTCTCGTGGTTCAATTTCTATTGTTAATTATAACCTTAATTACTATTTAATTACTGATTTCAAAAGAATCTAACTTTTTTGTACACATTGTAATAAAATACTAAAAAGTTTTTAATCATCCAGGAAACTTAAATAGGCACAAAATATTCTAATATGGAATATTCTTATTCTTTATTCATAGATTGAGGTAACCTCAACATTCATTATCAGAACAACTATGGCTTGTCAAACTTCAATTAAAAGTGAAATTCAAATCAAATTAAAATTCGTTTCATAGTTATTAATTGTTACTTAACTGGACTTCGTTAAAAGTTAGGGAGTGTTTGTACAATAGTGGATTCAACTCGAAGCAGACATAGATATTGACTGAAGTTATTGTTTACACCGAACTTCAATGTTTTTAATTAAGGGTTTCCTTGAAATTTCAATTTAGAGTGCAGTTATCTCTTTCAGACAAAAATAAGTAAATACTATAATATATTATTTGTAATATTATGTACATAAAATATGACAATAAACGTGGTTTTTGACATGCATTAAAATAGTTTGGGCACATTATAAATTATTCTTAATACATTAAACAAAAAGGAAAATAAATGGGTTTTGTGTATACATATAAAAAAAAATAACTCAAACATATGGTTAACTATAATTTCCGTTCCGATTTTGTCTCTGAATCTAACGTTTTCGTCCAAAAATATGGCAGCACGACCAAATGTGTAAGCAGGCTTGAATACTAAAGTGAAATGCTCCACGAATAAAATGCTGGCATAAATTTAAAAAGCAAAAAGAATAAACCCAACTGGCCAGCAGTAAAACCAAAAACTGTATCACAAAATAACGGACAAACTAATTTACGTATGCACAAACCATTTGTTGTAAAACTCTGTAAAAATAGCCTGTAGTTTGGACCACAGGTTTTTAACTACTGGTCTGGTAGTTATGTACGGGAGTTAGTACTAGTAGGTAAACGGGCATCATTCACTTATTAAATGAAGAAAGATTTAGTGTGAGAATGAGAACTGCCTCGTTGGCCAAGTGGTGCTAAGCGCGAGTGCTACGCTAGAGGTCTTGGGTTCGATTCCCAAGTCGACCAAGGTGTTATTTGGTTTTTCTATGAAATTCTCAGTAGCAGGTCGGAGTTTGGATTTGTGCCCGGTTAGTGGCAATAGGCTCGCCCCCTATTACATGGGACCTAAAACATGCCGGCGAACTGTGGGTGTACATTGGTACACCTCTGCCTAACCCTTCGGGTATACAGGCGTGATCGTATGTTATGTTATGAGAATGAGAATACGAAATACAAATGTCTGAAGACGATAACGGTTCTGTACTTGATATATATATAAATGACAAAAAACACTACTTATTCAGGCAAGCATTAAAAAGTAAAGCACGTTATGAGTAGATCCTATAGCGCACCAAAGGGGAGACTAATATAAAAATGTCCAGATAATATAGGTTCTATATCTTAAAGAGTCAAAAATTTTATAAAAAAAAAAAATGTAAATTAGCTTTCAAAGACATTGCGAACCTCTAAGTCAAATAAAGAAGACAATTTTGAAGAGTTGAAGAGAAAACTCCTTTTAATAAAAAATGTGATCAAAAATCCTAAGCGTATTATTTCGGTGAAAGCCACCGGATATGAGCAAGGCTTTAGAGCTCAACTTCCGGGCCCAGCTATTGCCTTCAAAAGGCAACACGTGCAGCTTTTAGTTTCTTTGTGCCTCTTTGTAAATTTTGAAATGGACTGTTTAGTTGTTTTTTGGAGTAGTTTTTGATTTAAATTTTTTGGACTGCGTAAATGGATTTTTTTGATGAAACGTTTCGTTATTATCTGATATTTATTTTATTAAGTTATTTTATTTCTTAAATATACATTATTCTAATGATTTAATCGTTGGCTTGTTGTAGTCAATAAATGTGTCGAGAATTTCAGTAAATAATATTATTTCAACACTATTTCTCTTTACATAAAATAAGTCCTATAAAAATAAATTAAAAGGTAAATGAGAATTCAAGTGAACGTACAAATTTTGATTGCTAATTTAACCCTATAATTCTATACACAAAAAAATAATTAATATTCTAAATCATTATTCATTTGTTTACCAGTTACTGCTATGCGTAATTTTATATTAAAACGTACTCCATTATTAGGAATCTAGGCACGGGCTTGTCACAATTTATCAAGCGCAATTCTAGCTACAAATTCAGGCAATTATCACTAAATTTGGACAAACGAAATACTAATTAGTAGCTGTATAAAATTAGTGACTAACAAAATTAGGTAGCACTGATTTGTGTCTGTTTTTGTATATAAGTCTGAAATAGCTATTGTTATTTTGTCAGACATGATAAGCTTTGAGTAAATATAGTCTTGAAGCTTTATGAATTTAACACTAGAATTATCATTTTGTACAAAATAATTATATTAAGTTGTTGGTACATAATTCAAGTATTATAATTTAAAACGTAGAACCTATTTGAAGAATTAGTTTAACCAATAGAATGTTGTTATTGCTTAATTAATTACTTGCCACAATCATATCAAATAACATCTCCTTTTTCTTTTTCTTTGTTTGCAGTATAATTATGTAGTTCAATATACCGTTTATTTATTGGTTTTTATTTCATTTAGTTATAACAGTTATACACCAATAACAATAAAGAACAGGAAAATATAGTTTTCAATAAACCGTTGACCTAAAAATCTTGTCACTATTCTAAGACCAAATTTCCTTAAAACTTAAGTACGTATGTACTGAAGTTTTAAGATTGTATACCTGTATAGGTTAACAATCTATGTATATCTAGCCAGTGAGGAGTTGCCACGTACGGGGACGGTAGTAAAATTTATGAGTGGTTTCAGTCAGTGGCCATCAATCCTGGTTAGCAACTAATAGCGAACGCATGGGACATTTGTCTCTCGCCTCCTGTTATTAGCTGGTCTCAAGATGTAGGTTTTATTTTGTGGTATAAAATACAGTGCAGATAGTGATAGTGCTATTTATCCGCTTTAGGGCTGATTTTTCAATCGACAGATTTTTTTATCTATGGATAATATTCACGTCGGATTTTGTATTGAAGAACTGCCAAAAATTCAAAATTATTCCTCAGATAAAATTATCTGGCCTTTGAAAGATCAGCCCTAAGTATAAGTACTTTGGTAAATACGCATTATTTTTTTGTAAGTGTATTTAAATATAACAAACATACAGCCGCACTCAAAGACATCAGTTGTTACTTAAGGGATTCTTTATTATTAATTAAGGCAAACAACCTCTCAGCCTACTGAAAATAGATTTACTTAAATCGATACTAACAAATACGCTAAATAGATAGTAAGGAATCTCACATCAACAGGTAAAGTTTTTTGTTATATATTACGTACTCAATTTAAGTATGCAACAGTTTTATTTGTACTGCAGTCGACTTCAATAGTAACAGTTTGTTACCTGATTTACAATCGACCGTATACATAAAAAGAATAGTCAGTAACAACTATATACCTGTAATCAAGATACGATGACGTCAGACGATCACAGCAAAACCTCTTTTACTGAGATAGTTCAAGTGGGCTTTCCAGCCAGCTACAAAACCTGAGCTTATACAAGTACCACTTGTTTTTCCTATCAAATCTGGAGGTACATAACTCTTTTTTATATACGAGAGCCGAACAACCAACGCAGCGCAACCACCCGTACGTACCAACACTCGTTATTGCGTCGCGATCAAAAAAACCCTTTGCCCTCTTCCCTGAACGATTTTGTTAGCTATCCACTGCACCCCTAGTACTGTCGCAGTAAATTTAAAAGCAAACAAAACGTGCAATGTGCGCTTTACGACTTCGGGAGTGTCGGGCCATAGAGTTGATGGTAAAATTTACGATACATCCACAGTGTTAGTAAAAGTCGAGCAGACGTTACTGTGGGTTTGTGCTCGATAAACTGGAATTGTAAATAGTTTGGAATTCAAAATTTACTTCGGTTTCTGTTGATTCGCGCTAGCAAAAGGTAGTAAAGTGAAATTAGTTTTTTGAAGCCACAGAACTTTAATTAACGAAAATTGTGTTGTACCATCGACTATACAGGATGTTAAGAAAAACCTGTCCGACCCGAAAGGGTGGTATAGGGTCCACAATTACATACTCAAATAATTTATAAAATTTGGAATATTCGTGAAAGTAACAAAAATTACGACACCATTTTTGCGATATTATTGGCGGCCTTTTGTTTGATCATGTAGCACCTGTGACGACGCCGACTCTCTCGCATTTTGAGAATATTTTTTTTTAGGTTATATTTTATTTTTAATTTTTCCTACTTTTTATTACGTTAATGGAATCAGATATCGACACCTAAAAATACCTTAACGGATCGGACATTGTTTCTTAACACCCTGTACACTAAACTTATTGAAACTGCGTAGTAAAACAAAGTCTTTGTTAAAATTATTATACTTAGGACCGATTGTTCAATGAAATCAATAACTTATATTCTATAGATAAAATTGACGTCTGACTAATTTTGTATAAAAGAACTGTCAAAAATTTCAATGTTATTCCTTGGATAAAATTATCTGGCGTCGTTTTGTTACAAATTGTCTTGTATTAAAATACTTACAACAAGGTCACTTAGAAGTGTCATTATAATTACAATAAGTACTTTTTTACATATTAATCGGCTAATATAGGTAACAGTGTAAATACATAGTCCGGTTAGTGGCAATAGGTTCGCCCCCTATTATATGGGACCTAAACATACTGGCGAACTGTGGGTGTACATTGGTACACCTCTGCCTAACCCTTCGGGGATACAGGCGAGATGGTATGTTATGATGGTATGTTGGAAATACATAAAACTATCTAAACCAACGTCTGTCATAAGATTAATTGCTAAAGATTAAGATGTTGGCTACCGTAACGAAATTACGTCAGCATTTACAATGTGTCTGTCTTTCTGTCTAGGCTTGAAGCCTTAGGCCGAGAGATAGGTAGATAAAGGTTTGTTTTGTGGACAGATCAAGATAGATTACTAGACCTAAAGCGGTATAAAGGATATCATCTAACGTTTAATATATTTCAAATTTGAGATATGTGTACAATTTATTATTATAAAAAAAATGTTTTTTTCGTGTCCATGATTGGTTGGTGAAGATACAAAAAACATAACATAACATAACATACCATCACGCCTGTATCCCCGAAGGGTTAGGCAGAGGTGTACCAATGTACACCCACAGTTCGCCGGTATGTTTAGGTCCCATGTAATAGGGGGAAAGCCTATTGCCATTAACCGGGCACAAATCTAAACTCCGACCTGCTACTGAGAATTTCATAGAAAACCCAATAACACCTTGGTCGACTTGGGAATCGAACCCAAGACCTCTAGCGTCGCAGTCGCGCTTAGACCCACTAGGCCAACGAGGCACAAAAAACAGATATAATTAAACATTTGTCAAGTACGTTATTTCATGGCAGACTGTACTGACCTATATTGATATCCCATATTGTTAGCCCATATTCTTGCAAATAAACGTTTTGATGTATATAAAAAATAACCTTACGTTACGAATCTCATCACTAACCCACGGGAAAAACTAATCAATCTACCATTTACAAGTAAAATGGTACATTATCTAGATTCACATAATGGACGATTTACACCAAACGAGCGAATGCGCATTCTACCCCCACCCTAGCAAATTCCATGAGAATTTTTAAAGAATAATAATAATAATATAATAATATTCCGGGACAACTCACACACGGTTATCTGATCCCAAGCTAAGCAGAGCTTGTGTTATGGTAACCAGACAACTGATAAACATACTTATATATTTCTAAATACATATTATAGATAAATTACACCCAGACAACCAGAGCAAATGATCGTGCTCATCACACAAACATTTGTCCTGGGTGGGAATCGAACCCACGACCTCCGGTATAGCAGTCAGGGTCACTAACCACTAGACCAACAGGCCCGTCAAAGAAGTTGATAGAGTGGGAATATAAGGAGCATTAGTTAATATAAATCGGCCTTACGAGAAACGTATGGAAATAAGAGACTTCCAGACAGTACCAATTGCCGCAACCACGAAGCCACACGCAGCTTTGAAATATGATATTCGGTTGTTTTGCCCTCGTTATGAAACCTTGTCAGTTGAAGTATGTTTGATCTTTAAAAAAAAAATGCAAATATTACCTCTTAAAAGTAAAAAAAATGCTGTGGTACACAAACCTCTGAAGATGAAATTCTTCTCACCGAAATATAAGGGATCACTTTTCAATCCAGTATCCATGCTTTAGGAATACATGTCCAAAAAACTTGAAGAAAATTTCCTGTATGGCTTTTTAGCGACAATTTTATCAACTATTTAAAATCCAACACATGATTAGGAATTTGCCCTGAAATCAAGGATAATACATAACAGTAGCTTCTACTTTTTCTTTATAAGTACTATTTTGTTTCTATTTCTATCAATATATTTTTTTCCAATTCATACAGATTAGTATTAAAATCTATAACATAACATTACATACCATCACGCCTGTATCCCCGAAGGGTTAGGCAGAGGTATACCAATGTACACCCACAGTTCGCCGGTATTAGGCCCACCCATTACCCATGTAATAGGGGGCGAGCCTATTACCACTAACCGGGCACAAATCCAAACTCCGACTTGCTACTGAGAATTTCATAGATAAACCCAATAACACCTTGGGAATCAAACCCAATAACCTCTAGCGTATCAGTCGCGCTTAGCACCACTAGGCCAACGAGGCAGTTTTATTAAAATCTATCCTGTAAAATAAAACAGGTGTATTCCCCTGTAAAACATCCTTGTTAAACCTTGTCAAACCTTCAAAAACAAACATGTAGCACGTCAGAACACAGCATCAATTTGTCTGAACAAAAATTTGACGACACTCGCGCTGTACGTGATCGATGCGTTGCCAGGGAGGTGAAACCAGGGACAGTAATAAGTTTTATGGTGGGGCCACAAAGGCAGCGGGTTTGGGAAACTTTAAACTGAGGATATTTTAGTTAATACATATACAGTTTAGTTTAATGGATACTGTTACACATACTTTATTAAAATTATACACCTAATAATTATAAACTTGTTAAGTATTTTTCATTCAGGCAGGTGATAATTAAAAAAATGAAATATTTCTTTAAAAGTTAAGATATCTTAGTCCTATCCTGCTATATTCGTTGGCATAAAATCAAAATCAAAATCAAAATGTTTTTATTTCTTATAAACCAAATAAAAAAGGCGCTCAAGAAACGTTACGTTAAATCTACTGACTCTAGTTGCTCGGTTCCAAAGTGTCCTTCCTATGAAGAAGAGCCGGCAAGAAACTCCATAGGTTACTCTTTTAAAAACTAAATTGTTACAATTATTTGTACATTATTGGTTAAATATATGCATCAACAACGCAATAAAACTACTTTAATAAAATAAAGAAAAAATACTAATAATAATTTAAAGCAATCAATCCGTTAAATTCCCAAAAATCTATAGAATAACATTACGCATTTTGTCATACTTACGTCAAAAATGCGCAATGTCAAACAAGTAATTTGTAAACAGTAGTTAAAAACAGTTTATCCATAGATCCTTATCCAAAAAGACGCTTTTATGTCGCCATTTTCGTGGCCTCACCGTTCAGTTTTACAAGCGTAAGTCAGATCAAACGTTGCTATGTCTACACCGTTCTACAATAGATATTAGATGTCAAACGTTCTCTTGTTTCGTAAATATCTAGCAATAATTTATTGGTAAGTCTTTGTTCTTGTGTTGTGGTTCAGAAGATATCGAGTTCACAAGTACTTGGGACATGCTTTTTAATCTTGACAAATGGCTGTAACGTTTGGCATTTGTTTTTTTGACGGTTGATTTTAGGTTGGTACTTTGATTCGTAAGTTACATGATTGAACGGACTTTTTTTATATCTTTTGATGAAACATACGAGTTAGTAATATTTTGCTTTAATAAATATGTATCGAATAAATGTAATTGATACTGCAAGGGTTAATGTTACACGTTACCGCTGAATTTGTATTCTAATAATTGACGAATATAAAACTAAATTGGATGAATACAAAATTCCTCATTTGGGACGTATTATTTTGACAAAACAAATTGGCAACGATACCAAATCGAAATTGGACGTCGTAACAAAATATCATTATTGTTAATTTCAACCTAGTGTCATGCTAACAATTTTGTTTCATACGAAAATTAACACGAAATCCGCTGCATACATAATGTTATTTGTCCATAAATTGACTCAAAAATACATTTGACGGGCCTGTTGGTCTAGTGGTTAGTGACCCTGACTGCTATACCGGAGGTCGTGGGTTCGATTCCCACCCAGGACAAATGTTTGTGTGATGAGCACGGTCTTTTGTTCTGGTTGTCTGGGTGTAATTTATCTATAACTAGCTGTACCCGGCATGCGTTGCAATGCAATTTTTTCTACCTACTACCTACCTACTACCTACCTACTACCTACCTACTACCTACCTACTACCTACCTACTACCTACCTACTACCTACCTACTACCTACCTACTACCTACCTACTACCTACCTACTACCTACCTACTACCTACCTACTACCTACCTACTACCTACCTACTACCTACCTACTACCTACCTACTACCTACCTACTACCTACCTACTACCTACCTACTACCTACCTACTACCTACCTACTACCTACCTACTACCTACCTACTACCTACCTACTACCTACCTACTACCTACCTACTACCTACCTACTACCTACCTACTACCTACCTACTACCTACCTACTACCTACCTACTACCTACCTACTACCTACCTACTACCTACCTACTACCTACCTACTACCTACCACCTACCTACTACCTACCACCTACCTACTACCTACCTACTACCTACCTACTACCTACCTACTACCTACCTACTACCTACCTACTACCTACCTACTACCTACCTACTACCTACCTACTACCTACCTACTACCTACCTACTACCTACCTACCTACTACCTACCTACTACCTACCTACCTACTACCTACCTACTACCTACCTACCTACTACCTACCTACCTACTACCTACCTACCTACTACCTACCTACCTACTACCTACCTACCTACTACCTACCTACCTACTACCTACCTACCTACTACCTACCTACCTACTACCTACCTACCTACTACCTACCTACCTACTACCTACCTACCTACTACCTACCTACCTACTACCTACCTACCTACTACCTACCTACCTACTACCTACCTACCTACTACCTACCTACCTACTACCTACCTACTACCTACCTACTACCTACCTACTACCTACCTACTACCTACCTACCTACTACCTACCTACCTACTACCTACCTACCTACTACCTACCTACCTACTACCTACCTACCTACTACCTACCTACCTACTACCTACCTACCTACTACCTACCTACCTACTACCTACCTACCACCTACCTACCTACCACCTACCTACCTACCTACTACCTACCTACCTACTACCTAATTGTTTTTTTTTTTTTTAAATGTACAAAAGTATCCTATGTCCGTCTCCTGGCTCTAAGCTACCTCCCCACCAATTTTCAGCCATATCGGTCCAGCCGTTCTTTAGTTATAAATGGTGTAACTAACACGACTTTCTTTTATATATATAGATATGTATTTATTTAGAAATATATAAGTATGTTTATCAGTTGTCTGGTTACCATAACACAAGCTCTGCTTAGCTTGGGATCAGATAACCGTGTGTGAGTTGTCCCGGAATATTATTATTATTATTATTTACCAATATTATGTCACCACTATAATGTACTATCATAATAAACTCATTTGAACTTGGGTGCTACGATATCAAAACAATAGCATTTTGATAATTGACATTATTAGTGTCCACCACACAATTTTCAGTCATAGGTCACACAAAATAGAGTTCAAAATGCTTTGGAATGAAATTAATTGTGTTGTTTACGAGAACTTGGTTAAAGTTTAATTGAATCGAGGGTAGTAAGCGAGACGATGGGGACTTGATGGCGAATCAACGATTTTGTTATAGAGATCACTCTTGTTTACACGTTGCCCGTTTCATTAAGATTTCTTATTAATATTTCAAGTGCTTAAGGCTCTGCAAATTGATTTAAAGAGGGGTTCTGAGTTTCAGAACTTTCAGTACGTGTGTTTTATTTGAGTGGGGAAATGGAGCATTACTGCAAAACCTAAAAGAGCGATTCGATATTAAACGTTCTTTTGTTTTTTAACTTAATCACAAATGACCACAAGCTATAAACCACTCAACAATTTTATAACAAAAAACTTGTTTTAAAAAATATAACTTGCAATATTAAAGGAAAATTACATTCTTTTGACAAAGACCGCCAGTTTAGACGCAAAGATGAAACTTTGAAAAACTCTATTAAGAAGGCAGATTAAAAGAGAATGTAATGAAGTTTTGGTGTAAATTGTAAGGAAGGAGGTTTTTATACATCGTTCCTTTCCTTTTATACGTTATAGTTTGTGATAAAACTCTGTGGCTGAAGTTTTAAGATAATGGTATTGTGTATCAGCTTACTATGTGGGGACAAGGTTTTCCGGGGTTAGAATTTTAGTGTGATTAAAAAGTTTTTTTTCTACTTTTTTATGTTTTCAAGACATAGAACCAGTTATACAGGGTGTTAAGACAACCCTGTCCGATCCGTGAAGGTATTGTAAGGTAACGATAACTGATTCCACTAAAGTAAAAAAAAAATGGAATAAAAAAATATCAAAACTTTTTTTTTTCTCAGAAGCGAGACCGTTGTCATCGTCACGAGAGCTGGCCAAATAATCAAACAAAAAGCCGATAATAACACCGACGAAAATGGTAATGTTATTTTCGTTATAACCTCAAATTTAGGAAATTTCGTGGCATAAAATGGTTATTTAAAAGTTCATTATTATGGTAACTATCATGAATATCCCAAATTTAATATTTTATTTGGGCATGTGATTGTGGACTCTATTATCACCCATTCGGGTTGGACTGGTTTTCTTAACACTCTGTAGATAGCAAAATAATTATATATTTATTGATAAATGAAATTATTTTATTCCATATTCAAATAACGAACAAATCAAAGAATATAATTAGGCATTAGTTATGGTTATGACCAAAACATAATAGATTTTAAGAATCAGAACCAAAACTCGTCGCATTGAATTTTGCTATATTTTTCTAAATTTTGTTAATATATTACATCAACTCAACTAAGTTTCCATCAAAACACAAGACTGACAAACACGTGTATTCCCAAACAACATCCTCAGGCGACGTTATGCTAATGACGTCATTACAAAATTACTTGGCACACCCACTATTAAGGCATTAACACGGAATAACATGCAAATTGTGTCCCGATCGGGAATCAAGTCTCTCAATGATGTATAAAAGCGGTTTAAGCTGGATTAAACCAGATTAAACCGGATTACACCGCTTCGAGGCGGAGGCGTTCATTTATTATGTAAATACGTGACAAATTAAATCCAATGGGAATTTCGTTTGACAAACGGTTGGGCCTGTTGTAATGCATTGCCTTGTTTGCTAGTTTCAGGTTTAGTGGAAAAGTTGAAGCTGATTTATTAGTTTGGTTAATAGGAGGCAATTTGGTGTGATTTTAAGTATATAGTTGGCCATCTTGTGTAGTTTACAGTGTGGGAAACACTCGCTGTTTATTATGGATTTGCTCAACAGTTTATAGGTTAGCATTGACAATCATTTAATGTAATATTGGTACCGTTATTATAAATATATGTGGATCCAAGCACCAAAAAAAAACGAAGTTTATTTAATGACTGTGAGTTGATAATTGTGCTCATTTTAAATCTTTTGATTTGGTGTCTTATTTACCATGGATGTTTTTTCAGTACCTAACCTAAAGTGATGGGAAACTTACTACAAAAATTCCGAGTAATTGATGACAACTCAATCAATCGATTTTTATAATCGATTAAAAGCTTTAAAACTACTTATAACAAATCGAATAGCCCGACGAATTGCATCGAATTCTTTTGTCAACGGCCCTCAATGTCCCAATCGCTGTCACTCGCATTACCAGCGTCCCGATTAATTTAGTTTCAGTTGTTCCGTGGCCCATCAGCGGGACAGAGCTTAATCGACACAACTCTACATTAAACTGAAGTTAAAGTTTGTTGGTGACTTGATTAGATGTTTAGTTCGTGTTGATGGGTTTATTTTGAAAGGAACTTCGGGGATGTTTTGGTGTTCTCAAAATCTTCTAATATAAAATAGCTTGCACCAAAAAAACGGGAAATTATGATTAATATTGTATCTAATCGATTAAAAGCTTAAAACTACTCATAACAAGTCGAATAGCCCGACGAATTGCGTCGAATTATTTTGTCAACGGCCCTCAATGTCCCAATCGCTGTCACTCGCATTACCAGCGTCCCGATTAATTTAGTTTCAGTTGTTCCGTGGCCCATCAGCGGGACAGAGCTTAATCGACACAACTCTACATTAAACTGAAGTTAAAGTTTGTTGGTGACTTGATTAGATGTTTAGTTCGTGTTGATGGGTTTATTCTGGAAGAAACTTCGGGGATGTTTTGGTGTTCTCAAAATCTTCTAATATAAATGATCGAAAAAAATGCGTATAATTACCAACTTGCATAGCCTCATTGTATAGGCCTTTAGATCTACTAGCCATCTTTAACTTTTCAACTCTGTTATTGTTAGTTTCCATGAAACAGAATTGTATATACCTAAAAATATAGGCACGGTCCACTCGGAGAAAATTTATAATTAAACCGAAATACCCAAATTCCTAAAGCTATCCTAAGTCACCATAGACAATCGGTACAATAATTATCACCTCAGTACTTACCGAGAATTGATCCTGAATCCGGTCAAAGCTAGGCCACACGACCCGCAAGGTTTTTATGTCCACAGAAATCGTAAAAGTAAGTCGAAAATCCATTAACTACCCGTTCGGTTAGTACTCAATTGGGAAATCACAGCGTAGTTCTTTGTTTTTATTCTTTCGGTTATATTTTTCTTTTGGAATTTATTAAAAAACCGGTTTTAGCATTTTTTATAACATTAAAGTTTGTCTCTGAATTCTACTGCGTAGACTAAAAACATAATTGGTATAAAAGTAGTCTATATTTTAGGCTAAGTTATAAACTAAATAACTGCCAAATAACTTCGAAATACACTAAGTCGTTTTTCCCTGATGGTGCAACAAACATACATACACACAAAACCACAAAGAATACTAGGTACTATAAAAAACCATGAATTTCCAAACGAAAATACCAGGCAATACCATCTCAAAATTGATACAACCTAATTAGCCATTTCATAATTAAACCGATCTCGGCCATTTGCGTTATTTGGACAAGTCTGGACGGATCATGTACTAGGCGCACATATGTACGTAGGTAGGTGCTTCAATTATACGTATGTAGACTGCGCCTGCCGTCCTTCTATCCAATTAGGATTAAAGATGAGGTTCCAGTGATAGCGATTTTTTGGGAATTTTGCAGAGTGTGCTGGCCATTTAAATTGTATTTCCTCTTATCAGCTATTTTATTTGATAAGAGCTTCTGTCACGGGTCACAAAATCAGTCACAACAATTTTAGTAAAATATTTGGCCGTAGATGCGATGGAGGGAGTAAATAAGTATTTGCACCCAACATTATAAAAAATGATTTTAGGCATATCTGCTATGATACGGTCTTTAATGAAATTATTTAAAAAATAGGCCCTATAAAACGAATGACGGGTATGTCTGTAGAAGCAGACAACCTCACTCTTTGATTCATAATAATATTATCTTGTTTCGTTCCATCAAAAGATATTTAAATCAACTCTATAATAAAAAATAAAAAGGTTACAAATTTATTTACAGGTAACATAATTTTGTACAAAAATAGATTTCTGTTAACTCAAGTTGTTTATTCATCGGTAATCAATAGGCAGACATAACGAATGGAAAACATAAAACGGTTTGTATTGAGACATTCTTGGAAGAGAAACCCAATATTCCGGTTTTATTTAACTACGATATATTTCATATAAAAAATAAATACGACGTTGACGTCATGCTAAGCTTTTTATGTCTCAATGATGACGACGACCACCTCCGTGGTCGAGTGGTTTTCAAGGTGTCGCTAGCTCTGAGGTCCCGGGTTCGATCCCCGGACGGGTCAATGTAGAAACTCACTTTTCTACATTGCCTCGGGTCTGGGTGTTTGTGGTACCTGCGTTGTTTCTGAATTCCATAACACAAGTGCTAAATAGCTACTTACTTTGGGTTCAGAGCAATGTATGTGATGTTGTCCGCATTTATTTATTTAATGAATGTTTAAATAATTATATCAAAAGAGAAAAAAACATCGAATAATATTTTGTTCATAGCTTGTACTTTATTGCTCCAGGCATCTACAAATCGGTGTCTGATCGGTAAATATTTTTACTTATGTACTGGTTTACATAATCTTCTTATAAAAAAATATAGTTTAATTTTCCATTAAAAAAAATCATCCTAATTATTGTCATATCTTGACCAATAACAGTTATTAAAAAAAAAACCAGGGTTCAATTGAAATAATGTTATGTAACACAGAAACTATAACATTAACTGCCAAAGTATACTAAGCTCTCCAGCTCTCTGGAATGAAAAATACATTTTCAGATTCTGCTAACAGTGCGACCGCTCCCCTAATGGGTACTGATCACAGGAACATCGTACCGTATTAGTGGTTGGCTTTTTGAAAGGTGTCCGTGATTGCTTTTTAATTATTTATCGGATCCTACGCGTATGATACGAGACATGTAAAGAGATTTCATTAATGAACTCAAAATGGCGACTAGTGGTGAGGGATATCTCTTTTACAACCTACCTATATAACCGTCCAAAACATTTGGTGAAATGTAACAGATTATGCATTGAAGTGTAGCTTTGATGTCATTTTCGACCCAACTTAAATAGCTTACCTTTTTTAATTCTTTGTATCCATGATCAAAAACCTATATGTCAATATAATAACTTTAATTAGCGGACGTGCATCAATACCTTTTTGGGCTTAACGTTTCGACCAGGTTACACCGGCCGTGATCGCAAGCAGGCAAAACATGCAGCGCGATAGTTTCAAAGTTAGTAATATAATAGCGTATTTACTTAGTTGGTCATTCTACTTTAAGATTCCTGATTAAGGAGACACCTATAAATTACAATAACAACAACATTGAGAAGCGATGTTATAAGCACAGAACTTGCTTATAACACCCAGTATTTTACACGTATTTACATTTTAAACTGCTTGTCTTCATGTATATTGAATTATAGGTCAATTACTAGGACCTAAGAAAGGGAAGGAGGTGTAGGAGAAATCGTAATTCGAAACTTAGCGTAGGCGGCTTAGTTCACTCGGATTACCTCTTGTCGTACCACGATTAATATCCGTTGATCCTATTGACCTTTACACTGAATTAACAACACCCACAATTTGACATTTGAAGGTAACTTTTAGATAAATTCATTAAAAAGATCGAAAACTCCTCTGAAGTAAGTAGTAAACAAAATGTTTTAAAATGGCTAAATTAAAAGTAAACCTAACGATAAGTTTCTACAGTAACATCTGACAAAACCATGTTACACAAAATACATAAATAGTAACTACTACAAACTATTTTATCATTTACTAGCTGATCCCCGCGACTTCGTCCGCGTCAATTTCTGTTATTATGACCGCGATTAAGAAGTTTAAAAAAAAAGTATTTCTGCGTAAATGATAATTTTAATTAATATTATGTTGATAAAACTCTGTAGCAAATAATTGGCAATAATGCATTAATTTCGACCAAATGATTACCTGAAAAAAGGTTATAGTTAGTCAATCTTAAAAGATAGACATATACTGTAACAGACATTTTTTTAGATCATTTAAAGAGGAACAATTCTTTCATACATATATTTTGGGTAACTCGAACCGTTTACGCAGCGCACGCAACGGAAGCTTTCAAGTATGAATATTTTTCCCCGTTTTTGTGACATTTTTCACTGCTGCTTAGCTCCTTTTGGTCGCAGCGTAATGTTATATATCCTAAAGCCTTTCTCGATAAATGGACTATCTAACACAAAAAGATTTTTTCAATTCTAACCAGTAGTTCCTGAGATTAGCGCGTTCAACCAAACAAACAAACAAACTCTTCAGCTTTATAATATTAGTATAGATTATCCGGTCGCTGAGAGAATACGTTCCTGACAACTTTATTGTTGCAAAGAATTAACGACAAATACCTAAATTACTATCATCTGTCTGTCTTATCTCTCTTATTTAAAAAAGAGAAATTAAATAGTTATCATTTTTTTTTTATCAAGTATGTGAACCATTGCTTTACTTGTGATAGCATTATTATAATTTAACTGTTCTTCTACCACCCCTGATACTTGTTAGAGATAAGTTCTAACTTAGTGTAGTTGAACGTAAGTGAATGTACCCTATACTGTGTACTATGGAAATATGTATTACCGGTGTAATGTAACCTAAACTTATGGTCAATAAAAACTTATTATTATTATTATTATAAACAAATAAATCTAAATCATTTTCTCAGTTTTAAATAAATAATATTACAGGGATACTTATTTCTCCTTACCAACTGTGTCAAAACGCTTTTTCTCGGAGGCAGAATATTAAATATAATTCGGTATTTCAAGACTTTCTCAGTAAGTTACATACTTTCGAACTTGTCCTCTTATACTTTCAAACAGCAAAACTAAACTGTCCATTTCCATCGCCAATGGAGGGTTAAACTTCATTTTCATATTTTCAGTGACAGAAATGATAAATGAAGTGGTCGACGATATGGGTAAAATATAGGGAAAGTGGGTAAAAATATGGATGGGAGTGGGTGAAATATTTTAGTAGTAACATCTGTCTGTCAGATGCAGAGTGTGTTATTCATCATCATCATATCAGCTTGTCATTGGCTAGTGCTTGATGTGGACAATTTTAAATATTAGGTGACAAGGGATTTTATAGATCGATGGTACTGGGCAGTAGGTCCACCAGAATGCAATTGTATGGAAATATTTAGCCAGTGCGAAATAGTATCTAACCCCTTTTATTGGAGACAGTCGTTATAAGGTATATTTTTGAAATATATACATGTGCAAAAAAGTATTTAAAAAAATTAATATATAATTATAAACAATTAAAAATTGTTACAAATAATATTACCTATGTGCACTATTCGAGGATGAGTACCTAATGTGCTAAAATTTAGGAAAAACATTTAATAATATGATATTAAACATAGCTGACTGTTAAATCCATTTCACGCAAAAACTCTTAACCATCACAATAAAATATTTGATTTGACTGCAAGAGACACTTCACAAAACATACAAACTTCACACAAATCGAATGCGCAAACAAATCGATACCTAGAATCGAACCACTCGAGTGTTCGATTCTCAGATAGTTTTATTCATTTCAGTAGATTTCACGGACGAGGGGATCGCAAATTGCGCCGCTCGCTCCCGGCGCGGCCCGTAATCGATTGTGCTGCCATCTGTTGGCAAAATAATGACTCCGTCTGGTATGCTCCTCCTTTATTTAGATATGGTATATGCTTAAATTTAAGAGGCTGTGGGTATGATAATTGAATATGTTCGAGGAGTTATGTAAAAATAAGAATTGAAAATAAGATGATTTTAGGTTAGTTGCGCCAAATAAATTGCAAAAACAATAATATTCACGACAAAATTTGCTTGACGGATATTTAATGCTTGTATTATAAACCCCATGGCAAAAATAGGCATCCTACAAGTATTAAGCCGAAAAACCAATGCTCATAACCCAAAAACAAATCCCAACGCATAGAAGAAATTAATATCAAAACAAGACAATGACATAATTAATATAATATTCCACCTAAAATTTGATTACTTGGTTATTTTGTTCAGTTCCATGTTCAATTTTTCATTCCCCTGTTTTCTTTATCTTCAAAGAATTAAGACTAATATAACTAAAACATCTGAAAACACGCCATATACTACTCAAAACGTCGTGGAAGACCAAAAGCCGGTCATAATGAAACTATTTATCTCTCGAACGCACTGATCGCAGCATTCTCAGAGACCCACGATACAATGTGGAGTAACAGCCGATTATAGCACCCTGTATACAGCCTGTATAGCACCCTGTATACAACCCTTTGTATGGGGATTATTTTGGACAAGAAATTTTGGTGGTTCTTAAGGCTTGGGATTTTTGGGAGCTTTAAATTATTTGATAAGTTTAGGAAAACTTATTTTGAAAACTATTATTTTTTAGGAAAATGCAATCAGTATACCATTTTGTTTTTGTAAATATTTTGGATATAATATAAAAAAAAAACGAAATACCACTAGGCTCTGTTTTGCTACCTAGCTTATTAAAGTTGCCTTAAACGTGTCTTTTCGAATTCTATAGTCAAAATATTTGTGTACATTTTAGTCATCTAAAAAAAAATATTATTAAATTAATTTACCAATGAAGAAAATTTATAAAAAAAATATTACTTTAATCTAT
Source organism: Autographa pulchrina (assembly GCA_905475315.1). Lineage (NCBI taxonomy): Eukaryota > Metazoa > Arthropoda > Insecta > Lepidoptera > Noctuidae > Autographa > Autographa pulchrina. The sequence goes on along the minus strand of FR997763.1, from coordinate 3,444,260 downwards.
AATCTTTTTTCCCGTTTTAAGATGATAATAATTTCTTGAATATTAACCAACCTACCTGTTTTGCATCAGCTTATAATCAAATCTAACAATGGTGTCAAATGGCCAACCAATGATATAACTAAACGTTTTCCTCACACAAAGGCTAATAAAATACAATTAACGTTAACTGTAATTAATGTCGCGTTAATAATAGCGTCAAATGTTACGTCAATAAATTATTAGGTGTCGTCCATTTTGAACTAACACCTTGTCACGTAATAATAGTTGGAATACTGAATTATTCATTAATTAAGTGTTAGGAAATTAATTATGAATTTTCTAACCCGTAATAGTGGGCTAAGCTTTGTTATACAATTAGGTCAGTAAGTATAAACTCATTATTTAGTAGTGTATTTAATTTTGTTAATAATAATATTTTAACCACGGAATGGTGTAAAAAGTAATATAAAATTACAAAAATATTTATTTTCTCACTTAATGTTTACCTACTGATTGTTTGACTCCACATACTTTTTTATTTTAGTTACTTAACCATTAATTGCAAAATAAGTATATTCTAATATTATGTAAACCAAAACTGCTGGATTTCTAGTACGACATTGCCTGGTACATCGCAGTCATCTGGTTGAATCTGCTATTTGAATGACTAGCGCCTTCATTGAATGTTGTTTGAACAAAAATGAACTAAATTTCAATCACCTGACTGATTTTTCCGCTCTGTTCAAAGGGCTATGTTACAATCCGCTAACTTGTTGGACGTTGAGTGACGCTTGTTTAATCAACGTTTGGCCTTAGTCATTCAATGAAATGTCGTCATTCAATAAACGCGCTAGTCATTCAATCAAATAGCAGATTCAACCAGATGACTGCGACAGGTATATTAGCTTCAATAAAAGTTAAAATTTCCATACAGACTTCTAAACTATTGTGTCCTTTAAAACTAATTCCAACAGAAAAATATCGTTCGAAATAGATACAGTGAGGATAATAAATATGTCATTCTCAGGGTATGCTTCATAAGATCGACATCGGATCTAGACAGAGTATCTCTGTGTACTCTTGAGAAAACATAACTTATCTATGAAAATATAAGGTAAAAAAATCTAGTAAAAACATGTTTAGAGAATATTTAAAATATGCTTAAAATATCATGACCATGAAAAGTACACAAACTTGTAATGATTGAAAGCATCTACCCCGCTGTTTGGGGTTTTAAATTAAAGTTAAGATGATAAAAATCTTAGATTACTTTCCATCGTCGCCAAGGGAAAAGAGGTTTTAGCTGGACTCATATAGGCTACAAGCTTCGGGATGCTTCTCATTGTTCTTTTGCCCTAGTACCTGGCGGTAACTACTTCCAGAGTACCTCGGTCTAAATGAACACATTATAATAATATTAATTATTAAAATACTATTCATTGTGTTTCGTTTTTTTTATTTAAACAGTATATCAATTTAAAACATGGTTACCATTCACTCCACTTCATAATAACACACATCCATCCGACATATGCAAAACTGGATCACGTATGTAGTCCACTCAGTTATATTAGGTAAAAGCTGGTCTACATTTGTAGGCACGAAATATGTTAATGTCACCCAAATAGCTTGTCGCATGCCGTGGACACTGCCTAAAACAGAGCGCGTATACTCGTATGTTCGCAACTGTATTACGCTATTACGTTGCAACTTAAAATAAGGGTGGAATTGGATTTGGCGTTTTAGAGATCATTTTGTTTTGTGTTAAATGGTGTTCATGATAGGTAGTACTTACATAAAATGTTATTTAATGTATCTTTGACTGTTAATTGCTTTTATTGTTCATTTTTTTTTGTAATTATTAATGTATCCACGCATAATCCAGTAGGTATAATAATAATATAGTTTCGCAAAAAACTTTAATCGTAGGATATAATATATTAAAGCACTATCATTAGATCGATTACTAAACAAGAACAGAACAGTGGTAAATTTCAATATAAGTGTGTATACAATGTAATATAACCAAAAATAGAGTAAACGCTTCATACAATTACAACCTTAAGCTTCAGTCTAAAAGCACATTTCGCTAGAACCTGTCATATCTTAATTTCACAAAGTGCACACGGTACACACATTTATTTATATACTCATTTTAAACATAAAAAACACTATACTATGCACGTATTTTATTCATGTGTTTTTTTTAACTGCACCGTAGTTTTTTCCGAGTCTCCTTCAGTGACCTTTTAAGACATTTCTTTCTGTACAAATAACTAAATATATACAAAAAAAAAGGTTAGTACCTTACATCAAAACAAATTTCAAGTCAAACGTTATTTCGTCAGCTAACATCTGACGCAAATTGTAAAGGGGAAGATGTCAAATTGATGTTTAATTAACTCATTCCCAGATTTGCTGAGGACATCAAAGGCTTTGATGTGTCGAAGCCGTGGCTTTTCGTGGCAGAAACAGCCTTCCAACGATTGACGAAAGACGTGATTGAGTTTTTGGGAAACGATTTTCTTGACTAGTATATTTCTGGATTGCGTCCGTTTTAAAGACGTCTTTGAGTTATAATTTGTAATTTTTTCTCCAAACCTTTTTTTTTCATTTCTCACTTATTGACAAAATCGAATCATTCACTTATAGAAACACTTTAGGCTCTGTCTAGCAACAGAATATTATTTTGCTTGTCAGAAAATATTAACTTTTTTTTTCTAGCCATTTCAGTCCCTCTGCAGGGCAAAAGCCTCTCTACCCTCCTTCCATTTCTCTCTGGTTAGGGCCGTGGTTCATCCACTCCATATCAAAGGACTCCAGTTCGTCCCGTCATCTCCGTCTGGGCCTACCGCGATGTCTCTTGTCAGAAAATATTAACTTGCGTTTCGAAATTCAGGTTATACTTCGGTTAGGTATTTAACTTGATCTGAGTACGTTTAAAACAACGTCTTTAAACACGAAAAAAGCTCCTTGAAGCAAGAAAGCATAAAAACTGTACACTGATAAGAATCATATTACCAAACAAATCGTGAACACAATACGATATCCCGACCAACCTTTAATTCCATTTCGGTTTAAAGAATGTTCGGAGTAAACACAATATATCTCAATTTGAGAGGGGCAGGTTCCCGGGACCTAATTAAGTAATTCCTTCAGTTTGGACGACCGAGCTTTTACTTAATGACAATTTAATGCTGGAAGCCTCAAAGTGTTTATCTCAGACTGTTTCGTGTCGCTTTCAATCGAGTTCTTTTCGGTAACGTGATAGATTCTGGATTGATTAAATTTTTGGTTGTAGAGAAAAAACTTATCTAGATCCTTGTAGAATATAAGAAACTCATACTGTAAAACTGTTTTGAAATCAGTCTGAAAGTCATACTTAAGTAGCCCATTTCAAATTTACATTACCGAAGAGATAAGATCGAGACCTTGTATAGCTCTGAAAATCATTGCAATTAAATGATGGTGAAATAAAAATCAAGAAAAGGTAGGTAGTGCCCTTGCGCTTCGCTTGGCTCGTCTTGGCAGATTTAAAATTGACTAAATTTCACATTTACATACATTATTAACAAAGAAATTATGCTTGTCTTAAAAAGTCTTTAATATATTTTTTTTGTACGTCTTTTTACCGATTGCTACCGTTTTAAGGAAAACCTGTAAACAGTGTCCAAAACTTTGTCTCGTTAAAATTACGAAAAAAGGGGCTGTAAATTTTTCTTCTGATTATCACTAATTACTACAGGGTGACGGTCGTTTGTGCAAATTTCGGGAGGGGGCGTCACGGTTCAATAACCTCTAATAGGCGACCTGACGGCGAGTGTGTCGATAGTATTTTTTTTATTTCCAAAATGACGAGCGTTTTATTTTACGACCTTGTTTTTTAATTTTTTTTTTGGGAATGATTTGAAGATTTTTCGTTATTTTAAGACTCTTATTTTTACCTAACTCTAACAATCTGGCTTTGTTATGAAATGCTACAAGTGTTAGAGCATAATTAAAAATAAGAACCTTTTTTTATTCCACATAACAATGATTGGTGCAAACCGATTACAAGCACAATAAATGCAAAATGTTTATTCACATTTCTTTCCACAAAGCGGTTGGTTTGCGATTCCTTATAAAAACCCATTTTAAAATGCAAAGCCATCGCTGAATGCTTTCACGCAATATTTTGAAAGAAAACTCCATTGAAAGCATTCACTTCAAACGTTTAGAAGCACAAACCGCATTCGATTCATGGGACATACAGGCTGATTTCTTGAACGAAGGATACATTTAATATCAAGAACTTAATATTATGTTATGATTAAAATTTAGATAAAAAAAAATATATATAATTAGGTAAACATATTTATCTTATATACATTTAGTGCAGAATACCTACACAGTAAAATATAATTTTCGATTTAATAATAGATCGAAAATTATATTTCGGTTTTATATATTTAATTATGGTTCGACCATGAGTAAGAACTGGAGAATAGTCTTCAACTTCATTTTGACTAAATTAATTATTTTTTATTGCATATAATTCATTCTTTATTTAGCCATACTTCATCATCTAGGTGTCAAAACATTTACTCGGCCATAAGTTGTTATTTGGTTTACCTTTTCACTATATCTAGCATAAAATTCCCTACTCAACTCCATCTTTAATAGGTTTATTACAACAACATGCTGTATATCAAAGCATGCAAAAAAAAAGAAAGACTTTTTTATTTCGCACACTTACATAATACATTTTTATATTACTTATTGGTTCACAAAAGGTCAAACGGTTTGAACTCATTGCAGCTTTCAGCTGAAAAGCAGTTCAGTAACCTATTTATACTTTGTACGTGTGTTGACAGATAAAACATAAATAAAGACTTGTCGAGGTGTTTAAATAACTGGCAATGGATGCTAGATGTACTGCTGAAAAAGCACGTACCATCTACTTTGCACGAACGCAAATAAAGTTATGTACGGAATGCATAAATAAATTTTACTGTAGAAAGTATTCAATGGTTTTCTAGCCTAGTTAACCTGTATCAGGCGTGGCTGAATGCTGGTCTGGAAAAACTTAACTGCTATTGATCGACACGCTAAGAACAAATACTGTATCTAAGACGGTCTACAGATTGAAAACGATAGCCTCATATTTAAAATACATAGTATCTCTTGGTAGTTTACTTACTTCCCGCCTTCTTATCTAAGTATAATTTATAATAAATTACACCGGTAGCCAAGTGGAGGTCCCCATGCTTCAGCTAGACCAGGTGCAATTTCCATCCATCACCACTATAAGGCAAATATTTAAATGTTTCTTCTTATAAATTATAACATACTTTGTCTCCGTTTTATATTATTGAAACAACGCGAATTAAGTAATACTAACTTTATTTAGCAGTAAGAGGTTTAAAAAACAATTATTATCCTTCAGAAAAACGTGGCGAACAATACACTTATCTCCGTCGATACCTCTCAAATATAACCATGTCTTCAACCCTCAAGTCTGGCATCAAACAACGGCAGCTCAATTGATGAATCACTGCTCTCCCCCATAACATGTAGGGTTGGCAACGACTATTTGTATTGTCATTTGATACACTGAAGACTTAATGCAGTTGCCATGATATTTGGCAAGGTGTGCCACCCTTATAGGGTGTTTGTAGACAGTTAATATTTGCGGAGTTTGATGTGAGGTATTATTTAATTTAGAAAGTGTTTCTGGTAGTTTTGTCTTAATTTTGTTGTGTGAAGCGTGGAACTAAATACTACTATATCGACTATATGGTATGTTCATTATTTATCTACAAGCCCTATCTATTTAATTGCAACCAAGAAATCGTGCAAAAACATCAGAAACCTCAAAAATCCGCAACACTTAAAAATAATGATACTAATCCTAATAATTAGAATAACTATCCTTCCATCTTAAATACATTTTCCTTAACAAAACCTAAACAAAATAAAGCTTCGCCTTTTGTTACTCACTTCAGTACCTACTTCTTTTCAAAGTCCAAACGAATCTAAGACAGACAGCGGCTTCAATCACTTTAATACTAAACAGCATATAAAGCGCTTTAAGCCTATGTTAGCATTTAATTCACTTAGCTGAAGCGCCCGCGGCCGACTGCAATAAAATTGCACGCGAGGATTACCCTTACAATGATGAACTCGAAAATGATATTACGTCGGTGAATTTATAATCTGTTTAATATCCGCTTGTTTTAAACAGCTGAATATTGATGGGGTATATATAGATTTTTTTTTGAGGTCGCCGAAAATTTTATCTTTCACCTATTATATAAAAAAAAATATGGTTGCGATTTTCTGTGAGACAATTTTTGTGAAATTTTGCAATTAAAAAAAAAATGTGCTGCTATAAGGTATAGAAGGTGATGCCAAATAATATGTAATGCTAACTCAAGACTAGACCAAAACTTAAGGTTTACTTATTTTTTGTAAAATCAATTTTACTCAAAGGCGCTACAGAGAAAACAAATTATTTGTCTTGTTAGAGATTCGTGTTAAATAGGCTCATATTGAAGGCTATAGAACAAAAATCCGTGTCATATCTTCGTAAGAACATACATCACATTATAGGAAAGTGTACTCCACGTAAAACAATGTACGAAAAATATGAAAAATCCGAAAATTCCAACCATTTTTAGCACAATTTCCAAAGATTTACAGTCGGTTTTTTCAACACCAGATTATTTAAGATGAGGAATAATCATGAATTTTTGACAGTTCTTTAATACAAAATGCGTCATATGTGAATTTTATCTCTAGAATAAAAAGGCACTTAACCTTACAAACGATCGCCATGTGTTCGTCCAAAATAGAATGATAACAACAAACATTGTAGATATTATAAAAGCAACAATACCTGCATTTATTATTAAGACGTTAAAACATAATGTATTCTCTTAAAGTATATGGCAAAGTGGCTATCTAAAACCACAGAGGGAAAGCTGTTGTGGACCAACGATAATGATATTTACTCAGACTCTATCCCCTTGAAACAAAACATCTTATATCACGAAATTTCAACACAAAAATTTGAATCTTAGGTCATGTAAGATAAGGTTGAAGTTTAAGTTGATTGGATGACGGACAGTCTAGGTCATTCTTGCACCACTTGGCACTTTAAAGATTTCTCGTAGAAGGAACTCTACAATTAACTTGTTTGAAATTCATTTTGACGACTGAAGTTTGTTTAGAGGAGTAAATAAAAGTTTAATACTTTAGATTGGCGTTGAAATGTAAGATTCGTTGGGGCTTTTAGCAGGGGATGTCGTCTTAATAAGTCTGTGCAGTTTTTGTTTTGATTTTAATTTATATTTTATTTGTTTTTGAGTTTCTTCGTGTCCGTGTCACTTTGTTAGCGTCTTTATAAGCGTCATTTACAATTAGCTCATTGTAACATGAAATACTAAAAAATATACGTAACTTTTTTTAGTTTTAAAAGTTTTCTTATGCAAGAAAAGGCTCATGTCTTCTAGTGGGCCGTTATACATATTATTATGTGTTGATAAGGCACATAATTTTGTTGAAAACCTTTAAATTATTAGCTGGTAACATATTTTCTTAAATCGTTTCGTAATCAAATTGTATAGGTATTTAAATCAATATTTTTAATTATTTCACTTTATTAGAGAATCTGAAAAAAAATACAAGACATACAACTAGTCACTCATAAATACACACCCTTCATTTTATGTATTCCGGATAATTTATTTAAAAAGCCAACAGTAGCCGGTTCACCCGGCTATTATCCCGTCTACAACCGGAACTGACGTTTGTGACGCCGGCTAACGACTTCCGGCCGACAAATGACGCGTACAACTGCTAGTTAAGGCTCTATGGTAATGTTAAGACCGAATGGTTATAAGTTTGTGGTATATCTTAAAGTTGAGGTGAGTATATTTTCGATTATTTTTGATAAGATTGTTAAAAAATAGGTACTGTTTTTTTTAGAACTTTTTTTTGTTTTACTCATTTATTAAAAAAAGACAAGCATTCTCAAAGTTCCTCAGTGTGCCCATGGCTACCTTTAAGATTGTCATAGGTACATGACCCCTGAAAACGTGGTGAAACTTCTGGAACTAAAATCTAAAATAAACCGCGATATAATCCGTTAAAAGTAGATTTATTATGCCTTAATGTTTTGGTGAGTCAAACCTTCGAGATGATTTTTTATTCACGGTTTTTATTACAAAAAAAAGACTATTTATTATTCAAACACAAAAAATATATTCTTCATTCTTCTAAAATAAGTAAATCTTCTTACGCTATATACAAATTAGTGCCAATGCTCAACAACGACGCCCTTCTTACAGCGTACCATGGTTTAGTTTCCTCCAACCTTAGATATGGAATTATCTTTTGGGGCAACTCTTCTAATAAGGAATTAGTATTCAAAGCCCAAAAGCAATGCATAAGGACCATGTTCAAACTAAAGGTAACAGAGAGCTGTAAACCGTTTTTCATAAAATATAAAATATTGACTATACCCTCTCTTTACATCCTTGAAAGCGCAATGTTTGTTATGAGCAATCCTAACTTATTCCCTCGTCTGTCTGATGCAGTCGTTCGTAATAGACGTGACAACAATAAACTTCGCCTACATAAGTCCAAAACAGCTCTAATGAACAACAGCGTAATCTGCATGGGCCCAAAAATATACAATAAAATACCCAAACTCTGGAGAGAACAGAATAGTAATATATTCAAGAAAAAACTAAATGATTTCCTTGCAATTAAAGCCTATTATAATGTTAAGGATTTTCTGCTTGAGAACATTGACCACTAACTGCTATACCACTTAATAACTACATTTAAAAAAAATGTTTAACGCTAATAGAAATGGAATTATGTTATTTTAGATTGTTTTAAGTATTGATGTGGAAGTCCTACTTATTATTTTACTATTTAAAAGAGATGTGGGAGCTGTTGTATATTGTTATATTATTTAATTGTTTTGTTTTAAACATATTTGTACGCCGTAGAGGCAAAATGTGACTGTTCTTATTATAATTACTTTAACATCTTGCATGCTTATGTGTATGTACACTCATGTTACAACAAATAAAATGATCTTTATCTTTATCTTTATCTTCACTCAAAACTAGTACCTAAATATAAAAATACTCTTTTGACAGATTTAGTAAATAGCTATTAAACACTAAATAACACGCTATTAAAATGTACCTATTAATTTCCTATAACTTCAAACGAACAATTCCTTACACCACATATTACGTACGTTCGTCAACGAATTATACTTTCATGCGATATGTCTTTGAAGTGTAATTTGTCCGTCAATCAGATATTATTTATGGACGAATATTCTTAGTATGTACGCCTGAAATAGGGTAAGCAAATGTTTCCTTGTCAATGCAACCTATTTCGTGATATTTACGTAAGTTGTTAAGAAAGTATATTTGAATAAACAAATATAAAAAAAGTGTTTGATTAAATAAATACTTTACTATAATATTCTGCCTTAAAAACGAGCGTCGAGTGGGCATTTAATAGAGTTGAAAATGTTGATTGATTATTCAATGGTTATCCATGTGAGTTTGTTTTTTTAATTTTTGATAGTTTTTAGGTAAAAATTGCGTTTCAGTTACGTATTTATAGTATCATATAATATAAATAAATAATAAACGTTTTTGGATTGAGTCTCATAACTTTTTGCTTATCAAAATTTATTGTAACAAATGCGTTGTACTCTTCAACTTTGTATTCATGTAATGTTTCCATAACATCAATCGAATATACATAGTTTTAAATGCTTTGCGGCCATAACATGTGGTCGAACTAAACGACAGACACATTTATAGTGAGGGTGATACATAATGATACCTGTCTGTCACACCCTTAGTGGTTAACCAACCTTCTTTGTTGACAGGCCAATATCTATACCTACTATGATATACATAAGCTGTTGTCATGTGAATACCATATGTGAAAACCTACAATGAAAAACAAATTCTCATTAATGGTGCTTTGCAGCGGTTCTTAAATAGTTAAAAGTTTTATTTAAATTTGGCAACGTTTTAACAAAATTAAAAATTTCATGTAAAGTACAGCCAAAGGTGTGTTAAATCTCTCTTTCTGAATTATACACAAAAATAAATTATGTAGTATCTACCTTTGCAAATAATTACAAAGTTGTAATAATCCGTAACGGTTACATATTAATAGATCAAAACTTTCTCGAGCAAATTTCAAAAGAACAATAAACGAGTTAACAAAATTTAAATGACCAAATGTTTTATTTAGAAAAATTTTAGAATCCCAATGTATGTGACATCAAATGAACGACTGATCAAAAGTTGCTAGATGTAATTTTAAAATATCAAATCATTACTAATCAAATTACATAATCACAAATTGTACCGATGATGTGTACCGATGGATTAAATCCCAAAGAGCGGTACGCAAGCTAGATGAAGCATGCAAGCAAGCATGCAACATGCAGGTTTCTGTCACGGCTCCGGCGCTGCGGGCCTCCGGCGGCCCCACGCGTGCTAATCGTCGCAAACGGCTTTCGCTCACCACCGCAGCTTCGGCTCGCTGGCCGGCTTCACCGGCCAGCCTCAGCTGCGGCGGCTCGCTCGCAGCCGCTTGCTCCTCAGCCCGCGGGCCGCCTCGCCCCTCCGCGCCTACGCGACTCTAAATAACACTCTAGGGGTAGGGCAGACAAGACTACGTGAAGTCGGTTTTGCAGCGATTCGGTTCTGTCACTAACTTTTGTAACACAACATGTAGAATTTTTAACCAACAATGTTATGTACATAAATTACGCATTAGTATAACGCCTATATTATTTGTATTAGCAAACCGGTCATGTTGTGCAAAGGCTTTCTGTTCTATTATAATTATATATCTAAGTAATTCGCTAATATTAATATTATTTTTACCTTTTTCAGTTAATCCATTTGATAATTAATAATTTATCCAGTAGTCCATTTGACCTTTAAACGATTTGGTCAAGAGTGTAAAAAATAATTCAAACATTGATATTCCAGAATTTGGTCAGCTGAACTTTTGATCAAATGACCATCGTTATTTTAAACTTTGTTGATTTGTACGTTGTTCTTTTGAAATTTGCTCAAGAAAGTTTTGATTTTTTAATATGTAACCTCCGTAACATTATTAAAGAAATACACACCCCTAATTGCACCTTTGAACCAGTTTAAAAAAAATACGTTACTGTCAGTGCACGTAGTTATCAGATATTACAGTAAAAATAAACAAATTATTTACTAAACAGCAAGTAAATCCTACAGTCTAAGCACATCCCACATCTTACAAATCTGTTTTTCATTGCTTCCAAACTCTTATAACATAAAGATTGAAACACATGACGCAGTTTCTTTAACAATTTTAGGGTTCCGCATCCAAATAATGAAAACGGGACCTTATTACTAATTCTCCGAAGTCCAACGATCCGTCTGTCTGTCAACGAGCTGTAACTTATGAAATAATTGGTAGAGAGTTCAAATTTGTACAGAGTGTGTATTTCTTTTGCCGCCTACATGTTGCTTTCAGAGATATTCGTGAACGTTAGACATTAAAGTAAACACCTGTAAAGTAGTTTTATTTCAATACTTAGTTGAAATAAAACTCGAATAAAGTTACGGAACCCTTCATGTGAAAATCCGATTCACACTTGACCAGTTTTTTCTTTTAACGTATGCTAATGTCGGGATAAGCGTGCCAGTGGCTTCAAAACTTTGTTGTTATCAAACTATCTTGTGGTACATCCCTAAAGATTTGTTTTTCTAATACAAAAACTATTGGAAGGTTGGTAGTTGCTTAAATTATGCGTAAAGGGGTTGTGGTTCGTCTATGTTAACTACACTTTTGCCTGACGAAATATATAATTTAATTATTCTTTAAAAAAAAAATATTTACATAGATTTCGTGATATTTTGACGACTGCTGATCATTTCTTACATTTTTATTTTACTAAGCAGCTTGCGTGATTGCTTAAAACAATATTTGGAAATTGTCTTTTATACACCATATTTAACAACGAATTTCAAAAGCCCTATACAACTATCTTCCAACATAACTACGAACATAATTCATATTCCATTCATTTATGAAGCTCTAACGTTCAGAATATTTGCGTCGCACAAAATTCCAGGTGTTTATCATTAAATATTTCAGTTGCATTCAGACGTTGAATTTTATACGCATGGACGACTCCCGACTCGGGAAGATTTTATACCGACAGGTATTCAACGTAATAATATTTTTCACGAAAAGTCTGAACTTGACGAATAACGTGAATGAAAATTCTAGCAATAGACCTCAGCTGATGAAGTTGATTTTATCTTTATTTAATAGGGATAAAATGATACGGTGTTTTAGGACCGTTTAATTTAATATCGGTGTGAATATGTAATTATGTATTATTAAGGTCATTCGGGGTGAAATGATTTCCTTTTAATATTAACCAATTAAGCAACAAAAGATCTGCAACTAGGTAATTGATTAAAATAGTACAAAATTACTATGATGTTTTTTCCAAAAATGATATCGCAGTAGTTTATAATAATAAAATTAAATATCCTTCACAAACGAGCTATTCGAAACAAAAATCGATTTTGTACAAGTTCAAAGCTTTCGCGACAATTTCGTCCCAACAAATACAATTTTATTATGCGGTCTCTCTTTTTAACGCAATATTGAGTATTTCAAGTCGGTTTCTTTTGAAATTTTTTCAAGTGTGAAATTCGCTTTCATTCCATTTACTTTCGACTTAATGAAATTTTTCGATACAGCTCGTTCGAGGGGCGATACTCTATAGCCGATATTAAAAATATTAATTTATTGTGATAATTTATTCAATTAATTTTAAGTATATTTTAAATTCGGGTATTATAATGGGTTTCTGAGATGGTAATTAGCTTAATGAATCGTTATTTAAATAAGGCATTAAAAAGCCTACCTTTTTATGATAAGTCGAATTATTTTCATTTATTATTTATTTGAAACCTAATTCAAGTTTTACTCTGAGAAGTATACGTAGATCCCTATAGTGTAATTCAGAGCTTTTGGAACATTTAACAACATCATAAGTACCTTAAGTGTATGGAATTATTCTCTCATAAAACTTCTTCAGTTATACTGAAAACCAAAGTACTTGCAGAGCTTCATTAAATATAAATATAAGTAAATATAAATGTAAATGCGGACAACATCACATACATTGCTCTGAACCCAAAGTAAGTAGCTAAAGCGCTTGTGTTATGGAATACAGAAACAACGAAGATAGGTACCACAAACACCCAGACAATGTAGAAAAGTAAAAGGCAATGTAGAAAAGTTGGTTTCTACATTGACCCGACCGGGGATCGAACCCGGGACCTCAGAGCTAGCGACACCTTGAAAACCGGTGTGTACGCCACTCGACCACGGAGGTCGTCATTACAACACAAGTTTATGTTTCTTACTGCTTAGGCATATGATTCAGGTGTATTACAAAAAATATAAATCATCAAGTGAGTATCATAAAAATAATTTCAAGTACTCAAAGCATCACTACTCCCGTCAATAATTTCCTTGCCTATCGGAGTATCGCTTACGGCTAGATTCATTTATTAAATGTGAGGGTGACCAACCCGTTTCTGACGCCCCTCCGCAGCTCCGAAGTAATCTTGACAATGTCCTCAGGCGATCGATTTCCTTTGTAGATTGAAATGGTAAACAAAGATATTGGCAATTTTTGTCATTTCTTCCATTATGAGGACTTCCTCTACTTTTATGTTGATATTAACAGGGTTTTTGTGTGTGTTTGTAGTGGCGAGTTGGTTTATATTGTCTAGAGGCTTTAACAAGAATTATATTAAAAAAAAGTCGTATGCATTTTTGCGTAAAAATACTTCTGAAGGAAAAATGTCTAGGTATTAAAATACTTTTGTAGAGTAACTTGCTAAAAACTGGAATTTTATTATTTTAGCAACGTAATATAAATACCACATTTTAATTATGTACTTAGTACTTATAAAAAAAAGTAGGTATTATACCTAAGAAAATGTTCAATTTAACAATATTGTTTTATCGATGAGAAACAGTTCCGAATTTTTATTTACTTAAATATTAATGTTCCTACTTACATAAATTATGAACGATGTTGGGGCGCATGAAGAGAGCCTCCCCGCGGCGCGTCTGGTAGCAGCTAGATCCGGTAACGCTAGATAAGTCAGACTAGATTCTCTAGTCTGACTAATCTCTTCACCACAATGATCCAAACTACATGGCGCATCTTCTGTCCTGCCCGTCCTGCACCACCACCACCACTCTCCAGGACTTAATGGAAGCCAGCGACAAAGCCATTCAAGTGGCGACTTTCTGGTCAAACAGAGTTTAGATATCATTGACTCGAGAAGAAGAAGAAGATGAACGATGTTCATAGCTTTTTTTTTATGGATCCCTTAAAGCGTATTGTTAATAGACTTTAATTAATATGTATGCGCAAAACTAAAGTAACTACAACATTGTACGCAGTAAAAAAACAAAAACGCATCATATTATTTCTCATCATAGTATTTTTCCTTTATTTTATTAACGTAGTTTTATTGCGTTGTTGACGCATATATTTAACCAATAATGTACAAATAATTGTAACAATTTAGTTTTTAAAAGAGTAACCTATGGAGTTTCTTGCCGGCTCTTCTCCATAGGAAGGACACTTTGGAACCGAGCAACTAGAGTCAGTAGATTTAACGTAACGTTTCTTGAGCGCCTTTTTTATTTGGTTTATAAGAAATAAAAACATTTTGATTTTGATTTTGATTCATCTCTAAAAAACCTTGTGACGTCATATTTCCCTCACCGAGTCGTCTGTCTAGCCTACACAAACAATTCTGATGGAAATTTTAATTCCATTCCGCAGCGGCTGTTTGTTTTAAGAATAGAATGAATATTGCACTTTGCTTGCAAAAATTGTCGGAGATTTTTCAAGTTTTTGAATCATTTCTTTTGTTTTTTGGATGGTTATTTAATTGGAGTGTGTGTAAGCATGTTTTTGGTAATTTATTTTATGCTAAAAAGTTTGCTTATATAATCGTATGTCGAGATAAGGAGTAGATTTAACAATCGGTATTGGTTGATTATAGACTATTTCTAAAGATTAGGAAATTACTTCAAAAACCCGCGGCGTACTACTTTGGAGCCGGATTAGAATTTATAATCAAACGAAAAATCTTTAACACCATTAATACATATTAAACTGCTATAGTAGGTAATCAACATATAGGCTCTCCACCATCCCTTTAGTATTTTGAAACAAAGAAAATACTTATTTAGCAAAAAAAAAATCAAATTCGAAAACAATATCTATCCACTTAGACCACAAAACACCACAACAGCATTTTTAAACCAATATTCTAAGAAAACTCTTATATTGTAAAGCGTTTTAATTTATGCCGCTAATGAAGATGCTCTACGTCTGGGCGTTGAGGGAAGACAACGCGACGCGACGCAATTTCCGGTTTTTAGTTTCAAAGAGCCCGCGTTGGGCGCCAGTTTCCCGTACCTTAGGTGGGATTACTACCTGCTCTCGATACTAGTTTAGAGTTCAGTCGAGTTCATGCGAGTTTGTGTTCTGTATGAGGTCTGGTTCTTGTGCGCAATGTGTTATACTTGAGATAAGGTCAAGTAACTCCTCATGAATAGATTTTATTTTTAAATACTTACAAAATTAATGTAGTCTAGCATTTGCAAAGTTTGGTGAAGCAGTCGAAGCCTGCGCTTAGACTAACTGCATAGATATGTTAAAAAAAAAAACGATTTCTAGCTTTGACACGAGTCTAGAATAATTATATCGTGTACTTTTTTTGTGTTCTTTTAAAATAATTATTGATGTATCCTACCTACCAATGGGTAGATACATTAAAAGGCATGTGCATTAAGAATCAATGCTCAACATTTGAAAAAGAAAATACCTAACTAAGGTACTTTATCCTTAAACAATAAAGTAAATAGCATATTACCAGAACCGCTAATGAAAATTAAATAACCACTAAAACCAGAACCACTTAAGAAAAACTTATTTGCATCGTAAATCCTTAGTAGCCGCGAAGGAAGCACTTTGACAAACAGGGATGAGCTCGAAATTGGTTCCGCTGTTTAGTCCCGGGACCCGGGATTGCCGCTCATTCCCGCTGCTTATTTGCCGGGACCATAATTGGATGCAGTACGTCGTAACTTGAAACATATTGTTTTCGTAACATACAATTAGGGCTGAGCGCTTTTAAAACGATTTTAAATTCCGCGATCGAGTCTGATTACAGTGACTGTGGTTTAGCGGATTCAATTTGGTTGCACTTTAAAAGATTTTGTTGTTTGTTATCTTTTTTTTTTTTTTTTTTTAAATCTTTTATTTGATGAGGCTTTTTGCGCTGGTGCGCCAAGACAGCCTCGTAAGGTACCACAATAATACATAATAATTAAATAATAAATTAACAAAAGTAAAAATAATCTAATCCTAAGACTTAAAGGTAACCTAAAACTAGACACCCCGTTGGAATGTAGCGCCTTCTACAGGTCACACGCTAGAACACTACAGACCCTACGTCCAAATAAAACTAAAAAAAAAATTACGTATCCCTCCTTGACAACACTCCCCTTACAAATTTATAAATTTCAATACTCTGTTCCGAAAAAGGCCTCCCAAGCAAAATATTAATCCCACCACTATACACATCGCCACGGAGCATCCCCCTCAAGAATGGCCTCGAATCATTGAAAGCGCTACAGTTTGTTATCTTGTGGGTTTCTTCTAAACTTTCATCTCCTTTTAAAGCCACGTCTTCTTTTTACAGTTCAGTATCTGAAAGAAAGGTGCTAAATTACCTTATTACTAAGCGTGCTCTGTCCATCCATCCTTATTGAACCCTAATAGGTAGAGATAATAATTTTTTAATGTAGTTAAGTTACAGTATAACAACACATAATAGAAATAAAAGCCATATTGTTATAACATATTATGTTGGACGATGGTTTGGAACCGTTGCTATATGCTAATAAAAATGCACCCAAATAAAAATCTTGGGCGCATTTTTTTTTACTTAACCGATGTAATCTAAAGCCCATGCTCGTACCTTCATCAGCGCCCAAATTGTAATAGAGGTACCTTACATATCAGTTTCGTTCAGGAAAACCTTTTTATCAATTTAGGGTAATAGACTGATTTATCGCAAGGCCATAACTTAGGGTCTTCACCCATTTCTGACACGCACTGTTGGCCCGTAGATTGGCACAAATATTTTGTTAGACGTTAGTGGTCTTACTTAGATAAATAGTATAGTAAAAAGCTCTTACGTAATTATTTTCCTCTAGTTTTAGAAATAAGTTATGTAATCTATTTGTTTCCAGTATAAATTAATAAATTATTTGCAGATACACATCGACCATTATTAATTTTACAAAAAATTTACACAAAAATAATTATTAAAATAGTTTTAATTTATTAAATTTAAAGTAGACGGATCGATCGCCTTTTTATCTTATACATTTATTATCTAGATTATATATTATATGTCGTGGTGGCCTAGCGGTTCAATGAACGGATTTGTATGCACAAGGTTGCAGGTTCGAACCCAGGCAAGTTCCAATGTAGCTTTTTTAAAGTTATATGTACTTTCTTAATTATTCTAAGACACTTCTGACAAACGGTAAAGGAAAACATCGTGAAGAAACCTGGATTCCAAAATTGGGATCTGACATCGCCAATCCGCAGAGAACAAGCGTGGTGATCAATGCTCGTGCCTTCTCTATATGGGAAGAGGCCTGTGCCCAGGAGTGGGATGTTTATAGGCTGGATTATTATATTATATTTAATCTTAATTTATGCGCATATTCTTAAACACTATAAAAACTACGTATTTTATATACGTTCGTTAAACAGTAACGCAACTTCGCCATTGACATCTAACAACAGAGTGTTCAAGAAAACTGCTGCAAAGCTTCCAGAAGTTTTAATGAAATTAGTTTCGAAGTTAGAAAAAGCACAGTTTTATAACTTGCAATGAGAACACCCTTTATGTTCGGATCAGCAAACTACTTATTAGAAAGATGAGATTTGCATTTTCAAGTCTTCTTGGTCCTATTTACGAAGTTTTGTGGGTATGAAAGTCCTTTAACAATTTTTGTGCCTCACATCGCGTTAGATTAGATTAAAAAAGAAAAAAAATCATGGTTACCGTTGCTTTACAACAGTAGTAAAAATAGTAAATATTTTTGAACGTAAATTATATTTCATTTTTGTATGCTAAAAGAAACTAAATAAACCTTGTAGGTATGTAAGGTTTTGTACATAATATGTAAGTATATATTATGTAATGTAGGTCAAAATGGTTACTTAGATGTCATTGAATGCAGAGGGTTGATCAGTTAATTAATCAACATCCAAAATTAATTTAAGATTAATACAATAAATAAAAATCATTTTTTCAATGCATTACACAATTAGCAACCGAATTCGCCCACCCTTGACTTTCATTATAACTAACGACTTAACACCTGTTTACCTCCAACAACATTACAAAAACACAACCTACGAGAAACTTCCAAAGCTTGCCAAATTAACAGAATCGCAAGTAAAGAGGCTCACAAAGAGATAATCGCACAATTACAGCGCTATCAGAAACATAGCAATTTGCGTAAACAGCCCTCTCGCAGTATCCACCATTTTACCACTTACTGCCGCCATTCCGAGCCCAAATATGTATTAAATTGTACTGCCCGCTTAACTGTGGGTTACTTATCTGAGAATTAGATTTTAAAATAGAGTGTAAAATTTATACTATTACATTTTAAATAATTTTATGCCACTGACCTACTACAGATCCAAAACAACGTACTCATATCCATTCGTAACGTCCTACCATTGGCATTTATTGCCACTCAAATTATGACGTGTATTTGCAACCATAAAGCGGAGGTTTTTCTATTTGTATGTATGTTTTTTCTTTGCTTGTTTATTATGCGACATCTACGATAATCGTTGACCATTTTCAAACATTCATATTTATATACCTCAGAGGTCCTATGAAAATTGCATCAAAAGTTTTTTTTTTATCGAATTTGGTTTTATTTATATGTATATGTGCAATCAATTTTATAAACGAAAATAATACAACGTAATTAAAAATTAGAAGGTATTTTTTAATCATTGAAAATGGTAAATCTTTTTGTTTTACCAGTACAAATTTTAATCTACACGTCTTATGTACCTAAACCAGTAAAATTGTTGTCAGGAAACACGCCACTGAGATACTTCAATATACATTTACAAGTAAATAACTTACTCCCTTCATTCTTATTTTCAGTGTAAACTAATTCTTATCGCTACAAGAATCTCATTAGTGCACCAACCGTAAAATAATGCAGCGACTCAGTTCATAAAAACCTTAAATCAACATGAAACAAAAACTGCATTAGCATATGCTCAGAATGCAAAGTTTTCTAGAATAATGCTATCTCTTGAGTCGTTTTCTTTTAATACTAGCTGTGCCTGCGACTGCGTTCGCGTGGATGACGAACCTTATCAATGAGTTTTTAACCGCAAAAATAAGTTTGTTTTTTATTGTTTATACTTTTCCGGGATAAAAACTACCCAGTGTGGTGCCCAGGATAATAAAGAATAATTATACCAAGTTTCATCGTAATCGAACCGATAGTTTTTGCGTGATACCTGAACAAACAGACAGACAGACAGACAGACAAAAATTTTTTTTTTCACACTTTTGGGTTCGCTGTCGGTCTAGTAATACCCCCGCCATTTATTTTTTTGGTATTTTCAATGTACAAAATTTTCAATTTTACAGATTTATTATAAGTATAGATTACGCTTTCAATGTATTAAGAGAGATCTTGTTTTAACGTAGGAATAACAACTCTGTGGTTTAAGAGAATGAAGATCAACTTTTTAAGAGGTTGTTGATTATTACAACTGATGATAAGTGTTAAATGCTTTATTAAATGAGATAATTTATTCGGTAACTAGGATAGGTA
Source organism: Autographa pulchrina (assembly GCA_905475315.1). Classification (NCBI taxonomy): domain Eukaryota; kingdom Metazoa; phylum Arthropoda; class Insecta; order Lepidoptera; family Noctuidae; genus Autographa; species Autographa pulchrina. Next base: position 3,424,253 of record FR997763.1, on the reverse strand, counting down.
CCTATATATTTTTTATACAGTTTTTCGTTTTTGACAATTATGTTCCTTTAATGAATTATAAACACCTCTGGTTAGTCATTAACATATGTGATACTAGAGGCCATATAAATACGTCCCAGTCTCTTAAATAGGTATGGAGTTCCGTATCTGTAACAAATCGCAACTGCAGTTTTTTAGGTTGAAATCAACTAAAAGTTATTATAATTATTTAATTTACCTTAAACTACGGTATTCACCTAAATCCGGTAAGACTGGAATCCGATCCCAACATAGTTTGGGAAAAGGCTAGGCAGGTGATGATGGCCTTCAAATTTTTAAACAACATCCATGTGAACTCTACTGCGAATCATAATAAACATATCTTTATAGAATACACAGTGGTATTACATATTATATTTAGTTCAATTATGTTATTATTACATGTAGGTACTCAATTCAATTGTGTTATCAAACTTGCGTTATTAGAATTCCAATAAGCTATACATAGACTGGAATTCGAGGAATACGATATTACACGATATTATTATGTTTCATGAAATACATAGAAATAGATTATAATTGTCTATTGTGATAAATGTAGGATGGAAGTTTCAAACTAAGATGATTTGATACCGTCAATTCTGAGAATTATCTATGCTTTTAGTTACATATAAAATATACTATATTTTATTACACAATTAAATATATTTTTAGCACGTTTCTTCCAAAGCGGGAAGGATAATTTCGTAAATTGTTTCTAACCGTAACTTGTGGTTAACCATTTTCTATATCTATCTACTTTGCTGCAATTATTTTAATGCTTTTCACAACAACGTATAACCATTAATACTTTAGCTAACAATGGTGTTAAAAAAATCATTTATGTAGATATACAATAAAAACAAAACAAGACGACAACGTGTAACCCATTTAAATTGATAAAAAATAATATAACAAAAACATTAAATAACTCTAAGTTTGATTAAGTAGGTAAATTTAAATTCTATTTTTATCTTAGTTAGACTGAAAATTCTGAGTTGTATTTATTCATAAATGTAGTAATTTAGTCAGCGAGAAACGAGTCGGTTTAACGTTTCTGAGAAAAACTGAGCTACGGAGTAGGTTCTCAGTAAGCAAAGTAATATGGAAGGAGGTTGTATAACAGAAGCCTTGAAGTGTGTTATCTGATAGTGTAGTAGTTTGCAAGTATTTTATTAAACAACCTTACTCTGCTTAGTACTTTAATATAATTTGTTGACATCTACTATGGATATAATTGATTTAACGTGTATGAAGAAAATAACTTATTCAATGAAATTTAAATGAGACCACCACGAGGTGGTGCTCTATTACAGCCAAAACGATTTTTTTCACTTAACACTTGACGGAGATATCGCGTAAAAACATACAAAAAAAGCATACCAAAAAATTGAGAACGTCCTCCTTTTCGGCAGTCGGTTAAAAACAAAAGCGTACTATACAAGAAGATAACACAAACGATCATCATATTCCCCATTAACATAAATGAAAGAGCCAGTGAATAATAAAATAACTTTTGTTTTCTTAATGTTGGCTAACTTTCTGTTGGATTTGTTTGAGCTACGTAGATTGTTATTAAAATTCCCGTAGCTAAAGTTTTACGTTAAAAGGATTGGACGTAAAAAGGTTGGGTTAGTACGTACAGCGGTCTAGTCTGTTGTATGTGCATACTAATAAGGAAATTGAGGTTCTGAAGTTTATATTCAAGGAGATCGTTTGTTTTAGAGATAAAGTCTTTAAATTAGGATTAAAGCACGTCTGAACCTTTTTAGACGATATAAGAGGCAAGTGTAAATTATTTAAATAATTATGTTACTAAACTTGCTTGAGGTTTGAAAAAGTACAGTTAGATAATGACATAAAAGTCATAAAATGTCTACTCAATACATGTCCAAGAGGTATTTTTACCACAATAAATTGAAAAAGGTTACACCTTTATCACCAATATCTAAAATACCCTTTCACTTGAAAGCATTATACAATATACAAATATCTACCTTCAGATAAAGAAACAAAACACCCACGATAAAATACCTTAGAAAACAAGACGTTTGTGAAAGAAAATAAAAGTGCTTGTCGTGACATGTCCAAGAAAGGCCGAAGGAAATATAATACTTTCAGGAATGCAGATTATGTGAAGGCAGAGTGGGTCACGTTCAAGTTTTATTAGTTTCCCGCCTTCAGATGTTAAAAGTTTCACTGTATTTTAATGTAAGCCTTGCTAATTAGTTCGCGAGAGTTCCTCGAAATGGTGTGTGGGGAATGAGGTTGATTAAACTTCGATTTGCAGTCGATATTATGTAGAATTTGTCATATTTTTGCTTTTATATAATGTAGTTTAATTTTTAATTAGTACTGTTAGCATGTATTTATTTACCTTGCAACGAAAATTTAAAATGAAGCATAATGATATTATGTTATTCATACAATTATCCAAATAATAGTTGCAGAGTTTTATCTTGTGAATAAAAATCTACAACTATGATTTGCATGCCTGTTGGATGGATAACAGCTTTATATTTGTTTAGCAATGGACGTTATTTTTATATTAATGTATGCCAAATGTAACTAAAATTTTGACTAAAAAAATAAAATACTTTTTTTTGGGATGCGAATTTTCCTTAATTTAAAATCCGTTCGTACTTAGTTTAGGAAACAAATTTGACTTCCAAAAACTCATAATTACAATTACATAATTACGATCCCCACCAATCTGACCAGGCTTCTAATTTGGCAGCGCCAGCCAAAATCTTGGCACGCTGACAATCGGCACAACACCTAGTAATTTGAACCGAATTGAAATGTAAATATAATCAAATGCAAATATATTCAATTAATTGGGTGTTATAGCCCGGTATTGTTCGGTGCGGTTCAGTTAATTAACAGGTAGGTTTACAGAATGTTCTAGACTTGGAAGCCGTCAAGTTCAATGAAGATTGTGTAATCCGATATTGTTGTGATGTGATGGGTTTAGTAATCAATATTCTATGGTTTAAACCATTTATAATAATGCTTGTTCAATATCGTATATTAATTATATGTTATGTTTATATTCCTAAAATTTGTTTGAAAATAAAGAATAAAATTTGTCAGAAATAATTTCGACCAATAATCGAATTTATTTCTAAAGTTTATACGTGAATGTATAAATTAATGTAATATTTTACTTCGGTGTCTGGTAAACCTTTACAAACTCAAGTTTACAACACTAGAATGAAGATAACCGTCTACCACGCGACTTTTTAAATAAAATGGCATAGTCAAAATATTATAGAATCCGATCTAAAAACAGCCTAATAGGCTGTTTTTTCTGACATTAATCTAATATATAAAAATATTATATTACATAAGTAGTATTAGTTTACATCTATTAAATAGGATAGTAAATATCTTCTCACAAGGTTTATAACTTAGAAAGATATCTGAAAACCAATTCCAAAATAGATTTAATCGATTTCCTACTTTCTCGATACTTGTTAGTTACAAATCCACAACTCAATTTAACTCCGAACGCTCTTTACTGAACACCTTAGCTGATAGTTTCAGTACAAGTCACAATTAATTGAAATTAAACCTTAACTTAACACGATAAGGTTAAAAATAGATTGTTGAATAGTCAGAGATTATTTTACTCCAGCCGGTAATAAAGGTAGCTTAAAAACAAACTTCAAGTCTTTGTGATGATTTTGTAAAGACAACGTTTTAATATAGCAGAATTAAATTGTAGTGTTTGTTAAACAGAACTTTTAGAAGTAAAATAACTAGTACATAATAAAATAACTTAACTAGGAGCAAGTAAATAAACAATCAATTACTAGATAGATAATAATATCGAGCTGTAATTTTCTTACTTCCAGCAAATGTCTTCTCTCATGTAAAGAAGTTACGAACACTGATCACCACGCTTGCTCATTAGCGGGTTGATTGAGATTTTAAACTATTTTTTTTTGGAATCTGGCATCTCACATTTTTCCCTAACTGATTTTCAATAGTGTCTTTGCATTTCGAGATTAAAAAAAATTAAAAAAACATCCTTTTAATTCGAGTATCATGGACTAATTAAGAAAGTGAAACTTTGAAAATGTCTCTTCGGTACTCAAGCTTGCACATGTATCGCGTATCGTTGGACTGCTAGGCCACCACGTCTCTAAACCTAACTAAATATTTACTCATGAACAATTTAATTTATTTACAGATATACGCAACATTAATACATCAAAGTAAATACATTCATTATAATTACATTATTATTAATGTCAGTAACTAGAGTTAACAGTCATTACGTCTTCACAAATCGCAAAATGTCGGCATACTTCAAATGTAATTAAATATACCTATAGATACGTTACCTTGGCAACGGAACTGCTCTTTCAAATAAGGTTGGGGTGCCAAGGTAAGCTAGCATCTATGAAATCGTCGCTATTTGTTTTTGCGATAACTACGCAATGTTTAAATCTTATGCATAAAAAACAGATTCTGTTTGCAACTCAACATACGTTTGGGTACAAACGTCTCGTAAAAATATCTCACTTGACTTGCTTTTACGTTATCCTTATATGTTTCTTAATTCTATACACAGAACGGGAAGATAAGCGTAGAAATTAGATTTATAGCAGGCACGCACGACGTATTCTACATTAAAATGAAATAATTTACCGAATACAACAAAGGAATAGCGTTTGCTGAAAACAATGCAAAATCTTTTCTTTCAAATATTACATACGGACAAATAAAAAGGCGTTTTCACATAAAATAAAAAAAAAATCCGCGTGTCATAACGCTAAAACTGTGACCCCACCTCAATCTTGTCAAATCTATTTCTACCAATTTAAGTAATTTGTCATTAATTTGCGTCGAATTTAATTATTATGTATTACGGTAAGCACGAAATAGTTGTTTATGTAAATTATTTACAAGTCTGCGTTATATTACTCTAAAATTATGTTTTAGATGTTCAAAGAGCCAGTCTTGTTTGAATGTCTCAGGTGAACGATTAATTTTAATTAATTATGTCTAATTCGTTGGTTAACATACGTCGTGATAAATCCGTATATGAGTATTTCAATAATTGTAATCAAACGAATCAGACGACTCAACACATGTAAGGTACTAAATTGATCACTGTATCTATTGGATGTCATTATGTTTTTTTTTTAATAATAATGTTATACATTTTTGTGGGTAATAAAATCAGAAAAGCCAAGCATTTTTAGGGTTTCTTCTTTTGCTGCAGCTTTTTTAATAAAATATGTTGGCGTCAGCTTCCCATTTCACTGAATTCTAGTTGAAAGCAGTAAGGAAACCTACCTATCTGATTTCCTGAGGCAATTTATTGAGTAATAAAGTACCTCTTGTGAAACCCAGTTTACAGAATTTTCAGTACACATTTCTAAGAATTAACACTACGTCAATATTTCTTTTAAATCTTTATAAAAACAAATTTAAGACAGAGTTTATTCTCGAACTTGTATACTACAGTAATAAACTAATTTCAAAACAACATTACGAGACCCTACCTGTTGAAGCCCAAAACTATAATATCACAAGTTATCTTAACCCTGAGAATACCATAACACTGATTGTTAACAACAATATAATCATACTGGGATTAATCTGCTCTCGAGTTACAGGCCCTATAAATAATAACACCCTTGTCAAAGGGCTTAGGGACTGCGATGGTTTAAGTTCATGTAACGTTGTAAATAACGCTTTAAAGCAATGCTCGTATAATTTAATTGGTACGTTTTGGTACGGTCATTTGTGTGGGGGTTACAGCATCTAAGTATTCGTAAATCAATATGGTATTAATATTAATGTTTGTAGCTGTGAGTGTAATTAATGAATGAATTAGAAAAGAGAGAAAAGAAATAGAAGAGATCGAAAAGAATTAAGAAAATGTGTTTTGTTGTTCATCTTCAGTGCAAGTAATTTCCGAGTGATAACTGTAGAAGATCTTATGTATTCGACTTTTTTGCTCACGGTATAGAAATGTTTTCTTTTGCTATTATAGTATTTGGAATTAGGTTGACTCAAATCATAGAATGTCACATTCGCTTAATAAAATTACAACACGTTCCGTCATTCTAGAAACTGGTGCTATCAAAATCTTATTCAGAAATAAAGGCGAATAAAGACACATGCTTAGGACGTCCTAAGCATGTGCCTAATTTTCTGATGTCTTTCTACGGTAATCAACGCATTTTTACGGTATACAATAAAGTATAAAGAAAATATCCCTAGGGATATAAAATATCCCTTTTTCCTTCATCAGTTTACCTGGTACTTAGCCGTTTCACTATTTATTAGAAGTCTTTTATGTATTTATATATTTATTTCGTCTTATGTTATATACTTATATCTAAGTATATAAATAATTTATTTACATTTTTTTTCCCATTTACCACGATTTGTTTCTGCATCACCCTAAGGTTGACTGGCAGAGAATGCCTCCTGGCATTAAGTCCGCCTTTGTGCAAAAGTGTGCAAGAAGTATTAAATAAATAAAGAACGCATTTCTGGACTACCTTATGAATGCAGTTAATCTAGTGTTTATTTTAGCTCTAAAGTACTAATAGTGCTAATCGAAGAACTTACAAAGCGTAAAGTGCTTTCATTCCTAAGTTGAACAATTAATGCTTTATTGTTCAAATGAACAATTATTACAATGGTTATGGCAATTGTAGCGTTTTAGTATTTAATTGTCCAAGTTATACTAAAACTAGACTCGAAATTTCAGAGTAGTTTAGTTGCAGATACTTAATGTAGGTACCTACCCACTAGAAGTTTAATGATTTGATTTAATCAAAGTTAATTTAATATCCTGGTAAAATTCATCTACGGACATCTGACCCCAAACTAAGCAGAGCTTGTATAATAGTAACCAGACAACTGATAAACATACTTATGTATTTCTAAATACCTACATATTCTAGATAAATTTCACCCCAACACAGAACAAATGTAAATGACACATAGATTTGTCCTGAGTGGGAATGGAACCCACGACCTGCGGTTCAGCAGTCTGGGTCATTTCCCACTAAACCAACCCATCATATGATCTTAATATGATTTTATCGTTATCAACCTGTGTATATAATTCCTTCTAAATATCAATAAAAGATATAACAAAAAACATAATGCATGTACTAGGTAGGTATGCATCTAAAAGCAATGAACTCAGTTAAATGCCTCTTTAAATAGTTATGTTAATAAGTAAAGCCTCACATTAGGCGGACATAATACCGAAACTCGTTATTACCAAGTACCAAGGATAAAATATAAAATCACAAATCTGCCGGTTCTAGCCAATAAAACGGTTTCGGGAATGAAGGCAGCTATTCTGAAAGTACGAGATATATTTGCGACCGCATAATTAGACTATTGGTTAAACTGTTATACGTATTTATTGAAATACCGCTGAATAAGTATTAACTACATTAAACTTTAATGTTTTTCATATTTGAAAGGAAAAATTTCAAAATGAATGGCATGTATTAAAGTTTACATTATTCTTTTACATAATTATTTAAGGAGTAGAACAATACTGGCGTTTTCTTTTAGTATCTTCACCTGTTACGTTTTATTTACCACTTGCACATCATACTTTTACCTGTTACATTTTCTTTGATTTTTGTATTTTGGACGTATAATTCCTCATTAGATTAATATCGAGTGTTACCATAATCGGACCCCTCCCGCTATCTCCGAGTGTATTTCCACTTTTATTTGAGGATAAAAGCAAAATTTGGACAGATTCCAAATTAACTCTTAAGCCAGCGGCGTTATTACATGCATCAAAACTAATACCTATAACTGCACTAAGAGATAACTGAATTTACTATTTAACGTACTTAATACAGCAGAGATTAAATGATATTTAAATTGTTTAGGTACCAAAATTTACATCGCTAAGAACTTTTTGCTTATCAAGCCTTTTTGTTGTCACAATATATTGCTGTAGTGTCTGGCTGAAGGAGTCACAATGGTCTATGTGGCAGGTGAGTGGCAGTTAAATGTATTTTTTATTTTTAATATATATATTTCAAGTAGAAGAAGATGATGAAATTGCAAACATCTCATGTCATACGAATATGACATATTATTATGTAAGCTGACAGTCAATTCTACTTCAAAAACAGTACCTTATTTCTTATTGTTTTACAAGAAAAAATATCCGGTTTGTCCACACTTATAACTCGAGAACGGGTGGGCCTATTCTATGGATTCATCTTCGTCCTTCTGTATCAGAATAACTATAAAATTATCGCAAAAAAAAGCACAAAGGAAGATGTATTTCAGGAACGAAATCTAGAAAAAAAAACATACAAACATCGGAATTGAGAACCTCCTCCTTTTTTAGAATTTGGTTAAAAATATCGAAAAGGTCACAGACAAAGATGTCTTTTAGGAACGGGGTCTGACTCAGGAAACAGCTAGTTTTATAATAAACCATACTTTATTCAATACTTTTTAAATTAGCTTTAAAATACCATCCTTTTTCCTATACTTTTCATAATAGCTTGATCACACGCTTGCACGCCACTACTAGGCCTAATGAAGCGGTCACATAGACCAGTCGTTAACCCCAATGAGGCCAATTTATGATAGAGTATCTAATCCAGGGATTAACAACGTTATACTGTTTAACATATAAACTGTTGAGTTTAGAAAGTAGAATTTTGAAGGAGGTTTGATAATGAAGAACTATTCAAGAACTATTCAATATGATTTTTTCTAAATATTTATAGTTTGTTTTGGGAATTGTGCCTAGAACTTCGATCATAATTTATATATATATACATATAACATTTTCAAAAAAAAAAACAAAATCTGATATTATTAAGACCAATTAATTAATAAAGAGTGGTTTTACAGAAGTGACTGATACTGTATTTAGTTTACATATCTGGTATTGTTTTATAAAATTTCTCTCTTTCTAAAGATAAAAAGAAACAGCCTTGAAACTAAGTATACTGGAGAGCTACCGTTCATACATACACGTTCATTTTATATCCACTAATATGTTATATAAGAAGCTTATTTACTATGTTATCTACCATAAACATAAAGGTTGCTAATCCAATCGATACATAAAATGATTGATTCAGTAATCGCGTGCACCTATGATTGGGAACAGCAATTGATGAAACAATGTTCATTGTCCATCGCTTGCATTGTTGTACAAACAGAGTAATAAATCAATCAAACTCGCGTTGGACATCGTAATTGTGGGTTAAGTTATAAACGTTTTGTGGCTGTTAGGTTTTGTGGTGCTAATGATTGTTTATGTTGAGCTTCATTGGTGCTTGAAAATATTTTACTTCATAGAAAGTAAAAGTCACGACACACTTAAAATTTTACTGCCGTTGCTGTGATATTTGTAAACATTCCTTGTCTATAGAATCTTTCTTATTAATTGCCACACATAGTTGGCCTGTACCTAAAACAACTTTACAATTATAAATTAAAAGTTTAGATCACTGCTAAAATTCTCGAATTCTAGGTAATATTATCAATATTTATTTGTTGACAAAACAGTCTAAAATAGTAAGTTAATATAAAATAAATAAACACGGTGCCGATTGCAAGCAGTAAAAGGCTAATTACATACCTTTCGTAAATTAAAAAGTAAGTACACAATGTATGACCACATCAATTTCATCTTCATGCATACCTATAATTCTCACTAACTAAACAATTATCTTAACCCCTCACCGTCCGTAACTTAGGTCAGTATGTAACATCACGCGCCCGTAATCCCGGCGTGGTACGACAACCATTGACAGGATTATACGCAGCGGACCGTACCGGTATTAGGAGGCAAATAAGTATTAGAATAGACTAGTGCAACAAATATGGAAATAATTACTTAAGGTATTATGAAACTAATTATAATTATAGTCTTATTTTCCAGTATTATGTTATATTTTTTGATGGAATCTGTTCAACTCAAGTTACCATATTCTGAAAGTTGTTATCTATCTATACTTATAATAAATCTGTAGAGAGGTCAATTCTGTACATTCAATATATTTTCAAAATAACTATCAGGGGGTGATTAGTGATCGATATATAGTATACTTTTCATCACGCTACAATCAATAGGAGCAGAGCAGTGAAGGGAAATGTTGGGAAAACGGGAGAAGTTACTCAATTTTTGAAGCTTCCGTCGCGTGTGCAGCCTTAATGGTTAAAGACTCATTGATAAGCTTCGTCATCCACGCGAACGAAGATGCAGGCACAGCAAGTAATAATTAAAATTTAATCGAGCGCTGCTATCCTTATCGTATTATAACACGTTGTCCCACTGATGCCTATCACCACGTCTTCCTATCATCCCCGCAACATGCTATCTTTCAAGTTCTTCAAAATACTTCCCATGCTCTTCCAACCAGCGTTTACAATTATCAATAACATAAAAATAAAGCATTTTCGTTTCATTACTTTAGCGTAAAAATACGTCTCAAAACAATTTCACTTTTAACTAACTAATTACATAGATAAATTGTACTAAGCAACCTTTCTTAAGGCCGCGAGAGTGCCGTCCTATGTTTTGGTATGAAGGCCTTTCTCGGCCTCGGATTATAAAGGTCCCCATTCCTTACTTTAAAGCCTTAACCAAATTGACGGTGCGTGTTCGTGTAGGTTATACATGTGATGGTATGTGAATTAAGCTACTTAGTTAATAAGCTATGTGCCTCTTATTGGAATAAAACTAGTTTGTGTTGTAGCATAGCATAGTAAATAATTTAATCTAAGTAGGTGCAGCTAATAGCTACTATGTATTGTCCTGTGGGTTCAAGGGTGATCCACAAATATTGTAAAGTATTTGAAAGCAATGTAATATCTTAAAAACTTTTATTTAGTTTTGAAAATAATTAAAAATAATGCTAATGATTTCTAAAGTCAAAAATTCAATGTCTGCGATAAGTACATAAAACTTTTAAGTAAACAGAATCTTTAATAAAAGCAAGATCATTTACTATTTTTTTGTATATAACACACATTGTTCTTTCAAATAAAGCAGTGCCTAAATAATGTTCGGTACCTGCTACGATCGTAGCTGGTAAAGCGTAGCCAATGAGTGTCTGTAGCTCCCGTAGCGCTACGTATGGGTTCGTAAGACGATGAATATGAAATATCATCCTGACATATTGTAGACTCTATGGTTTCAACCCGTAAAGGGTGCCTACCTTATAATATGATACGATATGATTTATGTACCTACAACCTGTGAAACATATATTTTGTAACGATGTTGTAGTTAAGCCAACAAAGTTTTGTTATAAAACTTATATTTTTTTTTTATTTGTTTTCAACGTTTGTTTTTATATTTTGTTTTATGTTACTTGCCAAAATCTAAGAAAGCAATGTAATGAGAAAAAAATACTGTATATAATAATAAAGACATAATAACCTGACACCTTCCTAAACATGCAACATTATTTTCATATTAATTTAAGGGGCAACATAAATTTACAATCTCATAACATCCCCTTACGTTACCAAACTCTTTATAACCTTCAGACAAAGAACCACATACAACAAAAATCTCAATTCTCAAGCCATTTCACCAATTTCCCATAATCCTCCTCCCAAGGACCGACCGTATGATATTTCCTGGTATTTCAGAACAAGTGCAGAGCCTTACAAATCCTGGTCCAGTATTGGATTATGAGAAAGTCGGATTGAATGTGATGACCGCAGACAAGGACGCCGATAGCTACAGGAAAGAGACAAAACATACGTCGGCTATTAAGCCCTGCAGCGTAAAATTTCACGACACCGTAAACACTCCTTTAAAACGAGTATGTTGTAAGAGACACTATAAATTCAAAAGGAAATTACGCTTTGTGCTGTTGTCGATAGGGTTGAATTTCTTTTGACAGTTTAGTTAAAAAGGCTTAATTTTCAAGGCGTGTTTAGTTGACCTTCGTTGGGATTTTGAGATTTGTTGCTCATTTTTTTATTGGTGTCGCCTGCGACAATTATTATCGCCGAAAGGCACTTGTAGACAAATAGTTTTTGCTCTCTTAGGGAAACAAAACCTTTTGAAAAGGTTTTGTACTCTTTTGTAAGTATTATGTATATAAAGGATATTGTGTTTTCCAAATAGCTTACCAAATTGTGATAAAAATAATAACTAGAAAGTAAGAAAACAAGTACCTATTGTTCTTTTATTCATTGTCATTCTAGTCCGGGAATCATTCGCACTTTTAAATGTAAGAAGTTCTCCAACTGGGCTGACATTAAGAGGAAAGGGGAGCGGACATACTTTTGAAAATTCGGTTTTTGAAGAAAGTATTGCTGTCGCTCTAATTCCCCCCACCCTCTAATTCGTGCGATAAGGACAACTGCAGCTCAGACCAAAAAACTGACGAAAAATCGAGGTTTGGCTCTCGTCTATTTTCTCCCCCAATTCTTAGCCAACTTTAAAGATATTTCATATACTGCATAAGAAAAGAATAATCTGTGCCTCTATTTTTTCTTTTTTTCAATAATCGTTGCCAAATTTGAATAAAAAACGCCTCTGAAAACTGCGGTCAAAATCGGCACTTTTTAGAAGGTTCTAGTTTCTTTAAATATAACTTATTTTAAAAAAGGAATATAAAAAATAATCATATATAAAAATAATAAAACCTTTATGCTGAAATTTATTATTTCCCATATTTACCACATAAAAAACCTTAGGTATACCCACGCATCAACTTAGAAAACCTTTTTCTCCGTCAGATCTGCAACAACATTCTCCAAATTTCCCACAGTTGATTACGAAGTACCACAAATGGTCATAACAGTAATTTGCATAAATAAACGAGAGCTGCCTTTTGAAATTATAATCAAGCAACTTTGATCCATATTTCGAGAACATCCGTTATAAACAAAACTCTGAATAAATCATACGTTTATTTAAATGTAAAGTTGTTACAAATAGCCAAGTTTCTTATAGAGCCGAGTTCGTGAGCTTAATTGAAACGTTCGAGGCACCTTAAATGAAGGTAGGAAATGTTGCGAAGTTTCTCAATTCTATTGTAATTAATTGTCGAAATATGTTTTGGATGTTGAAAGACGAGTTTCATATTTTGTTTTTGAATGTTTTAGGTAATGAAGTACTTTCACAGTTAGGCTGGGTGTATACGAACTGCTTGCGCAGTTAGTCAGTGATCAACGCACACGGACTGCGAGAGCTGTCAACAACTCTCGCGCGTCATGTGCTCTTTTGAAAACAGTCGAAACAAAAGCGGTCGAACTGCTTTTAGCATTCCGTGTGCGCGCTGCTTTAGGGATTTGCGAATTCGCTTTTCTGTATTGTACAGAAAAGTTTGTCATGATGAAATCATTATTCTAGCTTGTTTTTGTTGAACAACGCATTGATCAATATTGTCTCTGGCGATTAAAAGCATAAACACTTTTTTAAAATAGCAGCAATCCAATTTTATTTTTTATTATAGTTTTAGATAAGATTTTGCTTTTGATCTCTGAATGTAGTAAAGTTTTCTTTGTGGCCAAGCAATGGGTAATTAGAAAAATAAAATATTTATATTACATTATCAGCCTATCTTCCCTTTGAAGAACAACCCATACGTTAGGAACCATAAGCGACAAACATACATACATTACCGTAATATATGTACATACCATCAACATACCTTAAGCAAATTAAGCTCACATTTATTCACCCCTCTGAATTGGTGCTAATAACACCCCCCCCCACCCCTGACGTCCCCCCTCCCCTTGCACGCCCCTCTGTGACATGGGGTGCTATTGAAAAACGTAGCTGTCATGAAAAGGATGCATTTCTATGAGAGACGAGATGATGGATTATAGGTTTTTAGGCTTTATAATTACGGTAACAGATAAAAATTTGAATGCGGTATGTTTTACTTTTCGTTAATACATTTCTGTCATATGGTCCGGTCTGTGACCTTGCAGATGTTAATAGCATCAGTAACTGTTTCTTTTTTTTAATATTAACTAAACTGTTACCCATTTCTTGTTATTTATAAATCAATGTTTAGAAGCTCTGGGTTTATCATATTTACATCTCCGTGCTAAGGAAAGGACACAAAGCCGTTGGTCCTTGACATGGCTGTGTTGATTGGTGACGGGCGGTAAGACCATCATCTTTTAAACCAATAGACTTGGTAGTAAAGGTCAGATAAGCAGTTGCTACCTCATCATCTGCCTAGCCTTTTTCCCAAGCTATGTTGGGGTCGGCTACCACTCTTACCGGATTCAGCTGAATACCGTATTTTACATGGAGCGACTGCCTATCTGACCTCCACAACCCATTTTACTGGGAAACACAGTATCCACTGGTTGTCAGAATTGACTTAACGACTGCCAAAGATGTACGTATGACTTCGTATGACAGTCGGGTTCTACGGCTTAACGTGCTTTCCGAAACACGGAGGGGTCTCGGTATGTTATAAAATAGCTTGGAAAAAGGCTGGGCAGACTCTTCTGCCCTACCTATCTTCAGAATTTTCAGTTTAATGTCTGATAAATTACATTTTGCGTATATTTTAAATTATAAACATGAAAATTGAGTACCTGTTAATCATAAATGATGAGCTTATAAAGTAATTAGATTTAAATACTTTGAGCAGGTTTTAACGCGCCGCGGTACTCTATTCAAAGGGGCTCGTGTTAAAAAGGTTATTTAAGGTAACATCACATCAATCTTTGATGTTTTACGTATGTCAAAGATTTAATATGATGTAAGTGTCTTTAATTACATCAGGTAATAAATAAATTAAAATTGTAAAGTAGAACATCATTTTGGTGGAGGTATTAAATCGGTTTTGAGTAATTACAAAATAATGTGTCACTGGGATTATTTTTATGATTTTTATTCCTTATACCCTTCTCACATGTATAACCTTTAAGTAAAAGTAAAAGAAAATGTCGTAGCTACTTGTAACAAGTAAAATTAATATTTTTATTCCATTCAATGCGTCATGAATGAAAACTAGTTACTGACGCTTTTTTGTGAAAAATGTTTTAATCACAAAAAAGAGCGTACATATTTAACAGCTATTAAATAACAGTCACTACTTATTCCGTATTGCAATAAAAGTAACCATTTTGAAGCTACAACCTTGCATCGGACATTTTGCATCAGCATTCCCGTAATAGGCTATCGAACGAAGACTGCCAAATCGGCAATGACTCGGGTGTTAAGAGCCAAAACAACTGGACTCCATGCCAGAACACCTACCACGACATCTTAAAATCAGACTTATTCGGCGGAGAAAACGAGACGTAGCTACGTATTGTAGCGCGCTGTCTCGTTCCCACAACGGTAAAGGACCTTCTTTGAGAGTTTATGGTAGGGGTGTTGGAGTACGTGCCAAATATTCATATGTTTCGTACTAAAACTGTTACTATCAGATACGAATTGACAACGCTATACAACCTTATTGGTAGTAGTGCTAAGATTTGTTGAGTGCTTGTTCATGGAAATTCGATTCAATATACGTTACCGAATACGGGTGTGTGGAACAGATATTAGAATGCTGTTACACTTACATAATAAAAAGTATCTAGTATTTTTTTGATATTTATTAATAGTTTTCGAAGTGTACACTTTTGATTATTTATTTGTGGTAATTACATACATTGTAATATTATGTAATTTATTAAATTATGTTTTTATTGCCAGACGTAATTGATAAAGCACTTACCGAGGGAAAATAATTACTTTATTAGTTTCTGCAAAACAGATTAAGATTACCTATTATGACTTAAAGTTGAATAAATCTCGACGGGCCTGTTGGTCTAGTGGTTAGTGACCCTGACTGCTATACCGGAGGTCGTGGGTTCGATTCCCACCCAGGACAAATGTTTGTGTGATGAGCACGATCATTTGTTCTTTGGTTCTGGTTGTCTGGGTGTAATTTATCTATAATATGTATGTATATAGAAATATATAAGTATGTTTATCAGTTGTCTGGTTACCATAACACAAGCTCTGCTTAGCTTGGGATCAGATAACCGTGTGTGAGTTGTCCTGGAATATTATTATATTATTATTAAATGGCATATACATTGTAACTATCTGTAGAAGTTTGTAATTCTAAATTATCCGAGACTATAATTACAAATTATTACAGTATTACCAATTACTATAAAATAGTGATAACCTTTCAAATAAGGTTGTTATGACGGAAACACAACTGCATAGTGAACGATTATTTGTTTACACCAGTCATCAGGTGCCATGGTGTAATGGTTAGCACTCTGGACTTTGAATCCAGCGATCCGAGTTCAAATCTCGGTGGGACCTTGAAAGTTAAGTTTTGTTAAACAATTCACAAATATTTATCAATATTTAATAGTTTATGATAATTTATGATAATGACAATTAAATGTAGATAATCACGTCAAATGGGTACTTTAAATAATTAGTTATCGTAACAATGTTGAAATTGTAAATTGCTTCATGATTTATTTGTTATTAAAAAGATGGCGCTACTCGATCTCTATATTTTTTTATTTAAAACCAAAACAGTATTTCCAGAGTGATAAAATACATACCTAGTTTTTAATACGAAATAGGTCCAATTAATGTATATCATAACTATACAGGGTGTTAAGAAAACCCTGTCCGACCCGAAAGGGTGATATAGGTTTCACAATCACATTCCCAAAAAAATATTTAATTTGGAATATTCATGATAGTTTCAATAATAATGAATTTAGGAATAACGACTTTTTGCCATGAAATTCCCTAAATTTGAAATTAAAAGAATAATAAATTACAACACCATTTTCGTCAGTATTATTTGGCGGCCTTTTGTTCAATCATTTGGCGGCACCTGTGACTCTCTCTCATTACTTATAAGAAAAAAAAAATTACGTTATATTTTTTTTCCATTTTTTTTTTAAAATACTGGTTTCAGTTATCGATACCTAACAACACCTTAACGGATCGGGCAAGGTTTTTTTAACACCCTGTAGAAAACTGGCTAACCCTTTTTTAGGACAAATAAAATAAAACAAATCTATCAGTACTGTGCATATAATAAGACCAGCCCATTATTCATGACACAGAAGGCGTTAAAATCCAAAATAAATCTTACAGTAAGTTTATTATTTCTCTGCAGATTTAGAATATTGGTACAGGAGGAATGTTCCCGTAATATCTCCGATATATCTTCTAAAATTATTGCTACGGCGACGGCAGCGCCCTCTCACCTCAGTTCATTAACTTTTTGTGTTTTACAGCCGTTTTAAGTATTAAGCGAAAAGCGATAATCGAATGACTTGAAATGTGTGTCACATGAAGTAGTAAAACAATGTTTCATGTAAGAAAAATATAAATTAGAAAGATACCTATACTTAAGGTGTTTCGTTTTTGTATTTTAAGGAAATATGGTTAAAGTTCGTATAACTGGAATAACTAATATTATGCCAACAACACCATTAATTTAAACATCTAAATCAATCTAAGTAACTTTTGTAAAAACTGTGTCAAATAGGGCTTTTAATTACGAAATAAACTATTTACATACGACGACGGGCCTGTTGGTCTAGTGGTTAGTGACCCTGCCTGATATCCACCCAGAACAAATGTTTATGTGATGAGCACGATCATAATTGTTCTGGTTGTCTGGGTGTAATTTATCTACAATATGCATGTATTTAGAAATATATAAGTATGTTTATCAGTTGCCTGGTTACCATAACACAAGCTCTGCTTAGCTTGGGATCAGATAACCGTGTGTGAGTTGTCCCGGCATATTATTATTATTTCATATTTTTGTATGAAATGTATAAAATTAGCAATTAGTAGCAGTATGTTACATTTGCAGCATACCTATTGCATTCCGCTTGTATCTTCTACCTTACACACATTCTAGTGAGTAAAAAATCTGAACGATAAATCTTTATTGCCGTGTTGTTTGTCCCGCATTATTTGTGACGTCAAGCAATTTTCGTTTTCTTTGACGACATCATTTTCCGCAGCCAGGAGTAATTGCTCGAATGTGACTCCAGTAATAAAAACATGTTTTACGCTACATTTTTTGCGAATGTTACAATAAAGCAATATAAATTGACAGGGTGTAGCCGAAAAGTAATTGTGTTAGCCGTGTATGGAAAAAAAATATTGTTTTATGAACCGTGTGCCGATATTTTTTAGTTCAGAATGACTGACTGGTATTCATTTTGAGCTGGTTGTGTAAAGTAAACAGAAATACTGTTTTGAAAATATTTTGTCTGAACAAAACTAAATTCTAACAAATAACCCAACAAACTATTTGAACCTATAAAAACTTTGTGAGATATTATATATACAAAACACTTGTTTCAAAATTTAATAAAATTTTGGAAGTTAGGTACATAATCGAAGCAACTTTTAAAATAAGTACCAAGCGTACATAAAAAACTCTGCACCTTATCACAGTTATACAATATTCATGTAAATAACATAAAACAAAAATCAAATTACACATACAAAAACAAAACTGTACCACAATCTCCAACAAAAAATATAATATTATTACCACGAACCGTTAATGAAAGGCGCACGAATTGACACGGTTGTAATTAGAAAAGTTGGATCCGAGCGTTTGTAAAAATGCCATCTCCTGGCTTGGTCGATAGGAAAAATTTTAATTGGATACACAATACCGTGGCAAGTTGGCCTCATGTTGTTACAGACGTAATTCATGTACCTACGAGTTGTTCTTTGTTACTCGTGTAAATTGAGGTTTATAAACTGTTTTCGTTGTTAAAATTTGATTGAGGTGTTTGGATTTGAAGATTGTTTTTCTGGTTGTTTGAAATTTTTGGGTTCCGGTTTCAATTGTGATATTGACCTTGAAAGGAGGTTTTCAACAATTTTAGTTTCGGATTGCCTGGAGTCAAAAGATAACATACTTATTTCGTGAGCAAAACACAATTTACATTTTAAGAGATATGTGTTTTTCATGTATTTGTTGGTATTCAGATCGTAAAGGATTTTCCACAAACTGTGATTAAAAAATTCTAATAATTACAAAACGAGCAGCCAACACCAAAAACAACCCTTCAATAAGTTTGAACAGAATCGAACTTGCAAAGAAATTTCATATAAATCGTTTTCGTTCTCCGCAGTAAATAGGAGTCTAAAATCTGTTCAAATTGGATAGGTTACAAGTTGGATGGTGTAATGAACGGGATTCCGCACATACCAGGGTGCGAAGACACTGCAGGTGGGAGTCGCCTTTTATTGGATTTCTCCACTTCAACGCGAAGCTTTTGAAGTACGCTATATTGAGTTTTTCGGAGTCACAGCGAAATAGTTTTGGAGGTAACTACGATTTTTTGGTGTTCGATGTCGATTCCGTTTCGGTGATTTTTTGAGGGTCGTATTTCGGTCCGTTGCTTGTTTTATTTGTTCTTTGGTTTAGGAATTCTTAACTTGAATATTTTTTTACATAATATTATAAACATGAGAGTAAACATAATCATTATCTAGAACACCTAACACGATCATCTAAAAACACTTTGGATCCTTGACCTTTTTTGACTTCCTGGCCAATTCACGCAATCAACTATATCCTATATTCAAAATTAACCTCAAAAAGGACCCAATTCTCAAGGTACTCATTATTTCGATAAGAAAACGGTAAGAATGACATAGTCGACATTACTGTCTAGAGCCGGAACTGTAATTGGGTACTCAATAGTGTCAGTATTTTGTTGAAGACTGCTTAATTTGTGTCAAGCAAAACGGTTTCTGATGAGATAAGGTGTAAAAACGAGGTAAAACGATTTTTGATGACAGTGATAGGACCGTAATAGGAGTTAGGTCGAATTTATTGCTAAGTTAGCTGTATTTGAGCCGGTGGATTAAGGTTGCGGATTATATACGATTTTGATGATGATTTGACATTTCATAACTTCAAAACGTTGTTACTTGTTGTTATAACATTGGGTTCAAACGTGTTCTGTCTTCCCTAAAGGTTTTTAAGTTTTCATTTATTAGTGTTATAATTAATTACAGGAAATCTGTATTTGAGCTTTATGATATAAGTAGTATATTGTTAAGAAATAACAAATTAATAGTTTTCGAAGACATTTCCCTTAAATTTCCAAACAGATATTCTTTCATCGCGTTTGGAGATTTTTAATGTATTTTGTCTGCGTTGTTCTACACTCCATGTTGTTTATTTTGATACCTTCAGATTCTGTGCTCACACCTTAGCAGAAGTCCCCTGGCCATTTTATACAGACGAGAGATTTTTTACTTTTACTTAATTTTTCTATACGCATATATTCGAAATATTTACAGAAAACTTGAATAATTTACTCTTCTTATTTTTATACTTAAGTAAACAATAAATAGCACGCACAAAAAATATCGAAGTAAAAAAACATACTAAATACCCGTTCAAAACTGAAAAAGTACAACCTACAGAATAGCACGTGTATTGTGTCGTTATTTACCACTTTAAATGAACACATAATAATATGTTTTGCTGTTGGTATACCAAAGTAAATAAATTATCATATCTCGTAACTTATTTAGTAATTGATGAATATCCATACATAACCATGCTTTACTATACATATATAAGACTATTTGCTGCCCGCGACGTCGTCTGCGTGAACGCTGTACAGCACCAAAAATACCTACGATTATAGCTTTTAAAACAACATTTATTCATTTACCCGTCCTTTACATTTCATATCTACAGAAAGTGCAGTAACAGAGGAAGACTGTCTTTTGTAAAATTGACCTTCAAAAAGTGCTGATTTTCAGCCACAGTAGTAGTACAGTTTTGACTTTCCTACCATTTTATTATATGTATAGATTAAACCCTCCTACAAAGATCCTGCAATAAAATCTGGCCCCATATTGTCGCCCGTCTATCAACATCGAACACATTTAATCACAGTTTAATCTACTAGATTGCGGCGAGACTCGCTTTATTCTTCTTTGAACTTCACACCTTGACGATAATTTATTAAGTTTCGAACTTCAACACTCGTTATTGCTTTGTATGTTGTTATTTGCTTGTTTTTCGTGTACAATGTGTAATTGGTCTTTTCAGTTTACATGGAGATAGGGGTGAAGTTTCTCGGCAGAAAATGGATAATTTTGAGTCTAATCTAAGTGCTAAAATACGATAAAAAACTTATAAGTTATAAGTTTTTTAAGAAGGATTTATAAGAAGGATACAGTTTAATGTTTTATAAAATCTTGTTATCAAAATAATGTTTCGGTAAACATTATTTTGATAACATAATAAAGGTATTCATGATAAATCTGTATAACTAAACTTAATAGAACTTTAATTATGTTTGCCTAGTCTGGTGAATAATAGTTGTTCTCTCTCTAAAACATTTCATTTGACTAAATACTTCATTAAGTTCTGTTGATTTAATTATTTACTGGAGTCTTCTGTCTATTTGTAAGTAAATGAATGCCTACTAAATTGACAATTTATTTTCACTTTATTATTTCAAAATATAACTAAGATAGGTATATATTTTATTTATATTTTATAATTATATTTTTACCTTCTATTTATTAGGAATTTCACGTCTGTCTGTTGAAAAAAACGTTTTATTATTATTAAAGGCACTATTCACATAGTTGTGAAGTGGATCAAACCAGTTTCCATCCCAACGGAGTAGAAGTGAGATAGAAAAACAAGAGTGTTTCGACAGGTGCTGAGTCGAGTCTTGAATAAACATAGGCTAACGTGTTTTAGATCTAGACTGCACTTGTATTATTTTGTAAGTACATTATTTATCTAGCTAAATTTATATAGTTTGACAAATATTTAAAAAAACTTGATGCTATGTAAGTATGTAAAATATTCACGAAACTTTTTTTTTTTGCATTTCGTTACAATAGATTCTTAATTTACTGTTTATATTAGGCAAGTGTTTTAGTAAATGTTTTTATTAGGCACACTACATTGTACTAAATCTTATTTTGACATCTAAATAGAATGTCTAAACATTATTTACAACCCATTTTATTTAAATTTCAGTCGTAAACTAAATTTAACTTAGGTACAAAAATGAACGCCATTTTTCTTATTCACGTCACCGCGCAAAAATTGCTGTCAGACCAGACGAAGTTGTAAGCAAAAGTTAGTTTCACGAAACAATAGAGCAGAACCTTTCTTTCTAGCCAACAATCAGGGCATAATATATTCAAATTACGGTACCGTACAAGGGAAAAAATACACTTTCTCCCTTGGTATTTCGTGGCTAATCCAGTTCGTTACATTCAAGATAATTTGACAGAAAGAATCTGAAGGGAAATCCTTCAGTAAGGCCCGACTCCACGAAACCGACGGCGAGCTGAGCGGAACGGACTTTGCTGTGTAGCTAGGCCTTATGAACAAATTCCTATTGGTTATTGAAAAAACTTCTCCGCTCCGCTTAGCTCCGCTCCGCTCGTCTCCGCGTTGGTGGAGTCCGGTCCTTAAGCTAAATTGCCAGGTCGTCAGTTACGTAGGATATGCCGAATATGGGGTTGGCTTGTTCCAAGTAAAATATAATTTGGTCTTTGGCTTCCGCGGTTGTATACTTTGAAATATTGGAGGATTTTTCTTGCGGTTTCGTGTTAATGGCAGCTAAATAAGATTTCAATTTAAATTAAGTTTGCGGTTGAGGATAACTCAGTTATTTATATATCTAGTGTTTTAAATTACTACTCAGATCTGAAATAGCGGGTCCTTTCAGATCTGAATAGTAATTTGAGTGTGAAAAATAATTTAATGTTTTATTACTTGGAGTAAAATGTCAACTAACAAAACAAAAGGGCAATAAATACGAACATCTTACTCGTTAGTTGAATATCGGAGATACAAGATGAATTTACAGTTTCAGTCGTTTTAACAAATCGATTTGACGCGACAAAGTAACAAACTAAAACACGCAACAGTATTCAAACAATTCAGACACTAACGCTTTGTCCAACAAAGTCCATCCAGGGGTACAAAACCTTTCAAAACAGACGCAGCCATACAGTCAAGTCAAAGTACAGCGGTGTTGAACACAATTAAACATGGCAACCTACACAATTGTTGGCTACCCCTGTCTGGTATCGACACAGCCGGAACGCACAATGCACTCAAAATTTACATACAGATACAATGTACAGACTGTACTGTTATTGTATAGACGTCGATATTATGAAGAGGAAAGCAGGACTGGAATAGATTTAACTTTGTGGATTGGAACGCAGATACCAAGTTCGAGTGGTCGTGTCTAGATGTACTTAGATCTGTGAACTGCAATCAATGTTGGAGAACTAATACTGTTCTGGTTATGCTTGGAATACTAGTTCTATTAAAACTTATGTATATCAATACATGTAGTTTTATGTAAACGAGTAATTCTATGAGTAGTAGATACTCGTACTTGAGTATTCATCTCGATTTTTGGTGAAAGTAGTGTTTCGTATCTAACTACACAACGTGATACCTGATTTAATCAATAATTTATATTCTGAGCAAAAAGTTATTAAGATTTTTTTTATGACTAACTTTTATTTTTTATTCTTTACTTATTTTTTCATGAAGAAAGGGAATGTTCGATGTTTCGTTCTCTAATAACGAAGTTTATGTTATGCACTTCTTTATTCGTCTTTTAAGTACACCGCCCTTGACAGTACATTCACACAAGAAGGAAAACGATAATACCGCATAAACTAGAATATTCTAGACTTGTGTACGTTTCCACCACAAAAGGACAGGTCCGTTTCACAGTTGTACGTCATAAATTGCACAGACGTCTAAGTTTGGAAGAGTGTTTAAGTTGTAAGCTTAAGCGAGAAGACTTTTTGAAAATATCATTTTAAAACGGCTTATCCTTTCAATATATTATTATAAAAAGTTAACTTATTTAAGTTGTTCTACTTTTTATATTAGAATCACCAAACAATAACTTTGTCACAAATAAAAGCATATTGCAGGTTTAGTGCAAAAAGTCAGTGTAAACCTCAATTGCTCAAATTATACATCTTCAATTTGTATCTTTCTTACTTATTATCTCTTTTATTAAAATATGAAATACTAATTGATGTTTATCGTTCATTTTAAAACCTTGGTTAATAATAGTGGATATTGGAATTTATTATGATTTATAATAATCACCCTAAGTTTTATCGCTTGAAGCTTATATCTTATACCAGTTGTCAAGTTTCATAGCAGCCAGCGTAGAGGTGAATACAGTAATTTAATAGTCCCCGAAAAGATGAGCACTTGTCGACTCCGTGCCAGCTTTCGTCTCGGTAGCGTCTAACGTTTTCCTATGTCATTAGTTTGAAGAATTTATGAATGCAAGGAGTCGCTTGTGTTTTTTTATTTTAATGTTTGTCGGTCTTTCATTTAAGTTGGGTAATAGTAAGGTGTAGAATACTTTATTCCATGATTTATTAAAATTATTTTTTTAAGTATATAACTATATGCTTTTATTGAAACGACAAAACTGTATGCATCTTAAAACTTAACACAATATGCTTTAACACCACATATCATTATTTTTGATTTACTGACAAAGCATCTTAAATATGTTGTGTAACTGACACCTCATTTACAGTTGACCGCCTTCAATCTATATCGTTTCATATTAATCATAGTAACAGGGTCACCCAACCATGTCACACTAAAGTTACCAATAACCAATCAAAGCCAAGTATCCGAAACATCCCAAGACCATATCAAAGCGTGCCAAAATTGGCCGAACCTGAACTAACAGCCCTTCACTAAAACTAATAAGCAAACATATTCAAATTCATCCGCGTCCCTATTCTGTAAACGCCAAACCACTTTGGTACGGTTGAACGACTTAACGCCAATCACGGCTTAGCGACACCCAATACAGACTGGCGGGTGGATTAATTGAATATATTTGCATTTCATCCCGGTAACATTTCCATTTGTTTCGTATTAACTGTTCGCACGAATAAGTAATAAGGATGCCGAAATTTAATTGTAAGATTCGTTGTAATTTGTGGTGTTTCGATGGTATGATATGATTTGGAATTGGATCATATGTCAAAGTTATGTCATGTGATATTTGGTACAGAATACGCTCCCTTGAACCAAGGGGGTTGTTAAGGATTATGTTAAAGAACAACCTGCACAGACCCCTGCTTGTAAAACAAACAGTGATTACCAATCAATAAGCTTAGTAAGTTAAATGCAAAATAAAGGCACAAGATTACTATTCAATTCTGATTATTGACCTAATGAATAAGGTCAATCGAACATTCCTATTCAATGTACGTTACTAAACATTTTAAAAATAAGTAAATAACAAACATAACAGGTATGTTCTCGAAAAAAATATTTTTAAAATCATTAAATACATAAGACAGGAAACATAAGGAGAAAGGTAAGATAAGATATAAAATTGTAAACAAAGTAATTAGTGATTAAACATCATTTAACTTGCGTCATTGATGAAATTTAATTTTGTCAAAACAAAACCGTTACTAAACTAAATGGTTTGCATTTCCTATTTTTAATTGTTATCAATAATTTGACGTCATGAGATGACGTTTGTCGTGAACCGGTGTCAAATTTTATGACAGGCGTATGCGCTCTGATATCAGCAGAATGTATAATAATACTTTCTTAATGTGTACCCTAAGTATACTCAAATAAGTGTTTAAATTAATTGTTCAACATAAATGTAAATATATCGATCCAATTTATGTGATGGGAAATGATGCTAATTATGTCATTACATAAACATAATAACATACCATCACGCCTGTATCCCCGAAGGGTTAGGCAGAGGTGTACCAATGCACACCCACAGTTCGCCAGTATGTTTAGGTCCCATGTAATAGGGGGCGAGCCTATTGCCACTAACCGGGCGCAAATCCAAACTCCGACCTGCTACTAAGAATTTCATAGAAAAACACAATAACACCTTGGTCGACTTGGGAATCGAACCCAAGACCTCTAGCGTTAGAACCACTAGGCCAACGAGGCAGTCAACGAGGCATTACGTAATTGATAACATATTAACTGTGTACATAACGAAAACAGTGTTAAAAGTATCTACAGCAGATATTTTTAGTTCCAGTATCATATTCCATCACTTCGGTAATTTTAATATTATTCAAAGAAACTGTTCATATACTAAAGTGCGCAAGTATAAATCACAATATTTTTGTTTCCAGAATAGGGTTTCTGACATTTTTCTATGAAAATTTAGCTAGAAGCGAACATAGCAAGGCAAGTAAAGCTTGTAATATACTTCGCGTGTCATAGAGTAAAAAAGTAGAAACTATAGAGTGCAAGTATCGCTAAAAGCCCATTGTGTCGAGCTTAAACAATTTTTTTGCTGCATTGTAGCACACTCGTTTACTGATTTAAGTTATTTCTTGTGCAACGACAGACGTCCATAAGAAAATATCAATGGTTCCGAAATAATTAGGGGTAAATTAGGACGCTCTGTTTTGATACTATTTTTACGACGACACTATTTCATAATAGTCCTCACGGTTCATACCCCGTTATGGCGGATTATTATTGGCGACTGTGTAAGTCTGATGCTTTTGTTACTTATTCTTATGCCATGTTGTATACAGAAGATGTTGGTTTGCCTTGAAAAAATATGCGCACTCTAGTTTATCATCTATCCTCTAAGTTCCACACTATACATCACCTCCGTTACTCACACGTGTGACGTAATTTGTTTGTTCATTTGTTTAGTGTGACGTCACGTCTCGCAACGCTGACTGTTTAACGAACTTTCAAAACTGAAGCGTGGCAGTGAATACATTATTAGTTTTAATACTGAGCTTCTAAATGTTTGACTTAGTTATTATGTGTATATCAGCGCCCCAGCACTAAAGGAGAGAAGTGACTACTAGGTGTCAGGAACTAGATATAGCTAGCAGAAACTAGTATATTACGTAAGTAAGACGACTTGATGCAAAATTAGTGGATGAACAGCTGATCGATATAATGCCTTTATAAAACGGTCTAAAATATAAGAATCTGACATCAAATATCCGATTTGATAATGTGAAAGAGAGGTACATGTTTCATATATTTTTTACTTACCCCGGTATCGTATCGGTGTTCGATACCGATATCGGATCAGATACTATTAAAACGCTCTAATGCCAATTAATATGATCAAGTTAACAGATGGTAATCATATAAACATTCATTCATATGTCACTGGAATTAATATGCTAGGACTGTTAAGTTTAAATGCTAATTATAACCAAAGTCATCTATCACCGGTTCACCCTTTTTAAAAACCTTTGTGGTTTCAATGCTGCATTTGATAAAATATATTTTATTTTACCAAAAGCAATAAATTAAATAAAATAAATACTGACAACATCACATACATTGCTCTGAACCCAAAGTAAGTAGCTATAAAGCACTTGTGGTATGGAATTCAGAAACAACGAAGGTACCACAAACACCCAGACCCGAGACAATGTAGAAAAGTGAGTTTCTGTATTGACCCGTCCGGGGATCGAACCCGGGACCTCAGAGCTAGCGACACCTTGAAAACCGGTGCGTACGCCACTCGACCACGGAGGTTGTCTGCTCGTCGGCAAATTGTGAGTGAATTCTGATTTTCATTTGATAGTTGATCACACTCCGAATTGTAACGTAATTGATTTTAATTAACGCTTTCCAGGTAACTATTCAATCACGTGTGTCGATTTATACGTTATTTAAAAATATATCACTGTTTAATAAACTAGCGTTAAAATAAAATACAAAGGGATTATTAACACACACATTTTTTTTTTGTTTTTCTTTTAAAGTGTTTGTTTGCGTTTCTTATTTCAGTTATAAATTGTTTAAAATGTATTCTTACTCCTAACAGTATTTTTACAAATAACCTATGTAAAATGCCCATACCATCAGGAAAAAGTCTTTGTATACTTTATAAAAAATCCACAGTTTTTGTTGAAGTAATTTCCAACAGTTAAAATTTAACGGAAACGAAAGAATGGAATCGTGATTATGAATATATTAGTTTAGTTCCCCTAGTTACCGCATTCTGAACTTCATTATGTAAAAGTTTACAAAGCTTTTTATTAAAATTCAAATGAACCAGTTAAGTTTTTAACGGACTACCGACTGAATTTATGAACTACCGACACATTTTCTTTATTTATACCGCTTTTCTTTTACCTCGCTTGAGATTAAAATACTTGATTTTAATAAAGTATATGTTTATTTCAATAAAGAGAAACTCATTTACTTTATGTTCATCAGAATTGTAGAAATAGTGAACCCAAATCGTCTTAAACTGAAGATTTCCATCTCTGATATGACATACTACAGGTACACATGCAAGAATGTTTATAAAATATATAATATTATATTAAACCATAAAGGAGGAAAATTTATTGAGTAGATAGTCTCGAAATGACGACCTCCGTGGTCGAGTGGCGTACGCACCGATTTCAAGGTGTCGCTAGCTCTGAGGTCCCGGGTTCGATCCCCGGACGGGTCAATGTAGAAACCAACCTTTCTACATTGTCTCGGGTCTGGGTGTTTTGTGGTACCTTCGTTGTTTCTGAATTCCATAACACAAGTGCTTCAGCTACTTACTTTGGGTTCAGAGCAATGTATGTGATGTTGTCCGCATTTATTTATTATATCATTATTCATTACGCAAAATGCTTAACACCAAACCTTTAACCACTACAATAGCTGTTACAAAGGCACTCGTCAGAATGAATACATTAAATTAAAACGCTTCGTTAGGACAAAGGAAAGGAACAAAACATCTGCAAAGTAAGAAAGTGCTCATTAAGAGTTCTAGTAAATAAACAAAAGATAAATTACTGCACGGGCGACAAAATATTAAAAAAAGCATGCAGATTTATGATGTGACTTGCTTTGTGGCCACGAAAACCGCGATTCAATATTATCCAGTTTCATAATAGGGATGATGACATTTTTTTTCGTTATCCCGTAAACAAAAAATTTAGAAGATACAGTGAGTACAAATCTTGCGTGACATCACGTCTAAGCAAAAATTGTACCAAGCCGGTGACGTCACAAGCCGGGGACTCGTGAACTTAAAAGCGGGTTATCTTCGTGTTTTGTAGTTGATTTGATAAAAGAAAAAATACGTGTCTATTATATTTTGATAATCTAATTGGTGGACTAATTTGATTTTTACTTTTCATACCCAGTCAACTACCCTTTTATCTAGATTTATTCTCAGTTGCCTATATGTATAGTTGTATAAGGTGCGTATATGAATTAACCTCATTCGAACAGTAAATATATAGTCATAGCTATTAACTAGTACCTAAATAAGAATGATTTTAGGCCATTGCAGATTTCCGATAATCAAAATTAAATAATGAGATTATTATTATAATTTATTTATTTCCAAAATTCTTAATCTATATTAACAATGTTATTGCCGCACAACGAAAACCTCTCAGGGTTTATCTGTGTGCTGGCGAGCCGTTCATTTATTTATTATTACATCATGTTAACTTACAGTAAAATTGGCATGATAGTATACAGTAACTTTATGTGTAAAGAAAAATTTTGACTTATTCTTGTAGCTTTTCGAACTCGTTTTGTATAATGTTTGTAAGTCTTCTGGAAGTTTATTAAGAAAGTAAGGCACTAAATATTATGTAAGTCTTAAAATAAAAAAAAAAACTATACAGATTCGACCAGAGACATTTTATTTTTAGTTTCTTATTATAAACACATTTCAAACTTTAACAAAACCAAATATAATTACTAATTAAGCTAATTGAGGTGGTATTACAAATCAAAATATTTAAGAAATAAATTCATCTCGCCATTTTTGAGGCCCAACCCGGCAAGCGTAGCGCGAGCTAGTGTCAGTTACACTGGAAAAAATATTGTTGAGAAAAACTGAGATAAGATTTTGAAGAGAAAATTTAAGAAAGTCAAAAAAGTATGTAACGCTTTAGGAAATTTTAGTTAATAACACAATTTAGTGTATTGCATGCACATGAGCAATAATTGTTTTTATTTATAAAATATAATTATCAACTATTATTTTTTTGTTTATTTTACTCGTCACAATAAAAAAGTCCTCTATCATCGCTTAGAGCTTATTAGGTATTTTAATGTATATTTTGTAATGATGTTATATTAACTTTCTTCCTTAAAATCACGCCACAACACCGTTATAAATTATAAATATGACAAAGCTCATTCTAAACAATAAGTCTGGCAGAGACGCACGTCCCGAGGGAAAGGTATTACGGGGACACAGACATATTGACATCTCCTAATAGTTGTAATCCTCAATACGGAATTGAATTAGAAAAAGTTATAAAAGTTGAATGAAACTATAATAAATAAACATATGGTGCTGCACTTAATAGACAATTATAATTTAAACTTACAAACTAATTAATTAAATAAAATTATTATGAGACTTAATAATTTTATATAATCTGTGGGATTGATTTTAGTAGGCATCATCATAAATATGCAAAAAAAAAAGGGAAGCAGATAGTACTAATTAAATAAGTAAATCGATTAGTTTACGCGAGCAAATATTATTGTATCAACTATTAACAATATTATAAATTATCAGTATGTACTGATGATACCAAACTAAGCTCATTTCGGACCATCACTCGACCACGGACGACCTCCGTGGTCGAGTGGCATACGCACCGGTTTCAAGGTGTCGCTAGCTCTGAGGTCCCGGGTTCGATCCCCGGACGGGTCAATGTAGCAACCAACTTTTCTACATTGTCCCGGGTCTGGGTGTTTGTGGTACCTTCGTTGTTTCTGAATTCCATAACACAAGTGCTTCAGCTACTTACTTTGGGTTCAGAGCAATGTATGTGATGTTGTCCGCATTTATTTATTTATTATCCCGAAAAACCGTAGGATGATGAAAAGAGCTTCGAATAACACTAATTTGTTTTCAAACATAATTTAATAGAACAAAAAATACAGCATCACACAAAACCTATCGATCTACAAAACAACTCACATCTACATAGAAAAACAAAAGCAAAACGAAAAAAGGAAACTTCGTATTTATTAAAACATCATTACCTTCCCGAACCCTCTATTAGTCGAGATTTCATTTAGTGGTGTATCCCCTAAATCGTTTAAGTTAAACCGGGGATTTTCCCCGAGGTAGGGCATTTAAGGTGCATTCGCTATACTAATTGAAAGAGGGGAAATATTATTGATTATCCACCTTTTTTTCTCTCCAAATTTGAGATATTGTTCTTGAGTTTGTTTGTGAATTGGGGAATGAAGCAATTATTTTTGTTAAGTACTTTGTACAAGTTTTAAAAGTTCGGCATTTTTTGTAAACACAACGAAAGTGGTTTACTTAATAAAGCCAATTTTTCCATTGTATGGTTAAGGTACCTGTTTTATAATAGCATTTATTGTAAAATTTTCCTGAGAAATTTCAGTAAAAAAAAATATTGTCAAATAATCTTTTGAATTCTGAAAATCTGTCCACAATTACGAAGAAAACGATAAAAATAAATAAAAAAGCCGCATACAGAACCTCCTTTTTGAACATCGCCAAAAAAAAATCACACTTCCTAATGAACTCTCTCAAATCACCAATTACTAGCATTACATAGTCAACACTTTTATCTCTTCTAATTTATCTTGCCTAACAAATCGCTTCAGAAACTAGCCAACAAGGAAGGTGTGACAAAAACAACAGAATTTACATAATTAATCCGGGAGATGTGACACGCCGTAAGAGGATTACGCTGAACCAAATTGGATGTGGCCACTCTATTACACGTCATACAGTTTCACCTGGATTTTTGTATGAGATTATTATTAAAAGGGTTGTGTTATAATTGTTTTGCAATTGGATTTGGCGGTTTCTGGATTATGGAGCTTTGCAGGTTTGGATAGGTACTTTTGCTCTTTTAAAATATTAGCTTATAATTTTGTTGCTGAAGAACAAAAACTTTTTCTCATCCAGAAAAGTAAAAAAAAAACGATTAATTATTTAATTTTATAATAACATATTTTATAGTTATATTTTTTTCCACCTGAAGGCCTCAAATTATGCACCTTATGCATCAGATATTATGTAAATACCGTTTAAAATTAAAAAGAAATGTTCAGTTACCCTTTGTCACTTGGGTACAGTATAACTCGTTTCATTCATACAAGAAAATATGATCATTCAATGCCGTTCTTGTTTCCAACGGGTTAGTGATTTCGGAACACGAAAGCTGGCTTTGTATTTCAAGTCAATCGAAAAATGATTTACCTTCGAACCTGCCTCGTAACTTTACAAATTCATATGTCCAAATCGATTCAGCAATTTCTTGTTATATTCATCTTTCTCCTCATATTTCATGAAAATAGGACAGATTTATTGAAAACAGTGACATTTTTGTAAAAGTTGCTCTTTTATTTGGATCTCATTTTGGCTCTATATTGGTCTATCTTTTCCTTCTTTCGACTTATGGTTAGCTAAAATATTTTTTGATGCATAGATATAGCTGGAACTATGTAAGCAGAGCAACAATGGAATTTAAAAAATAAACATTATGTAGGTTACAAGGTTATAACGATTTGTAATCGTAGGATTAATGTAAACAATTACCCATTATTCGCTGAAGCTCTCCCTGGATTCCCATTAACACGTAACTGTCAATCTCTGAAACAATATAACAAAAAAACGAAAAAAATAATAAAACAGAACCAAAAAATAATCTGACATAAACCTGCTTTGGGACTTCGTAGCCACTAATTGTTGTCTTAAACAATAAAAAAAAAAGTTCAAGAAATTCCAAACACTTCTTGCATGTCAATATTATTTGATTTTAAAATTCGTTAACCAAAAACCTGCACAAATATGATAACGAAATCTCATAATTAAAAATATTTCAACTCAAAACAACTGCCAATCTTTACCCTTCGTATCCTTTCCTATGAAAACTCCATACAATAAATATCTTTTGTATAAGTAAAGGCAGACGACCCCCTATAAGCCGATTACGGTGTTCGGCCTTCCAAATTGCCAGGCAAATCCTCACACCTCTGGCACAATGGCAGTCTTAGAGGCGAATATTACTCTGAATCGACACCAGTTTGTATGGCTGTAGACCTTTTTGGGAATGTTTTGATGTATGTACCAGTAGAGTACCTTGTCTTATTGTTTGTAGGTAGACCACAAATATTCGAATTTCAGCATTAAGTGGATCACTTTCTCATTAAAACAAGTGAAAGTCAGTATTTTATGACAGGCTAAAGATAAGACCGCCTTTTTAGATCAGATTTTCTCGAAAAATTTGTAGGTACTGCCCTGAATAGTTGTTTAACGATTTAATAGCCACTTGCTGAACTGTAACTGTATTTTGGCCGCTCCCAACATAAGACTCCGTGGCGCAACGGTAGCGCGTCTGACTCCAGATCAGAAGGTTGCGTGTTCAAATCACGTCGGGGTCAATTTTCAAACATTAATTCTTTTTTCTGGTTTTTATTATTTTAATGTTTTCATATATTTATTTCTGAAATTCATACACTGTTTTTATTTAAAAAAATATACACTCACAATGTTGACGTTTAGAACAATGAGACTGTATTTTTTTAAACAATTTACATGACAGTTTGCATTGATAAAAAACAAACTTAATTATATTACTGATTTTCAACAAAGAAAACAAGCTACAATATGAGATAGACTTGTATGATAAATTATACACATAAAACTAAGAAATATCGAAATCAAGCAAGTGATTATCATTTCTAAATAGTAAAGAATCAATGGAAAACTAGAAAAAAATCATCAATCATCAGAGTCTGACCTAAAAACCCTGAAACCACCTGGGAGAAATGCCCATTCAAAAATGTATCTTTTTCAAATCGGTTCAGGCTTTTAAGAGTAATCAGGTAATATACACGTAAATAAAAAAGCAAAGATTCCAAGGAATGGAGTTCATTGTGTTTTTTTAAGTCGACGAGAAGCTTGGAAAATTGATAAATAAATGCATTTAAAATATTTTTGTGTCAGTTAACATTACGTTTTCATTAACAACCACACTTCAGGACAGGTTAGTAATAGAAACCACGCTGCCCTAGTTCAACAGTAAGATATGTTGAACAAAGTATGTTTTGAGTTATTCATACTTTTCTGATTTTAGTGTCATTAATTCACTCGTTGTTAATTGAAATGTGGTTGATTTTTCAAAACTATTGCTTAGTTTAATGTGTTACAGAATTATTTATATTTCAATATGAATAAAATATTTTGTATAACTTCCTGACTTTGTAAATATTTTAAGATGTCAGGATCTTGAACTAAAGGTCGGTAAAAATATGCTTAAATGTCTCAGTGAGACAGGCACTTTGGTTGCGTTTTACAAATATCTGATTTTTGAACCGGACAGAGAAGCAAATTTTTCACATGAAACAAAACTTAACTCAATTTTGTATTTTTTTAAGATATCTTACTGTTGAACTAGGGCAGCGAGCAAATGCGTGCCTACCCTATGAAAATTTTGAAAATATCGATATCGCTTCGCTTACCTTATGTATGTGCTATAGAAACAACTTTACAAACCATAACTGGGATTTTAATAACTGATTAAAAGTAAATGTAAAATGGAACGGACGCAATGAAATTTAAATGGAAACACTTCTGACGTATACCTACGCTATCGAAGACAAAATAAATGTTCGAAATTGATCCACAATTTCCGGAGATACCTCGTAACAAATATACAAAAAACAACATACCTTTGAATCAAGAACTATTACTGCAATAGGTTACGAAATAAAAAACTTGTCTATATAAATGTTAGTTCAAAGTAAGAGTAAGACATTTCGAAGATTAAACAAAAAGAGTCACTTGACCCCGACGTGATTTGAACACGCAACCTTCTGATCTGGAGTCAGACGCGCTACCGTTGCGCCACGGAGTCTTGTGTAATAATGATAAATTTACAGACATAGATTATGACGAATACAAGACAATGCAATGGGTTTATCTGATAAGTTATTGTTATCAAATTAACAAAGAGGTTAATTGGCCCACGTGGTATTCAATGTCATATGAATGCATTTTATAGTATAATACTTAGCTAAGTTCTTGTGTACGATTACAATACTGTACTTAAACAGATATTTTGAGGGCATTTCAAGTTGCCAATATAAAGTTCGTCTCTACTCTATGATGGTCCTTCGATTTGCTATGAAATAAGAATCGTCATATAGAGACGAAAGACATCAATAGATTTCAAAGAAAAGCCTCAATTAGATCTACGTAAACACGTGCAAGTAATTAAACTCCTATATAGAGGAGAGTAGTGTATCATCATCATCATTTCTCATTCAGCCAATCATAGTCCACTGCTGGACATAGGCCTCTCCCAATTTGCGCCACAACACCCGGTCCTCCGCCCTCCGCATCCAGTCCCCTCCAGCGACCTAGTACATAGTAGTGTATATCGCTTTTAATAGTTTTAATTAAAAAAGAGTTCAGTGACATAGTGTTGATTTAATTTCATGCTCTCATTTAAAAAGAACAAAAAAAAAAGCGATGGAAATTTTGACACTTCATACCTATAATAGAGTCGTATACGGCCTACTTGCTAAATAACGCTTAAGTCTCATCTCCCGAGCCTTTTCCCAACTATGTTGGGGTCGGCTACCAGTCTTACCGGATTCAGCTGAATACCGTATTTTACATGGAGCGACTGCCTATCTGACCTCCACAACCCATTTTACTGGGAAACACAGTATCCCATAGTAAGACTGGTTGTCAGAATTGACTTAACGACTGCCAAAGATCTATGTATGACAGCCGGGACCTACTGTTTAACGTGCTTTCCGACACACGGAGGGGTCTCGGTATGTTATAAATGGTCACCCATCCACGGACCAACCGCGGCGAGCGCGGCTTAACCTGTATTATCGGTCAAACCGTACGGCAACACTTAGCCACGAGCCCCTCACCTAGCTCACGAGCTAAATAACGCTTAAGTCTATACACACACTATTCAACTAAATTCGCTAGCAAAACCTAAAACGGTTACCTAATTTAGTCAGTTCAACGCACTACAAAATTACTTCGTGTGGTATACCTAACTCTATAATACAAGCTTTGTAGTGTCAGAGGTTTCCGGAGTTATGTTAATTACATAATATTTGGAACTAAATTAACTGAAGCAAATGCGTGGCAGCTAATTAGAGATCTCACAACGCGTACTTCTGACTTTAATTACGCTATAACTGTTAATTTCGACAAGTGAAAATTGATTCTAAGTGGGTTAACACATAGTTCAAATTTGCTTGATAGTTCAGATCAGGTTGATTCTGCGTTATTTAAATTGGTGCACTTGTTTCGCGTTACTGTTTGTGATGTTATTGAATTATATTTTAAATGGTATTTTATACGGGATTCGCTCGGGCTCTGATTGAGAGGAATTATTAATATCCAGAGACAGTCTGTTAATTGTAGTTGGAAATTTAATACGAAAAGGATATTATATTTAAGGTGAAATTTTATGAGAAAATAAGTATCAATATCGTAATTTGTCCTACGTAGGTAATCATTTAACTTGAATTGTTATACTATATTTGTAAACTTCAAAACATGAATTGTAAAGTGTACTTATGTTTTAGTCTTACTACTCGTAGCTTGACCACCATCATTATCAGACTATTTTATTTATTTTGTGCTCATCCTGTTTTCTTTCGAAACCTTTGAATTAGTAGTAGTACCTAACATATAAGGCGCATCTAACGTAAATACTTTTCCCCAGAATTCGTATAGTATGTACATATAAACACATAAATTACTACTCAAGAATGCCAGACAAGACTGGCAACAGTTTTAGCTAAGAGCCGTTTTAATCATCTACAAACTCTTGAAGCGAATGTAGACACTACTCAAGCAAAGGAAGAGGCGATCACGCATCGATACATAGCCGAGAAGCATCGAGTATCGATCGAATCGAATATTACCGATAACAGCACTCAAATCGAGTGCCTTGCTATTCGTCGAATCGAGTATGTTGTGTATGTACTAAAATGTATTTTACGCTGCTTTCCACACTAGTTGGTTAATGGTGAATGGTAGAAATATTAGTTGGACCCTGTAAGGTATACTTTCTAGGATGGCATTTTATTATGTTCTTATTAGGGAGGAGAAAGGATTATTTTATAGTATAGGATACATAATCTGGTGGCTCGTCAAGTTGCTATGAATTAGTTTGAAAATATATATGATAAATGTTTGAGGGAAAACTTGGGCGATGTGTTTAGAAACATAGTAAAGTAACAACAGTAGGTATTGCCTGTGCCTAGTTGTAACCTATGGATTCTCTTGCCGGTTATTTTCAACAAGAATGCCATTTTGTAACCGCGCACCTAATTTCTTAGATGTAACAACTTTACGTTCCATAAATTCTTTTTTAATGTCTAACAGTTAATTTTCAAGCTGATCAATTTTTCTTTATTCATGAAACCTTATGGCTTAAGCACCATGTTTCGTCGGAAAATGTAAGGAATGCTTTGAACTCCAAAACAAACTATGGACCACGAAGCCATGGTTTGCAACAGTGAATTTGTGCGAAAACGGTCTTCTGAAACTACTGCACTGTGGCAGTAGTGTAATAAAATTGATATATGTATGCGTAAATCAATGGTGAGCTATTTTACTACGTAATATGTTGCAGCAATTTTGGAAATTCATTACTTGAAAAACATTTTCAAATATCGCCCTATTGGATATCTATCTTATTTATTTGTTTTTTAAGGTCACAGGCTAGCATTTTGTCCTAAGTACGGTACTAGCCTATGTCTCTAAATGTTTTTTTTTTGTATTTTATATTATTGTAACTAATTTATCTCGGCTCATATGAAAAAGACTAGCACTGAGAACCAATACCCTATACCTACGACTATTTCTTCATTCGAAAAGACATATTATAACTAAAATTGACGACATTGTGAAAGCTACAAAAATTTGAAACTAGCAAAAAAGCATATATATAATAGAAAAAGTAAGACCCATACACAAAAAAGCGTGATTCTAGACGAAAATTATGATGGCACCTTAGATGAATGATTGGTCTCGCGCGCTCGACTAGATACCGCCGTCGTACTCGTTAAATGCGGCGAAAATAGTACGCCCGGCGTACCCGTGCTAGTCACGTTGACAGCTTTGACAGCTTTGTTTGACTTAGACCTCCGGAACATTTTATTTTATTGTGTTTGCAATTCGATGTAAAATGCCGACTTGCGTAGTAAAATGGTGTAAAAACAATACTAGACATAATAAGAAGGACACTGGGAGCACAATTGTCGCCGCAGCGACGGACATTTTGTTTGTTGACAGTGCGGTATCTATTCGAGCGCGCGAGACCAATCATTCATCTAAGGATGGCACATTATCAAGTCAGTCAGGTATAGGACGATACGGTAGACTAACCAAAAGGGTTGATAATGATAATGATGATAATGGTTCCTAAATACTTCTATATACAATTATTATAACCACATATACATCACTTCCCCACTAAATACCTGTTAAATTAATTCTCTAATAGACCATGAAACAACTGCATCCAATAAATTAAAGGCCCGACACGATTTAGTGCTGCCCTCTAAATTAGACGCCTAATGATACATGATTGAAATTAGCGACATTGCTTGACAAGGAAATTTAATTGAAGGTAAGTGGTAATTGTAGGCGGGTTAAGTGGGTACAAGTTGACGTTGTTGACGTTTATAAATTACGTATAAAACAGCTATGTAGTACGCTGATGAATGCGATTTCGTTTAACTGCAGAAGTAAAACAAATACGTAAATTTAAGATAATGTTTGGGTAGGTATTATTTTAGCCATTGATTTAAGCTCAGTGTAATAGAAGGAAAATAAATGCGTGACCTAAAATTGTTTTATCTAATGATGTAAAAGTAAAACTTTTTAACTAACTTCGTCAGAAGAGGGATATTCCTTTATTAAATTTACACTTTTAGTGACTACTCAATCAATATTTTCTTAAGGTTGATTTTTGGACTTGTGATTCCTAGAAAAGACTTTTGTACCGTAGGCAAACATTAGTACCATTTCTCCTCAACCCCTAAACAATCAAAACCCAAAAAAACCTCACCGCCAATATTTTCATAATTCCCACTAGTTACTTGTTCAAGTTACGAGACGCCCGCGGCTCCGCTTGAATATTCATGGTTGTCAGTCATAACAAGGGTTGAATTCTGACTGCGATCGACTCGAGTCAACAACGCTGTGAACTGTATTCAACCCTATATCGCTACGCTTTTGTATAGATACGTAAATATCGAGAGCTGAGTTTGCAATTGTTTTTGGAAGACTACGGAATAAGTTAGCGATGTAAATTGGGTTCGGAAATGTTAGTTTGGTTTTTGGAAAATTTTTATCTACTACCTTGATTGAGGTTTCTAGTATCAGGTACATAGTCGCATTGACTTACCTGGGTGAGTTTCAAGGTGAACATTTGATCACCTTGAAACTCATTTAAATAATTTTGTCTACCTACTCAGTTTACCTGGGTGCGATGTTTGTTTGTTCAAAAGTGATAATTGCAATTGTCTACCTTTTTTCAGAACTAAGTAGTGGCCAGCAAGATCTTGAAGATAATAATGTCGTATAAGAATAAAATATTTAAAGTAGCCATGTTTTTTTAACACACCTAGTAATTAGAAATAACATAATGCTGAGGATGCTTACAGGAAAACAAAAACACCGTTCAGGCAGATTTAGGTTCTGAAAAACTGTAAAAAGGCTTGAGT
This sequence comes from Autographa pulchrina, assembly GCA_905475315.1. Classification (NCBI taxonomy): domain Eukaryota; kingdom Metazoa; phylum Arthropoda; class Insecta; order Lepidoptera; family Noctuidae; genus Autographa; species Autographa pulchrina. The sequence goes on along the minus strand of FR997763.1, from coordinate 3,384,504 downwards.
CATAAGGTTAATAATATTTATACAAACAGCACTTGGAAGCAATTCAAATCCTTACAAACAGTTGCATAAAACTGCAAAAGTGTATACAGTAGGGTTATCAAAACACTAGAAGATTTTATATTAAAGATTTGATATATAACAATTCTACATTTTACTTTATTGAGCGGCCTAAATGTTATGTTCTTATAACAGTTGTAACATTGGTATATTTATTTTTTTTCACACACATATCAATTGATATATTCCAGGTGAAATGAGTTGACAGAATTAGTGAAATTCGTTGACCTTAGAACTATGCATATCACCAGGTAAACAAATATAACTTTTTTATAATCCAAGTGCACTTATATCGGCTGCATACAAGATGGTACAAAACTAGCTAAATTAATTTATCTTACTTTTGCTAAAATGGGAATAGGTGTACCTTACCTACCTCCAAGTAGGAGCTCTGTATTACACAATTAAATACCAAAATAAAACCTTTACCTTATCGAGAGCCATCATTCATGAAACAATTGACTATCATAATTATTTTGGACTGTCCGAGCTTCTAGACCGGGATTATACCAGGATATTCGTGGACATCAGCTGCATACAACGATCACCAATCCGATGTTAAGCATGGTGACTGCGGCAATACTCGCTAGGGATGTTCCTAATGAGTTTATCGATAGTTTTATAAAGAGGTGCATAAAACGCCCTGTTCTAAATATAATTTTACGATACAACTAAAATTTTCACTAGATTTTTTTAATAATGACATGAATACGACCTAAATGGTATTCATGTGAATGCTGAACCTACAACGAATCAAAAACTATTGTATTTATCGAAACAATCTAAGACATGTGTTTTGACCTATACTTCACACCAGGTGTTTAATTTGAAAATTACCTAAGTATATCCTGTTACATATTTTTTTTTATAAATCTATCTTATGTTTTAACCACATAACATCAATAATATAATCATCAGCAGACATTGAGCAATAAACACTCCCTCAAAATTGTTCCTCCAGTACAAATAAAATATAATAAAATTCCTGCCAACCCTATCCAGTTGCAAGCAAAGCCGGAAATACGCGGCTCACTTTACGATTATTACTTCCTTTGCGCTCTCACTGTGACACTAGTGGGTACTGAACGCTTGTTTTATTGTTTATTATTCTTTCAATGGGAAACAAAAGATCATACACAAACAAGGGGTTGTTGGATGAATAAATCAGGTTGAGTTTATGTTCTTGGAAGTGAGGATGAATCGAAGGCCTTAAGATTTTGTTAAATTTTGAAACTGTGATTTGATAAATAAATCTATTTTTTTGTAGCTTATGTGTCATTTAGTGTTTCCTTAAGCTTTTTAGAGGAATAGATTATTATTAATTGTTTAAAAAGTAACAATGATACTCTTGACTTCTATTTTACCTAAGGGTTTCAGTTGCTATATCTTGAATTTGAATAAAACGCTAAAAATATACAACAATATCACAACTTCCAAAAAGGATCTTGCGAGAATAACGAATTAAAAAAACTTTGATTAGTTCCTCTTCCGTGCAAGGACAATAAATTACTTTTTGAAATTAAGGATTACCCAAAGACAGAACATCTTGCAAGACGAAATAAAATCCCGTTTTCCAAGTTAATCCGGGACAGAGAATCCCGGATTAGAGCAATACGTGCACGGCTGCGTGTACGGCTCTCGGTAATCACGGACGAAGTGTGCCCTACAAACAAGTCAATCTTAAACCGGGTTTGCATAGATTAGCACACCACTCGCTTTCGGAACACATTTGGGTGTGTCGCAAATTTACATTGCCAGCGGTTCTTTGTTACCGATTGTTTGGGGTTTTGGTAGGCATTAAAAGAATAAAGTTTCTGTTTTTAGTAGAGATGGCCTAAGTTTTACTTATTGTGACAGAAACTTATATTGACATGGATTTAATGGAAAACAAGACCAACTCATCAGTTTGCAAGATAGATAACCCGTTAAAATTTGTTGGTAATATAGAATTAAAGCTACAATCGCCACTGTCGTTACAAAAAATTTAATAGCTATAAAAAAAAAACGTGTACCCAACAGCCAACAGGGTTCCAAAAACTTAGGTGGGGAGGTATTACTTACACTCTAGATCGTATTTAATAATGATTTCATAGTGCAACAGCACCGTCAAAAGTTTCATTTTATATTTTTTAAAACAATGAAGCTCTATTTCCCGCCTTTTCCTACCATTTAAACCGTGTACATACATCGCACTCTTCAGTCGCCGGCCGACGAGCGGCAATCTGCATAATACGCAGACACACTGCTATAAAAATGGTAATGCACTCCCATTGGCTTTGGAGGTAACAGGTCGCTTGTTCGCTGTTAACAAAGTCTAGCCGACATGTGTATTAAATACTGTGATTGTTGCGAGTGATAAATAATAATTATCCAGACGCAATAGAGAAGTATATTATCTAAAGCTATTTGGCTCAAAATGGCTCTTTATGTTGAAAATTAGGACATAGCTTTAAAAATACAATATATCGAAAAACTTAATCAGGAAGACAAAGTTACTGATAACATACCTTATTCTTCAAAAATAATTTTATACACAAACTACATCTTTCCAACCTGAATAGAATAGATTAGTTAAATCTATACTAATAATATAATATTATAAAGCTGAAGAGTTTGTTTGTTTGGTTGAACGCGCTAATCTCAGGAACTACTGGTTAGAATTGAAAAAATCTTTTTGTGTTAGATAGTCCATTTATCGAGGAAGGCTTTAGGATATATAACATTACGCTGCGACCAATAGGAGCCAAGCAGCAGTTAAAAATGTCACAAAAACGGGGAAAAATATTCATACTTGAAAGCTTCCGTTGCGTGCGCTGCGTAAACGGTTCGAGTTACCCAAAATATATGTATGAAAGAATTATTCTTCTTTAAATGATCTAAAAAAATGTCTGCGACAGTATATGTCTATCTTTTAAGATTGACTCACTATAACCTTTTTTAAGGTAATCATTTGGTCGAAATTAATGCATTATTGCCAATTATTTGCTACAGAGTTTTATCAACATAATATTAACTAAAATTATCATTTACGCAGAAATACTTTTTTTTAAACTTCTTAATCGCGGTCATAATAACAGAAATTGACGCGGACGAAGTCGCGGGGATCAGCTAGTCTTATATAAAATGAACAAAAGGGAAGAAAAGACAACAAGGCCAGTGGCCACATAAAGTCAGTATATGATTAAAACATTGCTTTAAAAGATATGATATCTCATCCGTGTTTCGATCTTAAGCCTAAAGCATAACACTACAAACAACAATTGGGTCATACAATTACAACATCCACTGGTTAACTTGTAAGCGTAAGTTATGTCGAACACCACTAATAAACGGCAATGGAGCGAACATAAATTCTGGTGAAGCAATAAATAATGGAAAATTGCCCACCCGTGTCACGGACTATCAAATTGCTGGCTATGTCAGGACTAAAGGTACGAATAGAGAATTCGACATGACCACATGCACTTAAGCTGGCAACAATTATATTACAGTCATTACATATAAATTATTTATTTTCCACATGACGCCATGACGGTGAAAATGGCGCCACAAAGGAAGTCCCCAAAATATTTTTCCAAATCAGTCCAGGCTTGTTCGAGCGATCAGGGAATATATATAAAACAAACTGGCCAAGTGCGAGTCGGACTCGCGCACGAAGGGTTCCGTACCACCGTCGTATGAGAGCCCCCCTTAAATATTCATTTTATGTGGTTTTTAGTATTTGTTGTTATAGCGGCAACGGAAATACATCATTTGTGAAAATATCAGCTTTCTAGCTATCACGGTTTATGAGATACAGCCTGGAGACAAACAGACGGACAGACAGACAGCGGAGTCTTAGTAATAGGGTCCCGTTTTACCCTTTGGGTACGGAACCCTTAAAACGATATATAAAAGCTACTTTTTTTGATACATAATCATTAAAGATAAAACAGCAGAAACCAGAACTCATGAATCGCCTTCATTTAATGTTATAGCAATATTTTCTCTATCAGTGTATTAACTTCACTATGATTGTAGGATAAACATTATACGTAGGTAGTTATGAAACCCAGCAAATAAAGATCTACATAAAGCAATTGATGTAGACAAAAGGTTTCAGAGGAAACTTGAACAAACTACTTTCATTTTATTTTGTCTTAACTGGAATCTGTTCCACCGACTGAACTAAAAATATTGAAATCTAGAATTTGGACAAAAAAACATGATGCACCTAACTAATTTAAGACAGTAGCACATTCTGCAAAAACAATCATTTTGACAGTGATGTGCTTGTATTCAGTTTCAGGTTTTATAATAGGGCCTGTAAGCAGATGCAGAGCATCACGTGAAATAGCAGGACCGATTTTAACTAGTAAAAAAATATGTATTAAACAAAAATCCTTGACTCGGGCAACTTCTGGCCCGAATAGCTAGTTAGACTGTAAAGCCACCAACCATATTAGGTACCTTAAGAGACTAATACTATACCATAATATAAGATAAACACCTGCTTCGGTGAAATGTGCAGCTAACATACTTAGCATTGGAGCTGAGCCAAATACTGAAGATATCCCTCTTGTCACTTCTACCTTATCTGTGACTGAATGTTGTCCTAGTTTTCGAGTCTTGGTTCAAATGACGTGCACGAAAATGTCTTCCTGTGTCACACAATTTTAGTTGACTTTAGCCTGTGGTAAAACTGGCAAAGAATGCACACTGCACCGTCATATTTTTTTAACTGTGTATGTTTTTAACCGTCATTATTTTAGTTTGGCGCTGGGGCGCTACATGGACTCAGGACCATGATGACTGGCTATACGACTGCGGTGGCTTCGTAAGCGCACCGTTACCATTCTGGGAGACACCAGAAATGATATGAGCTTGTGATTGGTGGAAATTGACAGATGGATCTCATTTGAAGCCAGCTACCATGGTTAGATTTTTTACTCTGCGATATCCTCAATTTGGCGTCTGGCGATAAGTAACCAGGGCTGCCCATGGACATATCTAACACTAGCAGTTTTTAAGGATAGGTTGCCATTAAAATATATTCAGGATTCTGGATAACTTCGAAACGCAAGTGACACACTGTGGCAGAGCCGTCGGTGTAATGTAGTAAAATTTTTGATGATACTTTCCTGGTATTCAGACTATTCACATAGAGAAGGTCTAAGCGTTGATGCTTGCCCTATTTTTATGTCGGTGGTGATTTAACACTAGACATATGGCAAAATTTCCCAACCTATTATCCATAGCATATCAACATTGTCAATGTAATAAACCATATCAATAATATTTCTCTCTCAATGTTGCAGATAAGAACACAAAATTTACATTTTATGTAAGCACCGACGATTTAAACAGAAGAAAACAGCCCAATATTAGTTAAATACTTCAATACAATACCTGTTCCTGAAAACAAATTGTATCAATTTACATTCTTAATTACCAATTATCACTGATAAAAGGCATACGATTTATTATTAACGAAACGTTTTAATTAAAATTGCTGCGATCGCGAATAAACATGTATTGTCAAGGAACAATTTATGTTTGATTGATTTAATTTAAAACAGCATTAATGGTTACTATGGATTTTAATTTCCACACATTATTCAGTACTTCCAGATTTACGTGGCACTCTGTAAACCGAAATAAATGAAAATGTGTTTTTTGTTGGTAAAATAATTATTTTATATTGTTGACGGGGTCTAAATATTTAGTTGTCTGTAGTTATATGATATTGTATAAGATTTCCACTTTTAATTATTATTTTTTCGTATTAATGAAGAATATTGCAAAATTATGTTTAATGAAAAATGTATGCAAAAAAAGACAAACAAAAAACTGTACTTCTTTAACTTAACGAAAAAAAAATACCTATTTAAAAACGGATATTTAAAGGTCAACTTTAAAATTAGAATGCCTCATTTATGTGGCAACGTACGTGGACGTGGACATTTTGTTACGCATAACGGTAATTCGATATTCTACTTCAAGTTTCCGTGGTGTAGCGGTTATCACATCTGCCTAACACGCAGAAGGCCCCCGGTTCGATCCCGGGCGGAAACATAGCTTTTTGGGTTTGGATATTGCGCTCAGTATTTTTTTAAGCTTGTTTTTATAGGCAAGTTATAGTGAATATAAATAGTAACTTAAATATAGTTCAATTTATAATATCAACGTTTTTAAAGAAACTTCAACAGTACGCAATCATTTAGTCTTTCGCCACTCATTGCTATAAAGAAATTAGAAGTGAAGCGTTATAATTATTAGCATCATCCTACTAATATTATAAATGTGAAAGTTTGTGAGAATGGATGTGTGGATGTTTGTTACTCTTTCACGGAAAAACTACTGAATGGATTTTATTGAAACTTTCCAATATTGTAGCTTATACATCGGAATAACACATAGGCTATAATTTATAAAGATAGTGTAAGAATTGTCATTCACGCGGGTGAAACCGCGGGGCGCAGCTAGTTATAGATAATTTCTCTACACCTTACAACATAATTATTATTATTATAACCAATTAAGTTATTTACGATTATAATTTATAATCGGTTTATTTAAACCAATTTACCTGCAGTAACGCCCTAACACATTTCCATTTATTTTTCCTCAGCCACAATAATTAAAAAATATGTAAATAAAATGAGTTAGCCGTCTAGTCCCATGTAAAAGAGAAAAGAGAAAGCGGAAAAAGGGGAAGACGGAAGGAGGGAAGTACCCTAGGATATAAATATCCGGCTAAGATTTCAGCCGGATTCAACCGGATTTTTTTAAAACATACTGTTTGATTGTAGTTTGAATTCCAGTTTGCTTAAATTTTTTTGAGGATAACATAACAATATAACAGTAATAGTATATTGGTATATATTTTTCTCATGACTTTCATTTATTTGTTTTACACCACATGCATACACACACAGTTCATCATTTTCACGTGTAATAAAATAATTAAAGCGTAGTGTAGGTATTTAGATAATGAAATAATTTCTATAAACATTAATAAATATTTTTTTATCAAAATAAATTCCAATTAACAAAAGGTTTGTTTTTTGCGGAATAGTATTTGGTATCGCTGATTGTTTCAGCGGGTCCCTCCCCTGGGTTATCTTCGCATTTCAAGCAGCATTGCCGCTCCGAAGGTGCGGTGACCTGACGTCACCACACTCCCGGAATGGTAACGGTGCGCTTACGAAGCCACCGCAGTCGTATAGCCAGTCTTCACGGTCAGGAGACCATGTAGCGCCCCAGCGCCAAACTATACCCAGAGGAGGAGAGTAACGGAGTGAGTGTTAGACTTATGATACTATTAGTGTCTGCACACACAAACTGCGCGGGTGCGAACATGTCTGCAAGCCAGTGCGACGGCCGCGACTGCGGGTCGGTCAACGAAGTAACCCAGGGGAAGACCGACAGACAAACGCTGATACCCGTATATATACTGACACACTGGAAAACTTCGATTGCGAGATTCAGGCTTTAAACTTTAACGTGTCGTATCTCCTAAAATTCATAAAATTAATACCTGCTTTTGACACACATACGTCAAGAACGTAATCATCTATCAATTTATCATTTTTGTTTTTCGTGTTTCTGTTATAAATCTTCCTATTTTAGCAATTAAACAAAATGGTAAGTTTAAAACTTGTCGACTAATAGCAGCGCTGGATATTAAGGGAAGTCCCGATACTGATATGAATAACCCACTGTTGCCTGCAATACAAGACTTTAAACAAGTGGATTAAAGTTGTTATTTCCCTGCAGCGATAATTTTACTGTGACGGTCACTCGAGCTATATTAGTCATAACTACATACTTTAACTTTAGGGTTAGTACACAATGACAATAAATTGATTGATAAATTAATGTAAATTACAATGCTCAAACATTTATCATAGAATTTTCTGTAGGCAACAAATAATATAGTAATGCGAAAAAAATATATATAAACAAATAAAATATTACTATAAACATGCAGCGCGACAGTTTAAAAGTTTCTATAACAAATAATATATCTGAATTACTTAAACTACTTTTAATGGATTCTATCGTGATATTTTTTTTATTTTTCCATCATTTGGACGCCTTTGCACAGGTGTCATGGTCACGGGCAGACTCCGTCAAAAGTAATTTTATTTCAAAATTAAAAAAAAATCTAATTAATAATTGTCAGAAGTCTTTAGAACTAAAATATTAAATCATTTAAACCTGATATTCGAAACTTTGAGTAGGTCAAATCATTAGTGGTTCTAAATGCTCTCGTGATTCTAAATGTGTTCACACCTTTATATCACATTGCATATGGTACTGCCCAACGATGATAAGCACACATTGTTTCGACGTAATATCGGCCATTCTTTTCCTCTTAGTGATTCAAGCAACGTCGGTCGTACGAACAGTATGAGAATTAATACTTACAACTAAATCATATTTAATTATCTAATGAAGTTTCTCTTTTTTAACCATGTACTTTTATTGTGATTTGCCCAACAAAAACAGGGCACTAGAGTGACAGTCGTTAACGATCCCCTAACCGTGTTGAGCTCGCAAACATACTCGCATATTATCCACGACACGAATACTCTTTCACCATAAAAACAACTAACTGTACACAAATTATCTCATCACTCCAAACTTCAGGATTTAGGAACCTTATTTTTAAGGTATAAGGTTTATTTTCGAATGGCAGGAAAGAAATAGGGTTGGCACTGGATAATGATGTAGACGAAACACTCTCGGTTCATTTTGCTTGACTATCAACGTGTAAGTTTACATTATGACAATGGAAACCCTGCTTCGTAATTAAGTTAAAATACGTTGATTTAGAACCTAAATGTAGTGCGAACAATGACGATTATACCATGTCTGTATGAGTTAACAATAACAACAAAATTCACTAAACATACGTAGCGATTGTGAAAAAAAAAGAATATCTTTCTAGGCTTAATTTTAATTTTCAAAAATAGTCATTATAAGATATATTTTCAGACTGTTCCACAAAGTATGGGCAAATATGTGCCCCTCTGGGCACCTGTGACATCTGTCATCGTAGAAGATAAGTACTGGAATAAATCCCTTGAAAGTTTTGTGAATTTTTAATTATAAGTTGTAACCAAACTTCAACTTTCATGATTTAGAGGTAGCTTCTACCAGTCACGCTGGTCCATATTTTCTGGGAAACCCTATTGAGTTTGAGAAATACTAAGACTGGTACTTTTTAACTAAATATTAATAAAGCCAATATGCAATCTGTATATACACACAGATTGCAATTAAAGTGCAATAGGAGAGGCCTATGTCCAGCAGTGGACTGCTATAGGCTGATGATGATGATGATACACTGTATACAGCTTACATATTAATATTGTACACTCTCATGCGCCTCATATTAAGTCACTTTTGTTGTATAATAATTATAGTTACAGTAAATTCTAATAGTAAATTGTGGTAATAGTGTGCCTAACTATACATATGGTGTATGTAGCTTCACAAAACAATGTAGACACGCACTAACGAAGGCATGGCAGTGCAAACTTGTTACTCTGAGGACAAACAACCGCCGCTTTCAGGCGACACCCGCTGTTTTATGACACAACACAAAAAAATACAGTAGTTTTAATCAAAACTTGTAACATAATTAAATGAATGATTTGATGATAATGACGAGCCTGTTGGTCTAGTGGTTAGTGACCCTGACTGCTATACCGGAGGTCGTGGGTTCGATTCCCACTCAGGACAAATCTTTGTGTGATGAGCGCGATCATTTGTTCTGTGTCTGGGTGTAATTTATCTTTAATATGTACATATGTATTTAGAGATATATAAGTATGTTTATCAGTTGTCTGGTTACCATAACACAAGCTCTGCTTAGCTTGGGATCAGATAACCGTGTGTGAGTTGTCCCGGAATATTATATTATATTTCAAATGATTACACGTACATGTAAAATGAATGGACTTCAATTTATCGACCTACGAACTAGGTTTTTTGATCGACATCTATTAATTTTTATTCAATATCATTTTAAGAATTAGCACTGTGTTGTAATTCGTTGCGATTAAAATTTAAAAGGACCCACGCTGAGTATCATGGACGGTAAGGTATTCGAGAATTCGAGAGCAGGTTAAATAGATATTTATGTACTGCCGATGGATATAATTACTTAATTTTTTTAGATATAAACCCTAAATTTTTAAAGACTCAATTTTTTCTGTTGCCAAACCTAAATCCGAGAGGAAACAGAACTATGGTCTCTAAATTACAAAACATTCGTGCTCAATACATTAACTGACTAGGTACTTTTGTTGGTTTTAATTATGCTACTTAATCTCATCTTAAAAAGCGGTTAGTTGTACATACTTAACATACCATCACGCCTGTATCCCCGAAGGGTTAGGCAGAGGTGTACCAATGTACACCCACAGTTCGCCGGTATGTTTAGGTCCCATGTAATAGGGGGCGAGCCTATTGCCACTAACCGGGCACAAATCCAAACTCCGACCTGCTACTGAGAATTTCATAGAAAAACCCAATAACACCTTGGTCGACTTGGGAATCGAACCCAAGACCTCTAGCGTAGCAGTCGCGCTTAGCACCACTAGACCAACGAGGCAGTCAGACTTAACTTTCTACGTTTATGTCTGTCTAGTGCGATCCTTGACATTCTATCAAGAAGGGTGAACGCGTGATGATATTTACCCTAACGTATACTTTACCCCGAGCATTAGTTAAAAAAATTACTAATGGTTTGTGTATTCCAATTATTCCAGGTTTTGTAGGTATATAAATTATGTTTTAGCTACGTTTACACAGGAATATCTACACGTATAAAAAAAAAACGTCCTCACAGCACACGTCAGAACGCGATAAACTTGAAAATAACCACGCGCGTTGGTCCGTGGATGGGTGACCATTTGTGAACATACCGAGACCCCTCTGTGCCTCGGAAAGCACGTTAAGCCGTTGGTCCCGACTGTCATACGATGATCTTTGGCAGTCATTAAGTCAATTCTGACAACCAGTCTTACCATGGGACTGTATTTACCCAGTAAACTGGGTTGTGGAGGTCAGATAGGCAGTCGCTTCATGTAAAATATGGTATTCAGCTGAATCCAGGTATTCAGGTAAGACTGGAAGCCGACCCCAACATAGTTGGGAAAATGCTCGGGAGATGTCCATTACTGTCCATAAACACACACCTTCTTTTTGTAAAGTCAGTTAAAAACATTATAAAATGTTTCATACCAAATCAATTTTAAAGGAAAGAATTGGAATGGAATAAACAACAATAGATTTGCTATGACTGCTTCAATAGCTGGTGCATTGAAAATATATCGTTGCAATTTATAGGGCATCGTCTGTTTCTCCAAGTGTCGTTTATGATTGAAAATACATTCAAAGAATTTATTGACTCGCCTCTTTGTAAAGAATAATGATACTTGAAAGTAAGCACTTCAGTTGCTTCAAGACTTTTAAGGCTTTTTTAGTCTTTGTTAAGTTAAAATGCGGTTTTTGGATTTGCAAGAACTTTTGGACTTAATTTGACTTTTGAGTGCTATTTAAGTAGTTAGATTTTAAAACGACCTTGCGGCTTTTGTTGCGAAACTTAAAAATAGTTTTCTGACAAAGCTAAAGATTTAATTTTGTGATAAAGCTACTTATACACACAAACTATTTGAAAATACAAATGCAAATATGGAACCATTCTAGTGTATGATCTATAGTAGGCCAAAGTTCAGATTACAACATTGCAAAAAAGTGAATATCTATCTTCATCTATGGTATACTGAATTTCACATTTTCAAAAAAAATATTTACTTGATTTTGCAATATGTTCCTATAAACTTGTATGCAACTTGGGCTTAAATTCAAATTATGTGTAACACACAGTGAAGCGTAATTCCATTCAAACAGACACAAAACTTGTCTATATACCCAATCACTTCATTATTGAAACAGAGGCTCAGAGTCAAAGCTCAATCAATCCAGCCATTGGACCAAACACTTGGTACGTATACCGTCCAGTTGGCCAAGACCCCTGGTTAACTAACGCTTCTCTCCTTGGAGATCTAGATTAGTGGGTTACGGGGGAGGGGTGGAGGTCTTCGTAGAGTGGTGGGTGGTCAATCACATTGTAATTGCTTGCAGGAACAAGGTACCCGTGAAATGACGACTGCCCTGTGACAAGGGTCTCACATATGCTTCAGAGGTTTCGATTTAGTCTTACACCCTCCTCTGGGCTTTGGTGATAACGCCCTGTTTATGTTTTTTTTTAATTATTTTTCTTCTTTGAAGCTCCTCGTTTGATTTTGTATGATGAAATTTTACAGAAACACAAGCTATTGCTATTTTTGTTTTAAACATAATTTCTTCAAGAATTAATTAATACGGTATGTTTGTAACTAAAGTGTATTTTTTTTTACAAATTTTTAGTTTTGTCTAGATGCACTTAAAACCCGATTTCAAAAATCCCGACATTTAAGGAGAAGTTTGCAACACCAATATAATATAGACAAGTTCATATCAAACTAGAACACACATCGCAGAAACCTTTCACCCATACAAATATTCACATTACCTCACAATCGTAAGAACAATAAAACTCGAACGTGTTCAGTAACATTCATTTTTCTTAAGCATAAATTACACTCGAAACGTTCCCTTTGAACTCCATCCTTTTTTTATTAAGTTGTCCCATAAAAGGACGTCTGCCAACGTTTATATTAAAAGGTTATAAATGAAAAAAGATTGTGTTCGTTCAAACGAGAGTGGGCACTTGTGTAACGAACCTTAAATTAATTAATGTTCGACTAAGCACTCTCAAACTGATTATTTTGTTGGATAATTCTTTTGATCTGGACGAAACACGAAAATAAGGAAATATTTACGCTAATATTTTAAATGTCGACCCTGCATTTGGGTCAATGATTTTACGAGAGAGAGATTTTAAAAGTGGAAATGTTTTTCTGTTGGGAACGTTGATAGCTACCACAAAACGCATAAAGTCGAATTAATCTTGCTGACAATTGCAATAATTTATTTGAATGAATAAAATAAAGGTGAATAAATAAAGCGAAAATGCGTGAAAGCTTTTAACATTACGTTGGCTACTTGCGTTTTAAAGCGCATCGTGTGAAGGGGAAAATTAAAATAATGTCACAGAGAACAAAGTGTTTTAAATTACATTTTATAACATCACACAGATTACCGCTTACTGTTTCAGTATTACGTACTGTATTACAAACGAGTTTTTATTATTTAGGTCTCCTTTTAAATAATAGGCCAAATTTTTTGCAAACCTGCGCATGAAATTAAATTAAATAATTAAGTGATGTACCACAGAATTACATTGTAATTCAGAAAATATGCACCTACTTCTGCCACTGATAATTATATCAAATTGTATTTTCTATATGTATATTTTCATACCTATACATAGACATAGAATATCTAATGAAACTGCACTCAGACAATGTTATAATGAAGTTAGCGGCCCTCCTGTCTGTTTAGGAAACAATTAGGCTATATTATAGAGCCTAATAGGAGGGTGCAACCGTAACATTCCCCTCCTGAATATCAATATCGATATAGGTACACATATCTCTATACAGGGTGTTAAGAAAACCCTGTCCGACCCGAAAGGGTGATATAGAGTTCACAATCACTTGCCCAAATAAAATATCAAATTTGGAAAATTCATGATAGAAACAATAATAATGGATTTTGAAATAACCATTTTTGCCCCGAAATTCCCTAAATTTGAGATTAAAACAAAAACTATACACCAATTTCGTCGGTATTTTTGGGGGGCCTTTTGTTTGGTAATTAGGTAGCATCTGAGACGATGCCGACTCTCTCTCTCGACTTTTGAGAAAAAAACATTTTTTTAGATTATATATTTTTTTTCTTTTTTTCAATATTTTTTCCATATTTTTGTAATCAGGTATCGATACCTAACCTTCACGGATCGGACAGGGTTTTCTTAACACCCTGTATGTATATGTCGATACCTTGACCGGTGTATTGAGAAACGTGAAGTGATGAATGGTTACAAGGAGTGATGGTTGATATGAGTGAATGATTCAAACGAAGAAAGAATTTGAATATATATTCTCGATTTAAAAGCGACTTTATTCATTTGTTCGAGTTCGTTTTTAACCGACCGAACCGATTTCTAAAAATATTTTTTCCCATATAAACTTTACTCTAGTTTTGTGCAATCAATTTTTAACTCATTCATTAGTACGTTTTGTAAACAGGCTCTGATTAAGTTTATTAGAACGTAACGGCTTCTTTATAACATAAAAATCCTATATTAAATGTTACATCGTCTTAAATATAGCACATATGTGAGTGTAATATCGATGTACGAATATTATGCCATCGAATTGATCCGAAACATTGATGGTTCATAAATCGTATGTGTATTTTACTTCCATTTATAAAGTCTCTTTCTCTCTCTTTACAAAACACTTTTTTCTTATTTATTCACACGTATTTGTATCGACTAACAATAAATTGGTATACAACCAACAGCCCAATTAGTAGAACATCCAACCCCTCAGCTATCGCCCCAAAATTTAATTACCTTCACCTTTATGTCACAGTTGTTAAGGTTGAATATCGTGCTTCATTGTTACATCCTGTGCGGTCGAGTGTATAAAACAATGTTAGTACACACACAACGTACAGGACGCGTCGAAGCGTGTTAGTTGTCTTGTGCAGGTGATTGCTAATAGACAAACGGACGGATACACGGAACAATGTTGGTATTGTAATATCTGGACATGCTGTATAATGTAGAGATAGATAGATAGTTGATAGAGCAGACAGGCATTGCAGTTTAAGTATGAACATTACATAAATCTGAACTTGGTTCGAAATGAGCTGGACCGCAAAACTGAATTTAAAAGAGATAGGTACTTTTAACCGACTTATGAAAAGCTGAGTTCTCTATTCTTCTTAATATTTTAGTTTGTTTTTATGAAGGCATATTAGCTGACTCGAAGACGCCATCGACAGACATTAGAAAATATATTTTGTTTGATTGGGTGCTCTTTACACGCACTATATTATATTTTCATTGGTTATCTTCTAAATAGAAATAATTATCACTTACATTGTTTTACATTTATTTGTAATCAATTACTTATTGGTGACCCCAAACTGTCGTGAAAAATTTGGTCGGAAAAACACAAGTCATACATTAAAAATAATAGCAAATAGCAATAATATAAAAATGAGGTTTGCCAATTGAAAATCATGACGTCATAATATTACCAGATTTACACAGTTAGGAAATTTCGACTACAGTATGCAAAAAAAAAAAGTAAAAGTGATTTTAAGTAATATTTCCATTTTTTTTTCTTTTCATATTCTTTCTATTATATCCCTGTTGAACACAAAATACATTTTTAAACTTACTTTTCTTGCTCAGGTTTCCACTAAACGAGTAATAATGTCATGTCTCTAATTCTTTGTATTGACGTCTCGCAAACTTTTCTTATTAAGGACAAACTCCTTCGATGTTATATTCTTCTCAGGAATGAAACAAAACTAATTATAGTTTATGTAACAGATATGGGTTGGCACTTGATCATTTCTTTGAATGTTACTTGCGAGTTAAGAAATAACTGAGATACTTGTATATATTTGTAAATATAGCCAAAAATCGACTTATACGTTATTACTATTAGGCCATACTGTCCCACTGCTGGGCAAAGGCCTTATTTTTTTGATGCTGAATTATGTTTTTTTTTCTGAAATAACATGTTCATAGACATAAGGAATTTCTCATGCAAATATATTAAAAAAAAAAAACCAACACGCGGTATGGCGGGATGAACTGGAGTGGATGACCACGGCCCTTACCAGAGAGAAATGGAAGGAGGGTAGAGAGGCCTTTGCCCTAAAGTATGACAGAAATAAAAAGGAAAAAAAATCCAACAAGAAAACAATAAAAGATTTTTTTTTAATTCTTAGAAGGTAGTCAGTAATTCATCGTCTTAGCATTAATCTTGTGATGTGTGCTTTATTTTCATTTAAGGCTGATGCTATTGTAAATAACTTGCTACTCAAACCAAAATTTAATAACTATCTCTTCAACAAAATGAATAACATCGCCAAAAATATTTTGTAGATCCTTTTACAACTCATCTTATTTAAAGTCTAGATGTACCAATGTTTGCCGTGAACCAAGGAGGCGACTTTCAATATCGTTGTTCAAACACGCCGTAATAGGAAACATCTTGCTTCGGAAGTAGGCAAACAACGTAGGTAGGCAGTAGGCAAATTTCTTTTTACAATGTCATTTTGATTAAATTGTGGGTTACATTTTTTTGGTATTTATTTTAATTTGAATGGAATATATTTTCCTATATCGCTCTACACTGCGCTTAGCGGCTCCTTGCTTCCGAAACTGTTCTGAGAACTCATAGTAATATTATAGTTTTAGATAAAGAATATTGATACTATCAGCAATAATTTATCTAAAACTGCAGCACTGCTGCTGTGGACTCTACTTATGGAGTTTCTTGCCGGTTCTTCTCCATAGGAATGACATTTTGGAACCTGCAACTTGCATTTTTTTTTTTTTTGTGGTATTATAAAATTGTATCGATTAATTCGCAGCTTACAAATCTTTTTCTCCCTCTGAAAGTTAATACAGTGTAGTTACTACATAAACAACAAAATACCAGCTACCGGTTGATCCAATAATAGTTGTATACACATATACATAGGAGTTTGTAGGCAAGTGGTTGCCGACACTGTCTCGCCTCCAGCTTGCGGTAACTTGCTTTGTTGTTTCCACTCCCGGTAATGACAGAGCGTTTAATACGGATGAAACAAAATGGATCGGTTTAGAGAATGGTAGCCTTTTTGGTTCAATGTAACTTAAATTTAAATACAAAATTACTAACATTACTATTTTTACAACCAGCTGAGTCCCGCGGATTAACAACTAGCTGCATTGACTGGTTTTACTCGCATAGTTTCAGTTTCATATAATTTAGTGAGATATGAACTATCCTATATTTTAGTCCAGATAATAACCTCTATATATGCCAAGTTTCATCCACATCCGTTCACTAACTTATGCGTGAAAGGAGAACAAACATAAATACTTCCAAACTTTCACAGTTATCTTGTTAGATTAAGTACTCAACTTTCAGCCTAGCCTTTCCCCAAGTTATGATGAGGTAGGCTTCCAGTCTTACTGGATACATGTAGTTACCATATTTTATATGCGACTGC
Organism: Autographa pulchrina; assembly: GCA_905475315.1. NCBI lineage: Eukaryota > Metazoa > Arthropoda > Insecta > Lepidoptera > Noctuidae > Autographa > Autographa pulchrina. The sequence goes on along the minus strand of FR997763.1, from coordinate 3,367,200 downwards.
CTATCTGACTTCCTCGACCCATTTTACTGAGTAACACAGTATCTCTTACCTCCAAAATACATTTTACTGAGTTACGAAGTATCCCAAGGTAAGACCGGTACTAAGAGTACAACAAGCATTGAATACATTGCTGTCAATACAAGTACCAGTTACATATAATAAGTTTACGCAGTACATCGTTCCTCCATTCGTTTCACGGCGTGCACTCGGTAACCGAGTTTTTCGGCGTTACTTGAACTGAAATTTATTTACAGTCTGACATAGGACCGCGTAATTCAATAGCCTTCAACGTCGCAGTTTGTAAAGAGGTTTACTAAAACAATTAAGTTACATTGATGCAGTGTAGCGGGGTATTAAAATTTTAATGCGTGAGATGAATATGATAATATTTTACAAAAGCGGTGCACTGTTTTCAAAGTAATTTAGGCTTATTTTCATAAAGAGATGTGCTGAGCTAGCAATAAAATTAGCCAAATGATAGTAATAATTATTGGGCTGTATTCTTAAAAGATTTGTAGGTATATTTTTCTGTTGAAACAACATGAACTTTTGGATGCACACTGAAAAACTGCTGAATAACTCTATCACTGCACATTAAAATATTATTTGAAAAAACTTAAAAGAACATACCTACGTGATGTAGATTATAAGTACCTAGAAAATAGTGAGTGAGGCTTTGACATTAAATACATGACTGGAAACAAATGATAGAGGAATGTATAAAATAAAACACGTATCATAAATAAATGAACTTTTATTTCAATCAAGTCTTAGTTGCAAAATTCAACAGCACCCTGAAATTTAAAATAGTTAAGGTACACTTGCAGTGGGTTCCATAAAAACGGATTTATGTAATGCAAGCCGGGGTCGGCAGACCGAAGTACCGTTTTCGGCTTGATTTATAATTTTTAGTCCGTTCGTTGCTTTCGTATGAGAATTATAATTTCCCATTTCAGTTAATTTGTATGTTCAATATTTATGTTGGATTGGACTAGTGCCCGATAAATAAAATAGGTAAGGTTTTAAAGTTTTCGTAATAATTATTTTGGTTGAATAATATAGATTTGTAAGTACTTTTTATTCTACTCTTACGTTGCTTAATAATATGTAAAAGTGTGTGTTTGTAAAAACTTTACGCAAAGACGACTGAACTGATTTAAATTAAATTAGGCATACAGTTATATTATAGTGTGGGTTATCATTTCCATCCATTTTATGCCAGTTATCTCTGAATGAAACAGTTTACAAGGTCTATGTAGTATTAGGACGATGAATGATCCCATAAATCGAATTGTATTACATAAAAGCTCATAATTCGAATGCATTATACGCACGATGTTCATAATCAGTCAAATTTTCATTAAACAATCCCAAATTACACTTTATAGCACAGAGTTTAAGGTCCATTTTCGTGTAAAAGGTTAGGCCTACATCGAACATATGAGAAATCCAATTATTTTGGACACAATCAACTCGGGATCATTCCGATATGTAGATGTCGCTACGCTCGAATCGAATGAGCGGTGTCGAATTGAACGAATGATTGGACTTATCGAATGATTGTTATTTGCGAATATCGAATTATCATATCGATATTTTTGATGCTTAAATGTTACTGGAAATACTCCAGTATGATGTTTTGTATGTTTGTAAAACAGTAAGTGAAACTCTTTTTTTATAAGTTATAACTATGTGTGATTTGAAATATTTTAATAATGAAATAAACGTTTATTATTTTCTTTAGCTGTCCATACTCATATAAAATCTTTGAAAGTTTGGTAGTACTAAACAAAATAACAGTTATTTAAACTTATTTCATTTATAGACTTACGTTTAGAACTTAAAAAATATCTAAAATTTGCCAATGCGAGCAAAACCACAGACCGAGGCCTAGTTTAACAGCTTTATACAATTTCCATATAATTTTCATGACACAATACTATGGTCAATAAATCACGAACTTAGTAAATACGATGAACTAACTTTGCCTACAAATAATGCGAATGACAAACTGAATGACTTGTTTTTCCATTCGGCTATCATTCACTCATTGTGCACTACGTAAAAACTCATGTTTACAATCTAAAACAAACTTTGTGTGGATTATGGACAAGTTATGAATGAACAGCGATATTTTTGGTGTAGTTGAAACAAAGAATATTAAACAAGAGAATAAGTACTTACCTTACACAAAAACTTTTGATGAAATTATTTTTGATAAAACCTAGAAGGGTGATTCAAACTACTGGTGTAAATACATTCATAAAAAAACACTAAACGTAAACCAAATTAGGCTAAACTCGATGAAAAACATAAGAGCAATCGTAGTCTCGGCCTTGTAGCTACTAATATTAAAAACAATAATTGCGAGATTATTATTATGTTTTTTTGGGCTTACCTCTGTAACTAAAGGTCCGATTGCCAAAATACTTACACTGTTTTAAAGCCACATTATTTCTCTCTACCATAGCTAACCATTTATAAACGTATCTTGAATTTAAGCTGAGCTATGACCATTTATGTCTGGCAAGTCAGAAAAAAATATATTATATTTTATATCTACTCCATAAGTAGCTACAATTAAAATGATATAATAATATAATATTCCGGGACATCTCACACACGGTTATCTGATCCCAAGCTAAGCAGAGCTTGTGTTATGGTAACCAGACAACTGATAATCATACTGATATATTTCTAAATACATACATATTATTATAGATAAATTACACCCAGACACAGAACAAATGATCGTGCTCATCACACAAAGATTTGTTTTGGGTGGGAATCGAACCCACGACCTCCGGTATAGCAGTCAGCGTCACTAACCACTAGACCAACAGGCCCGTCTAAATATACTGTCCGCTTAAAACTTAGACCATACATCACCATCCCCCCATAGCCACAAAAGAAACCTCGTCTGGGTACTTCGTAAGACCAATATTTTGTTCGTGAGGGGGATGGTTCTATAAATTCTATCCCTATTGATAGTTAGTAGCACATTAGTTCTCCTTTTGTACTCCGGCTATTCAGTTGAAAAAGTGGCTTATAGTGGCATCGCTGTCTTTATGGCTAAGTATTAGATAGCGTTATTCTTGCTCCTATTTAATGTTCGTCGGTTTATTTTTAAAAGGGGAGTCTTTAGGAAATGTAAGATTATGCCGGATTGTTTCTTTTGAACTAAACGATTCATTTTCGTAAGAAACGTTGACCAAAAGCTTCATTCTGTTAAACACTAAATAAATAGACTATTTTTAACACGCTTTTATTAGCTTCACTTGTATGTATGTATGTATGTATGTAACCGACTCCTTTGGACTCGATTTTGACCCACTTTAAACGGACAGATTTAATTCAAACTTTGTACACTTATCAAGAATCAGCGACAATACTTATAATAATTTCATAGGTTTATCTCATTATCCTGATTAGGATCACCAGGAAAAATAAATAAAAAAAAAACAATAATATTTTTTTTAGTCCACAAAGCATTACGTTTGAATTCAGACAACACGTATTGCTGCTAGGACTAAAAAGTGAAAAATAAAGCGTGTTTTTTAGTTTTTTTAAACTATATTTACTAATTATGATTTCTTCTGATTCGACACATCGTTGTGACTGAGGCCCAAAATATGATTTAAGCTACATTTTTATTTATATTCTTACTTCCAAATTTATTGATACGTTATGTCTACTGCATTATAGTAAATCATATTTAGATGCACAAATAAAATATTCTTGTTTAAAAATTACAGCAGTTTCTGACCAGATAAATTAAGAATAATGATTCAAAAGGTTTTCATTAGCCATGGAATAAACAAGAGAAAACAAAATAATTATCATTACCAATATTTGCACCTCTTTTAACGACAACAACAAAAATCCGACACACAGTTGAAATCCGGAACATTTACACTGCCTTTTGAAAATTCCATCGTTGTAAATATCGGGCACCGTTCCACTCGTAGCGACGCGATAAGCACTCGTGAAGCGACATCAAAGCGATGTTGCGTTTTTAATTGCCACCCTTACGCCTCGCCCTGCGAAGGGGTTTGTAGTGCTCTGGTCATAGAGGATGGAGTTAAGGTGATTTTATACTGGCGAGGTGTGAATGTATGTTACTAAATTTATATTTACTCATCTTTGTTCTAGTTCAGAAACATTCATTTACGACGTGAGAATAACATAATATATATTTATTTATATGCCTGTGCGTACTCTACTTTAAAAGAGGTCAATGCGGCAGTGGGATGTTTGTAGGCTGAATTTAATATTGTTATTTACCAAAAATTAAGTATTATCTACTTTGTAAAATGATGAAACACGATGTCTCAAGCTGTTCTAAAACACGCTTTTCTTAGCCGGTGGTTAAGCGCGATGGGCATATTTCAGTTTTAAAGGGACAATGTCCATCCACACCCCGCCTCTTCGACGCGTTGGTGTAAACTTACCTTTAGAGTGAAGTGGCGGCTGGTTCAGTGGATGCGTAAGGTCGGTTAGTTTTGGGTGATTGTGTCTGGACGTTTAATTAGGTAAACGTGGTTGTAGGTAAGTATTATTAAGTAGGGTTAGGGTTTGGCTTATTGGATTAGGGATTCTGGTAAGTGATAACCCTATCGATTATGTCTAGGTTTTTAGTGCTTACTTGAAATAAAGTCTAGGATTCAATCAAGAAATACGCAGTATTTATTTATAGCATACAAGTTCCAAAGTGTTACAATTTTTTTTTATAAAACTTATATAAAATTTACTAAGTTAAATCTATTAAATAGACTAGCAAAAATCAAGACTAACAAGCAATCTAACCTAAAATAACACAATAAACCCACAATACATAAACAAAGCAAGCAATGGAGCAAATAACAGCACAACAGATGCAAATTATATGTGTGCAGCGCGTCAGCAGCAAATGTTACATGTAAATATCGAGAGAACAACACTACGCTTATTTAGTGATGTAGCCGAAATAGGACATGTATTGTCACGGCTATATTGTGCGAATAGATGGGCAGAAGTGTAACTAGTTGCAGTATGCGAAACAAGACACAAAGCAATTTGAAGCAAGAATTTGACACGTGTGGCAAGATTTTGAGTAATACAGAAAATTTATAAAAAAAATATTATGTATAAATAATAGGTAATTAACAGGCTTGTGTATTTTGTAGTACTTAACAGTTGGTATAAAAATGAAAAATTATGAAATAACAACATTTAAACTAATGAAAGATTTATTTTTGAAAATTCTTCTGAAAGAGAAATTAAGGCGTTTAATCTTCCTAACATATTATAATAGTAACATTGTTCTGCCACTGAATATTGAAATGTGTACAAATTCAGTAATGGCGCCGTGTCGGCAAAACTGAGCAAATATTAGGTACGATGAGTAGGTAAATATGAGTTTTAAACGATTTTGCACAGAACGCACGTTTGATAATAATTAGGCATTATTAAAACCTAGCACAAAATTAAATAATGCTTTCATCAAAGGATTTATTAGCTTCTCTTTCATTTAAGACATTCTGCATTTATCGATGAAGTGCTTAAAAGAAAGAGTACGATAAAAGTAGACGCCATTCCATTGTATATTTTAAAAAAAACCTTAAATAAATAAATACTAATTTAAACGAGACACCGTTAAATAATTGTCTAATCCAAGTTTTAAAATTTATAACTAACCTAAACCGCCTTTTTATAATTTTAAACATGCCTGCTACATCATTTACTTAGCCAGGCATAAAGGCATAAAGTGTTTTTTTTTCACGGTGTACCTAGAATGTTTATGCGTGGTTAAACATTATGTATATTCAACAAAAATCGTAGCAAAAGTAAGTGCCTAACAGTTCTCCGAGGGCCTTTTAAATGAATAAACTCAACGAGAATATATCTGAAAAAAAAAATACACCTTAAAGTACAATAAGTGGACCGTAACTATATGCTTTTAAAACCAATGAGTCCCCACCACCAAAAACAAAAGCTATACATATACAAACTACATCATAATATTGTTTCCCTATAAAGTTTCCACATTATGTAAAATTGAATCGCGCTCACGAGGTAGACCGCGTTGAAAGCGTTGCGGTCTGTGACGCGAGAGTACCTTGTGACGTCACTACTATACCGACATGTTGGGAGTACCTTGTGACGCCATTACTGACATGTTGTTTCATAGCTAATGGTCGTTGTGGCGAAATGCTGGTTACAAGCGCTTTGTGACTAAATTATGGTGTTGTATTTTTTAACTGAGGAAAATTAAAAAGGAATTTTAGCTCGTTTTTATGCAAAATACAGCATTAATAAATATACAACATAAGCTTGCTCTTGTTAAAAGTAAATCTGTATACAGTAAATTTCTGAGAATTCGAAACGCTCTTTTAAAAATATTTATTTGCACCCCAAGTCCTCATAAACCCGTCTGAAACAATTTATACATACAAATACACTAACGAATCGTAAAAACATCAAAGAAATAAAAACGAAATCAGACTAATTTTACTTTTGAAAGAAACGTTTACTTTCACAATAAAACATTTGAAAATCGTTTTTAAAAAGCACGTCAACAAGCACCCTCAAAAACAAATAAACATCAAAAAAATCGTTCCAATTGAAAGGAATTAAAAATATTTGAAACCTATTAAAATTAAGTCCCTTTCATAAGGGGCTTACGTCTCGATAGATTGGTGTAAACAAAACTCTATGCGACTAACATCAAAAGGGACCTTAAATGTTTTCACGGATTCTAAGACAAATTTAATGTTACCTCAAGACTGGGGCCTGGGAAATCGCGAGGGAGAGAACTTGCGGGGAAGCTAACGAAATATAAAGCAATATCTGATTTTAAAGTGACTGAGTCAGACTTCTACGGTTTTTGTAAATAATTGGTCATAAAATAATGAAACATGCATTATCTATAACATGTATGTATTTAGAAATATATAAGTAAGTTTATCAGTTGTCTGGTTACCATAACACAAGCTCTGCTTAGCTTGGGATCAGATAACCGTGTGTGAGTTGTCCCAGGATATTATTATTATTATTATTATAAAAACATGGTCTTCCAATCGGAGTCCAGATTTAACAATTGAATTAATTTAAATTTAACTCTAAGAATAGTCGGTGTGAGTACCAAAATCTACGATTACACTCGAATCATGTTAAGTTTTACTACACTATAATGGCTTCGAATCTGTGCAGCCTTTATTTTAATAACCAACCTTTATACGACAAAGATTCCTTCAAAAAAGTGTTATTATTTTTAGCATTAGTTTAATTTATGTTATTGTCTAGCTTTTTGTTAAAACCCGCTACTTTCAGGGGCACTCAAGAATCGTTTGAAAATGTTCAAAATGTAATTTATTTTTTTAGGTACACGTCAAAGTAAGCGTAGCAAAGAACTCATATCAAAAATACTCATTGATGTGTGTTTATTTAGGTATATGAATGACAGAAAATTTTATATACGGCGACATGTAAAGGACAGGTCGAGTTATTTTTATTTGATCGTCTGGGAAATCGAAGAAATATCAGTCGCTTTTTTTGGTCTGTTTTTGGAGACCTGAATATTATCGTCTACTAAAAATACATACTACGCAATCGAGGTTAGACTTTTCAACTGAAATTAAGTTCAAAAAAGTATGATAGCAAGTTTTCTTGATTATTTGATGATTTAAAGTTCCATGTTAAGTTTTTGTGTATTAGTGTAAATTCATCAGATTTTGTACCCGTGATGATCAAAGATATTACGAAGGATAATGAATTGACTATCATATTTTGGCCTTCAATTGTTATGATTTTTCCTTATCGTGAAAAAAAAAAAACAAATTACCTTTGTCATTTTAAATTGTTGCCAGTTTCATAGAAGCTTCCAACAGACTCTTCAGCATATAATACCAACTTTTTTCTTAAAAAGGCAAAACAAAATAGCCACTAACATCGCAGGCCAGATTAGCGACTAAACGAAGTGACGCGCGATATTGCCCACCGCGTTTCCCATAAAGAAATTTTAATGTAATAAGATTTCTTTGTGAGCTGGAAATTCAAAGGCTTTTAGTTTATTATCCCAGGTTATGAAACTACCGTTGGCGTACCGGGGCTTAAACTGTATGAGTTGTTTGGTGCAAAGTGGGAGTTAAAGCGGGAGAAAATCCTGTTATTCTGAAGCTTTTTTTTAAATAGTGAGAGCAGTGAATCTTTGTAATAAGACATGGATGGATGACAAAGAAAGGAATAGGTATAAGGTAAAATTTAAATTATGGATGAAATTTAAAAAGAATACACATTGGGTCGACTCCAAACTATTGGAAATAGGACAAGAGGTAATAGTAAAATGATATATATGACTTTTTTTGAAGTGATGTATCCTATGCTGTATGAAGAATAGCACCGCTGCCTTGGAATACAGGTAGACTGACATCAACATTTTAATGCAGGTTGGAACATGAATACATCTGCTGAGATGACCCTGGAAAAGAAGATTGACACTAGTTTTATAAACAGGTAGTTCACGCGTTTTCAACAGCGGAGGAAATCCACCAGAAATAAACATTTATATTTTGTTTTACTTCAACTTGTAGTTTCCAAAACGCTTTTGATTCTGCCTTATGGCACAGAGGCAACGATCTACGGATTTATTTTGTTCTAGTAAGTACGTGAGTTACACACTATGAAGTGGATTTTACGATTATTTACTTTGTAAGCTTAATTTATATTAAGTTTTTTAACTAATTTAATATACTTAATGTATTAAAAATAACAGGATAATTATTATTTATCATAATTATTACTTAATTTTCATGTAAGTACATACAAAGTGTATTCATAGGTGCGTACTTATTTTTATAATCAATGTTTATGATTCAACACATAAATACATTATGTGTTGAATTTGTAGTTTGAATCCAGGTACTTTTTGTATCTGATGTAGTAAGCGAGTAAGTAACCTTGTTTTTATTGTAAATTGTAAATAGTCTTTTTGGGAATAAATTTACCTTATCAATTAATGCAATCTTGAACAGTACACCCAGATTATTTATTAAAGTTTTACTTCTTTAAAAAATATGTTCAACTAAAATTACTTACAGCACTGCCACCTAGAGGCACTTTATGTGACTAAAATATCAAGTAGTTAGCAATGGCGCTCAGCCATTGTTAGTTCTAGTTAGTAGTAACAGATGGCAGTACGCTTTCAATTCTTCGACCACTATTAATGCTACAAATGAAGCACAATGCAAGATTTAATTATGTAACATCAAATATCCTATGTAAAAAACACATCATATCTAATAAAATAAAATAAACTGTCAACTCTCAGTTTTCGATATCCCGGAAGATGATTTCTAAGATAAATATTTTTTGATACCAGTTTAAAATATCATCTTTTTTTGATTTTCTCTTTCATTTAATGATTAAATAAATATTATTTAGAATAAATTTTAATTTTTTAGATTAAATTAATGTTTTCATTATATAGATATTCAGTAGGTACCATAATCTTAAGTTTAACTCCTTCGCATTTTCTTCGCTTTTCATTGATCTCTACATAAGGTAAGTATAAGTAATCCAAAAGAGGTCATCTCATAGAAACGATTTTCTAAAAAAAAGCTGTGGGAGTTGATCTTGAAAATGCCATCAAACTAATTAATTGCTTTAAAACTGAACCCACGAATTAACTGCCTACATAACATAGAAGCGCCAACAAGGAAATGTTCCCACCTCTTTTTTGTAGCAAGCCACAAGGCTAACTACTGAACGTGAATACCAAACTCACATGACCCGTCCTTGTCTTGAAATTCTTCGATTCAACGGCTCAAACTACGTCATGTCGTGGTGGCCTAGCGGATGGTTAACCGGATTCGTATGCCGATGGTTGCAGGTTCTAACGCAGGCAAGTAGGTCCCAAAGATACTTTCCTTGAGGCACTACTGTCAATTGGTGATGGAAAATATTGTGAGGAAACCTGGATGCTGAAATGGAATCCGAAATTGTTAACTCGTAAAAGAGCAAGCGTGGTGATCAACGCTCGTGCCTTGTCTATATGGGAAGATGCACGAATAGTCAGGGGGCTAAAATGTAACTATCAATATGGTTTGTTACTTGAGAAGAACAACAAATATTATTGACGGTATCCATTTCCAGAAAACAAAATTTGAATTATGGTTTAACCTTGTATTGGAATTGTATAATTCAAGAGTAACACCCCAGGGCTCAAACAATTATAGTCATGTTCCCACACCAGTGGAGAAAGAGTCCTATTGACCTATATATTTTTAGAGAAGACAGCTCAAGGTATGCTGGTACTGTACATTCTCACGCACATTTCAGAGCACTCAATAATCGTGATTGACGGTGTTGTACGTTTGCGATAGCATCTGAATGTCTGTTTGACTGTCGTCACCCTTCACGTGTCGAACATACGAGCAAACTTGTTGGTACTGACAGCTCTAAAGCTTTTAATGCACTCGAGGCATATTTGCTAATGTAGGAAGTGTAAAATCAATTTAGAAGTTAATAGATAGAAAAAGAAGAAAACTTGTGTATGGTTTGTATCGATGTATATTTTTTTTGATATGTTTATGTGCGATCGTAGGAATCTTGGCATCATTTTGGTAGTTTTGGCAAAAAATTCTTATTTAATACAAGTAAGTAACTCATCTAAAGATACGTACTTTTCACCTATTCTGAAACCTGATAGAAAAAGACTTTTTTACTCAAATGAAAATCTCTTGGTCTTTGTCTAAACTTTTGGTAGCTGCTACTAAGTTCACACTTAAATTTCGAAGACCAAAGGCCAAAAGGCCTCTGGTTTTGCTGTCCATAGGCAGGATAGATCACTATATTTTTACTTACCATGAACTAAACCACTAGCCCTTTCGACAGCTAAGGCACAAATCGATAGGTAATAGTTATATATTGAAACGTAACATAAGCTTTTCTGGTGGGAACTTATACATAACAACAGCCTCGGGGTATAAACGAATAATTACAAAAATGATTGCGCTCATTACTTCAAGCATCAGATTCAATCTTATAGACGTGGACGGCGTGAGAAATGTCTTAACTTACAACGAAACAGAATTGTGCTATTTAAGTAAGGTCAGCATAATAAGATAATGATCGTTATATATATAAAAAACTCCAACTTCTACTCGTCAATGACGAATTGCGAAACTAGAATTAAGATAAAAACTATCTGGACGTAATATTTTCACGTAGTTTTGCGTAATAATTTTTTTGGTTGACTTTGTTTTTGAAGTAGAGGGTCATCTCTCTTTAAGGCTTATTTCTTGGTTCAATACTACCATTTTTTATATAAATCCTCTCTACCATTTTAGGTGGGATTTTTTACATATGAGATCTAAGAATTGGCTTTTAAGTAGAATTGATATTGATATCAGTCCCAGTTGCTCCTTGCCTAATCATTTATTTTATCAACTTTTCTTTTATGATAAAGTCTTCGAAAGTTTTAAAGGAGGAGATAAATTCTATCATAATAAATGTTGACAAAATGCCAATGTTTGCAGTTCACAGCTTAGTGCTTAAGGGGAATCCTATCAGATAACGATAGATTAAGATACAAGGGGGCTCTGTACTGCAACAACACTCACTACACTACTTGTAAGTGACGTCATGATTTCAAAGTTATTTGTCAAATATTTCAGCTATGCGGGGCGCACATGGACAGAAGTCGCAAAAACAGAGAGGTTTTTGATGAAGAAAGGGGAGGCATTTGCCCAGCAATGGGATCTAGGATAGGCTAAAAAAATGAGGAAATAGAAGATAATATTTTTCTTCGGTTATTCATTTTATTTTATTTCTTCAAGTTACTAAGCAGGTACTGAATTTTAAGCACTACATAATCATTGTCATGATCATCATAAATTATTTTCCATCTACAAGATTTTAGTCTCAAGATCGCTTCTAGGTACCGCAAAAACCAGTATAAATAAAGCAGTAAGATCATTAAATTAATTGATAATAAATATTCAAATGCTAGCTTTTCTTTGCATTTAAATCCAAAAGCCACTGTAATAAAACAGTTTATCAACGGACTAAAAAACGAAAGTATAAATACTAGTAGATCGGGTAGGTAACCTTGGTAAATAATTGATGGTACCATAAAAAGCTTAGGTGTGTCAGAATGTAACGTTGCTGGCTTTGGAGTTCCGCAAGGAAAAGAGAATGGTCCCATTATGTTTAGTTGACATTTTACTAATATTTGTTTTGGTTTCGAACCGTGACTTTGTCTGTTCTGTGGTTTTATGTTAAGCACTATTTTCGTTTTTATTTATATTTTTATAAAAATAAATTACAATGTCATTAGTGAGTTTCCTTGCAAAAGTTGGTTGGATATATTCGTCTTCCTGTCTTTTTCCCTTTTTAAGGGTATTATAATCTGCTTTATCCGGTCGTATGACATGCATAACAACCTTTCAATCCATGATTCGTAACATATACTTGTTATTTTTATAAATAAGGTAGTCAGCATTAAATTTAACATCTATTAGTAATTTGCTCATCTCATAAATAAATACGCAAACACCATGATCTCAGTACATAGTTTTATAAAAGTCATTGTGTAAATAAAATGTCAGTGACGAGAATGTTCAGAAAATATGCTGCGTAAGGCTAAATAAGTACATGAAGTGATGATGAAAAGTATTGGAGAATGAAATCATGGTATTTCCTTACATTTCGACGAGTTTATGATTTGTGACAAATATGAATGTAGTTTATCTGATGTTGATCGGAATTTAACGTGTTTTAGCGAATGTTTGGATGATAAACGTGCAGAATTTGATTTTTATTTATATCTCGTTCTTGCGTATCGATGGTTTTCTTTAAATCTGACCAGTCTAAAACAGCTAGACGGATTGCTGTTTGACTAGTCTCTATCGTCTTCTGATGGCTTATATATTAGAAAAAGAGAACTTGAAAATCTCTTTTGGTTCAAAAAGTTATTGGTTTGCTACATCAATGATTCTCTAGTTTGGTTTAAGTACCTGTGGATACCAATAGATATCTTCATAAATTATGATTTGTCAATTCATCGGTCATTAATACCTAAGTGGGTATCTCTTCCTATTATTTATTTGTCTTTCATATCTTTTACATTGACACATGTGAAAGTCTTAATGAAACAAATAAATTGTATAATACTTCATTCAACACCTCACATAACTATTTTGACCTCGAAAATAATTATAATCTGCAGTAGATGTGAGAATTGCAATATTAATGATCATTTGTCGAATATTACACAGGAAATCGTTACGTTGTATGTAATTTTAAATCAATTTGAGAATAAAGTCGTTGAGTCAAATAATCTTACTTTTTGTAATGTCTGTCGGTGTTCTTACATTAAAAACATATAATAGTGAAGTAAACGATTTAAGGAAACTAGAATTTATGACTTGATTATTGATTTTTGATGCAAGGTCGTGTATAAAAAATAAAGCATATAATATTTTCTATACATTTAGTATTATGTTCCTAACACTCAGCAGTACAGTTTCACCAAATGTGAGAATAATTATACACTAAAATTGATATTCTGCACTAACTGCATCCGTGACTCAGACAGAATCCTAGCATAAGGTTAGGTTAAATTAAAAACTCGTAAAGCTAAAAATAAAACGACTTTCAAACATTCAAATAACAAAACAGCATCAAACCAAGACAAATCTCAACCCAGCTCACAATTTCAAATCTACTTTTTTTGGAGCACCAAAATTATTCTTTATCCAAATACGCTCGACCTTTGCGTGTCTACTACATACATGCATGACATTGACAAAAAAACTTGTTGAAAAAACGTACGGACTGACAAGACTTCTTTGTATACGTCTAGGCAGTAACCTTCGTTTGTGATGGACGAATTTGGATCCAGTAAAAAACTCTTCGGTGAATTTACCTAACCCAGACTTCTTGGAACTAACTTGATCCTTAGGTAAATGCATTCCAGTTTCATATAATAGCGTCGATATAAAAGTTAGATGCCATAATTTTTAAAGATAAACATCGTGGATCGGTTCGCGTAATTCGAATGTTTGTTCAATCCATTGGGATTCCATTTAATTAATTGGACCTTTTCTAGGGCAGGGAAACCTTTTCGCTCTTGTGAGGGATTTGTGGAAGGAATTTAGAAACCTTGTTAGCTTGGTATTCGTGTTTTCGTATCGTGTGATAATTTTGTCGTCATTAATTTCGATATGTTTATTCTTATGAACACTTTGCATGTTTATAATAAGGTAGGTTATCTGATCTATCTAAAATATGCTCTTAAATCAAAAGTGTCTTTTCAAAGGTTAAGTTTCTGATAAAAATAATATATTCTACCAATTGCGTTAGTTTATTTTAATCTCAATACCAAAGTCTTGGTATGGGAATTTATGATTATGGGAAAATTATTGTAATGTTATTTAAAGGTTATTCATTGGTACTTTTCCGAGTTTTCACAATAACGTTTTAGATTTTTCTATTGTACAGTAATAATTCTTTTGAATATAATTTTTGCATAACTTAAATCTATTACAAGAACAAACAAAGACTAAAATTAAATTGCGCCATCCCACGTTCTTAGTTCGGCGGCCTCTCCTGGCGCTGCTGCTGGAGCTGCGGAGACCCATAAACGGCGAAAGTATAATAACCTAATGGGTAATTATATTTTCGAGCCGTTTGGGGTTGAAACGCTCGGGTCATGGGGTCCGAGTGCACGAAATCTTTTAAAAAACTGTCAAAACGTTTGGTAGACTCTACTCGTGATCAGAGAGCTGGTTTGTTCCTTGCACAGAGAATCGGCATAGCCATTCAACGTGGCAATGCTGCCAGCCTTCTGGGCACGTTTCCCGCCATTGACGATGAGTTTTTTGTAGAGTGTTAGTTTTATTTATTTATATAAGATTTTTGCATTATGTATTTTACATATTTCAATATCGTATGAATCGTACTCTAAATAAATTTTGTGGTTACATGTGCGACATTTATAAGCCTAATTAATATTTAAATTAGTGTTTTATTAATATTTTTACAACTATTTGCTGATTTACATATAAGTATTTTTTTCATTTACTATCATGAATTTTATTTACTAAAGATGATTATGTACAGGAACAAATTACTAAAATAAAAATAAAAAATTGATCTAGTATTTTTGTTTTGATTTTTAATCAATTTAACTGTGTCTTTATATCCTGCTAGTTAATAAATATGTTATATTAAGTAAATCATGGCATTTCTTCCTTCTTTCAATAAATATGGTTTATACCCATAAGAACATAAATGGAGACGTTAAATTACACATTTCAATTTAACTTTAGAGTAACTAAAAAGTTAAAACGTCAAAAATATTTATGTAACAACTATTATAACATCTAATAAATAAAAATCTCGAAGGCTGAACATGGAACCGTGAATTAAAAGAATTCGTTTAAAAATATGATGTATATGAGAAACAGGCATTTAACATACATATACATAATTATGAATAAATCAATTTGCGGTGTTCTGTGTGGTTCGAAGTTTATTAATGTTTCATTACATATAAGCTACTGCCAAGGATGAGAGATGAAAATAATAATAATATTTCTATGACAAGTCAAGATATTGTTATTAATGGTTTTGTTTTAAATCATTCCGTTGTGGGTGCAGTTAGGTCATTTATTTATGGGTATTTTAGGAATATTAATGTTATGAATTTAGAGTATGCATAAATCTATCTTACTTTTCTGAGCAGAAGACTGTGCAGAAAAGTGGTCTACTGATGGATTATGGTGATTTAACTTAACAATGATCATCATCATCATCATCTCCCAAGCCTTTTCCCACACTATGTTGGGGTCGGCTACCAGTCTTACCGGATTCAGCTGAATACCGTATTTTACATGGAGCGACTGCCTATCTGACCTCCACAACCCATTTTACTGGGAAACAGTATCCCATAGTAAGACTGGTTGTCAGAATTGACTTAACGACTGCCAAAGATCAACGTATGACAGTCGGGACCTACGGCTTAACGTGCTATCCGAGGCACGGAGGGGTCTCTGTATGTTATACATGGTCACCCATCCACGGACCAACCGTCGCGAGGCGGCTTTATCTGTATTATCGGTCTAATCGTATGGCTTACATTTAGCCACAAGCTTCTCTAACCCCTTTTTAACTTTAACAATGATAACTTTTTAAAATTATACTAAAGTAACAAAAAGATAAAAATAATATTAACAGAAAAGTCAGTGTTCTTGTCAACGTTTACAACCGATATAAAACAAGCATTTACAATCTATAACAAGTCAAGTGCAATAATTACAGCAATTACATAATCAATTATGATATCAGGTATTTTTACGAGCATTTTTTTATAGCAGTACATTTAAGGGTCTGATTAACTCATAAATCCAACAAAGGCTGAGTTAATGTGACTCCATTATAAAGTGGGTATTATCCTTGCCTCCCACTCTGTAATGCAGGGCTGACTAGCATCTGGCAATTAAGATTATAATTTCGCCTCCTTAAAAAGAGAGAATGCTATTTTTAGTTGTAATTATATAACAAATTTTACTCATAATAATTTTTAACACAATTTAACTTTAAGGTTGATAATTTAGTTGACTAATTGATAGTTTAGTTCGTGTTACCTTAAGTTGTAATATAGCGACTGGTCGACATGTAAAAACGCATTAAAGTATTTTTTATTTACGTTCACGAGATTTGCTAAATTATGTAACAAATGTGTGGTTATAAGTGTGAATGCCAAAAAAACTAACAAATAAAATACTCCAACAAAAATAAAAAAAGAGGAATATTTTGTATTTGTAGGATAGAAGCTCAAATAATGTTATAAGCAATGGTCATAAAGTGTTATGAGCTTGTTTTAATATATGTATGACCCACCTAAGTTCTTATAAATACGGTACGACATATCTGTGTTAAATATTAACACATATCTAATTGGCTTAATGTATCTGGCTTCGAGTTTCTTCATAAAATTTAAATAAATCAATCAACTTAGAATGACACTTAATATTTTAATAACGTTTTTAAATCTTATTTGAATATTATCAAGATGATATTATTTATGAGGACCATAAAAGTAAGGACATCTCATCACTTTTTCCAAGAAGGTTCTGCGTTAATGTATTTTATTTTGTCAAAGGGCGACACTAAATAAATTACTTATTGCAAATTTCCCAGCATTGTTATTCCAAATTGTTTATTTTTATGATAGTGTGTTTGTTTATTTGTTTTAAAGAGAAAATGATGAATGGAAATAAGATCTAACTATGTTGTAAAGTTGAAAAAGGCAGACGCTCTATGCAAAATACAGTATTTAGCTGAATTCAGTGAGGTTAGTTTGGGAAAAAGCAAAATTTTGGAAGAAAAAAAATACTTAGTTACATGAAACATTTATTAGAGTCTATTAATTAAAATCCTTTTACTAGACTTTATGAACTAATGCAAGTATCATGTATGCACGTCATAAGTAACTTAACGGTCTGAACCGCAGCAAAAAGTAGACTAAAACATAATAAAAACTGTAGGAGGTAGTTAAATTTAAGCTGTCACGACTCATACCTGACACAATAACGACTTTAATCGGTATATAAGTAGGTGACAGAGTTAATTTACATAAGTGAATCACCGCCAAATTGCCTGAGATAAAAGTAAGGTAGTGTGAAAAAAAGTGAAGGACACAAAGCCATAATAAATCTGCAAGAGTAGCTATATAAGCCATTGAATGTCCTTCAGGTAGTAATTATAAAAAAAAAAGCAATGGAAATAAAAACACTATTCAAAGAAGAAGATGCGTTACATTCTATTGTCAAAAGTGACATCTCTTTTGATGACCCGATTTTTTATTTCCTGAGATCTTTAAGTACTTGAGCTAGCCAATATGCAGTTTAGTTATCACAATTTAGATGCACTAAAAGGGGCCTAGAGTTTAACAATATTAATAGCTTTATGTAAGGTTCTTCTGCCTAGTTTATTTTAGGGTCAGCTTCCAATCATACTTTAAGTAGAGTTCTAAAAACTCAGGTCTGAAGAGTTTTAGTTCTTAGTTTCATTTAGTCTATAATTCTTCGGCTTAGTTTTTATAATATTGTAAATATTTTAAGTTTAATTCCATTAATAAAGAAATCAATAATTGAAAAAAAAATTAATTGAGTCTGAAGAGCAAAATATTCTATTGATCTTTTACTCAACAGTCAAAACAGTGATTGAGTAAAACGCTTATCCTATGTACGAGCAATTAATCCTAAGATTATGTTAAATGTCGGCAGCCCTAGACAATTAAAGGTGTGAAAATGACATGTGCTATACCGACGTTGGTAATAGACACCTAACCGGCAATTAATTGGGCCCTTATAACAAGGATCGTCATACATATTCAGCTAATGTTATCTGTCACTCAAATCTATTGTTCTACTGACGCAAATTACTCGGCGTAGGACTAAAGTGTGCAGATAGGCAGTAGGCAATAGGCATATTGCTTAGTATAACAGGATGATTTCAAGTTAATGAATATGGAATATCGTTAATTATTGTGTTACATTGTTGTTGGGTAATTAAGCTACCCTTTCTTAATTTGATGCAGTTGATATGAAGTTAAAGCTATTTATGAGAATTTCAGATAAAGTGTCGACTTCAACTTTAGTAATACAAATGATGACAGGCATTTTGTTGCAAGATTTGATCATACATCAAAGTGTCTGCCTTTCGTTATTACGATTCATATCTATCTTAGAGCTATTTTTGTTTTGTAAACAATAATTGTAATCTAAGTTGTACTAACAATATTTAAAATCTAGGACTAAAGGACTGACAGTAAATTTATGAATTTAGAGGGATTTATTCAACAATGGACGAAGCTACCTATTAACATGATCGAATCGTATAATATTAACGTTTTAATACGAAAAAGAACTAAATAGC
Organism: Autographa pulchrina; assembly: GCA_905475315.1. Lineage (NCBI taxonomy): Eukaryota > Metazoa > Arthropoda > Insecta > Lepidoptera > Noctuidae > Autographa > Autographa pulchrina. Next base: position 3,348,276 of record FR997763.1, on the reverse strand, counting down.
TTGTCGTAAAACAGAGCCTTCGGATGCAGAAATAACATTGATTGTTAGTTTTCCATTACTTGCGATATTGTTATATTATGCCACTCGTAAATAATTAATTTATCACTTCAAGTTTACATTAAATAAAGGTGGCAATTAATTTACACAGATATATACCCCAACAAACTATTAGTGTTAAGGTGTTGCTTAGGTTTGCAAAAATAAAACAAATTACTTACTTACTTTAAGGAGGTAATTTTTTTTTACTTTTATAGCAGTTTAAAACGTAATTGAAAATAACCCATTTATTTTCAAAGAGTATTTATGTTAACCTAAGTGTACATACATAAATTGTTCAAAAATATTTCAAATATTTCACAACAAATTCTAATATAATTAGTACGTCCAAAAACATCGGATATCATCGCTGATGATACAAATTACTTCTATAAACACGTTTCGTTTGTCGTTCAAGGAAATCTTGTCATTTTCTCAACATGTTTGACACATTAACACTTTTTATTTCGATGACCTTGACCTCTAAAGTCAAACATGTCTATTTACTATATTTAGTTACGATGTCATGTTAGATAACTGTTAAGTAGTCTTGTTATTTTTTTTTTAGAGTCTTAATTGCTACTGTTATTTAATTTTGTCGCAATACTCTTTGAGGTTTAAGTTTATATTTCCGAATACTTAGCTGCTCTTTGAATTTATTACCCTTAAGTCGATTGTTTCTGTAATAAGTAACGTAATTTACGTAAATAATATCTGATCTCTTAACCTCCTTAGCTAATAAACTGTTTTTAATAGTATTGTAGCAACTATTTTAACTAAAAAGAAGTAAAATCTAAAATCATTATTCTATTTTTTTACACCACCTCTTCGTCAATGACAGTCATATACATTACAAATAAACTTAGTTTTACTTTTTAACCTCAAAGTACCAGTCGACCCGTTCTAGATTTATGAAATTACTAACCCGAATTTGTTTTATGTTTGTGGCAGAAGATTAAACCAACTGCCTCGTTGGCCTTGTGGCGCTAAGCGCGACTGCTACGCTGGAGGTCTTGGGTTCGATTCCCAAGTCGACCAAGGTGTTATTGGGTTTTTCTATGAAATTCTCAGTAGCAGGTCGGAGTTTGGATTTGTGCCCGGTTAGTGGCAATAGGCTCGCCCCCCATTACATGGGACCTAAACATACCGGCGGACTGTGGGTGTACATTGGTACACCTCTGCCTAACCCTTCGGGGAAACAGGCGTGATCGTATGTTTTTTTTATGTTTATTAAACCAACTAAAATCACCTAAAACCTAAAAACCATTATATTCTAAAATACCAACAGTAAGTACATAAATAAACGTTAGTTCATAATCTACGGGTATGTGCGGATGATGAGAAAACAACTCGCATCGAAGGTTACATGTTAGTTGACCTTCTAGAGGCATTTGTGATTAGACCCGCTAATCAAAGTTTCTAAACAATGTCTTCGTTCTTGTGTTTGTTATTTTGCAATGTTTGTTTAAGAATTTTGAGGTTTATTGTTATGGTTAAAATGTGTGAGGATAGGAATAAAGAGTATGAATGCAACATTAATATGCAGAGTTTAAGAATTATATAGGTTTCAAGTCGTGGTGGCCTACCGTTTCAATGAACGGATTTGTATGCACAAGGTTGCAGGTTCGAACCCAGGCAAGTACCAATGTGGCTTTTTCAAAGTTATATGTACTTTCTTAATTATTCTAAGACACTACTGACAAACGGTGAAGGAAAACATCGTGAGGAACCCTGGATTCCAAAATTTGGTATCTGAAATCGCCAATCCCGCAGAGAGCAAGTCCCGTGGTGGTCAATGCCCGTGCCTTCTCTATATGGGAAGAGGCCTGTGCCCAGCAGTGGGACGTTAATAGGCTGGATTATTATTATATTATAGGTTTCAAGGTGTCGCTAGCTCTGAGGTCCCGGGTTCGATCCCCGGACGGGTCAATGTAGAAAAACACGTCTACATTGTTTCGGGTCTGGGTGTTGGTGGTACCTTTGTTGTATTGTATCTGAATTCCGAAACACAAGTGCTTTTAGCTACTTACTTTGGGTTCAGAACAATGTATGTGATGTTGTCCGCTTTTATTTGTTTATTGATCTAACCTATTAACTTTTAAATATTAAACGCGAACGATGCGATTGACAACTCGGGATGTATGAACTAGATTCGTATATACTACATACTAATAAAATCCGCACAAGCGATCTATGCTCGTTTTTTCTCTGTATGAGAAGAGTTCTATGCCCAGCATTGGGACATGTAAATATAAGTGTATTAATCAAGACAGTTTAATAGTTGAATTGTTGGTATCAGTTAATTTCATATTAGGACTTATTTTGAATTCGTAACTAAGTATTAAACTAAACCAATAAGAAAAAAAAAACTGTTAATTTATAATTGACTATAACACTTTATAATTAAAGCAATTATATGTAAAAGCACTTAAGACAATATTATAAGCTACCGTCGTCGTTGTAGAAAGAGATAGTGCGGCCTTTTGTATAGCTCTATCCCTCTCTATAACTACCTATATATTTATAGCCTATATATATAAAGTTTAATTTATAATATAACTTAAGAGGTGTTTGTTGATTTATTTTCATAACAGTTAATTAAAAGCTTATTCTCGGTACGTGTTTAATAAGAAATATTACTCAATATAATCTAAAATATCAATTAAGAAATATAATTTAATTAAATGGATAATAAATCTTATAGATCATCAAAACTCTTTCACTTAGAGTAATTCATTTAGATTTTATAGATTTAGCATTTAATACCGAAATTTATTTAGTTATTAAGTCCGAAGGCCCCTGTAAACTTTTAGTAATGGAGAACTTTATTAAAGTAATATAATAAGAGTAAAAGAATATCAAAAAATAAATAAATAAAAAATAAAACGTTAGTTATTAGAAAAACGTTTATTTATTTTAAAATTTATTGATATAATCTATCTTTAGGCAAGTGTTGTACCTACTTGTTTTTTAGTATAGAAAATAAGCTGTTTAGTACTACATAAATCTTTTAATTAAAAAATATATATTCTATAAATAAATAAAATAAATAATAAATAAATGCGGACAACATCACATACATTGCTCTGAACCCAAAGTAAGTTGCTAAAGCACTTGTGTTATGGAATTCAGAAACAACGAAGGTACCACAAACACCCAGACCCGGGACAATGTAGAAAAGTGGTTTTCTACATTGACCCGTCCGGGGATCGAACCCGAGACCTCAGAGCTGGCGACACCTTGAAAACCGGTGCGTACACCACTCGACCACGGAGGTCGTCAAGATGTTAAACCAACGTCTATGCTAAACCAACAACACTTTAAGATGGAAAAGTTTGTTAATAACAGCATTAATGATCATAAATAGTCTAATTACATCAATTGATTAAGTAACTAGTATCACCATTAATTGACACTGCATTGTTGTTACTATTGTTGTTTTTTACTAATCATTCTAATTGCTTTTACAGTTTTGTTTAATTTCCATCGACTTAGTATTCTGTACAGGGTGTCCCAGAAAGTAGTGAAGAAAGAAGAAAGAAAAACGGTCATTTGCGACAAATGCGACACATAAAAAAATACAAAAAACACGAAAAAATTAAATATACATTTGTGCAAAACGGCCAACGCTCAGCATATGAAGAGGTTCATGCTAAAACCAAAGCCTCAGCGCTGGGTTTTGGCGACGGCCAGCGTTCACGTTATGTAGCATGGTAGATTCCCAGGGTCACTTAGGTTCGAATTTTGATTAAAGTTTAGTGATATTGTTTAGATGGTATTAAAAAATCTTTTATGATAAGTAAAGGTTAATAGCTAGGCAGGCGTGCAATTGAAGAGGCCTATGTCCAGCAGCGGACTGCTATAGGCTGAGGTATTCTAAATAGGTACAAATTAGTTGCAAATAAAGGCTGCTAAAACATGGAAAGATGTTACTATTGAATTACAACAAATCAATCAATCAATGTTATTAAATAATTTAAAATGTTAATAGTGACATTGATTGGATCAAATCAAAGTGACTTCCATAGCGCAACAAATCAGCATAACATTTCACCAATCCTTTCTAACTTTTTGAGATTCACGTAACAATAACCTACATAATTGATTATATATAAATTAAAAAGGGACCGACTTCAATGAACATTTATATGGGACCACCCCTGAGGTACATAGGCGACAGCAAAAATATTTTTTGTAATTGAAACTTATAGACGGAGTTATCGCGTATCAAACATACAACAAAAAAACATGTCGTTGTATAGAGAACCTTCTCTTTTAGAACTTGTTGCGAGCAGACGTGTTATTTTTTGTGTTTTGCCATCTTAATATATATGTTTATTTGGAGTGAGTTAGCCTTGATTGAAACTCGGTACCTCTCTTACTATCTTGCGGGGATTCCCATATAAAGCCAGCGCCATATTGGAAGTTGTATTGCGCTGTCCTGCTCCTGCGCCGGTGAGTGAAGACAATATTATACAATTTTTGAAACATTCGAAAAGTCACCTGGTCCTCGCTGGGATTTGAACCGGCGACTCGCTGCGTGCTGCGTCCGCGGGTCGTTTCCGTTGCCACCAGACCAACAACAAGTGAGAGCCGCGCATCGAAATAGGTGACTTCTATCTACTCATTGTCGTCACATCGTTGGGAACTCGATAAGTAATTTGAAAAGCATAATGCTCCGATCACCAAACAATAAGTGTCAATCTAATCCAGACCTTCCTAGTGTCTCAGCGCCTGTAGAAAATGTAACTCAACGAAAACGGAAACAGCCGGAATCGGAGTTTGCAGACGCCATCATTAGGCTTTCTCACGATCTTAACAAAAAGCTCGATGATTGGCGAGGAGACTTAGATTGCGTCATATCCAAAATATCCGAAAATGTTAATAATATCAAGGTTGAGCTTTCGGCTATAACTCAGGTTACATCAGAAATAAAAAATGAGTTAAACATCCTGCGTTCTGATCACGTCAACCTTGAAAAAAAGGTATGTAACCTGGAATCGAAGAACCTCGTTGTAGCTGAGGAGGTAGCTAAAATTCGGAGTTCCCTTGAGTATACCATGAACCAACAGGTCGATCTCGTGAGTCAGATAAAATCAGTTTGCGACAAAACAAAGAACACAACAATCTTAGAAAATTTGGTAACTGGTCTGGAAGCTAAGATCGACTCCCTTGAACAGCAAGCTCGGCAGTGTAACCTGGAGATATGCAATGTCCCAGAAAAGCGCAACGAAAACTTGTTGAACCTTATAGATGAAATAAGCTCTAAAACTAAATTTTCCCTGGATCGAAAAGATATTCTTAGCATACACAGAGTACCACATGCACATAAAGAAAGTAAAACACCAAAGAACATTATTGTGAAGCTGAGCTCACGAATATTAAGAGATAACTTCTTAAGCGCGTTTCGCTTAGCGAAGGGACTCAACACCGACCAACTGGGCTTTACTGGTAATCCTAATAAGGTATACATGCATGAACACTTAACGCTAAAGAAGAAAGAATTATTTCGCCTATGTAAAAGCGCAGCCGCCAAAAACAATTTTAAATACGTATGGGTTAAGCACGCCACAATCCTTGTGCGAGAGATTGAGTCAGAGCCATCTATTGCCATTCGTTCACTCGAAGATATTGCTAAGATTAAGCCTACCAAACCCACAAGTCCTAATAAAAACTAACCCTACATATACTTTACTCTTACATTTTAAAATCACGAGCGTTATGGAGATTTTTGTTGTACGAAATTTATTCTGCATAACCAGTCAGTTTCCTTTTCTTGAGATAATTGCACTACATGTTACTCTAATGTTAACGACACGTATATTAGTAATACATACTCAACATTTACAGTGCTATTTTAATTTTAATTTTAATGCTCATTGTGCACAGTCGCGTCTGTACTTACGCAATAATGATGATACAATTGGTTCTACCTTATACATTACATACGCTCTGGGCTTTAGTCTCTTTGCATACCAGCACAAACGGAACTTGACCTCTAAAGTTATACTGTTAAAATTTAGTCTCTATTGTGTTGGATAACGTTACAGTTTACTACCAGAACTGTAGGGGGCTTCGGTCAAAATTACATACTTTATTTATGAATATACTTTCGTACTGCTATGATATAATTATACTAACGGAGACATGGTTAATACCCCAAATATTCGATAGTGAATTCATTGATGATAGGTACACAGTTTACAGATGTGACCGAAACCGGGAAGCAACGAATAAAAAAGATGGAGGCGGAGTTCTCATTGCCATTTTAAAAAGGCTACGGTCATCGACTGTAGCGCAAGATCCTTGTATAAGCTCTCTCGTGGAAAGTGTTTTCATTCAGCTTCACGGTCCCGGAAAAAACAAGTATCTTATTTCTGCAGTTTACATTCCACCCAAAACTTCTGAAGACGTTTACCTTGCTCATTTTGAAACTATACAGCACTTAATCGATAACTTTTGTTTTAATAATTTTTATTTGTTCGGTGATTACAACTTACCGGATATAGATTGGCTTCCTACAATAACTTACGATGGTAATACGGCACTAACTTGTCTCAACGGTGGCAGGTTATCTAGTGGTAGGCATATGGATAATTTCCTGTCTCTTCTTAACGCTTACCAGTTTAACTCTATTCCGAATATTAGGGGGAAAATTCTGGATTTGCTCGTTAGTAATAAAGATTGCCCTTCATATATACCACCGAGTTTACTGGTTCCGCCTGATGATTACCATCCTCCTTTTTGTGCTACTATCAAGTACGAATCATCCTCACATGCCCTTAGACTTCCCAAAATAATTAAATATAACTACTATAAAGCTAACTATGATCTTATAAACAAGGAAATAATTAAAATAGATTGGAATGAGCTTTTACATGGGTTGTCAGCAGCGGAGTGTGTCAATATATTTTATGATTTTGTTTTTGGAGCTATAAAAAAACATACCCCTAAGACAAATCCCCGCTCGACTAAATTTCCCGTGTGGTTCTCCAAATCCTTAATTCGTATGTTTAGACATAAAAACAGAGCCTGGGTAAAATGGAAAACCTACCAGAATATTTCAGATTATGAGCAGTTTTCTCTTTATAGGCGCAGATTTGAGATAGCATCCAGGAAGCAATTTAATAACTACATTGATTCTACAGAGGATAATATTAAGAAAAATATAAAATACTTGTGGAGTTACATCTCGAATCGCAAGGGCAATGCCAGTATTCCATCCACAATGTTTTATAATAATCAAAATTCAAATAATCCAGAAGAAATCTGCAATATGTTTGTCGATTTCTTTCATTCTGTATATGAGGGTTCTACTTTTAACATTGACACATGGTCACCCCCTGAAGAAAGTAATGAACATTTCACTCATATCACAAATATTAGGTTTAGTGCTCAAAATATCCTAAATTCATTAAAAGCCTTGGATTCCTCCAAAGGTCCGGGACCAGACAGCCTACCCCCTTACTTTCTCAAAATGACTGCAAATAGTGTGTACATACCTCTCCACATTATATTCAACCGATGTTTGTCGGAAGGCACTTTTCCGGATGTATGGAAAAGAGCGAACATAACTCCCGTATATAAAACCGGATCGAAACAAAATGTTGAAAATTACCGCCCTATATCCATTTTGTCTGCTTTGTCGAAGCTTTTTGAAAGACTTGTCTATAATGAGATACACGAGACCATTTACAAAATTATTATAGAACAACAACACGGATTTATAAAAAGAAAATCAACTACTACAAATTTACTAATTTACACAGATTATTTATTTAACAATATGGATCTACAGGTTCAAGTTGATACAATTTATACAGACTTCCAAAAAGCTTTCGACAAGGTAGACCATGAATTATTACTAATGAAAATAGCATTTAACGGTATTCGCGGTGATTTACTTCGCTGGTTCTCGTCTTACGTTACAAAGAGAACTCAAAAAGTTGTTATACGAGGTTTCCACTCTACTACTGTAAATGTGACTTCTGGCGTACCCCAAGGATCGATTTTAGGCCCTCTTCTGTTCATCTTATTCATTAATGACATTGATGTTTGCTTCAAATACTCAAAATTCTTACTATATGCCGATGACTTGAAAATTTTCAAACCCATAAAGAACCATTCAGACTGTCAACAGTTACAAGAAGATCTAGACCGTTTTTCAGAATATAGCACTAAAAATAAGCTTCACTTAAATATTTCAAAATGCTCCACAATCTCATTCACAAAAAATAAAAATATAATATCACACAAATATAACTTAAATAAAAAAGGCCTATCAAAAGTTGCATCCGTTAGAGATCTGGGCGTGTTGCTTGACGACAAATTGCATCTTGATCAGCATATTCATAATATAATTAGTAGCGCCTACCGTATGTATGGTTTTGTGATGAGGGCTACAACAGATTTTAAACGTGCCAGCAGTTTTATGCATCTTTACAAGTCATTGGTAAGATCTCAACTTGAATACGCTGTGGTTGTGTGGAACCCTCATTATAACAAATATGTAGAAAGCCTAGAAAAAGTCCAGCGTAAATTCTTAAAATCAGTGCAGTATCGATGTCACCGAAACCTCCTATCATACAAGGATTTGCTTAAAAAATATAATGTAATGAGTCTCAAGTCCAGAAGATTATATCTTGAAGCGATGTTTCTGTATGATGTGTGTAATCACAGATACGACTGTTCAGACATAGCTAATCGAATACACTACTTTGTTCCTAGAACCGTCACAAGACGAGAGGTGCGCGCACGCCCATTTTTTGCGGTCTCTTTCTGTCGAACCAATGCTGGAGTCCGCGCACCCCTGCGTCGTATTAGTGATAATTATAATAAATTGTTCACTGAATTGGACATATTTGCAATGCCGGCTAATAAGTTTCGTAACTGCCTGATTAAAACCATAAAAAGCCTGTAAACTTGTTCAGTTAGGCAAATAATTGTTTATTTCTTGTATGTATTTACTTTGCTCGATACCTAATAATCTTTTTAGTATGCTGTGGATAACGGTGTGAGTTGCATATTTGTATTATGTATTTGTTATGTAAGTTAGTCTATAAGATCTAATATGTAACTGTTTGTTAGTCCCAAATAAATAAATAAATAAATAAACCTCTTCTTTTTGTAGTCGGTTAAAAAGTCGTAGGTTTTTACTAGAATTAATAATATGCAAATGATGGAAACCGGATACCCATCCCCCTCCCCCCCACTTCTCAGTCATTAGATGATACGCAAATGGCCATTGTTATACTTAATTGTCTAATTGCTCTTTTCTCGTGTCATAACTTTCAATGTACGGAAGCCGAAGTAATTGTATGCACATTTGCATATCATTAATTCAATTCTTTGTTACTATGATAGAAATCGAGGTACAAGGTCGCGTAATAACATTAATTGTAGTACAGAGTGCTCAAAGGATTTCTTCATTATGTTTTCATTTGATTCGAGGCAATGGAAAATGCCCTAACGTCCGAGAATCCTCGGTTCTGTTTCAGTTGAGGTAGGTCCGTGATTGGTGGAGAGAAGAACACGGTACATGACATCGCAAAACTCTGAACGTTCACTTTTACCGCGACTTTCATGTGTAATGTGTACGTCACATGTTACGTCAAATCTTTTGCTAAATAACGTTGTTATTGGTAGTTTATTTGCATAACTGTTTTATTTACAGTATTTCTGTATTTCTAAGTCATGCGATGTTTACTTTGAATATTTGTTAAAGAACGATTACGAATGTCATCATATTTCAAACTTCGTTACTTAATAATTCATGTCAAATAAGTAAAATGTATACTTAAAAAACATGTCAGTTAAAAATATTGTAGGTAAAGTAAAAATTATGGTAAGAAGATTAAACGGCGCAATATATTTGGCTATCATCACTTTATAAAATTAAATGTTATATAAATACACTTGACATAACTGTTGTGAAATTAAGACATTTGTCATAGATTTAAAATATTTGCTTTTTTATAACAATAATAACTGGTTTTTAATGGACTCGCAAACGCAGGTATTATTCAATGTTCACCGCACAATATGTGGACGCAAACAATCCTAATCCTAATCCTAATCCTAACTAATATTATAAATGCGAAAGTAACTCTGTCTGTCTGTCTGTCTGTCTGTCTGTCTGTCTGTCTGTCTTTGCTTCACGCCTAAACTACTGAACCGATTTGTGTAAAATTTGGTACAGACATAGTTTGGAACTTGAGAAAGGACATAGGATAGTTTTTATTACAAAAATAAAATAAAAAATAAAATTTATTCCGGACATACAGCGCCATCTATTGGTCAAGCGTCGGCATCAATTCAGTACTGAAAATTCATCGAAAATCGAAAAATGTAAATAAATAGTAAAAAGGTATGAAAATCCTAATCCTTATCCTAATCCTAATCCTAACTTCCTAACTAATATTATAAATGCGAAAGTAACTCTGTCTGTCTGTCTGTCTGTCTTTGCTTCACGCCTAAACTACTGAACCGATTTGTATGAAATTTGGTACAGACATAGTTTGGAACTTGAGAAAGGACATAGGATAGTTTTTATTACAAAAATAAAATAAAAAATAAAATTTATTCCGGACATACAGCGCCATCTATTGGTCAAGCGTCAGCATCAATTCAGTACTGAAAATTCATCGAAAAATGTAAATAAATAGTAAAAAGGTATAAAAATATAATATAATAAAACTTTTAGTACAAAGAAAATGCTCTAACGGAGTATGGATAATTCTATTAGTAAATATTATTATGTCGAGTTGGTGATCGCGCAATGGTGTCGATCGTTACACGAGTTCGGTTCATGTTACCTATTGTTTTAATTCATCGGAAAAAAGTAAATAAATAGTAAAAAGGTATGAAAAAAATAATATCAATATAATAAAACTTTTAGTACAAAGAAAATGCCCGAACGGAGTATAGATAAATAATCCGAGTTGTCACTATGCTCGATAGATGGCGTTGGGATCGAAATAGATCGCGCTATGGTTTCGTTACATTATGTTGATTTTTGAAGAGTTCCCTAGAATATCTTCCACATTTCATTTTTGAAGAGATCCGCGAGATCGGGAACTATGTGGGTAAAACCAAAAATCTGCCGGAAGTCACTATTCCACGCGAACGAAGTCGCGGGCAAAAGCTAGTATTTTATAACGTTAAAATATATTAATGCTGCTATTTATCTCGATAATAGCTGTATTGACAGTTGAGCATAATTTGCAATATAATTGGCTGCGAGTAAATTTCTCAACATCGAATTTATTTGAGCCCTGCAGATACTTGGTTATTAAATTGAAGACAGATATGTGACAGGTTTTCCAATTTAAAACTGGTTGTCTTTTGTTTTATTGGATCAACGTGAGAGGCTCTACTTTTTAATACAAAAGCGAGCTCTATTTTTCTATTTACTGTTATAACTTTTAAGTTAAATAAAGTAAGTAAATTACAAGGACACAGAACAGTTCATCAAAAAGGCCCACGCCAAGTAGTGGGATTACAAGGGCTATGCATAACGATAATAAAGCAAGAAGAAGAGGCCAAAGCATTATTGAAACTCCAATTTAACACAAAATATATTTTACTTATAAAAAGTTAGAAGAGGTATTATACCTAAGTTAGAGCAAAAACTAAAACCATACAGCCAATACATATTATTATGTACTATATTTTACGCTAAATCAGTAAAAATGTATGTAACGTAGAGTATATTACTTACGCTTTTTTAATACAGATGAGGTGGTTTTTTTTTTCTTTTTTTGCCGCTTAACTTAAAATTCACCTTCTAAATATGCACTTTTATGAGTTGTTATCCAGATTGCAATAACAAAGCATACCTATCCAAGATCGACGCATGACATTTCAAATTAACTAGATCCAAAACCTGTATTTTTTGCCTATTACTAATATGGAAGTTTAATGATGCTGTATAAAACAGAAATAAAAATATGATTTATAGAGAAAGGAGGTATGATTAAGGCGCGTCTACATTGCAACGAACAGAAGTATGCTTGATATTCGAGGTACATAGCCAGCTGTGAATATGATCTTAAAAAACAGCCATACATTGAATTTATGATGGTGGCAGATCATAAAACATATACATACTATAACATATACAGTCACGAGCAAAAACATTTATACACACTCCAATTTTTAATTAATTTTTACTTCTTTACTATTACTTTTTAGGGTTCCGTACCCAAAGGGTAAAACCCTATTACTAAGACTCCGCTGTCTGTCTGTCCGTCTGTCTGTCTCCAGGCTGTATCTCATAAACCGTGATAGCTAGAAAGCTGAAATTTTCACAAATGATGTATTTCCGTTGCCGCTATAACAACAAATACTAAAAACCACATAAAATGAATATTTAAGGGGGGGCTCTCATACGACGGTGGTACGGAACCCTTCGTGCGCGAGTCCGACTCGCACTTGGCCAGTTTTTTTTAATACTATCAATCTATGATATTGAAAAACGTTTAAGAGGAAATTATTGAAAGCAGTTACTTAATCATCTACAACAATGTACAATAATGCACATATTTTTATTTTTTAGTTTCAACACAAAGATCTCGCTAAAGTTTTACAATTTTGTTATGTGTATGTATACATATTTTTGCTCGTGACTGTACCTGTAGCATATACTGATAAATGTTCAGTGGTGTAGACAAGGTATACATAATGCATCGACGAATTAACGGGAGGTCAAACGAGCCATTCATCATTCGCAAACATAGCTCAACCATTTTATGAAGAGCTAGCATTTGCTGTTGTTAATTGTTGCAGAGTATAGGTACATTAAGATAATTCTGGTAGGTACTAGCTGAAAATGAGAAAATGTTTATTGTACAATAGGAGCATATTATTTTAATAATATAATAGATTTTTTACATGTAACCGCATAACTAATATCATTAACGTTAAAATAAGTATTATTTTTTTGCGTAGGATTATATACCTAAATAGTTTAAAAAAAAATATTTATTTACATAGACAGCATTGGGATAGGCATTTTTTTTTTGGTAGTGATCTTTGCATTTAGCTTGAGTGAAGGCTTTGACTGCTTCACCGGATTTTATGTTTATTTAATTTATTAAGAACTATTTCATTCAGGAGTAGTTGAGTCCTCGTTTTTTTTTTTAAATGACCTAAAACTTTTGCATTTTAGTTGAGTCAGAAGTTCTCTTTAGTCAAATAAAATACCATTATTCTTAACTAGATTCAAACATACTTCGAATACATCAAATACTAGTATGAATCTCTACATATTATAATGTAGAGCTCAAGTAACACTAGTTGAAATTCCTAGCTCCGTTGAAAAGTATGATGATAATTACTAGCAGCAAATCTCTTCCTGCCAAAAATAAGCAAGGTAAAGTAATTAATTAACAAGTAGTTAGCTAGTTTTATTTGGATACTTTTTGCTAGCCAATTATCATCCTATGTTATTCGTTAATTAGACAATCCGAGCTTAAACAATAACTGGGAAGTCACTTAAAGAACTTTAATTGGATATTACTGGTTTTCTTGGGAATGTTTGGTATTTACTATTTTTAATAATTATTATTCATAATTTTAAGATTAATTTTTAATAAGTTTCATGTTTATTTCAAGTTACAACTTCGTCAAATAAATACAAAGGCGTTAAATACCATAGTACCCTTTTCTTCTTCTATTTATTGCGGCTAAATTATAGAGACAATAATAATAATAATATTTCGGACAACTCACACATGGTTATCTGATCCCAAGCTAAGCAGAGCTTGTGTTATGGTAACCAGACAACTAAAAAACATACTTATATATTTCTAAATAATTATGTACATACATATTATAGATACATTACACCCAGACACAGAACAAATGATCGTGCTCATCACACAAAGATTTGTCCTGAGTGGGAATCGAACCCACGACCTCCGGTATAGCAGTCAGGGTCACTAACCACTAGACCAACAGGTCCGTCGTCCGCCGTCAATAACACAAAGTTTGAAAAATCTCCAATAATTAAATGGAAAAAAAATTGCGTCGATTCGCCAACGATATCATTCGTTGAGAACGTCTGATAAAAAAAAAATAACGATGCACCTACATAATTATTCACAGTATCGAAAAACATCTCAGATGAAACAAATATTTCCCTCCACAGATCTTTATAAGATGGCTAAGTTAACAACCTACTGCACTTGATACATCTTAGCTAACAAACTTAACGTTTAATCATCTATATTAAAATTAATTCACTTATTTCCGACCAAGAAACCACATGCCACATCCCTTATTCATGAGAACCAACAAAAGGTGTTCGAAACAAATGCACATATTAAAAAGCTAATTTAAAAACATACCTAATTCTAGTTAAGCTTAATTAATCTGATTCGCAATTAACAAGAGATCGATAATTACTAAATCCAATTTGAATCGAAGGTGGTTGAAATAAGCCGACCTTAGACAAGCAATTACTATAAATTATGTCACTTAAGTTGCAGATGAAAGTCGGTACACTGCAACAGTTAACACTAATAATTATATTATAATTAGTTGGTGTGCGTGTCTTTAAGTTTGTTCATTTAATAGATAAAGATTTTTTGAAATAATAATGAAAAAAAAATATGATAACTAAGTCACGGTTTTGCTACACGACGAAGTTATCATACGACTTTATGATTTAATTAAAAGATTTGGTCACATAGAATTTGAAAGTTGGATCTTTGACTCGAGAAGAAGAAGAAGATGATGATTTTGTTTTCAATTATACAACAAAAACGTCTAATTCTGTCTTAATTTTAAACCTCTATTTTACAAGCACTTTTCTCCAAACAATTAATATACCAACTGAAAAAAAAATCCTTTTTCCATTCACAAAAAAAAAACATATTCAACAACGACTTATCAAAATAAAATGACAATATGAACACAGTCAGATAAACAGTGGAACAGCAGGTTTGTCACCCCTGAATACCGTTCGCAGTCTACGCTGTAATATAAAAACTGTGAACGGCGATCAATCGTGGTTCAAGATCAAGGCAGGCTTCCCACGGCTGAGAACACCTGTGTCCTGTGAGGACCGTAATGTATGTACTAATGAATAATGTGCGGGCTTATGTTTGAGACTGTTTTGTTAATTGGTTATTGAGTGTATATTTAATTTTGTGATTGGTTGGGAAGGTGTCCGATACATTTTTGATGTGTCATGCAAATATTATTTGAAATGTCTAGTTAATTGTAAAATTTGTGATGAATTTGATTTGATGATGATTAATGATAGATTGAATTTCAATATATTTATAAAGTCAGAATCAGTATCTTTCGTGTCTATCTAATTTTGACCAGTATGTCTATTCTGTTAATAATTTCGGTGACAGGTGAAAGTGAAGTGACAATAAAGCTCACTTCAAAAGTGAACCCAATTGGCCTTGATTTAGAATTCAAATTCGAGAAATAATTTCGGTGACAGGTGAGAGTGAAGTGACAATAAAGCTCACTTCAAAAGTGAACCCAATTGGCCTTGATTTAGAATTCAAATTCGAGAATACGTATTTGACATCTCACTGCGGATTCCGCTGTCGAGACATGAAAATAATGTTACAGAATAGCAAGGCTGATAACTGCTAGAAAAAACTTAGACTACATTCTTACATGATAAACGCAGGTATAATAGGTTAAGTTTAACCTAAAAACCATTTAAAGAGGAAAATACAAAAAAGGTATACACCAAAGACAACCAAGTCTTTACATAAAAATCCACATTTAAACATCAAACCATACAAAATATTGATCCCCCAGCTACCAGAAAACTGAAGAATTAAAAGTCGCATCGAATTGCATCGTACGAACAATAAAGATAGCAAGCCAGTGAAGGCAACAGAATTAACTGCAATTATAAGAACAGTATAGCTAGGACCAGCCCAGCCAGTATTATAACGGTACATTCTCTCGATGCAGCGGAAACTGAAATGGGGTGTGGTTTAAGTTGTAATTTCTAGATGTTTTCTATTTTTAATGGGACTTACTTTAGTTTTAAAATTTAATATGTAGATAGGTATAATTAGATTGTATTCAAAACAATGCATGTACTTTCACACTTACCTGAACTGACTTTATGACTGGCTTTAATTGAAAATTTAAATCACTCATAAAAAACCAGATAATAAAATAATAATAATAATAATAATAAATGCGGACAACATCACATACATTGCTCTGAACCCAAAGTAAGTTGCTAAAGCACCTTGTGTTATGGAATTCAGAAACAACGAAGGTACCACAAACACCCAGACCCGGGACAATGTAGAAAAGTGGTTTTCTACATTGACCCGTCCGGGAATCGAACCCGGGACCTCAGAGCTGGCGACACCTTGAAAACCGGTGCGTACGCCACTCGACCACGGAGGTCGTCGTAATAAAAATTGTGTATTTATTTCTCTACGAATGAATTAATTTACTTAACAAATCGTGACGAACTGCTAGGAGACCTCGAAAGATTTCTCTAAAGAAGGCTTTAGTATGCCTTAAAACTTAAACTAGGTGCAAGAAAAAAATGAGGAAAACCTATTTGGGTCGGTCAAGGCACATAAATATGTACCCTTATTTCTAAATATGTTACTTCTAATGTTAAAAAAAGTTCTGAAGAAAATGGCCGAGTAAAAGTTTGTCGCTATCATCAATCTCTTTCAACTTGGACCACAACGTAAAAGCTTGTGCAAAAACTAGATTTTGTCACGCAAGCGGCCATTAAAGCTTTGGAACGGATATGATGGCGTTACCCGACTTTAATTGGGTTCCTTCATTTCTTCTTTTACTAAACCGCCAGCAATTTCTGTTATAAGCAAGCTTATCGATACATACGTATCTCGGTATTCGAACCATATTAAATACATTCTGTTTGTGTTGCTGATTAAAATTAGGGTTGTAGTCGATGAAAAATTTCGGATATCGATGTATGAAAATGTTGGTACCGGTTTCGGTTATAAATTCTGATATGTATTTCTTTTGGGTTATTTGGTAGTTTTAGATACCGATATAAGATTATTTTAAGACGATTTATAGGCTCGATTGACTGAAATCTGTTAAAACGTGTTTCGTCTTGTGATTGTACAGCTGTCCGAAATTGTATTATTCCTTTGTCTCAGAGATTATTAGAAACTTTTACTATAGATTTCGGTTAAGATTACTCCTTCATAACATCCCTGATTAAAATTAAATATGTTAATTAAAGACCGAACAGTTCCAATATGGAGTAGCGGTGCAAGATAAAAATTAAATGTGTATTTGTGTATGTACATAATTGTGTTTGTATCATGTTTATCTAGTTAGTCTTCGGTATTAAAGGGCTTGCCGATAATTTTATTTTATAGCCGTAGATAATTAGTTATATTTTTTATCATTATTTTTCAAGTATGAATTATCTGTAACTTTTAGACTTTCAGAATTCTGTTCAATAAATTTTACCGATTTAAGCAGCCTTATAGCTTAAAAACAAGATATTTTTTAAATGACGTTCTCACTAACATTTTGTCTGATTTTTCTCAGTTAGCTTTGTATAATATGTAGTACATAATAATTAATGTAGCTATTACGCATTTCATTTTAAATGATATACCTACCTAGATTGATATAAACGAGTTCTGTGCTTGCAATTTGGTAACTATAAGAGTATAATAACATAATGTATCTAAGTATAAATTTTGATAAATTGTGACATTTAACAGTTAACTTACGGTGATGACTTCAATGATGTTTATCGTTGATTTATAAACAAATTACATTTTATTTATATCATTCTGTTTTTGGAGAACATGTTCATCAAGATAATTTATGGTTTGCGGGGATTTTACTTCAATGACTTGAAGTATTTATTTGACTAAAAATACTTTAAGATCTACAGTCCTCTTTTTCAAGATGCATGCTGTTCACGACTTACGCGCGTAGTACCTCTAATTTACCTCTATTTATCAGAAAAAATACTTAAAAAAATAATGTGTCAGGATTAGGCATTGACTGTTATAGAAATTGAAACTAAGCGTTCTTGCTGACTTTGCTGCCAAGAGAAAGAGAATATGCCTACGGCTATACCAATCGTTCCTCTACATTTTTTTTCTGCCATTTTTGTCTCACCACTGGCCAAATACCTCTCCTCCATTCTTACATTAAGAATTCAGAAAGGTTTGTAGGTACCACCAATGAGCCTCACGTAGTTTGTTTAAAAATCATGTTTTTTTTTATATATATTTCAACAACATGGATCAAAGTTCAAAGCAGGCATTTGAATTTCGAATGAAATATTTTTTTAATTGACTGTCAATTTAAGTTTTTTAATTATATAATCCTTCTTGTTTCCGTGTGGCCAGCTTGTAAATAATATTTTAATTTTCACCTTCGTATCCATTTTTTTTATGGTTAATTACTCTGTGTAGTTTTAATTTGTTTCCTTGTAAAGTTTGGTGTTAAATTAAACTTTTTGCTGGACAATTTTCCATGTTATGAAATTATCTTGTTTTCTTAATAAAACGAAAAATACCTGTTAACATTCATTTACTTAATTATATATCTACTAATCACTTTTTACATCAAAATTCTTCTTGCGACTAAATTTTGTGAAAAAATCTTATTAATATTATAATCCATTATCCTTCATTATAATGTAGTCACAAATAATTTTCAATCAGCTCTTTATAACAAAACCTTTTAAGGCGATTTTCTTAAAGCGTTCAACTTTGAGCCATTAAGAATAACTATATATTAATATACTGACCACAGACGATAAATGCATCTACAATAAATAGCTATCGCGTAAGCATCCAATAAGCTTGTATTAATTTATTTTTAACTTTTTTTATAGGCTGTGACCATTGCACCGCATCCTGTTGAGACCGTTATTCACACAGATGTATAAAACCTTTTTACTATTCGAATAGATCGTCAATATTGAAAATGTTTGTTTACCACACAATTTTAAGTTTGTCTTTATTAATTATGAAAGCATAAGGACAATATTCATTTATTTAATAATATACGAGTTATTTCAGACAGAATTGTTGCCTGGAAGAGATGGCCGGAAATAGCGGTTTTGTTTCTGTTTATTTACGGCAAAGAATAAATAAATAAAAACACTGCAATTGAAGTTGTATTCACCAGGGTGGACTTTAATTTGCACCTTTTTTTTTAACTTTTTTTGTATTTATTGCAGCACCTCTTAAACTTTAATTTGAGTGTACATGGACGCAAATAAAGCCCAGCCAAATCAATCCAAAACATATTTATAAACATCTATTTTTATCCTGAAAACACCGCATCCATTTCCACATACATCCACGTCCTTATCATCCCTGAAAACCAGATTGCCAAGATCTCTTTTATCCGCCCTTAATTACACCACGACTTGTAGCGTACACCTGTCGATTACATTTTTTTTTATTTTCCATTTCATGGGAAAAGTATCGTGACACCTGTTAGCGAGTAACCAGTAAAAAATATCGTAAAAAAATATCATATTCATACCGCGTAAACTTTTCTATTATGCTTTTGTGTTAATACGGTGTTGAATTGAGAACAGTAACAGGTAATATATTAGGTTTGAAAATGTAATATTATTTTGTGATATTTTTTAGTATTTTTTGTAATATCGTTTTTTATTTATTATGTGCCAGTTTTTCAACTATGTGGGTATTATGTTAACAATTACCTGAGATATTCAACCTTTTTAGTACTTTTGTTAAAAATAGGTTTTGAAGTATTTACATAATAGTATAAGATCTCGTTAAGAACGACCTTCACCGAGATGCTTATTTAATTAAACGTATTTTATATTTAATTTAATATGTCAATAAATATAATGCATATGGGTTGCCTAGCAAATTTCAGTCCAGAGTATATTTAATTAATAATTAAAAAATAAAATATTTTTTTAAACATTTCACCGGTGTGATTATTAGATAAATTCTATACCAATCGAAAGTATGAAGCCCATAGAATAAGGCCCATAGGGTTGCCATAGTATCTACGAGTCTATAGTTGTGACCGGAAAAGAATAGGCAACCTAACGTTTGCTTATTCTATGGGCTTCATACTTTCGATTGGTATAGAATTTATCTAATAATCATACCGGTGAAATGTTATTTTTTTTTTTTTTTTTAATTTTTAATTAAATGTACTCTGGACTGAAATTTGCTAGGCAACCCATATGCATTATGTTTATTGACATATTAAATTAAATATAAAATACGTTTCATTAAATAAGCATCTCGGTGAAGGTCGGTCTTAACGGGATCTTAGACTATAATATATTATAATAATAGGTAGTCATTAAGTATTTCAAAAATAATATACAAAAACCTATAAGTTACAGTGTGAAATTCATAAATCGGTATAGCATCCTATAAACTTTGATCTTCTATGAAATTTACTATTTTGTGTTTGTAATTACATAAATGATTAAATAAATATCACGAAAGACTTCCCAATTTCAACTAAACTTCAAAAGCTTAAGAAACAGAAGCACACCTCTATAAAAGAATCAGTAATAGGGATTCAAAATTAGTATCTGTAACTCCCTATGCAAGACACAAGACCTTCACCATTTATAATATTCTGATCTCCAAACTCCCTTAATTCTTTCACATACTCAACTATCTTTTTTCTTTTTACCGGTATCTTTTTCTTTTATCTTTAAATAGTATCAGAGTCACGTTCACCAGTAAGTGATCAGAGTAATCGATCCGCTTCTTAAGATAATATCATCGCACATTGTTTCTTTTGAAGAATTAAAAATACATTAACAGATTAGCGATTATAAATTCCAATTACGCTTAAGTAATAAAGGGATGGAAATATTTGCAATAATTTTAATTATCTTTTAGATTACGTTAATAATTTTATATTTTAATATTTTGCTAATAAATTTTGTGAGAGATGGCAAATTATTTTTATTGTATGCCGACTTTTAAGTAGTTGTTTTGTGTCCTATTCATTACCCAGAGATCTTGTGATTAGCTTTTTAATGCATCTTTTTGTTTTTTTTGGATCTAGTAACTCATAACTTAGAGATGCCGAAAATATTTTCTATATCCGAATATATTGTTTTTGGTTGAAACCATTGGTCCGTGTGGTCCAGACCCCACGAACTGGACTGGCTTTCACCTTGTTCAGAGGAAAAGAATTGTGGAAATGCCGCCTTAAGTTTGGGTACACTTTTAAGTCGTCAGCGATGTGATTATATCGTATTAGGTTTTATTTAGTTTTTAAGTTTTTTTTTTTATATGTTATGTACGTAAATTCGTTACAAGTTATCTTTATTAGAATAAAGTACTTAGTATGATATGCATATATTTTTTTATCTAATGAGCAAAGTTGTTAGCACCGGACAACATTATGTGACACCTCTGTCTATCCTTCTAAGGAAAACAGTCGTATCGATACCACCATAACTCTAACAAGGTGAAGAAAACGTCAGTTTCCATCATCACAAAATAAAACATAAACATCTGTACAATCATTAAAAATATGACACAAATAAAAAAAAAGAAAACTCCAAGAAAAAATATCCAAGCCATATATCAATATACAATGAAAAAGAAAATAAAACTGTCTACTTTAATAAAAAGTTTTTCTGCGATAATTTTTCTTTTTCTCCGCCTGTCCGCACCTTATATGGTTTAATGCTTGAAGCAAAGGTGGTGGTACCACGTGGTATAAAGGTGTTCTAAGCAAACACTGGTTATGAGGCCGGAGTTCAATGATCAGCCAATGAAACGTGCGATAAATTATACTGACTTGGAGATCCGTGGGATAGTTGTAAAGTGGTACTGTACGTAGAACATGGGTTTTGTGTGATGAAATGGTCGTAAATTATACTTATTGTAACATAAAATAAACATAAATAGCATCAGCTACTTTTTGGATATAATAATAATAATACTCCGGGACAACTCACACACGGTTATCTGATCCCTAGCTAAGCAGAGCTTGTGTTATGGTAACCAGACAACTGATAAACATACTTATATATTTCTAAATACATACATATTATAGATAAATTACACCCAGACAACCAGAACAAATGATCATGCTCATCACACAAACATTTGTCCTGGGTGGGAATCGAACCCACGGCCTCCGGTATAGCAGTCAGGGTCACTAACCACTAGACCAACAGGCCCGTCAGGATATACAGTACAGTTCAATCTCAAGCTTGATGATGGGTAATTATTTACGAACAAAACCCAGTAAGATTATACATATATATACGTAACTAGGCCTCAGGCTTTAACGTGAATTTAAAGGGTTTTAACTTGAATTACAAAATCAAGAAAGTGCAATTTGGATCACATGAAAATTTTAATAAGGTGCCTGAAAATGAAGACGGAAAATGTAGGACCGATTAAAAAGCTGTGCTTCAAAATTAAAGAAGATCAACTTATTGATAATTTACTGATGTATAAAAGATAATGATGATGACAGTTCATGCCTCAAACCCAGTTTGCATAAGATTATCTCAGTGTATCAATTTACACTAGTAGGCAATTAATAGTTTTAATTGCTATATAGCTCTACAACTTATTACTTTCACTCGTCTTTACAAAATTGAAAGCGAACGAAGTTTCCTGTCGTATTTTCCATGAGAGAAAACTGAAAAGTCATTTGTATAGGTAGAAAGATTTTAGAGCAATTCAAGTAAAAGAGGGTAGATATATTGTAAAATAGCAAAAGTTAATGTTGCTGAGAAAATAATATTTACTTAATTGATTTTTTTTTATTTAATTGTAAATTGGCGCTTAATAAGCATGGTCAATACATATTAAACATCTTTTTTTTACATTTTAGGACTCCTTCTCCTTTTGGTCGTCATAGATAATTATATCCGTCAAATCTCAACCAGCTTTTAGTTAGCTACTTGGACATAAACTAAAATTTAACAACATATCAGTCTTGCTTTTGATTACCCAAACCTTAGTCCTAGACAGTACAATAAACTATAAAGTATCACTTTACCAACACGATTATCCAAATCTAAGAATAATGGCCTCTATATAAAGACATGGGTATCTAAGGTTTCAAAAGCAGTACTTTCGTGAGTCGTGAGCATACGATAAAGTATCCAAAACCACATAAGGAGTTGAGATAGCATGATAAGTTAGAAAGAGAGGAACGATGTTACGAAAAAGGCTAGGTTTGTTTGGTCACATTGGGTGAAAATATTATTTATGTTAGCTTCAAATTATCCTTCTACAGTAAGTTTTATTGTTCTTTAAAAAGTAAATATTTTTTCGAGTATTTTTAAGAATCTTAGGCATTTTCAAGCTAATGTAAATAAGAAAAATCAGGGCACTATGAAAAAAAAATTGAGGAAAATTAAATTTTTTATTTTTTTTATCTGTGGTTGCCAGCTCACTATTGAGTAAGTATGGTTGGAAAAACCTTTGCACAATAGTGATAGAATCATAGACCTTAAACATAAATAATATTTATGGTGAACCCCATCTTCAGCTTACACATTATAAATTGCTAAGCAGTATATTAAGCACTGCTTACATTGTACATGTACATGTGAACTGCCTCGTTGGCCTAGTGGTGCTAAGTGCGACTGCTGAGCTAATCTAAAGCTAAGCTAAGCTAAGCGCGAGCGCTGAGGTCTTGGGTTCGATTCCCAAGTCGACCAAGGTGTTATTGGGTTTTTCTATGAAATTCTCAGTAGCAGGTCGGAGTTTGGATTTGTGCCCGGTTAGTGGCAATAGGCTCGCCCCCTATTACATGGGACCTAAACATACCGGCGAACTGTGGGTGTACGTTGGTACACCTCTGCATAACCCTTCGGGGATACAGGCGTGATGGTATGTTATGTTATGCTTACATTGTAATGATACTAAATTATAACTATACAGAACCAATAACGTTGTGTGCTGTGGTCATATCAATTTTATTTTCGCTAGTTGGCCGGAACCGCAGATGGTCAGTGCATCACATCCGGTGACATCGGAGCACGATTGACAACCTTCATTGATGGGTTAGGGTGGGGCTTGGGAGGGTAGCGGAGCGGGGAGCGATTTATAAATATACTGTTTTTAAATAACTTTACGTGTTACGCATTTTATTATTTGTAGCATATAGGGGTTTTTTATTTTAGCATTAAAAGTGATTGTAACTCGGGTTTTTTAGAAAAGAATACTATTGCCACAATATAAATTAATATCATCGAATACCTAATGATCCGATAAAAGCTACAACTTTTTTAAAAAAAATATTCAAAACAAAATAAATCACCAATTAAGTGCTCAAATCATAATTTATAAACTAAATTCAAAATTTAAAAGTTTTAGTTTAGATAATATCGTTTTAAATAGGGTTGCAATTTATTACTATTATAATTTTTGTAAGGGTCAACTCGCTATCGCTTCCACAATGTGCACCACCCTACCCTTTTAACAAGCGACTAAGCTTAATAAAACTAAAACAACAGTTCGCAACACTAATTACAGAGTCTAGGTGTCCTGACCAATATGGCTATGAACACCTGTCCCATCCCTAGACTAGTTATCTATTAAAAACCATATTAGTGTTATCGAATAACAGGTATTATCGAGTAATAGCTACGGTAGCTAGAGCTGTGAATTTAATTTGTTTAAATCATTTAGGACCATATTTTATATTAAAATGAGCTATTTAAAATTGTACTTTTCAGCAATGCAGGCATTTTCATAGTATATTGTTGAGCTATTAATAATAAAATTCTACTTTTTAGGTTTTACGAAATCTTGTAATTTTAACCGATTTATGATTTTAATAAAAAAAATATTTAAATGTATTGATACATGACATATATTTATACAGTTTTTATATTTTTATGTAGATTATTATTGAAGTTTCTAGTATTACATTATACTCAGCACTCTACAGTCTAAAAAACAAAACAGAAGGCTTAAAACTAGTCAAGTCTGCACCCACAGCTCAAACAAGCCGATATATTATTTATTAAATAAACAAACACCTGTCAACAGAAGCGACGAAATAATATTTCAGTCTCAAATTTAAAACATAAAATACAGTGTAATATTTTATTTATATTTATCACATATTATTTAAAGCCAACACTGGTAACAAGTACCTAAAACAGAGAATTTATACTCGTGTTGTTCCAATAAAGTTGTACACCATTTTTAATGGTTGTATCACAAACTTAAATGTATCGTGTGCAATTTGTACTAGCTCATAAATTGTATTGTAGGCTTACAATTATTTATATCTTAACCCACCCGATAACTACGCATATGGTACGAATAGTAATTGAAAAGCAAATTCAAAATTTTACGACCTGATAAGATTGGACTGACAAGGGTTGGGTGTAAGCTCATGGCACAATTATTTTGTTCTTGATTCTTTTGTTTTTGATATCGGTAAAAGGGAATTAGCTTCTTTGATACCGAGTCATCGTCGCCCAAGATTGGAAATATAATAATAATAATAATATTCCGGGACAACTCACACACGGTTATCTGATCCCAAGCTAAGCAGAGCTTGTGTTATGGTAACCAGACAACTGATAAACATAGGTACTTATATATTTCTAAATACATACATATTATAGATAAATTACACCCAGACAATATAAATTTTGTTTCAAGAGACTTATTATAAGAAAGTAAAGGAAGTAAGTTCTTAAAGTTTAAGATCAATTAGTTTTCAGTTCAGCTTATTTTCTTTTGACTCTGGCAAAATACACTAACAAAATTTAATGCATAGATTAAAGAAAGGAGATTTTTTTTTTTGGTAGGTATCTGCAAAGATCTCTACCTAGTTAGCCTGAGCGCAGGCTTTGACTGCTTCATCGGACTTTAGAAAGGAGATTTAACTCATTACGGTTCAAAGTAATTATCTGACAGTTTTTTTATGACAAAATAAGTGATCAAACTTCTGAAACACATAATCTGAGATATAAAGACTAAAATGAAATCCCGTTATAAGAGAAACTTAGTCTACAGCAAATAATAAAAATAACATTAATATTCTTAAAAGGCAAGCGACAAACTTCTCACGGTTAGCTGTCGCGGCGACACAACGATTCAATAAGACAGTTAAAACTACATAAAAATAAAAACTGGCCAAGTGCGAGTCGGACTCGCGCACGAAGGGTTCCGTACCACCGTCGTATGAGAGCCCCCCTTAAATATTCATTTTATGTGGTTTTTAGTATTTTTTGTTATAGCGGCAACGGAAATACATCATTTGTGAAAATTTCAGCTTTCTAGCTATCACGGTTTATGAGATACAGCCTGGAGACAGACAGACGGACAGACAGACAGCGGAGTCTTAGTAATAGGGTCCCGTTTTACCCTTTGGGTACGGAACCCTAAAAACGCATACATTCCTTCTTTCATCGCAAAACAAAATACGAATAATAATCTGTACGAGCATTCATATAGGTTTTAATGATAGCGGGCAAACGTAAAATGTAGATAGGTATCGGACAACCCGTTTCCCTGACTTAAGTGTCAGTGTAGACGAACCTCAATACCACATATGACCACATTTATATTTAATATAATTGTATAAGAAACTTTTTTACTTTAGGGTTCAGAAAATTAAAAAAGTTTATAAAAATACTAAATCTGGAATCTACCTATGTCATTGCTTTGTTAAAGATACATTTTTTCAGACATTATACTTATTTCTTTTCCGGTAAAAGGTGCGCATGCGAGAGTAATACTAGCTAATCAATATAAATAACTAAAGACAAAATAAGTCAAGTCTGTTGTTGCCTAAAAGTGGTGACTACATTATAAGTACCTACCACGAATAAAATCATAGCAGTCCGTCTACACTCACTCTAACCGACTACAGTTTGACATTTACTCGAAGGGACGTACTTTTTTATTTACAAGCGGAGAAATGATCCCGGGCTATTTCCTTCGACTGCGAAATGCGACCTTGGTAGGACGCCGAACCACAGTACAACAACTTTTTCTACTAAATAAAGAAACCTATACTAAAGCCAATCTGGAAAGAGAATTAAACGTTATTACTAATTACGCAATTATCAACTTTGACAACATGTGTTTAAGTTCATTTTAGAATGACAAATATTACCGAAAAGGGCCTAAAAGTAATTTGAATGTGATGGAAACTGAACTGTTAGTCATTGAATTAAGGTTCATAATCCCAAAGCACGGTCATTATTTCTTTAAAGTGGCTGATATATAGGGAACGCTCAATTAAAATTCGCGCTTATGTATGGATACGGTCATGTAATTATGCTGTAGAGGTTTTACTCTCTTTTGTATAAACACACTTTATTTTCTTGTCAATTACACGCGTATAGCAGGGGTATTGAATAGTCACTGGAACTGAACTTGGAATAATTTTGTAATTAACAGATTATTCGAGATGATATCAAAACTTATCGTGTGCAGATCTTGGTTTTATAACGTCGAATATATTAACAATATATGCTATTAAAACTAGTACACTAGAACAGCCTTTAGTGGTAAATATAATAAAAATATATAAACATAGAACTTTATTCGTCATAACATACGTATTATGACAGTGTATAATATTAATTAGCAATTTTGTGTTTATTCAATACAATATTGCCATCGCTCGCCCAGCCAAAATTATCATGACACACTACATACGTCAATAAACAGCTAATATTTATTTCAGCTCCTGTTTAAGTCATAAAATTATTTTCTTAATTATACAGAATACTTAATTACCATTGAACTAGACGCTTTGAACAATTATGTTAAACTTATAATGCCACTTGGTTGGTTCGCTTAATCATCAATTATTTATAACAGCCGGTAACCGTAATCAATTCGTCTTCTTTTTCTCATTTAAAACTTTTATCTTATAAAATGATAATTATTAATAACCCTTAATTAATATTGAATGGTCAGCTTGTGGCGTTATTTACATAAATAAGGACTATTTACATAGTTGATCGTTGACAAAACGAATAAGAGTTTGCTCGCGTTCTTTTTTTGTTTTTCTACATTAATGATAAATTATGGTATATGTCTATAATTATCAAAATGAACGGTAAGTAGGACCTTGAAACGAGAAATGATCAGTCACTATACCTACTTATTTTTACTGCAGGCTATTTGTCTTAACTGCAAAACAATGATGGCTTAAATAAATTACAATTATTCAAATCAATATCGGTCAATGAAATCTATTAAAATTACTTTTATTTTATTAAAATATTTGGCAACTATACAAACCAAAATATATTTTATAAATTAACATATTATAAAGATTCACCTTGCTTTTTAAATATGTATAAAAAGTAAAAAACTGTGTTATGGCAATGTAAACACCCACACTGATTAAGATGCTTCTTTTTTCATCACCCACGCAAAAATTTCGACGCTCGTTGAACTTTTAAAATTTATATTTATTTACTTAATTTATAAACAAAATAAGTCCGCGATTTTAGTCCACTTTTAATTTCCTGCAAAACGAGTTAAACAAAAATGTATCACATTTTTTACTGCAATCAGAAAGCAATTTATCTAGCTAATAATCAATCAAAAATTCTGCCTTCATTACAAAAAGGTGAACCAGATAGTTGAATATATGAATGTTTAAAATCATTATCATCGTCAAAAGATTTACAACATGCATTCAGTATTTTATGTTAATTATTTTATTGGTGCACTAGTGTTGGCTACCTAGTTTTTTTCTAACATGATTTGAAATGAGTTATATATAGGTGGTGGCCTAGCGGTTCAATGAACGGATTTGTATGCACGAGGTTGCGATTCGAACCCGGGCAAGTACCCATGTAGGTTTTCAAAGTTATATGTACTTTCTTAATTATTCTAAGACACTTCTGATAAACGGTGAAGGAAAACATCGTGAGGACACCTGGATTCCAAAATTGGAATCTGAAATCGCCAATCCGCAATTGAGCAAGCGCGGTGATCAATGCTCGTGCCTTCTCTTTATGGGAAAAGGCCTGTGCCCAGCAGTGGGACGTTTATAAGCTGGAATTATTATTATTATAAATAGGTACAGTAGGTTGTTTGAGTAAATGCTCGATAGTTAGGTAAAAAAATTCTTAAATATAACAAGCAATACAGCATGGATTCGCTTCGTCTTTATTTTCCATTTCTTCATTAATTTTACTATTAATTTGATAACTAGTCAATTTACTTTCTGATCTGTGTTGTCCGACTGCTCTTACATTACAATCATCCCGACTTCTTAACCAACTTCTAAAAAGGAGGAGGAACTCAATTCGACTGTATTTTCTTTATGTTTGTTAACTCAGAACTTTCGACTATGTGAACCGACTTTGATTTTTTTTTTTCATTTGAAAGCTGGTGCTTCCCGTGTGGTCCCATTTCAATTGGTCCACTTTTGACAGTGGT
Organism: Autographa pulchrina; assembly: GCA_905475315.1. Classification (NCBI taxonomy): domain Eukaryota; kingdom Metazoa; phylum Arthropoda; class Insecta; order Lepidoptera; family Noctuidae; genus Autographa; species Autographa pulchrina. Next base: position 3,318,871 of record FR997763.1, on the reverse strand, counting down.
ATCCATAAGAAAACCATGTAAGTCTTACGTGATTTTGAAGTCGGTTTTTTTTTGTTAGTTTTATGTTTTATAATATTGACACATTGTTAAACCACACAACATTTAATTGCATAATAAAACCCAATGATATAGACAATATTATAAAAATAATCTAATTCCGTCTTGCTTATTTTAGCCATAATACCGATATAAATGTCGACAACCTCATCCTAACGTAAATGTATGTAAAATAACTTTACTATGCACCACTGCACTAACACCTTATAGGCCTGAAGCCTGGTGTACAAAGAAACTGTTAAAAAATATTATAAACTTGTATGTTTTCCAATTAACAAATGTCCTACATTTAATACTAGCGCTTACACGTTACTTCGTCCGCGTCAAATTCAACATTATTAGGTTAAATTTTTTATCCTAATTTGATTTTGTTATCCATTTATTTATTTTTGTAGGGAACCTTTATCTTTTTTGCTGAAGTAGAAAAATAACTAGATGTAAGTTACTACATATACCTAACATTAATTATCTGCCCCTGAAAATCCTGGTAGAATTGGTACAACCTAGCCTAGCTACAGCATTTTAAAGCTAATTCTGGACAAATGGACAGGAAAAAAACTTGCCATTTTATAACATCAAAATATTACTACATACGCATATGTGCAATAAGTCAAAAAAATATATTTTAATACTACAAACATACACTTCAATTCCATTCATATAAATATAGATAACCTATATGAAGTTAAACTGCAATGATTAGAGTTTTTGTTTATTCTATGATCATACTTAACTAAGGACATTAGCCATTTATGGTAGATGCAGCTATTTTTATAATTTCATAGCGATCAGAGCCTCGTTGACTTTGATCGGTCGTGACACCTGTCTTGATTATCTATGAACATAGAGTATAAATAAAACTATGGAGTGCGAGTATCGACAAAAGCCAATTGCGGAAAACGTTAGCACACATTTGGCTGTATGTTGCACATTCGCGTACTTATTTAAGTCATTTTCCGTGTAACGACGGACGTTTGTTTTGGAATATGAATGGTTCCAACATTATAAGGCTAATATTATGGTTTGAGGCAGTTTTATAAAAAATTGCGCGCTCTATTTTGATACTATTTGTTCCACGAAACTAGTTCACACTAATGCTCATGGTTCATACTCTATATGGACACTCTGTAGTTTTTATATCTTTGCTCTTAGTCTATGAACTACCTTAAAGTAAATGTAGTGAGCATATTCGCATATGCTTATTTGCTTAATGGCTTAAAATGGATACAGAGAAACGTAAATGAAGCAGTTAGTTTTGTATTAAGGGTTCTAAGCACATTTTTTATTAAAGCTGCATTGTGCAAGCCCTTTTGATTAGCTCGGAAAACCTTTTAGTAGTCTATTTACAGTTTTCGGTTTTTGTACTAATATTTAACATGTCAATAGTGTACAAAGTGTATATTGGCCGTATTTGAAACTTCTGAGAACAATGAAAATCGTAATGGATGTCAGAAATTCCTCAGGAAACAGTTTTTTTTTTTTAATTTTCTTTCTTACAACTTTTCTTAGATATTTCAACTTTTCCTAGATATTAATACTCTGACTTTATAGTGGCTTCTTGACTACTACTAGATTCGAATAAAATAAAGTGTCTACTCATGTGACATTCTCCATAGGTATAGGCAGTTTCAATTTTTCAATTTTCAGTGTCAGAAAATTCGTGAGAATGCTTGCTGAGAGGATGCTGCAAGCTAAGTTTTCCCTCAAGATTTTAATATTAGAAAATGAATTATGACCGTTACGAATTACTATTGTCTTTTTTAATTATTAATCTAACAAAGACAGCTGATAATAATAAAGTTTTTCCTTTAATGGCTAAATACTTTATCCTTACGTTACGTACCATTAAGCTACATTATCTTAACGTCGTCATGTCAGCAAATGAAAATTTAATTACCAATTAAACATAAATACTGGTATCATACTCATTGAAGCGCAACAAAATATATTTTGCGTAAAATAATGTAGAAGTGACGTATATATATAAAAGCTAGTATGTGAGTGTCTGTTCGTCTGTTGTGTAGTAGGTATAAAGATGTACAAAATAATTCATTATTAGTTATCGTCATCTAATTATTCCTTTGATGATTGTTGCTCAATTTTTCTTTAAATCTTTGTAATAAGCTAATAACAGAAAAAAAAAATTCTTTTAGTATTTTCTTTTTTTGTCTTCGAATTAGTGCACAATGTTGTTTTAGTATAATTTTTGTTAGGTCTATATATTATGGCAGAAAATATACAGCACTTGAAGAGACCAATACAAAAATACACAACAATAACTTTTATAACTGTAAAACAGCCTATGACTAAAATTCAAGAAAACTTTTCACCAAGTTTTCCACAAGCAAACCAATAAACAAAACATAGTGTCACATACAGGTGCACACATGAGTCTAAGCGAGTTAGAACTAAAAATAGTCCCGCAGATGCGCCAAAGATGCACCTAAGGCTTGAAAAGGTCACTTGTTATTTACATAACAAACTATGCACATAATACCTAATATTTAATCTCCAAGCGGCATATTTTGCTTCTAATTAAACGTTGAATAAATTAATCTTGATGTAATTAAAGGTATATTTATCGCTTCCTACGCTCGCGTGCGTTATGTAAAACGGGCTGGTTATCGTAAATATGACGTTATAATTTTTCATAGTAACTTGTCGTGAAAACGTTTTAATAAATTGTAGATATTTATTAAAACGTTTATATATATATGTCGTGGTGGCCTAGCGGTTCAATGAACGGATTTGTATGCACAAGGTTGCAGGTTCGAACCCAGGCAAGTACCAATGTGGCTTTTTCAAAGTTATATGACACTTCTGACTAACGGTGAAGGAAAACATCGTGAGGAAGCCTGGATTCCAAAATTTGGGATCTGAATTCGCCAATCCGCGGAGAGCAAGCGTGGTGATCAATGCTCGTGCCTTCTCTATATGAGAAGAGACGTCCCACTGTTGGGCACAGGCCCAGCAGTGGGACGTTTATAGGCTGGATTATTATATTATATTATATTATATTATAGATATTTGTTCATTTGAAAGATATAGTAGGTACCTTGAATATAATGTATATAATAGATGCATTTACTGTCAGTGGTAAAATAACTTATATATTTTCTCAACTGGCGTCCATGAGTTTTTTAACTAGATTTGTATGCCACAAAATGAATGTTTAAAACCAGGGGTAATTTTTTAAATTTATATTTTTTCTCTTGTTTTTAAGTCACTATCATCATTTTATCAAAACATAGGCTTTTCTTTTTTATTGTTATCACAAAAAGCTTCGCCCATCTAAAGACTTCAATCATTATAATATCATTAAGCATTTCCTTTTCAAATACAATTCCAATTTACATGGACTGATATGGAAGTGTGCTTGTATAATTGCAATAACCCTCATTATTACATGGAACTAATTATCTAACTAACATGGGTGTGGAGCCTCACACCTCTGTCTACCCTTTCTTGGAATAGGTACAGGTGTAATTGTACGTATAAAAACTAGTACCAAGCAATTATGTTATAGAATTTTCATTTTTTTCTTATACTACTTAGGTAATTTATAACAAGGGAAGGTATGTATATTTGGCGGGTAGCAAACAGTGCTTAGGTTAGTCTTCCAAAGTTTGAAACAGAGGTTTTGGCTCATAATAATACAGTGACACTACTTTATTTTTGTTTAGAAGAGATTTTTATTTAGATGTCTACTGCAGTTAGTCCGAGCGTAGCCGTTGACTGTTTCACCGGAGTAAAAGGGTGATACTTTCCTGGGCGTGCATAAGATTGCGACCACAAAGGCGGACTACTGCTTTAAATTAACTTCAATTCATTACCGGCTTTTGCACTTTCTTCACTTTGTTTTCAACTTAAAAACATACTTAATTGTTTATCAACATATCCAATAATTTCCACATGAGCACATTTCAATACTGATTTATATTTTACTTTAAGCGCTATCTCTTTTTACAAAGACATTAATAATATACTATCAATACAAATCGACAGATAATAATTTAATCAGAAGGTCTTGTGCTAATGGTGGAAAACTGTTTAATTATGCATGATAACACCAGTTAATTAATCAAGCCAGTTACGTCCAACATATTGATTCATTCAATTCATATTATTCTGAATATATTATGAATATTAACGGTTATGAATAGAACTATTTATACATTGATTAGTGACTACTCTATATTTTAAAATGCTCCGTGTCATTCTTGTTCTATAAACGGCGCGGCGTGAATGATTGATCTTTCTAAACGGAATAATTTTATTAATAGGAAAAAAAATGATTTTACAAAAGGTTATGTTTTACATAGTAATTAATGGTAATTGTAAGGAAATTTAAATAATGTGGACAGCGTTACTTAACTGCCAAGTTTTTTTTATAATTATAATATCATTTTGGTTAAACAGAGGTTAATGTGTAAACATATTTCTTAAATTAGTAATGATTTACTTTTCGACACCAAACCAACTTAATAATTTAGTTATAATATATCAAATTAAAACCTAAGCCACAGTGACTATAATTCGCGTGGGAAGATATCAAATTCAACTACTTTTTTGTTTTATTATATAATAACGTACATATTAAAAAATATCCAAATTTAGTATGGTAAGGTTAAAACAATTAGCAAATATTAAATATCAAGTTTATATCATAAACTTTTAATTTAGTTTATGAATATAAATATAAATTTTATCTCAAATAATTATACTTAATTGTCAAACGTAAATAGCACATGTTAAACCATACCTATTCATCATTCATATTTGACGGGCCTGTTGGTCTAGTGGTTAGTGACCCTGACTGCTATACCGAAGGTCGTGGGTTCGATTCCCGCCCAGGACAAATGTTGTGTGATGAGCATGATCATTTGTTCTGGTGTCTGGGTGTAATTTATCTATAATATGTATGTATTTAAAAATATATAAGTATGTTTATCAGTTGTCTGGTTACCATAACACAAGCTCTGCTTAGCTTGGGATCAGATAACCGTGTGTGAGTTGTCCCGGATTATTATTATTATTATATTATTATTCAATACCTTATATACATACATTTTTACTTTTATTAATTAGTAAATATCATTAAAGAAAATATTTATGTAAATAAATACGTTACTATTAAATAAGCAACTTAAACAAGTAAAGAGCATTTTTTTTAAACCTTGAATTAACTTTGTCCTAGATATCTGAAGCTTTCTTATCAAAAGTCTTTAAAAAAACTGGCCAAGTGCGAGTCGGACTCGCGCACGAAGGGTTCCGTACCACCGTCGTATGAGAGCCCCCCTTAAATATTCATTTTATGTGGTTTTTAGTATTTAGGCAACGGAAGTACGTAATTTGTGAAAATTTCAGCTTTCTAGCTATCACGGTTTATGAGATACAGCCTGGAGACAGGCAGACGGACAGACAGACAGCGGAGTCTTAGTAATAGGGTCCCGTTTTACCCTTTGGGTACGGAACCCTAAAAACAGCTTATAAGATATTTAATATAATAAATAAGTATAAAGCCTGATATAAAAAGCTTATAAACGATATTTTAGATAAATAAATAAATGTAAAACCTAATTTAATAAGCGTTGCTTTTCCACGCAGTCTGGTGTATGCAAATCAGTGTTTAAATGTCACTTGCAAGATTACTTGAAAAGGGTGAGGACCCAGATGCAAAGTTATCACAAGTAACTGTTATTACCGATACAAATCTACTAAATGTACACACGTTTTATAATAGGTATACTATATTTTATCAGTTTGGTAGAATTATGAAAAAGGATAGGTAAGAAAATTGGGAAAATAAAGTACTATCGGTAAATCAAAGAAAGAACTGAGTATGAATTAATTACTATATAATATTAAACATAGCTATATAAAGGGTATTAACGCAATGTGTTGATAAAAATCGAACATTATCTTTTTTACATGTTTTCGGTTCATCTCTCTCTTACCTAACCATAGAGCGCCAAAAAAATATTTTTTATTCCAGTCTATAATACAAGTAGTACTAGTATAGTTCTGCACCTTAATAAAAATAAATATGTCATAAAGTAATTTGGTGTGAGAGTTTACACACTATAAAAATGTACCTACTGCCAAAAGTCAAGAGTAATTTTTGGGTAACCGTATAATAATAATAATAATATCCTGGGACAACTCACACACGGTTATCTGATCCCAAGCTAAGCAGAGCTTGTGTTATGGTAACCAGACAACTGATAAACATATTTATATATTTCTAAATACATACATATTATAGATAAATTACACCCAGACACCAGAACAAATGATCATGCTCATCACACAACATTTGTCCTGGGCAGGAATCGAACCCACGATCTACGGTATAGCAGTCAGTGTCACTAACCACTAGACCAACAGGCACGTCAGTATCTTACCATCACTCCCATGACACAACAAAATAAGAATAGAAAGTACCATAAAACCCTGATTATGCTGACCGCGTATGCAATCTCCGAGGGGTTCCGTATAAGGCTATCGACATCAACACCTTGTACGCTTGTAGCAAAACTTTGTGACAAAACTTACGGAAATATTGGCCCTTTTTGGTGAAATTGTGTTGTGTATAAATATTGCATAAGTTTGAGGCTTAGAAATGGTTGTAGGTGAGATTATTGTTGGCTGTCTAATAACGTGTATAAATAAAAAAAAAACATAGCAAAATGGATATGTACATACATGTACTATCTTGATATTTAAAAATGTCTGAGAAAATGCCCGATTTTCTTTACGATTTCCCCGTCATTGTAGATATAGTCTTTATGCCTATGGAATGTCTGTGGATGAAAATTTACTTCAACATACAGTGGTAGTTTAAATAATCGTAACAATGCTATCATTCATACAATAAAAAGTATTTAGGTATCTAAGTCATTTGGAAGCTTCAAAGTTCCTTACACAATCATTTCACATCATGCTTATATTTTATCATCCTGTCACAACCAACACATTGAAAACCAATAGGCCATAGAATCCTTGGTACAAATGTTCACATAATTCAGAATTATCCCAACATCTTGGTTACAGTCTGGCGATGTGAAGACAATCTATAAGTAACGGTGTAGGCACGTTCAGAACAATGGGACCAAGCCTATCTAGCTCGGAGATAGAGCACGCTAATTGTAGGGCTGACACTATATTTATATTATTTTGAAAAACAAACTACTGACCGTTATATTATTATACTATCTTTTATATCATATTTATAATACCTGTACCTGTAATACTGTAATACCTATTTTTCATACTTATAATTGTAATTTATATCTGTTTGTTTCCCAAATAAAGTAAAATAAAATAAAATAAATAATATAATGACTAGCTGAAAAAGGGCTGATATAGACGTTACCATAATTAAATTGTAACAATTCGTCACATGATTCCATTTTTTCAAACCGACAAAAAGGCAACGGATAATTTCATTTTAATCCTTTGTAAATGTTGGAAAAGTTTAAATGTAAGATGCTTAATTTTCCCTAGTGGATGAGTTTAGATAAGCACGATTTAATAAAGTTTCTCTAAAAGGAATTTTTAAACTATAATTTGATGTCGTAAGTGACTGAGAAAGGAAAGGTTATTAACCGATTTAATATCAAAGCGACAACCCTAACATACCGAAACTAGGTTTAATGTCACCAGTCCGTTACAAAGCAACACCGTACACCCACAGGGCAGTGTCAATCACGACCACAAATGCCTATAAATCTGCCTATCTTCATCTCCTTGCATTAAATGTGCATCAAACAAATACTTATTGGGTGAATTTATCAGCTGATCAGTGTATCTGAAGTCCCTTTTAGGAAACGTGAAGAAATATGGTAATGTGCATGAAGAAACTTTGTTAGCACGTATTCTAATGTCGGGATCTTTAAGAGATTTAGACTGATAATGGGCTAATAATATGCCTTGCAGTTTTAATACATCGATAGTAAAGGACGTGTTTGAATTTTCTATCTAGCTATATATTATTCTATATATTTTTCGCTTAAATTAGTAAATTGTTCGCTCAAACTGTATCAAAATACATGCAAGATACATACTCAAAAATCTTGAATAATACCAATAAGTAAGTAACATACTACTGATGATCCTGTCCGCGTGGCTGAGTACTGGTCCACAAAAATCTAGCCACGATGAATAGCCATTGATCAATACGCTAAGAAGAAGTAACATATGTAAAAATATAAATAAATGTGGACAACATCACATAATATATTGCTTTCTTCCCAAAGTAAGTAGCTAAAGCACTTGTGTTATTGGATAATAAGTAATATATGGTATATACTCAGCAACATATTAATTACAAATCAATAAAACGGTCGTAAAATTCCTCTTAAACGAACTCTACATTCTTTCTTCTTTTATTTAATAAACGATTTCTCTTAAAAGTATTATTTCCCAGAAGCGTACCTTACTCAAATAATTTCGGAGAAGTTTGTGTCAGTTATCATCGCCAATAAACTTTCCAGCCATTCCTGGCGTTCTTAGAATTTTATTCGTGTGTTAATATTAGCTTTAGACTTCTAACAAATAGTTAAAATAATCGACGCTTTTAAAATCAGATAGGAGTTCGCAGTTTTAAGTTTGCGAGTCCAAAACAGGACAAAACCAAACTATTTGTTTTTCAGATTCTGATATAGTTTGCATGTTCCTTCTCATCTTATAAGTCGTAAGGAACAATTGAACATCCTTTTAAGAAACGGTTTTTAGGTTAATCCAGTTTTTGAGTTTGTTTCGACATTTCTGGGTAGTCAGAAAATGTCGACCTCATCTAGATTAAGAAGACGTGTGAAAGTGAGTGATTTAATCTTTTGCAAAATAAAGAATTTGAATTTATTTTGTTTTTTTTTTGTTAACTCTTAATCTTATCTTACTTAAGAACTAAAACGTCGAAAACTTACTTGAATTTTACTCTTTGCTCACATTTCTACTAAACAAAAGTTCCAAATCAAATATACTTCGGTAAATTATATGCTTACCTAGTCTCATAATGTAAGAGTCTCTTAACTTTGATGTGAATATCATGAGAAACTATAACATCTGTGAAGATTATAGAACAAACATTTCTAATCACTCAACGCGAAATTGCTAAAGTTGACGTCACATAGCGACAGCACAATTTACCGCAAAATAGAAACGTAAGAAGGCTAGCTCTAAAATTATGCATTATAAGCAATAATCATCAAAAACTACTGCTCTAAAAATGTCCATACTCATTAATCGTATCAACAAAATGATTACACCTATTATCGGCTTAAATCTAAAAGTCGTCATCAAAGAGATCGATAGTTTTTAGGGTTCCGTACCCAAAGGGTAAAACGGGACCCTATTACTAAGACTCCGCTGTCTGTCTGTCTCCAGGCTGTATCTCATTAACCGTGATAGCTAGAAAGCTGAAATTTTCACAAATGATGTATTTCCGTTGCCGCTATAACAACAAATAGTAAAAACCACATAAAATGAATATTTAAGGGGGGCTCTCATACGACGGTGGTACGGAACCATTCGTGCGCGAGTCCGACTCGCACTTGGCCAGTTTTTTAAGTAAATATTATAAACCAACTTCAAAAGAGGAGGTTCCAAATTCGACGGTTTTTTTTTAATATATCTTTTATCCAATATCTCCGGCAATTGTAGATCGATCTAAAATTATTTTGCCATCAATAGGCTTCCCTCATTGGTGATCCCATATAAATTTTGAGAAATTACTAATCCCGTTTTTGACAATTTAAGATCGTTCATAATGAGTAAGTACACAGTCTTTTACAGAAATTGTCCATACTTTACTTCTATGTCCAACTACCATCCAACAAAAACAACATCACAAAGCGATGATCCTTTATCCAGATGCGATTCACAAAGATCACGTTACAAATAAGGAATGGTACTTCTGTGACCTTATTCTGCCAGTACATAGTTGTCCTAATTCGCTAACCAATATGACGTAACTTCGCCGCAACTGAATGGGGTCGAGCTTTGCGCACGCGTCGATTCGCTATCGAAATGTGTTCGAGTGTTATAATTGCAATTTAAATTGTATAACGTGTTAAATCACAGGTTGTTGAATGGACGTGTTGCGTGCTTGTAGGTGTTTTAAAGGGATTTGTTGAGCATTCTTGCTTGTTACGAAATTTTAGCTTGGACTGAGAAGTCACGCCGCGGTTTGAGCACTGTATCCTAAAGGCACATTGAGAATTATATTCCTGTTTGTAGAACTAAGAATTCAAGACATATTTTGTCTGTGTTAAACAAAGTCCTAAGATATAAAGGCCGATTAACATTTCATAAAGTAATTCAATGAACACACCTTGTGTTCATTAATATGAAGTCGGTTTCTTATGAGAGTTTTCAAAGGTACCGATTAAAATCTATGATCATTTCCCATTGTTAAAATCAACATCAACGCATCGTTTGTATGGTCAATTCCGAAACCATTCTTTAATAATATTACTGGTATATATTACGTAGGTGTATGACTACATCTATAGTCTTACTGTTTAGTAAAGGCGTCTGTAAAACAAAAAAAAAAAACAAAACACGACAAATAGATATTGCCAAAAACCTGCATGAATATTTTCTCTCGACCTTAGTATAGTAATGTTCAAGCAAAAAACTCTAGAGGTAAAATTGCATAGACAAGAAAAAAACACCTAAATTTATGTTCATAAAAAGTAAATTGAGAAATATTTCTTACGAGTACGTTTGAAAGTCAGTATGTTTGTTCGGGCAAAGACCTAACTTAATTAGAGATAGGGCAAACAAGGTTATTGGGACAGGCGGACGAATATGAGTAATTGGGCTTCAGCTATTAAACTTTTACGGTATTTTGAAACGTTGCGTCATTGAAATAAGCGTGTTAATTGCTTAATTATCTTTGCTGAGTGAGTTTTGGTTTAGAGCGAAGATGGTATTGAATGCCGCTTGTTTGAAACGAATATCGTTGTGTCAAGTGTATGTAAGCATTCTTATGACAAAATACATTATGTGTAAGTACCTACGTGTATATCTATGAAGGCAAGTGTGAAAATAATTTGAGGATCTATAAAATATTACATTCAGATGTACTTTAGTCTGACGACCTCCGTGGTCGAGTGGCGTACGCACCGGTTTCAAAGTGTCGCTAGCTCTGAGGTCCCGGGTTCGATCCCCGGACGGGTCAATGAAGAAAATTACTTTTCTACATTGTCCCTGGTCTGGGTGTTTGTGGTACCTTCGTTGTATCTGAATTCCATAACACAAGTGCTTTAGCTACTTACTTTGGGTTCAGAACAATGTATGTGATGTTGTCCGCATTTATTTATTTATTTATTTATTAGTCTTGAAAGAATTCTGAACTCATAATTGGGAACAGAGTAGGGATATGATGAATTGTATCGGTAAATACCTTAAACGAGAGGGAAAATCTTTTGTCATTCTACTTCGGAGAAATTCTCAATACGAGCTGAACTAAACTACAGAAATCTTCGTTTAGGTTATGTCACTGTTGCTAAGGATCCTATTATGCATCGTTGTGCATTTTTCTCGTTTCAAAAGTTTGTAATAGTCAGCTGTTATCAAACAAATAGCGATTTAATTGAGGAAAATGCATGATATATCACACGTAGGGCAGGGTTGTCGGGCTGTCGAGACACAAGATTTATTACTACTTTTAATCTCGCCGAGTTACATGTTAAGGTTCTAATACAATACGATGTAATGCAATTTCGCACGGAATTTAAAGAATTAAAGGAAATAAAATAATTATTTTCATGTTTTTACCGATTGCTACAGCACTTGCGAGAATGAGTTTTAAACCAAACAAGAATTTTTCTTTCTGTTTTTATAACATTATATTTAAACCAATGATGCATTGATGAGTGAAGCCGGAAATATATTTTAATTGTACCGTGTTTGATCGGAAACAACGCGGTACTTCCATTTCATTATATTAAAAAACATGTATAAATAACATCGCCTTAACTAAGTGTCGTCATAAGTTTTAAACAAGACTTGTCGGCGGCTACATGTGGTATATTGATGCACTTAATTATCAATATTATAGTGTTATTATACCTAGATTCTGACTCAGATTAAAGAGGTAATAGTACCAATAATTATAATCTATTAAATACACGACCATTTCCACAAGTTTGACTCGCACTAGACCGGCTTTATACACGTGTCTGTAACTCTATACAAAAACATACAAAACGAGCCTCTAAAACAAAATACAATACAACATAGCCAGCTCAACAATTTCACACAGCATTACCAAACAGTCGAAACATACTGAAAAATAATTACTAACAACGCATGTACCCATTCTGTGTTCAACACATGTCATTCTAAGACGCACGCACACATGCTTAATCTAACCTCACACGTATAGTGTACGACGTATAAGGAGCTGTGTATGTGTGTGTAGAGGACAGTGGGTCTTTATGCTTCACAGGATATAGGTCAGCATGTCTTCCCCTCGGTAAATAGAGCGAAGGGTACTGTTGGTAGTTACTAGTAAATATTTACTCTAGTTTTGAAAGTAGGTATTTTGTCGCGGTCTTTCCTTTGAGTTTTATTGCCTTTCTTGTACACGTGCAGTTTGGGGGACAAAGTTTTGGTGTTGGGTTTTTGTTAATAATAATACCTACGTGTATTTTTAGATTTAGATTGGATTCAATGGTTGGATATGCTTTTAATATAGGTAGATGTTATTAGATAATGCATTATTATTTTTGTCTAATAAGAAATAGGGCAACTATTGACAATATATTTTCTCATGCTTATTGGAATCTGATCCTTACCTAGATGGTTAATTTAAAGTTTTTAGAGAGTAATGTGCGCAACTACTTTTGGTTTTCTAGAAACGGCTTATTTGATGGCATTTTTTTTTCTGTATAATATATATTTTTTATACAGCTCTATACATACATATAAGTTTCTTCCGTATGTGCACTACATGCAAGCTCAATATACCGACCACAAAATCAAACCTGTCGTTACCTAGCTTACAACCTAGCTTACCTAGTCTACACAAGACTAGGCCTAATAATACCTATTTGCATTCTAATGGGTACAACATAAATATACGGCATTAGTCAAAGACATGCAACATTGTATGAGCTGAAATATTTAAATTCAATAGCGAAATGCCTTTAACCCGCCGTGATTGTAAAGAACATGTTTGTTAGGTATTAGTTTTACCTAATGACCGGTAGATGGCGTTAGTAGCGCTAGTACAGTTTATACCTATTTTTCTATATCTAATAAAAGTAATATTAAATGTTATGAAAAAAGTAATATTTACATCTAATAATAGTAAAAGAATAGGAGAGACTGCTTTTTAACTACGGTTTATATTATATTTTAATTTATTTTTTTATTCATTAATAATAACTAAATAGATGCTTACCTGATTTTGTTGATAAAAATAATGGTTGGTTTATTGCTTTAAGTACAAGAAGGTTTTACTAAATGGTCTGTGATTTTCTTACATCTTTTTAGAAATAAGAATAAAAGTCAGCCTTCTTCAAATATACTTTCACATAAGACTCTTATTGTAAGTTACAGTTTATTAGAAAACAAGGCCTAGATAAAATAACTACTAAAAGCTACTACTTTTATTACGAGATGAGATAAAATAATATAAAATTAAAATAAAGAATTAAAACAAAAGAAATCAGAATGACCGTTAAAAATTGATTTACGAATCTATTATTTACATTGAATTTGCATTTTCCGCTACAAAATGACGTTTTTATTGCGTGGTAATTATGCACCAAATTAAATAATAATAAATAATTGAGTTTCTATCAAATAAAGCTTTCAATCAATTTATTAAAAGACTTTATTACTGTCGATATTGTGAATGTTATTTCAATTTATTTTTTACACAACAACAGGTTATAATTTTATATTTTGAGTTTTTAGCATTTCTATTGTTTCTGTTCGTAGGTAGGCCTATTATTAGACACTACTTTTTTTGTCTTTTTTATGAAATTCGGCGTAAGGTTTAGACTGACGCGCAAAACCAATTGCAGTGCAAGTCAAAAACAAAACAACATGACTATCAACCAAAAAACGTGATTTGCAAGTACAACGCCCCAGTTAACTTACAATAAAAAGTAAAATTCTTAAAGGATATCGGTTCAACGTTCCGACTCAATAATTGTAATAAAGATCGAACGAAGATCACTCTCTTGACCTTGAATACAACCTTTTTCTTGTGCCTATCCACTAAAATACATTTCTGTGGGGATAAGATATTGATTGCTTCGGTAACAAAAGACTGAAGACCGTGAAAATCATTATTCTTTATGTGTTCGTACGTAGCAAGTGCAAAAAGGTGTTACTTAAAAAAGTACAGCTAATTGATTTTAAACTACCGATCCTCCCCTTTGAAATTAAAGGTAAAAGTGAAGGTAGGAATATCGTAGATGTCTTTGTCAAAAGCATTTTTTTGTTTTATTTTTTAAGAGATATTTAAGGCTTGATTTTGATACACGATAAGAGTAAAATTAGACAGTAAATAAAATTAATGTATAAATACTCACTTTTCAAGTAAGAGTACAAATACAAACTATACTTTTAAAATATATAAATAAAAACCTTAACATGATTGTTTAATAATTATTACAAGAATTCTATGATTATTATTTCGGCACTAACTACAGACAAAATACCGTACCAATCGGGCCGTCAAATTCAATAACTCGACAAAATACCTTATAAATCATATAAATTTTACTAAAGGTTCAGAATTCGACCTGTTAGCAACCCACACGTGTTGCACAAGTATTGTAAACCCTATTGTTGTTATACAAAAGTTTTTTCTAACGTATAGAAAAACAATTCTAAACATGAGAATGCTTTTACTTTCTACAATATTTTTTGCTGCTTCGGGATTGTTTGGTTTATAGTCCTTTTATGACTAAATTTTAGTTAGTTTGGTGTTTCGATGAGATAGGTAAAGTAATTGGATTTTAGAAGGTAGTTTGTATCTTAATTTTAAGTTAAATATTTAAAACACCAAAAATTTACAAGAAGAGTCGAATGTCATCATCATCTGCCTAGCCTTTTTCCCAAACTATGTTGGGGTCGGCTATCAGTCTTACCGGATTCAGCTGAATACCGTATTTTACATAGAGCGACTGCCTATCTGCCCTCCATAACCCATTTTACTGGGGAACACAGTATCCCATAGTAAGACTGGTTGTCAGAATTGACTTAACGACTGCCAAAGAAGAGTCGAATGTACTATATAGAAAAAGTTGTACAATAATAAGTGTATGTCATCCATTTCATTTTAAACATATACATTTCATTATTTAGTTGAGTTCTTCATGAGCTCTAAAGATAAGAACCCAAATAAGAAAGTACCTACACACTAACTTTCAGATATCAACAGAGAGGTAAATATTTGATAAATAAACAAAATGTCACATAAATGTCACAGATTAATTACATGACTAAAGAAATCTTTAATATAAACGGCAGCCATTCCCAATAGTTACTTGAAAGCATATTGCATCGTTACCTGCACGCATTCCCACACTTCATCTCACTATCTACTCTCCCTTTCGTTCTTGTTACTGTTGTTATTGCTGTCTCACTTTAGCAAAATATCCACTTACGAATCGACGTCATCTTTCACTCTCACTATCAATAGTAGTATATTGAAGAAAGTCAGAAGTAATCTTATTACTCAACAGTAACGTAGCGAAAGAAAAAAAAGATTATTCTTTTATGTATCATATTTCTTTTATTTATGATTTGTTCTGAATTGGAGACGTATTGACCATTTTATTTAATATAAAAAAATGCATTTTATGCTACTTTACTTTAAGTGAAAGAAAAGTCAGTAGACGAACGCCTTATTTGTATCAATGTTATAATTTAGTAAATTAAAAGCATTCGTATCCTTCAAAACTTTTCTCTAATACCAGAAGTAAATGCCACTGGCCTTATGCAAATACAAGACCGGAGGAATTTATTGGAGTAGTTACTGATGGAAATCTAGACATAAATCAAAACTATATAACTCTGCTTCGGTATTTCTAACATTTACTACGTGTGACGTAAAACCGTTCAGCTGGATGCACGCGCGCACTTTCTTCAAAACGAGACAACAATACTAATTTCTCCGCGACAGAGAGAGATAGCAATACAAAACAATGATTCACAAGTTTTTTTCTCGTGCAACGATACTGTGTCGTAACATCACTTTCTTTCAGTTTTAGGATTCTGTAATTGGTAGAGCCGAACGAACAATGTTTTATTGTATAATGTCCTATTTCAAGCTCTGTAGCTTCTGTTCATACATTCACAATATACCAGCTGTTTCTTTTATAACTTTCTTGATTGACTGATTAATAGTTTATGACATAAAGAGAAAAGAGGTCAGTAGCAATTACTTGACCGTCAATTTTAACAGTGAAATTTAAAAGAAGAGATTGACATTTCACTGTTAACCTTCCGATAAAGAAAGTTGATTACCTAGAATTAAAAGACCTTTTTAAATAATTAAGTACTTACAACTAAATTATATTTCATTAATTATAATGACAATTCATGCACTGATATATGGAACCTATGTGCTGACGACCTGAAAAGGGCAGGTGGGTTACCCAAACTGGATGCAGAAAGTTGAGGAAAAAATGTTCTGGTGTAATTTGTGGCAGGTCTAAGTTCAGCAGTAGACCTGTATTAGCTGAGTCGATAAATCGACATGTTTTAACAAAAATATACTATTATATATTTTAACATGTAACGGGATCATTGCAGAACCACCAGTTCACACTTGGCCGCTTTTTTCCATCGTATCGTGTGCGATCCATTGACTCCAATTAATTGGTGATAGAGTGAGAGTCGGTGTCATTGTGCACGCGACTTTCAACTCACTGACTGATTATCGACAGTTTTTCTCCATTTAAACTGTCATGCTTCGAATAACGCGAGTGAAAATTCTTTATTCCTTTGTTCTATAGCGGACTCTGCTTTCTCTTTACGGCCAGTGTTTAAGAGGATTAATTAGGTTTTACTTTTTTTGCAACTACTTTACAGGGGAAAATGGTGTTGACTCCGTTTTTTTTCAATGGGAAAAGTTTTGTTTCACTTATTATGTACAAAAATATTTTACACTTTTCTTGAAAAATCGTGCAATTTTGATCGATTAATGCTATATGATAGTCTAAATTTTCGGTTTGGACATTGAATACTAAATTGCCAACATAGAAAGTGAAGCACATTATTCTTGAACATTAAAAATAGATGCTTCTTAAGTTTATTAGTACTGTGCCTCGTTGGCCTAGTGGCGCTAAGCGCGACTGCTACGCTAGAGGTCTTGGGTTCGATTCCCAAGTCGACCAAGGAGTTATTAGGTTTTTCTATGAAATTCTCAGTAGCAGGTGTGTATGTAGCAGTAGCGGAGTTTGGATTTGTGCCCGGTTAGTGGCAATAGGCTCGCCCCCTATTACATGGGACCTAAACATACGGGCGAACTGTGGGTGTACATTGGTACACCTCTGCCTAACCCTTCAGGGATACAGGCGTGATGGTATGTATGTTATGTTCTAATGCAACATTAGACGTTACAAATAAACTTGAGACTAACAAAGAAAGCAAATGTGTTGTAGATAATTGAAACGTCTATTTCCTTTATCTAGCTACTTCGAAAGACCATTTGAAGCACCAATAACATTATTTCCAGCAGTCATTATGAAAGCAGTATAAAGCCAACACAACTCACCCTGATACCAACTAATGAATAAACTAAAAACCGTTAACGGTTCCATCTGCAACGTCTCAAGTAATGTCCACCGTTTGATACAAATTGCATTTATTGTGTTATTTTTCTATGCAAAGGTGAAGTGCACCTGTGCAACAAATATAGCTGGATGCTAAATAGCCGTGCATAATTGCTTGTATAATTACTCTTCATTCTCTCTACTTACCATCTACGGAAGATATAGTGGTTAGTTCGATGACGAGACAGATATAAATAAACTACTTAAATGTATTAAGTGTGTTAGTGATGCTTGTTTATATGGATATAAGCAGGTCTTAGTGCGTCTGGATGTTTTTAGTTTGGCCTCAATATTTGCTAGCGGAGAGCCTTAAATAGATTATTTTGGAGCCTGATTTTTATGCGTTTATTTGCCTGATTTATAGTCATTTGGGAATAAACAGTAACTTTTTGCCTTTTTCCGTTCTTACTACAATTGGGTACTATAATTACTTCAGCAATTTACGAGTAATCCATGAAAAAGAAATCGATAGAAAAACGTATGTTTTTATCAAGAATACGTTCTTCCTCTCCTGTACATAGTCCTAATCTTTATTTCAAAGCCTCTAAAATACACAGATTTGTTAAATTTCTTCGGTTCACTCACTAAACCCATAGAACCTTTCAACCAAACAATGAACACGTACAAACTTATTCATCCGTAGACACACGTAACCTGCAATTTGAAAAAAAAAACGCGATACATTTTTTGCTTCCATTATTCTATATGGCCGTTCACAAAAACTAGTGGCCTGATCTAAATCGGAATTCTTAAGGGTCGCTCATAGAAAAAATAGAGAGAGACAGGAGAAATCAGAATTTTTTGTCCGTCTGTCTTTTACATAACTTTCCCCGGATCACAATGGGCCCAGGTAGGCGGGCCCAAAAAAAGGACCTTCTCGTACCTTGATTGTGTGATAGTGACATTTTATATATTCGAGGTCATGATTCGAACGTATTTTTTCAACTTTTATTGGAATAGCGTCGTTTTAAACTACTAACTTAGGTGTGAGTGGTCTTTGTTCCTGATTTTTTCACGGAATTTCGATTGGCGATTGTTTCACAAGTTGTTAGTGATTCATTTCTAAAAATAAAATTTAAACTTTAACGTTCACGGACCTCGAGGCTCTAAAATTATGTATGCTTTTACGCTTATTCTAAAGCACTTCTGTTTAAGGTCATAAATATATTTAAAGTAGTTCAACATTTGTTTAACAGATGGCGCTGACGTCAGCTTAGTACAACAACGAGCCACAAAACTGCGTATGTTTATTTCTTCAAACTTTTCATAAGTACATCTTTTATATTAACTAGTGCCTATATATCACAATATGGAACTATTTTCATGTGTCCTTTTCATCTTCAAATTATGCCCAAAAAACATAAGTTACTACAATATTATTTTCAGTTATCAAAGAGCATCTTCTACTAATATTTTGTATGTAATAAGTAAGTCTAACATCAAAGCTAAGGTCTTATCAATACGACCCTGAAAATCCGTCAGCGTTCGCACATTCTACTTCTGTTTGAACAATATGTTTGTACGTTTATGTCAACAGAAATACTTTGTAGGATATTTATTTTACGCCCAGAAAGTATTTCCATGAAATGTTGTGTCTATTTTTATTTTGTTTTTGACCTTGGCTTTTTACAACCTCTTTTTCTTAGCTAATCTGTAATTATACTTTACAAGTTCGTTTGCACCTAGTTTTAGGCAGAATTTGAATTAAACTTAGGCAAAACTTTTACGTCGAAAGTATTTTCATTAAGTTACTTTACCTGTAACTTAATATAAAATTTACAAATAAATACCAAGTCCACACAAAAATCATGTTATTTAGGTATCGGTTCCTATGTTACTGCCAAATCCAATCCATTAACAAAAAACAAACAAGCTGACTTTCTTTCCTTTATTCTGACTAGTCTTAATCGTACTAATAAGATAAACAACTTAACAGATGAAGCAATAGACTCTCACTTACACCCAAATTTAGTTGAGAAAGATTTCGAATTTAACAATGTCTAGACTAGCTCGTAAAAAGGTTAGTCGCCAGTTCTTGCTACCTTTTTTATTAAGTTCTAGGATATTAACAAAGCCGAGAAAGATATTTCGTCATATTTTATCTAAGTAATATAATCTCTTTCTTCTTCATTGAGTATTATATGACTTTAGTATTGACGACCTCCGTGGTCGAGTGGCGTACGCACCGGTTTCAAGGTGTCGCTAGCTCTGAGGTCCCGGGTTCGATCCCCGGACGGGTCAATGTAGAAACCAACTTTTCTGCATTGTCCCGGGTCTGGGTGTTTGTGGTACCTTCGTTGTTTCTGAATTCCATAACACAAGTGCTTCAGCTACTTACTTTGGGTTCAGAGCAATGTATGTGATGTTGTTTGCAATTATTTATTTATTTATATTTATTATTATTTAGCATTCAAAGTCGCATCGTTCAGACACGTCATACCTTTCGCTACATTTATTTTTCCGATTATCCGTCCAGATTTTGTAAACCATAGTAGGTAAAATACCATCCTGTATATAAAAAGGTTTTTTCAAGTATCATCAGGAAGTTTTCTATCACCACCATCCATAATCCAATCATCATTTCTAACTACGTGTCTTTAAGCTAAATTAAGTGTATCACCGATAAATTGCTTACTTAATACAGATGCTTCGATCCCATTACAGGCTTCACAAGCTTACCACACAGAATTGCATCAAGCTATCCTCTAATAAACTCTTGTAAAGATAACGTTGCAGTTATGAAAATGAACAAGTTGAAAGGAAAGTGGCTTTGCACCTCGATCTATGACGAAACGTCGACTCACGGTAGTGTATGTGAAAGGGGACTTTATATCGATATGTATGGCCTACTTTTTTAAGATTTTGATGTAATTTTTTGTGGCTAATAAAACGAATTTATACATTAAATACTTGTGGATGTTTAATTGTAGTTGGAAGGCTCGATATTGGTCACAGAAATAAAGTCGAAATTAAAAAGAAACTTAAAAGTTTAAGCACGTAATGTAGGTATGTTAGTGCTTCTACTATAACAAATGAAACAAATAAAGAACAGATAAATGAGAAAAAACAATAAACATAAAATTCTAAATTAAGTAAGATAAATACATAAATGCTAAATATAAATACGCAAGAACAGCATGGTCCCAGAAGATGTGCGATGATTCACACGGTGGTCGTAATCTTTATAATCAAAGTTGGAGCTGTGACCCAAATCCGTGCAACTGCCGAGTACTTTCATTGTGAACGCTAAACTACTCTCACACATACATAAAACCACAAACACAAGCACACACTTCACTGTAACAACGATACGCTTACAAACACTAGGAAGAACTCTATTTACACACATAAACGCGAACATAGAATGTACACATTGAGTTACCCACACAAACACAGTTTGTGTCTCGATAGACGTATGCGTGAAAGACATTTGCATATATAATGAATTAGGTATATTAGGGCAAAGGAATTCTGTTTTGCTTAATTTCGAGCTCATTGCATTATACATAACGGTACCTATATCTATAACTTATCACTGAATTTACACACACATAGATACATAGAGCCACACAAATGGGACGTGTATGTGTAAAGTAGATTACAGATGTGTGACAGTAGCGTATTGTGCTTCGGCATTAGAGCGAGAAGAGATGCGTATAATGTATCATTTAAGATCTAGGACATCATTCCCGCCTTGTTCTAATTACTAACAAGAATGTACAATTGATTGATGACGACAGTAGCTGAAGAATTGTAAAGAAAAGAAAGTACGTTTGTGGGTCAGCAATGAAATGACTTGATGACATGATATGGTATGTTAGAAAATATAATAGTGAAAGTGAAGACCGTGTAATTGCAGAAAATTGTATAACACTGAGCACTATAGTGTCACAATGACAAGAATCATCAAAAGACGATTAGGAAAATAGGAAAATAAGCATAACAAGGCTTGTAATGTTGTCGTAAAGGTTTGTGTAATCGCATTTAGTAACGTTTTGCTAACCATCTCATTTAAACTGATACAGCTAAAATTTCATGTCGTTACTAATCCTGTTGCTGTGCAACTATGGAACTAACTCGATACAATTCGCAATTATTTCAAATATTCTTTATTACCAGCCTTTTTTAGTAATACGACTTTATTGTGCTCTTTGAGCAATTATTTGTTTAGTTTACGCTTTCTAATTTCTAATACTGCATCTATTATGTCAGCTAGCGATGTGTATTTCAAATTTCTTCCTAGAATGTTAGTGTCTGGTGCTTTCATGAAGATTTTATCTTTAATCAAGAATTAAGATATAAGTATCTCACTATCGACACCGGAAGCACTACCAAATGTAATTGATTACTTCCAACGATCATTCCAATCAGTGTCATATAGTCATAATCTCAACAACGGTTGCGTAACTTGCGCTGGCGCAGCCGTGACGTAACCGAAACGAGCTCAGCGAAAGTTGCGACGGCAATTTCACTCTCCTACCTATCTTTCTCTCAATCGTCCATCCCTTTCGCACTCATTACTTTCACATGTTCGCATCGTATTCCAACATCGGAAAGTGCGCTGTCCTTATCTTTCACATGCTTATCCGGTATGCTGTTATCTCTCTCTGTATCTTCTTCACGTGTACTATGGACCATTTTTTCGGTTTCGCACGCGTTGGAGGCGTTTCCACCACGTAATCAATTGTCTCTTCGTTTGTTTATTCTGCGGTAGCGCCTTAAGCGAAATGTTTTTATCTCATAAATGTATTATTAAGTACAATCAATTTGTTCGTAATTGACGCAATTACAAGTTGTTAAGTTTAAGGTTAAATGGTTAGCATAGTTAATGTGTTCAAATATTTTTAATACATCTTTGATATGAGATTAGAATTATGATATGATTATGACGAATGATTTATTGATGTGGAGGCAATAAATGGATACTTTTAAATGCCGAGCCTATTTCCGCATATTTAAAACTCTGATGTTGCCTTGAAATATTACATTCAAATTTCTAGTACCTTACTTGTGGAATTCGAATCAAACAATAACAGTAAACAATAAATTTTATGTTATTTCATTTAAGATTGGGTCATCTGAAGAATACTAATCGTATACTAAAGTATATAAAATTCTCAATGTAGGTAGTACCTATACTCTAAACCCGAAATAGCCGGTTAATATGTTATTCCATATATTTTTGATGAGCTTAAGCTTCATAATGAACTTAAGACTTCGAGTAATAATCACATTCTCAGCAGTCTAGATTTTCACATTATGTTCTGTAAATCGTACAAGCAAGACTACATGAGCTTGAATTACGTCATGAGCCAAAATTACTAAATATATATAATAATATAAAGCAGCTCTAAGAATTCTGTATCTACTACATATATCGAATAGAAACAAAATAACGTCCCTTAATTGTATTTCGATTTATATAACAAAAGCTTGCATCCTGTGATGGAAATAATATATATATTCCGAAACAAAAATTAAAATCTGTGTCTTTAATTTAATTCTAAATCCTCAATAGCCAATAATACGAAAAGGGCGTAGGTATAAGGATCGGATATTTCCATGAGATTCGGGCGATTGTGGTTCCTTCAAGGTTGGTGATGAAAGTAGCCCGGCTAGCATTCCGTTGACGACGGTACCCAACGCACTTTCGTCTCGCAAGGCTGCCGGCACCCACTGAATGCATAAATGTTACTGGCTTGTTATGAAAATGAGAAAATAAACCCGCTGTTTGTTATTTTAATATAAGTTTATTATTATTTAAAACCGGTTCGAAAGGAGGATAATGTTGCACCTATTTGTAGAATGCTTTTTTGTTTGTGCAAAAAGTTGTGACAGCAAAAAGTTTTCTGCAAAAAATACAGTTGTGTACCATTTTTACTAATGGATTTTTAGAAAAAGAAAATATTTGGGGCACCACAAATTTTACTAGCGTAGGTAAGAGAGGCAGCCGATCGCTTTAAATTCATTTATCATTTAACAAAAAAAAAACCGTGGTCTAATATAATTTTCACAGTATTTACATTGTGTGTACTCTTCAACACATATCTTGCGCATCAAGACAAACATTATAATTTTTGTCTACAAAATACAACAACCACAATAATAGAATAATGTTTAACTCAAGCTAAAACAATAAGCAAATTTAAGGGATTACCAAATACCTATTTGTCTTTACAACAGCATCGTAAATACGAACACACAATTTGCAAGTTTACGACAACAGCCGCAATCCTGAGGCTGAACGAAACGGGATATATATCATCACGTTTGAAGCATGGTGAGGTAAAACTGCACACCTGTTGAATCCAAACAAATAGCTTGGGGCGGGTTGCGAAGCATCCAAGATTGCCAGGTTCGGCCGAGCTGAATATCTGATTCTGAAGCTGTTATTACGTATTTGGCATCATGATTGTTCCAGCAACTGAGGGTGAAGCTAGAATAGATAAGATTGTATCTTTCTCAAAACGGAACTTTGAAGACTAAACCCTAGTAAAATTTTAAACGAGCAAGGTTATTATTTTTACGCATTTTGGGTACTCCTAGACACAAAAACTGCTTAAAGAGAGAACAATGGGAAGAGGAGGGGAGAGAGCAATCAATTTCCACCAATCGTGGGCCAGTAGCTTATATGCCATCGGTGAAGAATGGCAGATACACCTTATGCGACAGGACAAGGACCTTTGTTGAATTTAGACCTCTTTTGTTTTAAATCTGGATCAGTATATAATTAGTTAGTTTTTTTCACATAAACGGAATCTACCTGGATAAAACCGCTGGTTTCGCTAGTTCTTCATAACATGGTCGCTGGTCTTTGCTAACTTAGTTATTATGTCTTTTGTTTGAAACAAAAGCGAACATTGGTATAACAAGATAAGTGGTGTGGGAACTGATTCCGTCCTTGTTCATATCTCGTATAATCATGTTTATGCTAAATAACTATATCTGTTGCTTACGTTTCGAAAGCTTTTTCAATCCTTAGTTTTTTAAGATTTAAATTATGTTATAGTACATATTCAGGATGTATTAAAAGTCTAACCTAATAATATTTACTTCGTAGTTATAGCCTAATTCCTATAATCAAACTTAGTATCAGTATTGGTTAAACCAATTAGAGTGATTTAATCGTTCTGCTATTAATACTGGTACCGGTTATTAAGTTTGGCAATTTTGTATACTTTATAGCTTATATAATTGGAGATTGTTTTGAAAATTTCAGGATCTAGTAATTGTTTAGTAGAAAAAGAAGGAGTGGTTCATCTTTACTAATCTTTAAGTTTCCAATGTTTTGCTCGAATATAATATAATATAATAATGTTCCAGGGCAACTCACACGGTTATCTGATACCAAGCTAAGCAGAGCTGATAAACATACTTAATATTTCTAAATACATACATATTATAAATAACATACACCCAGACATAGAACAAATGATCGTGCTCATCACACAAAGATTTTTCCTTGGGTGGGAATCGAACCCACGACCTCCGGTATAGCAGTCAGGGTCACTAACCACTAGACCAGACTAGTTTTTTTTTTTGTAATTTAGATGATTTCTAATCAGTTAATCGGTAGTTTCTCTTAGTATCCTTGCATTTTGCACTATTTTAATTAGTATCAAATGGCATAAGTACCAACATGTTCGCTCATTAGAGTCGATATCGTACAAAACCAGAGCAGTTATTACGTGTACTGTGTTAATAATGCCTGCAGGCTCTTCCGCACAGGTGTGATATTCTGACAATAATGTACGTAGTTCGTAGCAATGGTAATGCAAGATAAAAATATACCTATTATGTATTTTTTTGTTTGTCTTTATCATTTTGTGATATAACCCTGTATTGTCATAAAATATGGCTGTGTTATTTGTGAAAATGAAAACGGGCGTGTTTCCTGTCTACTTATTTATTTTTGGAAATATTTTTTCTCTCTCTTATTATCTTATTATATCTCATAAAATCTTTAATTTTATCATCCGTTTTCCGAAAAAACCTTAAGTTTGTTTATTTTTCTACAAAAGAGGTAGGTTAGGTATTCTATTTCACAGTAACAGAATATGTAGTACGAAGGCTTATATGATGACGGCTTAAGACTATATCCCAGTTGTCAGGAGCCTTATAAGTGAGTCCGACTTATTAACGATGATAGGTAATTATCAAGTTATCTAGACTTTATTACCTGTCTTGTTGGATATGAATAACTGACAGCACTTGTCCTTATTGTATATTAAATACTGTATTCAATAAGAGTGATTTAGCATTATAATATTACCTTAGAGACTTGGAATAGTTTTTCTATGAAGTAATTTATCCAGTGGTCACACCGAGGTAACGGCAAACGTAGTGTAGGACGCCCCCCGGCTAGATGGACCGATGACCTGAAGAAGGCAGCTGGCAGTGACTGGATGCAAAGGGCGGGAGATCGTGCGCTGTGGCGTTCCTTGGGGGAGGCCTATGTCCAGCAGTCGACTGCAACAGGCTGATATGATGATGATGACACCGAGGTAAATTTGTTCAGGGAACCCAAAAAAGCTATTGAAAAGAGGAGAGAAAAGGTCTTCTTATCGTGTCGATGACAATCTATTTAAAAATGAAAAGGTATTACCTATTTAAACAATACTAAGTTCTATTTATAGTCATATGTATCTGTAAAAAAACTTAATTTCTAATGTACAAACGCGTTACAACCTAACCATAACATTAGTGTTGAATAAATAATAATCATAATATTCCGGGACATCTCACACACGGTTATCTGATCCCAAGCTAAGCAGAGCTTGTGTTATGGTAACCAGACAACTGATAAACTTACTTATATATTTCTAAATATATACGTATATTATAGATAAATTACACCCAGACCAGAACAAATGATCGTGCTCATCACATTGTCTCGCTCAAACATTTGTCCTGGGTGGAAATCGAACCCACGGCCTCCGGTATAGCAGTCAGGGTCACTAACCACTAGACCAACAGGCCCGTCGATAGAAGAATGTTAGAAACCTTTTTTACGGTAACGATATTTAAAAAAGGTTTCTGTTAAAGATATACTTGTCCTAAAGGTTCGATCGACCAATGACATAACTTTGCCTATTAATTGATTCTGATCAAGTGAAAGTTAACTAACTTCCAACTACCGTAAAAAAGGTAGCGTGTTTATTTTAATGCCATTATTTTAATTAATTCTTGCGTTTTGATTAATTTAACAACTCTGCTTGATTGGTTGGAACTTGAGGTGTCGAAAATGGATAATTAAAATTAATAACAAGATTTATATTTATTATAAATGCAGAGTATACATTATTTCGTTGCATTTGCGGTTCATCTATTTCATCTCTACAAATTGATTTTGTTTTTGACATTGGCTTAATTTTATTTCATAATATATTCTATCCGATTTGACCTTATTGACTAGATAATAAATAAAATAAATTGAATATAGGTTGTTTAGATAAGTAAGGTAATTGATTATCAAATTCAGACTCTGATCTTAACAGCGTCAATCGAAAAATAAGTTCTAAATATTAACAGTTTGAGTCTATTTTTCTTTAAATTGTTTTTGAGAATATACGGTTTAATTCAATGTGATATTAATAAGGCTCTAATTGGATAGGTGGATTATTATTCAAATTCCTTCGTAATGTATGTTAGCTAATATATTGTTCAATAACATGTAACGGATGAACTCAATTTATTTATTTATTTATTTAATAATTTATGTACACACACAATAATTAATAGAGAAAAAAAAAATAATAATAATGGATGTTTACAAATGATGTACAAAGGTACTGCTTATTTCTTAAGAAATTTCTACCAGCAGACCCGCGAAAGGAGATGTCGTCAATATTGGCAGTCAGTGTGTGCGACTCAATTTATAAAAACATACATATATAAATACACAAATACTACATATAACTAATATATATATATATATAATATATATAAATAAATATTATATATAATAACTCAATCATAAGGAGAGATAATGCTCTTTAATACGTTTCTTAAAAAAAGAGATTTCGTATCACGGATGTCAGGCGGAAGCGAGTTCCAAAGTCTTACTGCGTGAACGGTAAAGGAGTAGGAATAGAAGTCAGTGGATTTATTATTGTCGAGAGCAGGGATCAGGTTTCATTTACAGATACACAGCCGAATAAGGTAGGTATTTATGGAATTTAAGTTTAAAAGTTATTTGACTTAAACTTTGTAAAAGAAGCAGTGATCATTTGTTGAACGCTGTAAAGTTGAAAGTGTTTTCTGTTGTCTGTTTATTAATTAAGATTAATAAACCTGATGAGGGAATCATATCATATATGAGAGAAATCATACTTCTGAATTTAGTCTAAAATAGTTGTTATTTTAGACTAAATTCAGAAATATGATTTTCCTTTAATTAATATAGTTTTTTCAAAAGTATCGCTACGCGGTGACCGTAATATCACACCAACAACGCTACCACAACTTTACATTTCAAGTTGTAAGAGATCGAGAGCCAAAATCCATTTTGTAACTCAAGAAATACCCATCTGTCTCAAATACAATCTTCTTTTCTTTTTTGATTAACTATTTTTATATATTTTTGTGTTCATTGTACGTCCAAGCGTCAAGAAAAATATGGGTAGTCGAAGCATAAAAAGCGTAACTTTATCTACAAACGTTTAATTCCAAGACAGAATTATTAGCTTATACTAACACCTTATCGGTAATTAGCAATATTTTTGTAATGTTTTATTTCAACAGTTGAACGGAAATGATAAATACTAAGTTGCATTCGAGGGTGTAAAACTGCAAATGTGTTTACAAATAATTACGAGAATTTAACATAATGTGTTCAGCTCCATTTTTGGATAGAACACTTAATTATTATGGTTCAAATTACTTTAAAGAAGTTGATTGTTTTATTCCTATTAACATGACCATTCATTTTGGATAAAAACGTCCAAAGTTATTTGAAGTAGGTATAATGGGCTAGCTAGCGATCATTTAAAATAGTTTGTTATGTCTTAAAAAGAGCCAATAACCCATTATGGCGCAACTCTAAGACCTTTGTTTTTGGAAATGAACATTTCCATTTATATTTTTATATTGTAAACTAGTTGTGCCCCGCGGATTCACCCGTGTGACATTTTCAGGCAATTTTTTAAATTTTCTCTCCCAAAGAACCTTATTCTTACTTCAAGGAATATTTTAAAAAAAGAATTAGCGAAATCAGTTGTTATCGAGATTTGCGCTTAGCAACACATTTAGCGATACATTTTTATATTATGGAATTTCGAAAGCTCTTCAATACAGTGCGCTAGATATGTTAACAATTTAATGACAAATACTATTATTTTTTCCGATTAAGTAGTGTGTTTATCTACCCCCCGCCTCGTAAAAGCGGCGTAGAAAACTTAAACTTGGCGCATAGAGAATGATCAGGGACTAAAAATAAGTTACAAATCTATACTTATAATAAATCTGTAGAAAGATCAATTCTGTACATGAAATATATTTTCAAAATAACTATCAGGGGGTGATTAGTGATCGATACTGATGCCAAAAATGCAATCAGTAAATTTTTTGTCTGTCTGTCTGTCTGTATGTTCCTTATAGAAACAAAAGCTACTCGTCGGATTTTAACGAAACTTGGTACAATTATTCTTCATACTCCTGGGCAGGTTATAGTATACTTTTCATCAAGCTACAATCAATAGGAGCAGAGCAGTGAAGGGAAATGTTGTGAAAACGGGAGAAGTTACTCAATTTTTTAAGCTTCCGTCGCGTGTGCTGCCTTAATGGTTAAAGACTCATTGATAAGCTTCGTCATCCACGCGAACGAAGTTGCAGGCACAGCTAGTACTTCATAAAATTATATGACCTAAATTATAGATGTCATATAAGTCATCTTTGATTTATATAATTAATAGCAATCCAGCGACATCAGAACCCATTTACCGTGTTTTTGCCGCAATCATGCCGGTTTAAATGCCCTTTAGAGCACATTTGCAGCTCATCTCGCCAATTTCGTCCGGAGTCACCTTAGCAATGACTCATAAAGTTCTCTGTGACCTTTCCTTTTTATTTTAGGTCTTAAATAACCGCCGGAAGTACCTAATCAGGATTCCTGGGCACCCTTTTTGGTAATTTCGTTTAGTTTTTTTGTGGTTGAAAACGTTTGGGGAATTCCGGTTTGGATTAAAGGTCTTTGTTTAGTGTTAGGATCTTTGAATGGGACTTAGAAAGTTTTTCAAGTGGGTGTAGGTACATCGTTTGGGATTTATCTTGATTTTTTTCGACACAGCAAAATATAAAAAGTAAGTAGCTATTTAATTTTAAAAACATTTTAATATTATTATAGTCGTTAGATATAAAAGCTTTAACTCGAAATCAAAATGTTATTACCACAAGCAAGTTATATTACCCCTTGAATATAAACACAATATAAATAACCACTTTATTGGTATTTAAATGACATTTACATAATAGGCAATGTTTATTAAACAAAACAATTGAAACGAAAAAAAATAAAACTGATTTCCAAAACATATTTTTAAATGTCTCAAGACCGTTAAAGAACCAAATGAAAAAGAACAAT
This sequence comes from Autographa pulchrina, assembly GCA_905475315.1. Taxonomy (NCBI): domain Eukaryota; kingdom Metazoa; phylum Arthropoda; class Insecta; order Lepidoptera; family Noctuidae; genus Autographa; species Autographa pulchrina. The sequence continues at coordinate 3,288,427 of FR997763.1, read as the reverse complement.
AATTTTAAAATTATAATCGTTTCCATTTATGGTGTTCGAAAATGGAATCTAAAATTATATCTTTCTGACGTCATTTGTTCGAAAGGAACGCTAAATGTCACATTGACAGATCGCGGTTCGAGATTTAAAAAGGAGTGAATCAAACATGACACATAAAATAAAAGGAGGTCTGGACTTCATATTAACAGTTCTAGGAAAGAGCTCACAGACTGTATACAGACTTTTTCCTCTTTCAATACCTACACATTTTTTGGTAAGTCTGCTTCAAGGTTATATGATATAATGCTTAAAACATTTGGGATTTGTTTGCCATTAGCAGTCGGTCATAGAACATAGGTACCACAAAAGTCTGTTTTGATACTACAAAACATTTAGCCGGTCTTTATTTTAAGGTGTTAAAATAATTCAGTTATCAACTTTAACTTTTCTACATACCATTGAAACAGATAATGGTTCATGTTGATTCCTTATTTCAAATAGAGACATCAAAGTCGCCATTTTGAAGTCTCTATTGGGTGACAAGGCCCTTTAAAAGTAGATTTTTTATAAAGTCATTTTCTTTGCGGCCAATTCCGCATTGAATTGAATCTGGCAACTTTTCCTTTTCCAATAGTGAGTAATCTCAAGTCAAGGTGAAATTGTTATAGTTTGGTTAAGATTACCATATTGTAATAGTTTGTGAAATACATTAATTCCAATGCCAAATTGAATAGTTACGCGGAAATCCTTTTGCCGAGTTTTTCATTTACAACGAATGTTCAAAATGTTTAAATGTATGTACTTTTGAACTCATATCTCATGTTCAAATAATACTATACAACTTTCCATTGTATTGCTATTTTTTTAGTTACTAGGATTTTTTTATTGACTTGCCTAATGAAAGGAATAAAGGAAATTTGATTAAAAACTTTTTTAAATAAGTTTTTAATCGGGACGTGCACATATAATATACAGGCTGATACTTTATGTTTATTTTGAAACAAATTTTGGTATTAAATTTCCTTCGTACCACTATTTTCTGTGGCCTTAAGACTTGAGCTTATAACTATAATTATATTACTCTAACCAGTACTACGTAGGTACAATAAAGGGATCTACTACCTACGCTTGTATAGCGACCTACATGAGCATCTTCAGAGAAGTCAAAGTTCGCCACACAACCTTCGAGGTTCCCAATCAACTATCTAATGGTCTGGCATGCGAAATAAATTACATACATTGAACATTGTTAATAAATTTTACGATGGGCGTTACAGCATGCATACATTTACTATTATGTTAAGATGCATCAATTAGTCGTTTTTATACATACTGTATATATAATCTTTTATACATCCTGTAGAGGTTATCGCTGTTTCGAAGTGAATTATTTTATTGTAGAGTAAGAATTAAAAGGATAAAATTGCAAGAGATTTTGTGTACTATGTGCGCATTTTATGTCATCGACATTTCCATCGATAAATATAATTATCGATAAAGTATAAGTAGGATATAAAGTACTTAAAGTGTAGCTAAAATGTATGCTCGATAAAACAGCACCAACTTCCTCAATTTTAGTAAAAAAAAATTACGAACTAAAGAAAAACCATTACCTAATCATTTTAATTACTATGAACTTATTAAAATGAAATATTATGTTATTTAATAAATTAATATAATTTTAACTAAACACGTGTTTTTAATTAATTCCGTGTGGTCCTAGCTTGGGTCTAGACCACCGTGAATGTTGCAAATGGTCGTCACTTATGACATTTAAGGGCTAACAGGTGTAGACGCAGGCTGTGTTGAAAGGTATACACATTTTCCTGCATTTTCTATTTAAAGCTGGATAATTTTAAACTTAATACTCACATACTTACATAAATATTTAGAAATGAATTCATTATTTTTGTTGAAGTTCGATTGAAGTTTTTTTTTTTTTTTTTGGTAGTAGTTATCTTTGCAGTTAGCCTGAGCGCAGGCTTTGACTGCTTCACCGGACTTTTTCGATTGAAGTTTTTAAAATACTAATGCTAAGAGCTTTCATTGGTATAAGAAAGATGGCATAGGGAATCGAAAGGCAGGGGCAACAAATTATTAATTATGATTGAATTAATCTTTGAATATGGGTATTTACGGAGATACACCATAACTCTTTATCCTTCATAGAAGACGTTTTGACCCGACTGCGGCGAAGCCAAATGAGGGTTATGTGTCAGACCATTTAATACCTAATTAATCTCATTGTTTTAAACGTATTTTATCATAAACCTCTAACATTTCCCGTATATATGTGCGTTAAAATTAATCAAGGCCTTCCTTGAGGCTTTTCAAAAGGCACTTCCAAAAAAACATAATTTATTCGTTATACATTTTCTATGGTGTATCCTCAAGGGAATGTCACTCACCACCAACATATAAGATGACTTCCTCGGTGATTCAATGTTATATCAAACCTTGCATTGGTTTATCCGGCTACCAAAAATCCCATTTCGCCTTGACTCATTTAGCATACCATGCTTTAATCAGTAATTCGGTGAATTGTTTAGGCTGTGTCATCTTTCACCTTACTGGGAAATATCGATACGACTACAGTTGAAAAGAGTTAATCAGATGATGCTGTATAATTTAGACCCCTTGAATGCCGAAAATCAATCGTGATTATAAATGAATGTCAATATCACTAATATGAACTTAATTCTACCTATACTGGGTATAAGTTTATTTACAAGGGAGGTCTGTTTTTATCCTGAGCTGAAATTATCCAAACTTTATAATTTATCTCAAAATCCAAGTAGCTATTTCATAAACATAGATAAACAAACTTAATAGTAATCCAGCGCAGTTTTCACACACTTACGAGTACATTAAAATTTAATATTGTCTTAAAAGCTCATTTACATAGATAAAATAATACAAAGGAAAATTGCTTATTCCGTGCATCGTAGTTTGACCTCTCGTAATTTCGCAAACCCATGGCCGGGCCTTACAGTCGCATGGTGTTGTAAGCACAATGCTTAAGCTCTTGCGAAATTTTTGTCACAAACTCAGGATACGCTTGGGAATTCATAGATATTATATCTGGTACTTGGTTGAAGATGGTTCTTACTTTGTGTTTATAAGTGTTAAGAAAAAAGTGGAGTAGGAAGATTAATAAGTTAATAATTTCATCTTAAAGAGAGCTTCTGCATGAGGTTTAGCTTTCAAAAGCCACCAACCACTAGCAAAACTAACGGATTAGTTAATCTGCCAAAACCCTCATTGCTCTCAAGTACTTCCTTCCTTTGTGATATAATTTACTAGTTCATTAAATTTTTTGATCTATGACCATTTTTAAAACTTCTTTTCTATCTTCTCCCAACAGTTATGTCAGGTTCTTGTCTCATCGGATGCAAGTTTAAATATGATTTTCAAGCAACACGATCAATCTTGCAATCTTTGGCAAAAATTTCGGTTACTTACGAACTCTATCTGACCATTAACTTGTCTACCTATTCTGTAAATGCTCGCCAGACATGGAATTTTTGCAACTCATAAATGTTTCACAGATTAGGTTATAAATAAATACTATGTAAAGCTACAAAGACTTACGTTGTTAAATGGATAGAGGCGACCAGATTTAACTCCTTATTTGTAAATAGGGTTTTTCATTATAATTCGTAGTTTTAATAAGCTTAGTAGTAGTTAGTAGTAGTGCTCAAGATTTGCCAATAGCTTGCCCCCTTTTATGACATTTTCAATTTTAAACAAATGTAAAAATAAATATGTTTGTACACACCATTTCTATTAAGTTTATTACATAATAGAACTTTACTTTAAGATAGTTTAAAACTTTTTAAATGAAAATGTAAATAGGCTTACAAATGGTATTACCATATATTAGTTGTTTTAGGTTTCAATTAGATGAAAACAATATATTATTTGTCAAGACAGGCTCTATAAATCAGAGCTCTACGACAACTCTATTACCATCTAGTTTGCTGAACTTAGCTCTTACTTCGAGACCTTAAAACAGGTCTGATTCAGTTGTGTAAGCGAGACGACGCTTTACTAGTGAAGTGCGCCATCTCGCTTCCACACTACCAACAGTCTTGTTTCAAGAGCTTATAGTAGTCCAGTCAAAATAGACAAAAAAACCTTGTAAGTTTGCATTAATTCGCATAGAGCTGAAAATTGGTGGAGGTTTCAAGTACACCATTATAAATGAAATATCAAAAGTCCCCAAAGATCGGATCTTGTGCAAAAAAAGTTACACAAGGTCAAATGTCAATAATATCACCTTTTCGCATTTTCCTCATAAATGGCAAGTATTATCGCAAAAATAGGTCAGGTTCACACATTTCCGCACCACCTATGAGGTAGTGTACGAGGCGCATTATGTACGAGGAACCCTTAAAATGCGCCTCGTACACTACCTCATAGGTGGTGCGGAAATGTGTGCATATGATGTAGAATATGACTATGATACATATATTCTTCAATCCTTGTCATCACGATATCTCTGGAATGGTGATCCATAGGGAAAAAGTATTGAGACAATTTTGTAGATAATTGCATGATCTACAACTTTTGTCTGACCTATTTTGGCGATAATTAAATACTTGTCATTTATGAGGAAAATGCGAAAAGATGGTATTATTGACATTGGACCTTGTGTATTATTTTTTTTTGCACAGATCGGATTTTTGGGGACTTTTGATATTTCTTTTATAATGGTGTACTTGAGACCTCCACCAATTTTCAGCTCTATGCGAATTAATGCAAACTGAAATGTCTATTTTGACTGGACGGGACTGAAGTGAAAATAACAAGTGATATTTATGCATTTATGTACTGTTTGTTAAATTCATGGTATATTTATATTTTGTCTGCTTATATAATATTGTTTTTGTTCAAAATTTTGAAGAGCGGTCACGATTTTATCACATGTCAAATATACACGAAGTAGCATTACTAGACTTTTATGTAGGAGCATTTTTGCACCTGACATTAAAATAAAACATCATTCGTTGTTAAAAGAGCCCTTTCCTTTCTGACGACTCGAATTATTTTGTGCCTGATTAAAAACTAATGAGAGCTAATCTTGCATAAGTACCAGAAAACAAAACCTTAATAAATTAATCAACATCAAATTAAAACGTTTCCCTATTTCACGGGCTATCAGTACCAATTAAAAAACAATTTAATTCTCACTCTAAAATAACAAATTTAGTTCAGTTTCACTTTCGAACAGTTCATTTGTGAAGATTACGTCATTTGGAATACCAAATGACGTAATCTTCACAAATGAACTGTTATTAAATAATAATTTAACCTTCGCGGTTAAGTACGGATGAATAGCGAAGAAATGACTTGGACATTGTCTCACGTCGATCCAGATACCAGGTTTTGCTTAGTATTATATAGACGTCTTTCTGCATATGGTTTAACTGATTAACTGATCGCTACTAGCATGAGTGCACGAGTTTCGCTAAAGAGCACCTCACTAAGTAAAGCAATTTATATTTTTCGAATAGTTTTTAATTTTATATACAGGCAAAAATTCGTTGGCCTGCCTTTAGGTATTACTTAGAAAAACATACACAAAAAAATAATACTGGTAAAATCATAAAGCGAATAATTATTTTAGTTAGTTGCCAATCTAAGTCTAATTCTTAAAACAACTGTAAATACAGTGTAAGTACAGTCGACTTAGTCTCCTTTTTCGTCGCAAATAAAAACCCATTAAATCTAGGTACTTAACGTTAAAACTTCGCCGTCCCGATAGTACCTAGACATAATATGTAAACGACCTCAAAAATTTTGAAAAATATACCAAGAATGAGGATGTCACACAACAAAAGGTGGTACCTATCCCAAAAACTAAAAAGAAAAACAATTCAAAAACCGAATTCTCTACAACAAGCGTCCGATTCTGAAAGCGTTCGCAATAAACATATCTCGAGCGACCCTGAGCAGTGAGCACGTTACCACAAGGAACACGGAAGCAGCTCTATAAATTCACGACGCAAATCTTACGCGAGTAATTTTCGGTGGAGTACGTGTTGGTCGTCTTCCTTGTAAGGTGAGAGATGTACTGGGTGTGCCGGAAGATTTGAGATCGTGAGGTTATTTTGAGGTTAGGTTTGTTTGTCGATGTTTCTTGTGGTTTGTTTAAAAATAAATTAAAAGTTTGTTTAGTAATAGAGTTTAGAGTAGTTTATTATAGAGAAAAGTTTTTATACATTATTTACAGTTTTCCTATTTCCATTCAAAACCTTATTGGTATATAGGTACTATTAAGGTTTTTGAAGTAGCTTTCGTGTTATATGAAATTACATCAGAATTCTGTTTCTGTCATATTACTGCCATTGATCGACACGCTAAAAAGAAGAGTCACAATGCGGTATTTAATTTAATGCACATGTATTTTTTAAATTCACCAACCTAACCAAAAATTCAAAATATTGTAGGTATTCCATAATATATTTATTTTTAGAACATTAATTGAAATAAAAAACTAACTAGTTTTCTACCGGAATAATATTCGTTCCACTCGGTGTGCCACTGAGGAAAATCATCAGTACGCGACGGGGCCTATTTTACTTGCGCGTGCGCCGGTCTGTCGGCTGCGCAGTCCTTTGAATGACAAATTTCATTGGACCTTGAACATGTACATTATTTTCCTCGTGCGTGATTCAAATGTGAGATTTTTATTAATGCGTACGATTTTGAGAATAGTCTACTTGTTGTGTTCCACTGAAATGATGGTTTAAATTCTAATTAACATTTCATTACGTGCTTTGATTGGATAATTCATAAATAAAGCTACGTAAACACGTATTGGATTGTTAACTTTGTAAAATGTTATTCTTCCTTTCAAAGTGTTAATGATGCTACAACTTCTCAGTCACATTATCTATAAAGAATAAATTAAATGCATTGTAAATATTATTTATACTGTGACCGGCTGCTAAGAGCAGATGGTCCATGAAAAATGCGAACCGGATCAATACCTAGCAAAAGAAATAATAAGCCGAACGTAAGTCTTCGAAACCATTAAAATTCTAAGATGAAAAGGAAAACATTTTTTATCCTTTATTTTATCCTGTGTTTAAGTAAAAAGAATCCAGTTTCGATTTTTATTTAACTTGAATTTTTGTTAGCAATTTTTATCCAAGCATAATAATATTATTAATATGTATGTGTAGTCCTCTTTTTTTTTAGTTCTATCCTATCCACCTGGTCTCGTATATTTTAAACATTAACGGTCTTATATACGTATTTGCATAGTATGTGTTTTTCGTTTCAAGAATTGCTTCTAATGAATTATTTAATTTTTTTATCAATTTAAAATTAATTATACTAATAACTATAATTATTTTTTTTATAATTTATTATATTTTTTATAATTTTATAACATGAATAAACTTATCATTTTATTCAGAAATAAATAATTCTTAGTTCTATTCTGTCAATTAGAGCCAGGGCCGGCTTCGGCAGACGGTGGGAGGACAATTACAGAGTGCGCAAACATCTGTGCCCACCTGAACACTAACGGCAGTAATTAATTATTGTTATAACAAAAACAATGTAACAACTTAGTGTGCACTTGTCCTTTAGTAGGGGGATATGGGTTTGTGATGTTTGGGATAGTATGTTATTATTCTCAAAGCTCAAATAATCTTTAATGGGACGTCTCTGGGAAAATATTGCATCATTCAATAAAGATAATTTACAACAATGTGTTCAGAAAGGACTCTAAAACCAGTCTAGTCTTCAGTAAAGGAAATCTTAAGATATAATTTTTCTATAAAATTTTGCGTTAGTTGAGATGCAAAATATTAAATCACCTGTTTGTTTTGTAAAATATTATTTTAATTTTTTTACAAGTAAAACTACGTTGCTTAATTATATAGTATGGTTTTTACTAACAGATTTTCTTCTATTGTTTGAACATTATGGTTTCCCTATTCAAGCGGTTGTAGGATAACGCCGCGCTGAGAGTACGTGGGCCTCGATTTGATTAATTGATATAGGCTTATATCGGCTTAATTGCTTGTTTGCTTACACTAACACAATAGGATATTCAAGTCTATGTTTATATTATGTGTTACATGGCTGCTTTTGTAAGGCAGTTGACACACTACGCAAGATACCTTAGGTAAGATATATTATGATCATCGCATATCGACGGTTTTATACGCATGTATAAGATTTAAATACGCGTACGTAAGGAGTTACCATTTTTTTTTTAATTAGACAGCACCTAACTAAATTCTCATAGACTATCCATTTATTCGCATAAGAAACAATCCCAAGAATTAGACATCTCATTAAATTCATACTTACCAATAAATAATGTTGTTCAAACCTAACAATTTAAGCTCGCAACAACAACGCATTTCGCGCAAACTTCCTACATTTCGAAGTGCAATGAATAGCCCTTTCGAGACAGTTTCCTTACAATGTCGTACGAACGCCGCAACTAATTATCCATTGACGATCGTATCGGCTACAAAGCGCAATTCACACCGCGCGGCGTTCACACTAGCGCTCAATTAAATTCAATAGGTACGCAACTATTGTGCGTGTGGTCTAAGTTAGGGACGGGTAGAGATAATAACAACCTTAAATATATTTTTATTAGTAAAGATTTTATATAATAGTCACATAGTTTTCTGATTACAGTAATTAATTTTCATTTTTTTTTCATAAAAATTAATATATCGTTATATTTTTTGTGGATTGTATCATATCAATTAAGTGAGTTATTTTAAAACACCATACCACTCATTCAACTATACCATTGTTAAAAGTGAAATTAATTTAAATTTTGTGACTACATAGTAATAATAATAAATGCGGACAACATCACATACTTTGCTCTGAACCCAAAGTAAGTAGCTGAAGCACTTGTGTTATGGAATTCAGAAACAACGAAGGTACCACAAACACCCAGACCCGGGACAATGTAGAAAAGTTGGTTTCTACATTGACCCGTCCGGGGATCTAACCCGGGACCTCAGAGCTAGCGACACCTTGAAACCGGTGCATACGCCACTCGACCACGCAGGTCGTCAAAAATATAGTCAATAGTGATTGAAAGCGAGTGAAAGTCAATAGTGACAATAAATATAGTTATTCATATGCGTACGTGGTAGAAAAGATTCGAGCTACCTACTATAATTTGCAATAAGAACTTGAAGATTTAACAAAATTTACTAAATAATTTACATCTATATATTTTACCTTCATCCCAATAGTATGTTACGATAATATATTACCAAATCGAGAGTCCAAAATAACAAAAAATATTAAAAATATATTAGTAATCGCTTCCGCTTGTAGCTTACGACAAGGAACTATGAAAGCACTAGATTTTATGTTTTCCGTGTCGTTCGTTAGTGACTATTGAACAAATTGTTTAAATGTTTAATAGCTAACTTGTGATGATTTAGAATGTTTATATCAATTTACATAACAGACGTAGCAATAAAATTAATTATTTCCTATTGTTTTTTTTAACAAAGGATTTTCGTTTAAAGTTTTTGAGTTATGTTCGTTTGTTACGTTGTTATTGGTGTTTAATGGGATAAGAAACTAGCCTACCTTATGTGTTATGTGTACCGTACAAGGACACACTCCTTTATTTACTTTTTTATGTCATCCTACACTACGTACCTACATCTACTCATAATTTACATTGCTTTCAGATTATGTTTGTTTATCTGAAGATTACGTGATTTTACGTATTTGTGCTAGAAGTATTCAGGGTGTTAAGAAAACCCTGTCCGACCCAAAAGGGTGATATAGGTTCCAATCACATGCCCAAATAAAATATTAAATTTGGAATTTATGATAGTATCAATAATAATGAACTTTGAAAAAACGATCGAAACGGCGGCCTTTTGTTTGATCATTTGGCGGCTGTGACGACGCCGGATCTCTCTATCGCCTTTTGAAAAGAAAAAATATTTTAAGTCACATTTTTTTTTTAATTTTTTTTTCATTAATGGTATCAGTTATCGATACCTAACAACACTTTAACGGATCGGACAGGGTTTTCTTAACACCCTGTTTATATCTCAGATGCAATCGAATATGATTTTCATTGAATTTGGTTTAAGGATCTTTCTTACCGATACTAAACCAACCAAGTTAGAATTACGTATGTACCCAGAATCGTAGGGTAAGACAAATATGCCAATTATTTGAGGCCTATATTCAGCAGCAGGTAGACCGAAACAAACCGACTTTATTGCCAAATTTATAATTAAATAAATAAATAGAGTCGTCATTAAGTTGTATATAGGTCATCCTATATCTAAATTCCATGCTTAGCATATCTCTAGGTCAAACTAGAAGACTAGCCAATTGAGTTAACAGCCTTATTTCACAACAATAACGATACCAATACAATAGTGACAATAACATCGAACTGGGGCCGTTTATTCACACTATTGAATTGAAATCAAACATCTGATAAACACTGAACAACTTTATTATTGAGTGGCTAAGTATTAATGATTTAATATTATATTGGTTTAAATAATTGATCGATTTAATCGTAATGTGTTCGACAGCTTACTTTGTTTTCATCTTTCGTAGGTTACACGGGTTTTAAAAAAGAAAATTGAATTTAGGGAAAAAATTTGGATGTTGTGTTGTTTGTTTTTGTTTAAATTTTTAAGTTAATAATAATATATTAATAATAATAATAATAAAGGTTTTAAATGGTTTTTATTATGTGTAGTCCACTGCAAAAGTATACTGCAAAACCACATTTCATAAACTACCATATTATATGAACAATAAATCGATTGGGTTAAGTGTAATAAATTCTTTACATTTACAGGCAAATACTGGTTTAAAAAGACATTATAAAACAAGAAAAAGTTTTCACTAGTGTAATTAATTAACTATTTACAAATTTCCTAAGGTATGTCTCTAACGCTATCTTCGTATTGATGTATTTAAATAGATAAATTACATTCTAAAAGCTAAATGCCCACAAGCTTTTATCCCTTACAAGATAATACAGGGACTATAAAATCTCTTAACATGAAATCTCATCTTTACAAATCATTAATTGCTATCGGATAGACGCGAGTAACGTTTCTAAATTGCCTGCAAATGTCAGCGAGTATTACAGACCTCTACCATGGCTGACATGATTGCCACAGGCATAGTGTTCTTGCGAAAATACTTAAATCATTATCGTCAAAAATGTAACCTATTTACTGTATTATCATTTTCAGGCATTACCATTGCAGGGCAAAGGCTCCCTTGCCTTCTTCCTATTCTCCCGGTCCTGGGCTATTGTTGTCCATAGTATGGAGTCAAGGCAATGTGTGTGTGTGTGTGTGTGTGTGTGTGTGTGTGTGTGTGTGTGTGTGTGTGTGGTACCGTAGATCCGTGTCAACTTTTTGTAACCAGAACTAGTATTTCCGTGTTCGTCTGGTATACACCGTTGTATACTATTTACTTGAGCTTTGCGCTGTCTACCCTTTCATTAATTAGTGTGATGATATAATAAGTAAGTTTTTAAAGTTTTATACAATATTTTTAAACATTTTTGTTCCTACAAAAATCAATATTGATGAATTTTCATCTCGCAAATAATAACTTTACCAAACTTTTTACTCCATAGCCTTTTTTGTGCTTCTTGCATTCTAATCCAAACTAATATTATAAATGCGAAAGTAACTCTGTCTGTCTGTCTGTCTGTCTGTCTGTCTTTGCTTCACGCCTAAACTACTGAACCGATTTGTGTGAAATTTGGCACAGACATAGTTTGGAACTTGAGAAAGGACATAGGATAGTTTTTATTACAAAAAATAAAATAAAAAATAAAATTTATTCCGGACATACAGCGCCATCTATTGGTCAAGCGTCGGCATCAATTCAGTAATGAAAATTCATCGGAAAAATGTAAATAAATAGTAAAAAGGTATGAAAATATCATATAATACAAGTTTTAGTACAAAGAAAATGCTCTAACGGAGTATAGATAATTCTATTAGTACTATATGTGTAAGCCCTTTTTGGATATAAATAATTTAAATTTGATCATGTTGGCGAGGTTAATAGAGGTTAATAGTTGTTTTTAAAATTCATAGATGGAGTTGCGCATTTTCTTCTATACATCTAATAAAACAGTAATTACAACATTCTTTTGCCGGGGGTCAGATTTCATGTTACAGTATCAATTATGAACTACTGAATTGATAGCAGTAAAAAATTGAGAGGATGTTTTTTGTAAATCGTAGACAGTTGTTAGCTATTTTTAAACACGCATCTACATCTAGGTAATACGGGGTGGAGCTTTAAATTTCCAAATTCATTTTCTCATCTGCACACGTAAATTGGCATTATTGACATATAAACAAGAGGTAACTATGGCAGGCTACGGTAGCCATAGCGACCATTCTTCATTGTGATTGAAGTATACTTTTTGGAAAACTAGCTGTCGTAGTAAACAGCTTGGTGGTTGTAGGATTGGAAATGGATGTCCATGCTGCAGGTTCAAATCCAGTTGTTAATGATTGTATTTTTGTTCTTGAGTCCTTTTTGTTACATACGTTTGAATGTTTTGTTACTCAAGTTCAAGTCTCAGTCGAGCTAACACTTTTTGTGTTCTATTAGGTTAACTTTTATTAGTTTAAATCTTTGTATCATTTTGTTGTTTCTTTCGCAATGAGCAACAACTTTATGTCGTGCATTTTTTACTAGACCGATGCATAAGCTCAAAATTATTAGGTTTGTATTTTAAATTTTAAGTGTGTTGCTCATTGCAGATCAAGCATGTCATATGCTGTAAAGAACGTCTGGCGTAAATGCCCTGACCATAGATATAAATCTATGGCACCGACATTTACTCCTGAATTGAAAAATAAGATTCCTCATAGATCATTTTATAGTTGTGATCTATGAGGAATCTTATTTTTCAATTCAGGAGTAACTTTTTTAAATTATTTCATCAAAGTAATGTGTAATGTTTTCTGTTGGTCATCTATAGAATTCCATGGACAAGTTTTTTTTTGTATTTGTAATTTTTTATTGTTTTAACTCAAAACCCAATGATCTTTTATGATATAATTTTTTAGTAAGTACTTACTCTTTAATATTAATTTTAAGGTAGCTTGCTACACGGGTTTTAATGCGTTGATCCAGATAAATCTTCTATTTTTTCGTTTACAAATTTCATTTAGTTTGTGTACCTATTTACTGGAAGTTTGGCCCAAAAACTAAAATAAAATAAACTTTCTATCGCATTCTCTACATTTTAAAATTAATATTGCATCATTTGAGCTCAGCACCTTATGCTGGGCAGTATCATCATCATCCACAGAACTTTTCCTCCCACTGTTGGGCATAGTTCTCCCCTTTTTCGTGCCATTTTCTACGGTCCTGTGCCAGCCTCATCCAGACTCGACCCGAGACTTTAACTATGTCATCGACCCATCTTGCTCCCGGACGACCGACGCTTCTTTTGCCATGCCTTGGCCACCATTCTGTCACCGTCTTAGGCCACCTGCCGTCATTTCGTCTGGGCAGCATAAAGCGATTTTATTGTAAAGGATACAGCCCCAGTCCAAGGCTTTGATCAGGGTAGAATGCGGTTGTCCTTGGTCTATTACTTAGTTTCCAGTCATAAATAATTTTAACCACAGTTTTGGTAGTTCTGATCCTGCGCCTCTCTATTGTCAACGTTTTCTTTCAGTTTCACGGGTCTCAGGTAAATACCTTATTAAAATGGAGCCTGCTTATCTCAGTCGTTCATCCCTTTAAAAACAACACACTCGCACACTCTTTTGCCTTTCATTAGCAGCTACCATTACCAGACCACATAGTTCCTAGCTGCTAAGTTCCTTAACTTATTTCCACATATACTCTAGGCTTAGGCACCGCACTGACATCTGGTAGCTATTAACTAAGATGAGAACACTACCTTAGTCTTAAAACCGGACTTCACCAAAGCAGAGATGAGAAGAGCGGAGCGTAAATAATATTGATATCTACTTTCAATTTTACTGCGTAGTTCAGTATTTCGAATTTCGGGGTTTCGAACCAAAACCCCGATCTCGGTAGTCTTACTAGGGACTGCTGTACCAACGAAATACTATTGCAAAAGAAAAAAAGCGGTAAATTGTTTTTTTTTGGCACGTGTCAAGCAATATTTGTGACAAAACTCTAGGTTCCACATCTGATACATTTTGCGTATAGCAGACTACTTAGAAACATTCATCTAGCGAAACAAGATAATATTGAAGTGTTCATGTGTTTTGTAAATTTTTAAATATATAAAAAGAACATTCTGAAGCCGGTGTCTAGGTAGTTCGTGATGGTGACCCTCTATGCCACAGTCTAATTTATATTTATTCGCACAGATGACTGATATGAACGCGAACATCGTCGCGGGTACAGCTAGTTAGATGTATAGAAGAAAATGCGCAACTCCATCTATGAATTTTAAAAACAACTATTAACCTCTATTAACCTCGCCAACATGATCAAATTTAAATTATTTATATCCAAAAAGGGCTTACACATATAGTACTAATAGAATTATCTATACTCCGTTAGAGCATTTTCTTTGTACTAAAACTTGTATTATATGATATTTTCATACCTTTTTACTATTTATTTACATTTTTCCGATGAATTTTCATTACTGAATTGATGCCGACGCTTGACCAATAGATGGCGCTGTATGTCCGGAATAAATTTTATTTTTTATTTTATTTTTTGTAATAAAAACTATCCTATGTCCTTTCTCAAGTTCCAAACTATGTCTGTGCCAAATTTCACACAAATCGGTTCAGTAGTTTAGGCGTGAAGCAAAGACAGACAGACAGACAGACAGACAGACAGAGTTACTTTCGCATTTATAATATTAGTTTGGATTCTCTCAAGAATGCATTTTCATTCCACAAAAGTTAAACATTTTGTGTACATTTTTAAAAATATTTGAATACATATTTTACATGACAACTAAACATTATCTAGGAAACAAAATATAACATATTATGCAAAATATTATTTTCTTTGATCTTGCGACTCTAAGACCTTCAAAGTAAAAACACTTCAGAGGCATCAATTCATTTTCAATGTCTATTAACTGAGGAACAAAAACAATACTCATTTCTACAATTGCAACAAAAAGTAAACTAAAGACATAAGACTCAGATGTTATAAACATTGACCTAGTCATTCTGAGTATACCACAATCTGAGTAATAATTATCCTATGTAAATTTACTCATCTCAAACTTCTGAAAACATAAGAAGAGATGATAAATCACGCATAGCTATTTTCTTAAAACTTATTTTTAAATCAATACCGACATCTGATTAAATTCTCAATAGGTATATAGTAATAACACAAACAGACAATGGGAGTAATCGAAAACAACATAACATAATATACCATCACGCCTGTATCCCCGAAGGGTTAGGCAGACGTGTACCAATGTACACCCACAGTTCGCCGGTATGTTTAGGTCCCATGTAATACCACCACAAATCCAAACTCCGACCTGCTACTGAGAATTTCATAGAAAAACCCAATAACACCTTGGTCGACTTGGGATTCGAACCCAAGACCTCTAGCGTAGCAGTCGCGCTTAGAACCACTAGGGCAAATAGGCAGTCAATTGAAAACAAGGTATATTTAAATTCCAAACATTTACAAAAAACAAACAAATTTTTTATTGAACTTGAAAATTTCGCGCTAAGTAGACTAAAGCCCTATTATAAAGCATTTTGCGTGTACCGTACAAGACATCTGTTATAATCGAAATCAAGTTAAGCTATTTTAAGTTTTGACCTACATCATAACTACAATAACAAATGAGTGTTACTCAATATGTTTTGTGTAGTAAAAGTAAAAAAAGGGAAAACGGGTCACAAAGGACGCAACATCGCCTTTCACGTAAACATTCGCATTTGCAACGTCTTACAATAATTTCATCAACCTTTACATCATATTTAGGGCAAATCATTGCCTAAATTCGATAGAATGCGGTTACATTATGAGGTCAAATGTGGCTTTTACTTGTTCTCGACATAACAAGTAACAATACTATGGCTGCCTGTGTAATTTATTTATTGTTATAATGTATTATCAGCCTGTCTCCATTCCTTCCTTTCGTCAATTATACGTCTTATGAAAACAAATTAAACGAATAACAGTACTTTTTTATCATACTGTCAAAAATGAAATTTAAAGTAATTCTGGTAAAAATGTTGATAGAAAGGATAAATCTTGTTTCGTTGATAAAGTTTTTTAACCAATTTTACAATTAGTAATGTCTAGGACTGGTAGACATTTTCTATTCTTTGGAAAAGGCCTAACATTCTTGCCACTAGTTAAAGTTTTAGTTTAGTTTCATTCGATCGTAGCTTAAAATAAATGGTTGTAATCCTCATAAAGAAATGACGTATTTTTATCGTGATTATAGGGGAACATTTTTTCTATATCGAAAGGAATTTCTGAAAATAAAACTTTCTTTCTAATGACAACTGCTCCTTTTCAGGAATTCCTTAATTATTCCTGTTTGTTCAACCCTATTTATCAAAGTTATCGGTCGACTTCTATCAGACAAGTACATAATACAATGTATATCAAAGCGCAACGATATGCAAACTACGTTAAACCCTGTTAATATAATCACTATGATTTCGCTTCAAGTGATAAGCTGAAGAGGTATTTGGTGCCAACCTGTCTGGTAGCTCTGTAGGTCATTAAGGCAACCTTAATTACTTAGGTACATCTTAAAGTTCAAAGGTCAGCTTGTGGAAGCAAAGGAATGGGTAAAGAATAAAATTAGAGAAGTAAGTAGTAAGTTATATTATTATGTTCATTTAATAATCATAATCATACGAGAGAAGTAAATGACATTGAATAAAATGACAAAAATGTTAGGGCAATTATGAGACTTGACAGAAATATTAATTAAAATTTAAATTCATTTGATGAATTTCGTGCACTCTGACTGTTATTCAAAATGTCTATGTGTCGACAGCAAAACCTTAAGTTTGTTTTGTAAATAGATTTTAATAGAAAAAATATACACTTGTATATTTTAGCCCAGGTCCTTATTTAATTAAACCCCTATTAATTACAATAATCTACAATAAAATATAACACTTGTGTAGTCTACAAGAATTCTAATCTCGGTATTTAATAGAACAGTGTCCACAATGATTACCATTATCAATGGTATTCTTAAAATGTGGCGTGATTGTAAATACTATTCATAACTCATAACTCGTAATTAACAGGAATAATTAATATTTCCTGCAAAAAATGCGAACCAATAAGACAATTTACATACAGGCTTTAATTATATCGATGTAATCGGATAACTACTCGAACCTTTATTCTATTCAATCTTCTTACTTTATTTACAATTCAATACTTAAAACTAATACAAGAACAAACACTTACAACTATACTAAAATTAAATCTTATATATAAATAAATAAAACTAACACGCGTCAAAAAACTCATCGTCATCATTGTCAATGGCGGGAAACGTGCCCAGAAGGCTGGCAGCATTGCCACGTTGAATGGCTATGCCGATTCTCTGTGCAAGGAACAAACCAGCTCTCTGATCACGAGTAGAGTCTACCAAACGTTTTGGCAGTTCTTGAAAAAGATTTCGTGCACTCAGACCACATGGCCCGAGCGTTTCTTAAACCAATGAACAAGGGTCTCTTTTGTTTCGGTCTTACGCTATGGTAATTTCGACACCTTTTTTTTCAAATGTCAATCAATTAGCAAACAGAAAGAAACTTTTTCTAATATTAAAATATTGAAGGTGAAAAATAACGTAGATAATATGCAATTCTTCAAGTTAATTTCTCAGATGGCACAATAGAACACCACAAAAAGAAGAAAATCATAGGCTAAAAGAATATAGCTGTCCATCGACCTGAAGAAGGTAAAGGTCTTTATATGAAATGAAATATAATAAAATACACCTATCTACCTATCCACAGAATCACATCCTCAAAAGAGGACCATATTTTCCGTGTCCCCGCTCCCGCTACCTCCTATCCCAAACACAGCATGAACCATTGGTTACAAATAGTTGGAGACAAAGCCGCAGCCTTGGGGCAATTAATTAGATTCAGTGCGTCGGTCGGCATGCATAACATATGCTGATACGTTACCGGTACATTATACTTTTGTGTGCCGCTACGGTTTGACACACCCTGTATGTAGGGTAGATTAGGTATAGAGTGTTTTAAGGACGAAATTTTGGTGTTTAGAAAAAAAATTGTTGACTTAAACCTAAATTAAGTTTTTTTTCCTAACTTCCATCTGTCTATGATTCCACGAAAAAGTCCGGTTTTCTTAATGTGGATCATCGTAGAATAATTTTAAGCAAAAAAAAAATGCATGTGAGTTCTTATTTAATTTTAAGGTAAATTGTTTCCCTTCTTGGTCATTACCGCAATTTGTTCGTATTTTCAGAATATGCAATGTTCCTACACCAATTCAGTTTTTCATATTGTTTATCAAGGTATACTTAATAATGAACTTTGAATAGCTTTAATAAACCCTTCACGTACTCACTTGTTTACTGTACTAAAAATACTCTCATTAAAAGTTTCCCAATTCGTAAGCTATAAGTACCGTATGAGAAATTCTCACAAAGAAAAATTACGTATTCCATTCAGCGCCGACCGCCTAATTTTAGAAGTATAGTTAACGCATTACAAGGCCCTCCTTTGTGTAGAACAGATGTCTATTGTGCCTAGGCATAAATGTTATGGCCTAACTGTTTCAAGGGAGCCATAATTAGCTGGCTGATGAGTTTGACTGGGTTTAATGTACTTAATTAGGCGACGATGAGCACATCACTTTATTATGACTAGGATTGGCGCATTATAATCTTTGTGCGCATTATAGCTTTTGTTAATTTGGGGTAATAAGGAGTGTCTTTTAAGGCTTGTTCTAAGAAATCGTATTTTCTCTGTCTACTGTCTCTAAGTCGCCACTAAGTCAAACGTCTGTAAATTGCAGGATAATGAAGTCAAAAAAAACAATCTCCAAATAATTATTAACACAAAATGCTCTTAAATTAAATCAGTCAACAATCAAGCGATATCAAAAACACTTGAGTGCGGCGCAAACGTATCTATTTTACAATTAGACGAAGTAATTCCTGTTATATGAATTAAACATTTATCTGTATATTAGAACTAACTCGAATGCAAAACGGAAACACTAGATCACTTCGATACGATCGACAAACCAAAACTGCATGCCGTTTTCGGGCGACAGGTGGCGCTTGCCGCTAACTCTAATCACGTACTACCCGACAACAAAACCTTACTAGCAAGACAAGCAAAAATAACCCTTAAAGTGTACATACAAAGGTCATGTTGTAAGTAACCGTTCGCAAAAATGTATCAGGAGTGCATAGACGCAACCTTGGGGAGTCGGGGTATCGTACATATTAATAATGTATCACGTATGCAATCACCGTCCAGAAGACATAGGCAAGGTGGAAGAAAGGGCATGGTATGTCAGCCAGCCTCAAGGCCGACCACTCGGTATAAACCTACCATATTATATACTGCGGCATTTAGAGGAAATATACCATATATTGTTGGTATTTAACTTCCCAGCGTAATAGTTAATTGCCTGCAGTGATGTGCTCTTAGAAGGTAAATAATGTTTAAGTACGCACCGAGGCCAAGATGGTTCTTTTCTAAAATGTCAAGGGATCTTCTCTAATCTTCATTAGGCGTAATAGTTTGTCGAACAAGTATCAATTTTGTTGAATTGTCTAAAATTACACTATTATAATAATATGTTATTTAATCACAATCTCAAATTTTGACGGTCCTGTTGGTCTAATGGTTAGTGACCCTGACTGCTATACCGGAGGGCGTGGGTTCGATTCCCACCCAGGACAAATCTTTGTGTGATGAGCACGATCATTTGTTCTGTGTCTGGGTGTAATTTATCTATAATATGTGTGTATTTAGAAATATATAAGTATGTTTATCAGTTGTCTGGTTACCATAACATAAGCTCTGCTTAGCTTAGGAATAACCGTGTGTGAGTTGTCCCGGATTATTATTATTAATCATGTTTGTTTGATCATTTTCGGAACTTGACTGTATCCAACAAAGCTATCATTTACTCGGACTTTTTTTAACACCTAAATAAAATAGTTGCGTATTACTATATGTATAGGATACTTAGTAATTATACAGTTGGTTGGTAGCAATAAACGAGTAGAAGGCAATATAACCTATAGTAACATGTTACAATGTAACAAAATATTTATTAAACATTATAATGTTTATTAACTAAACATTGAAAGAGCGGTGTGTATGTAGGTACTATGATCACTTTTGATACATATACTCCTTTTTAATTTCCAGTTATTCATGGAAGTCATTCGTCACTTATTTCAGAAGAAACACGCGCCATGGTAAATTATAACAAATTAAGGTAATAATATTATAGTGATTATTCTCAATCTAAATCAAATGACAGAATATACCTCTCAGTTACTTCATTATTTTAACTTAAACTAATAGGATTTGTTTCATAAAAACATACAGTGATCCCTAATTGAACTGGTACCGAAAAAAAACATTTCGTCAGCTAAAATAAGTGTAAACAAAGAACACTCATGTAAGCTGTCTTTACTTAAGCTATGTAATATGGTCACATTAGCCCTAAGCACAACAAATAAACATTCTGAAGTCAAATTCTTCAAACGACAAAGTACATAAAGTATTTTCTAACATCTATAACAGTGTAGAATTATTTACTGTTCCAATCAATTATTTGTACTATTTAATCATTATTCTATAAATTGCTATCCTTTACTAATCAGTCCATAGGGAAAAACTATGTGTTTGTAGTAATACTGTTTCATAATTAACTTGAAGAAATCGCGACTTCGCTCGTGTATCATTTATTACAATGTAAATACATTCTTCTATATAATAAATAAAGTCAGCATTATTAAATAAAGTGAATAAAATACTTTATGATACATCTAGAACTATTTTGAACTTTATTTATTTGAAGACCTTTTTGAACCCTAAAATTCTGTCATCCTTTAATTTCTTATCTATAATAACTTCATTAATAAAAGCACATTTTAAAAGCCATAAGGTGCGTTGGGGTAAGTTCGGATGGTTTTTAGCTGCATTCGTAAGAAGTTGGCAATTTATTTTTTTCTCAAAATCTATATCGGCTAGCGTAATAAAATAAAGTAGAAACTGATAATCAATAAACAACCTATCACAAAAATATTTTCATGTTTGCATAGATTTAACGGCTGCTGTGTTACGGGAGTTTAAAGTATAGACATGCATTTAAAAATTCATGAGAAAGATCGGACGATGTTGGGGAAAGACCGGACTACCCTCTAAAATCACTCGTGTGGCTAAGAACACAAGGTTCATAAAAAGAACATATCCGACCTTATACTTGCTACAGCATTCTTCTTGTAAAATTTAATTACTTTAAAAACATAGCAGGAACTGAACATGATGCGGACTGCAGGGAGTTACAGGGAGTAGCAAAACAAAATGGCGCCTTGCGCTATGTTGCCAGAATAAAAAAATAATCGCAGAATCGGTAGATATTTAACTTATACGTTCTTACCCCATTTACGACCTTACCCCAACGCACCTTACTTCCCGGCTTCCGCATGATTAAAAAAGCCGTTTGCTACAAAAATCACACAAACAAACAATCCATTCATTGACAACGAAAACCAATATTCACCATATCGCACCTACAACCAAACCTCACCAGAATGCTATCTGATATTTTCACTTTTATTTTAATGTTAATAAGGTTGATTTTCCCGAAGCATCGTGTCAAATCTCGTCTAAAGGGTGTCTGTTAATTTCGCCTCTATGTGCATGTAGATAAGGTTGATTATTCTGTTATGTCCCATTGGCGTGGTCGATTGTACGGTAGAATACGATTGATTGCAGCATACCAGCATTCATTCTACAATTACGAACCATTACAACGCTCCATATCTGCAAGGCCGCGCGTCGTGTGAAGTCGACGTCTACTAGATGCGTTGGTACAGACGAGCTGAGAATTACTAAATATGTTTTCTTTGTGATAGACGCAGAACATTGCCTAGGTACCTTATGATCGCCAAGTACGTATAGATCGCCATACTATACAGGATGTGACCGAAAGGTTATATACATCCAAAAGGGGAAGAGTGCCAATGGTACAGACGAGCTAAAAATTTACAAAATAAACCTGTTTTCTTTGTGATAGATGCAGAACATCGTAGTAATTGGTACCTACCTCTATACGTAACGCCCTGTATATTATATACAGGGCGTTACCGAAAGGTTATATCTATCCAAAAGGGGTGAAGAGTTCATCTGGTATAGAGTCAGTTTCCAAAGTTTCAGCTCAAAATGAGTTACTTTCCAACTAAAGATTAGGAAATCTAAGACCTTTCAAATTTCTCATGAATACTGTAGGCCATGCTACCACCTTCATTAAATGATAAAAGATAATAAATAATAATAATAAATAAATGCGGACAACATCACATACATTGCTCTGAAACTAAAGTAAGTAGCTAAAGCACTTGTGTTATGGAATTCAGAAACAACAAAGGTACCACAAACACCCAGACCCGAGGCAATGTAGAAAAGTTGGTTTCTACATTGACCCGTCCGGGGATCGAACCCGGGACCTCAGAGCTAGCGACACCTTGAAACCGGTGCGTACGCCACTCGACCACGGAGGTCGTCGGAAACGGACGAAGATCTTTCAACTCTTTTGTACGTAATTTCATTTTTGAGTTGCCTTAATAATTTGGACTAAATTTTGTGCCCAAAGATATCCAGCCTATTCCTTAGTGCCATACTCTACATTCATAACTTACAAACTGGCATTCCTAAACTATCAAAGCATAATTACCTTTTCACAAACTTCCACTCCACATCTCTTTCAAATAAATTCACAATACAATTTATATACCTGATAATTGGCTTAAAACATAACAATTCCACACCCAAACTGACTTCCAAACCAGATTGTTAAATAGAGGTTTAATTAACCAGATATCTTTAGGACCAAAATCTCAAACATAGCCAATATAAATTCAATTCCAGTTGCAATATTGTATAAATAGATAAAGTGGATGTTAGAAATACAGAAGTAACCTAATGAAATAAATGCAGTGCTCTTAGGATTGACTCACAATAGATAGTCTAATGGCGGCAACAATTGTGCCATAATGTTAATGTTTTACCATATTGAGCAGACCATATCGAGACTTCTAAAAGATGGATAGGTTATTTTAAGGTAAGACGTGGGAAACATACTAATGAAAGGTAATGATAGACTTTCGCTTTCAAACAATATAGAAATAGGTTCTCTTTTCATTTTAGTTCTTCACTTTAGTTCAAAAATAACAAAGTAAGTTCTAATATGTCATCACCTAAATGGGTAAAAGATTTTTTCACCCAAATACCTTTTAGGGCGTTCACACACGGAGCAATGCAAGACCGACACCCGGCCACTTTAGTCTCCAAAGACGTGTGCCGAGTTTGGATGGCGGTGATCGCGTTCCCTCGTGTAAGAAAGGCTTAAAATCCCAGCCAGATATCTTAAACCTATAAAGAGGCTAAAAAAAACAGCTCTTAGTTTATGGAAACGTAATTCAGCTTAAATTAATCGCTCCAAATTAGGAACTTAGCGATTATCCGTGGTCCTATATAGGTAATCTCCTTGATTCCATCATGGAGTCATAAAAAAACTAGTTTTAAATACCAATAAATTGAATAGTTTGTCTTTTACTTGAAGTTAAAAGAAGAAAATAAAGAAAAGAACAACCATTTATTTTGGCCCGAATACGAATAAAACTGTTACCGCTAATAATCTATAGCTATTTCCAAAACAAATATTAAGTAAGTACCAATGAGTTCAGTTAAAACCAGCAGTGGACACAAAGTATCAATAACACGATTATTATGTATGCTTGTATATTCAATACGTGTACTTCAACTATCGAATTAACATACATGCCTACATAATGTCACTCTTATGATTCTCCACAGGGTAAGTAGAGATACAATTACGGTTGGACGACCGACACAGAATTATAACAAGATGACACATGTATTTCTTTTGTCATCATTAATTTTATTTTACTTCGCTATACATACATATTTAGAGTTATACAAGCGAGTTGTACTGAACTTCCTATATGGTACATATAGTGAACAACACACGGATCTTCCTCCTTTTGAAATCGGTGAAAAACTCCTGATACCTATGACTTTTTGGTCTAAAAAAACACGACAACACGGGACGAATCCTGAAAGATAATATTTTAAGACAAAAGAAAAATCATGACGCCTGATGTCTAATAAAATGAAATAAAGCTTAGAAAATTGTTGAGTTAGTGATTTTTACTGAAATAAATAAATAATTTACAAAACGTTATAATCATACGTAGTTGAGCTAATACATAATATATGCGGTACTATTGTTGTAAATGACTGCAAAATTCTAGGTTTTTTATAGTTTCCTACACAACATCTGTTGACTCTTTTATTGAAATAAAAATAAACGGATTACAATCTATCATAATTTATTAATAAAATAATAATAAATTAGACATCTCTAAATTACTTCGCTATTACTTTATAAGGCAATAGAGTGACTTAAAGGTCATTGAAAAATGTATTTCTTGTGTTGTTGACTCACTTCCTCAAAGTCTGGCTTATATGATTACGATGATCTTATTTATTTAAATGTTAGGTGTCAATTTAATATATGATTTACTAGAACTAATATTTAAATAAAATTAAATGTTAAAGTTTAACTCACTGACGTAAACGAAAGTCTAAATGTATTTTTGTTTTTGTGGGAAATAAGGCGAAGGTTTTTTGTAACACGAAAAACAACAATGTTTTTTGTTTTTTAACTTTCATTTGACAATCAGAAATCCCAATGTCATGTTGGTGGTATTTTTTTGTTTTGATACACGATTCTCTGTCATTCTCTTTTATTGCAAGAATATTTAATTCCGATATAAAGCTTATTGAACTTCCTTCATACAAAGGCAGAAAATTATTTGCAACTTACCTACCATTACCAAGCAAGAAGAGTGGTCAGTTGAATTTCTGACAATCTACAAGTAATTTAGAGTAAGCACGAGACTTCGTTTGGAAACTCAGTCCTGATTCCACCCCGAAGCCATACCTATGTAGTCTCTTTTACTAGAACCCTTTTTGGCAAGGATTTTCGCATAGCACTACAAAATACTTCACAAAAATTATCTATAATGTTTTTATTTCAGTTATTAATTTACCAATTTTTCTCGAACTTTTTTGTCGACTATTTTTTATCTAGTAAGGAAACATTAATACACATTTACAGATAGATCCATCACCGTTTTCTTTTCGACTGTACACGCAACGGGGCAAGTGCGTCCGATCCACAGAATGGAGAGGAAGGTCGACAGATTTACAACCTTTTGTGTTACTAGATGCGTTTGTGGTTACATACAAAACTGCACAATAGATTATTTATTGATACTTCAAGTATTTGTGCTACTTTCGATGGCCACGCTGTTAGGTGTCGAGGTGTCGAATGGTTTAAATTTAACGTTTTTTTTATGTTCCGGGGAAATATGCCTTACCGATAGACTATTGAAAAAACGGTATATTCCACTTTGTTCACCTGGGTGATATCACCCAGGTGAACAAAGTGGAATATACCGAAAAAACAATTGACAGTCGCCAGATTCTTTAGTGTAGCTTTGGGATAGGGTTAAGTTGGGGCGCATTCTTTTGTTTTTTATTTATTTGGCAAAGTGTCACCCACGGTTTGAGATTGTTGATGGCACGTATTTATTTTATGCTAACAAACTTCTCCCTACTAGATAATTTAATCAGACTTCATCAATGTAACCACCTATTTACAATCAACCCAGTATCAGACAACAAACATAGGTACTTTGTCATTACCATTGACAAAGTAAGCATGTTTAAGGCGTATAGATTACGTTCCATAGTATCATTAAATCCATCGGTATTTGATGACGAACCATAATTAGTAAGAGGCTATAGCCGTAGCGTGTATCTATCACAGATGTCCGTTTCCCTCACTTATCTCTAAAGCAGGATGGTGGTACATCCGCTAGAAAATATTCACTATTTTATCATGGCTACCAGCTTTACTAGTACCTAGATAAGCAATGAAAATGATTGCAATTTTACATGAAAATAAAATAGACGAGAAAAATATTAAAGAATGGTAAAAATGTAAAATAAATGCAATATTAATAAATAAGTTTGATTTTAGGTCTCATTTGATTCTTAAAACAATCTTCCGGTTTTACGTAGCACCATTTGACAAATGACTTAATCAGGTGATTAAGTATTTTGTCAAATGCTTCGTATGTCACATTGTGCTTAAAGATAGGTATAATAAAAGAATAAACTGGATTCTAATAATCTAGTATTGGTAATAAATTAATTATTTATTGCAATCTTTGACTAATAAACGTGTCATGTCAATAAATATAGCTAATAGAGTAGCTACTGATTAAATAAACGAAAATAAAAAATAAATATTATACAAATAAAAATAAAATAAAAGTCATGACAAATTAACAAATATATTGTTTACTTCAATAAACTGTCACCGTCATTGAACCACGTTGACGTGACATTAAGTGAAGTTTCAAGGGGAAAATAACTAAATAATATGTATAGGTTTATTGTTTAATTATTAACTTTTAAACGATTGACAGTTTAGTGAATAGTTTCTTATTATATTAACAAAAGTGTTATTGACAATCACGATTCTTAAAGGTTGCTAGAGTTGTACTTTTGACATTCGTTTTATAAATAACTTGAAATAAATATCTTCTAGAGTGATTGAAAAAATATTGTTTGACTTTCTGCTACATAATATACTTACATATCTCTGAGCATCAAAATATAAAAAAAAAAACAGTTTTGACATTGGGAACTCTATGTTCGGCGCTGCATATTTATGTTCAGATGCACACTACTACACTCACTTATTTTTTTCTTATATCACTTCTTTACAAAACCATTATTCATCTATCTACCTGTTTAGATAAAAAAAAAAAAACGATTTTATTTTTACTTGATTTCCAATTGTTTTGGTATAATTGCTTTCATTTCGCATTTTGGGTTCCTATAGTTATTTTTATTAATCTGCTATGGGTTACCGAAAGATCAATAACAACGGACAAACTAACGCGCAAACCTGTCAACATTAATACATATTTATTCAGCTCACCTCTCAAAGGAACATAAAAATAAATATGTAACACAATAATAAAGCCACTAACACAAGTACACAGTTGCAAACAGATAATTGATTAAATTAAGAGTAATATGGATTATTGGTTCTATATGGTGAACAGTTCACGCGTTATATGTTACTAGAAAATTATAATGTTTAGATTTTTATAAATCTTCTAGATACCCATATAATGATAAAGTTTCTGACTGTTAGTTTGTCACACTTTAACGGCTATACTACTAAACCGATTCTGTGTAAATTTGTGCGACAAAGTCTACGGATTTTTATCAGATATGCGCGGGTAAAGTCGTAAGCAATAACTCGTGCAAATTAGCTAAAGATTTCATTTCGGAAAAATTGTATTTTCAAACAAAATAATCAGAATAATTGTCAATGACGTCACTCATATAAAAAGATATAAGACGAGTTTTACGCTATTTTTAAATTGACGTTGAATGGAGATTCTTGTTTAAAATAAAGCCTCATTTAGCTAACTACCTAGACCTTTAAATACTTAAATGATGCTATCATCCTTTAGTAGGATTATCGAAGTGAACATTCACTATACATGCTAAGTATGACGTCATGGAAAGTTTTACTGCGCATGCCTGTTTCTGGTCGCTAAGATAACTAATAAATTCAAAATACGAATACAAAATAAAGTAAATTAATAAATAAGAAATATTGTTAACAGCCAGTAAATTAGTAGTTTTAAATAATATTTTATCTGTTAGAATGTAATTAATAAAACTGCTCAGTAAATAATAAGATAAATACAGCCTTTTTGATTTAATGGCTCTTTTGTGTATTACCAGTTTCCTAGTCAAACATGTATTCTAGGGTTTAGATTCAAAATCAGACAAGAGCCAATGTGACTTGTAACTTATAAGATGTTTTTTTATTGTATGTAATTCGTTTATAATTTTGCCATATAAGACACTACCTACTATGTAGATCTCATAAGTACTATTGAAATGTATGTGTTTTCTTTTCGGTAAATGAAAAACATAATTTTGTTAAAACAACGTCAGCATTTGGAACGTTCATTGACAATTTCTAATCTTTATAATATCCGTATAATAACTTTCCGTCGTTTACCGAAGTGTCCAGTTTCCAAACACAACGGCAACATATCTAGCAAGTAGTTATTGTTAATGCGACAGTCGGCGCCACAAGTACGCATTCTCATCACGATCGTTTTATTAAAGCAAGTATATGACAAGCTAGGTAAAAATATGACAACATATAAAACAAGTCCATGAAAGTGTGAATTGTGGGCACAAACTGCTAACAGATGCGCGCGCGCAGCGGTTTGATCGTTCGATTTATAAACACCGGGCGCAACTAAGCTGTATCGTAAACGATGCTTAACGATGAAATGTAATTATAAGCTTTTTTAAGCTGCAACTGTTAACGCTTTTATATTAAGAGAATAAAAAATAAATTTAAATTAGTATTGCAGCAAAAAAGCCCACAAACCAATGTGGATATTTGTGGCAGTTGCATTTCTTAGTTTCAAGCATATTTTTGTTGGCAGAAAATCTACAAACTAAAATCTGATGCAGAACAAAAAAAAATAGAGAGTGTATGATTGATTAAAGAAGAACTCAATTAAAGAGAACTCTAAAAACTTTGATTACGGTTCGTCATAATCGTACATTTATAAATACAATGTTGGATTTTACTTATGCTTTTAAATACTTTTTCGTTTATCTTCTTTTATGTTCCATCACTATTACCACAAACCACTTAAAATAATTCCACCAATCAGCCTACACAGGGTTAATAGGATAGGTAAAACATCTCGTAAAAAAAAAAAAAAAAAAATAAACAATGCAAGCGACCTTGACAGCTAAGTCAAATTCTTTTGATGTTTTACGTGTGGGCGACCGCAAAAACTATCCTATGACATTGCCACGCCTTAATACCACATAGTTCTACATCTAATCTACTGATTACGTAGTTAGAACTTTGTCGTTGTAAGTTTGAATGTTAGCTGGACAATTGGTTCAGCCCACACCTCTTAGCATTGTTGTGGGGTATAGTACAAGCTATGATGTAACTATAAAATAAATTGTCTCACGGTCCAACATGTGACTTGTATAATTATAGTTTTATTGAAATGGGCGTTTAGTTTATTCTAGTATTCTAGACTTTAGGTAAGAAATAATATGGTTACTGTGCTATAAATGAGGGACAACTGTTTTTCTGTGTGTTACTTGGAGACTCTTTAAGGAATATACCATCTTCTATTGAACTTGCCATAGAGATAATTTCAAAGTCAAGTCAAGTCAAAGTCAAAGTCATGACGAAAATTATTGACAACCCTATTTTTAATTTTCCCGGAAAAATCTTAAGTTATTATTATAATGTTTGTTACGCGTGCCTACGTACTTTGAATGCAAAATAATTCGCAATAAAATTATGCGACAATTTTATTCAATACATATTCATGTTAAAAATATTCTTAGTATAAATCTTGACTGTTCTAATTGATTTATAAATAAGACCCGGGTTTTAAAGAAAGGTATTTTCTCAACAAACTGGTTTTTAATCAAGTAAAGTAAATCTATGCAAACAACATTACCATAGCAACATTTATCTTTAAAAAATTGATTTAAGCAATCGTTTAGTATTAAATTGACATAAGTTAACGCTAAGTTCAACTTGTTTTTCTACTGTCTGGCGTAGTCACGTGTAGAATGTATTTTTAAGCGAAATTTAAATACGATTGTCTAGTGTTTTAAACCTAAAATATATTTACTTATGTTTTGGTTCTCATTTGAGATCGTTCATCTCGCGCGGGCTGGCAACGTCGCATTTATAGAGGTATTTCTTGAAATAGTTAATTAAAATAAATCAAAATATTTTTAGCTAAGCACTAGATCTCCGAGACGACCTCCGTGGTCGAGTGGCGTACGCACTGGTTTCAAGGTGTCGCTAGCTCTGAGGTTCCGGGTTCGATCCCCGGACGGGTCAATGTAGAAACAAACTTTTCTACATTGTCTCGGGTCTGGGTGTTTGTGGTACCTTCGTTGATTCTGAATTCCATAACACAAGTGCTTTAGCTACTTACTTTGGGTTCAGAGCAATGTATGTGATGTTGTCCGCATTTATTTATTTATTTATTTATCTACAATAACAATACAAAAAAAAAACATTATTTACTAAATTCTCCTTAACATGTCCTCTCATATATACAATTTATTTTTTTAATTTGAAAGGATCCATTTATCTTAGTCTACTCTTCTATGCCCTTCATAGTCTTCAATAGCAAATGAATGTCAGTTCATTAGATAAGCAGCCAAAAAACTACAAACATTATTCTGTCTCAAGGTCCCTTAGCTCCAACATCGCTTATGTAGGATCGTACACCTAAACTTTTGCAGCGTAGGCGAGGAAATTTCGGCAGGTAGTCGCTTTAATTTAGTATACAAGATCTTTTGTTGATAGCATCATTTCGAGCTCCGATGCATTTGCGGTCTTTAATTCACCTTCATTCTTACCTAAACTTAGGCAGCGTGCACATGGAGTGCTTGAAGCATTTCGGCTGCTTTTGTTTTGACTGTTTTCAAAAAGGACTGGGAAGCGCAAGTGACGCGCCAGAGCGGTTGACAGCTCGCACAATCCGTGTGCGTTGATCACTGACTAACTGCTCGAGCAGTTCGTGTACGAGTGGCTTTATATGTTTAATCTTTGTTAGTATTTGTGTGCTCATTTTTAATTATTTCTTCAAGTAAAACAGGTTAATGAACTGTTTTCTGCTGTAGGTAATTTTACGCTTCGTACTTTTGTTTCCAAATTTAACAATTTTCTGTTATGATCGTCAGCAACAATTTAATGCTAATTTCGTTGGAACAAAAAGCTATTTTCTTTGTCTTTATACTTCCAATTTTTTCCTTATTTTCTTGCTTCCATACAAATTTCAAATATTTTTTGCCTGTACCAACAATCTTCGGTGTAATTTTAAAGTCTTTGTTTGTTATTTACGCTTATCTAGCGAGGAAATCTTGAGCCAACTCATTTCCTTTTTACATCGCTCATAAAAACGTTCGTTTGATTCCAAGAGCAAAAAATATATTGCACGTGTATTTATTAATCATGTTTTCTCTTTAAACAGTAATTATGAATAAATCCATAAAAGGTAAAATATGCATCCTTTTTATATGCTGATTTAATCCTTGTGCGCTTTTTTTCGTTTTTGAATCTTTTGCGTAATTGTACGTCAACAATTTTTATTTTTTCTTCATGTAAATCCAATACCACATAGTTTCCGTGCTACTAATACCTAGATAATAACAGTGGAAGTAATTTTTCATTCGCATGTAAGGTTAAATTTTTTGCCACACCAGCTAATGCAGTCATAAGTGTGCTGAGAAAATCTTTTGTTTGGCGTTCAATGTGTTTTTGCTGTTCTGAATTTCGGTATTGCAATATGGTCTTTATAAAAGACGGGTTAATAACACCATTTGTAACTCAAGAATTAATGGACTAATTTTCATGAACTTCGATTTGTTGGATTCGTCTTCTCTCCGAATAGCAGAATCTATGGTAGAATCACAAAAAAAAAAAGACTAACGGGAACCCCGTGGTACGACTAAATTATAATCAAAAAATAGATACTTAAACTCAATAATTTTTCTTCGTGTTCAACTACATCTGTTAGTAATTATATTTTTCTAACTCTTTGACATCTCTTTTTTATGCAGTCTTTACCAAAACATGCCATAATGACTTGCCATTCAAATCAAACATTTCAAAGGTAAATGTCATCGATGTGAACGATGTCGCGGACACAGCATTTAGTTCTTAATACCACTTTGATGAGGTATCTACAGAACAAAAGAAGACCTTGTCAGATTGACAACTCACGTTAGGTGATTTGTAAATTTTCATTTCCTCGGTACAAGGCCACGCTTTAAATAGATATCATGAAAATTACCTGTTCTTTTCTCGTAAGTACTTCGTACACAATGAGATTTTTCAATTGAGATTTTATCAGGACTGTCATGTTGTAACAGTGTTGCTGTTGAGCGCGAATAATAATCTTTTTTCTTTTCCGTCTTAGTCAAGTTGGTCATTATATTGTAATCTGTACTTTGCTAGTATTTTGTTTTCATATTAGATGACAAAAGTAAAACATTCGTCAAAAATGTTTGTTAAATCTTTAAAGTAATGAAATTCAAATAAGAGCCACCTAATATATAAAATAAAATAAAAAAGCCTAGAGATGCGGTGTCCTCGAACGAAACGTCAAGCCCTAAAGGTATTTAAGCATGTACGCGCTAATCCCCGTTCTATAATATTACTTTAAACATGCAGCGCGATAGTTTAAAAGTTATTATAAAAAAGCCTGTAGAAACCACTTCCTGATTTTTTTTCTTTGATAAATATTTTACCTAAATGAAGAATAAAAAATATTCTAAATGTACTGGACTGAGATCCATGATTAAATACATTTTTAAACCGAACTAATAAATCAAAGCTAAGTTTTTGTCACTAGACAACAATACGACATTAGATCGCACGTTTTCTAAATACCCATTAATTATGACATCAGTTTTCCACGAAGAAATGGAAAGAGTAATTTATTATGTACGTCATACATTGCTCATTAAACCATTGTTATCAAAAATTCCACTTCACGACACCAGTAATGTAATTTCATTTAATAATTGAAATTGTCACATCCAAATTCTGAGAAGTATGCATAATTGGTAATTTCCTTACGTACGTTATTCATCGGTAGTTCTGACCGCAAGTGTTATAATTTCCTTTCTGTTGTACCTGTAATGGAAATGTTGTTTTATTTTGTATTCATTTTATTTGGGAAGTATTTTCGCGGGCCTCTGAAGGTGTTGTCTGGTTTTTTGCGCATGTAACGTGCAATTCTTTGTGTGAATCAAATGCTCTTTCGTCTGCCTTGATATTGGATGAATCATTCATGATTTGTATTGTTTTGTTCCTATTGCTACTATTGTATGTAATGTGGTCAGTATGGTAAGCTTTATATTTATTATCTAATTTGATTACAAAGGCGACATGTAAGTGCATTTCAAGGTGTCATTTGGACAAATCAATTAGTCTAATGCGCTTATTGTTTTAAATAACAAGCACTTAGATTATGCTTATATCTTTGATCTTAGCATATTTTAAATGTGTTCATTGTCATGTTTAATAAGTAGCCTAACCTTGACATTAGCAGCGTGAATTTAAAAACAAACTTTTTTGCTTTTGTTTCTATAAAAAAATGCGACTTTAAGTTGCGGCTTTCGTTTAAGTAAATTAAAGTCAAGTTTATATCATCCGCAGAAAACAGTGGTAAATATGTTTCTGAAACTGGGTTAGAGCTATTTTTATTCTTAAACTGAAAGTAAACAGGATGATGCCGAAAAGGTATAGCAATTCAAAAGGGGTGAAGAGTGCTTCTGGTAAAGTAAGTACTTCAGCACAAAATAAGATTATTCAAATAATTAATACACCATTTTTCGCACCAAATTATTCGTCACCAAAAATCATAACTATACCACTAAAGCAATGTAACACCTGTGTAAAATAAGCCTTTATGATAGAGTAAAAAACAAACAACTCTTTTATTTTTCATTTTATCTCTGTAAAACATTATTAACACAGCTACAGCCAGTCAGTTTCTCTTGAATAAAACCAGCTTAATTCTAATCACATACGACTGTAGGTTAATGTTATGTGGGAAACAAAATGTAAACAGTAATAAGTGTAAACGTGTTGAAAATGCGTTCAGTTAATACGATCGCTCACGTAAGGTTGCAGGCTAAGGGCACGAACGATATAATTACTATATTTAAGTGTTGCAATACAAATAATATAAGTATACATGAGCCTAAAGCGAACTAAGGTGGTGACAGAATGGTGGCCAAGGCAAAAGATGCGTCGGTCGTCCGGGAGCAAGACGGGTGACGACATAGTTATAGTCTCGGGTCGAGTCTGGATGAGGCTGGCACAGGACCGTAGAAAATGGC
The DNA here is from genome assembly GCA_905475315.1 of Autographa pulchrina. Classification (NCBI taxonomy): domain Eukaryota; kingdom Metazoa; phylum Arthropoda; class Insecta; order Lepidoptera; family Noctuidae; genus Autographa; species Autographa pulchrina. The sequence goes on along the minus strand of FR997763.1, from coordinate 3,254,153 downwards.
ACGAAAAAGGGGAGGCCTATGCCGAGTGGGAGGACAAGGGCTGTGGATGATGATGATGATACATGAGTCTAAGATTGTTAAGCTTTTTATTTTAAACCTTAACTTTAATTAAAGAACATATGATTTGTAGTAAAGACAGGGGTCATTACCATACATCTATCATATCCAGTCTATTTCCCAAAGTTTACAAAACTTTGACGGATCTCAATGTAGATTTTATACTTTTTAAGGTTTTTAAAGCTTAAAATACAAGTGATCTGAAAATGATCAAAAATGCACAGTGAATATTCGGGTATTTTTCAGTGTGATCTAAAAATGCAAGAATCTTACCATCTCCCCTCCATGCCCCCAATTATTTGGGATCAACGCAAGATTTAAAAAATGTACGATTTAATTTTGAACTCTTAAGTCTTCTAAACTTAATTGTATATAGCTCATCTTCAAGTACTCACACTTCTCTACATATCTAATGACCGCCAGTAAGATAATATGTCATGTTACATGACTTTGAAGTAGAAATGTTCGTAATTCCTCGGTTAATACGATCGGCCGCGTAAGGTTGCCAGTGGAGGGCACTTCGCCACTGACATAATACTTTACATGGAGCTATGAAAATAATGTGGTTACGATATACACATACTTTATTTAAAAGAAAGAATAATTTTAGAAGATTGACATTTGTTTTTGCTGGTGTTGCAGAAGAAAGGATTTGGAATCTTGTTAACAAGAGACTTAGAATATAGAGACAATATTTGGTATGTTTAGTTCATAAAATTCAGGCAAAATATTATGAAACACTTGAAGGTGTTTTTGAAATACCGATACTTTAATTTCTTTGCTTCGACTACAAAAGCGTTGATGATGCAACGTGGAGACAAAATCATAAAAAATAATGACAAACGGCTTTTTAATTTATCACATCCTCTCCTTACTACATGAACAGTAATCAGTGTAGTACCACATAACCAATAGGTAATTACTGGCATCGGACACTGTTCACAATTAACTACCCGCCCGTGAAGTTACGCACTGTGTCGTTGCAACGATCATAGGATTATGTTATTATCTCAATACTTACATACTAAGGCCCTTTGTACACAAGGCTACAAAACCTATACCCAACGATTTGAGCCTCAATATACAAACTCAAGTAAGAACCCAATACTCACTTAGTACTTAGTTTCTAGTTTCGATTTTGAGTGGATACCTAGAGCCAGAACTCGATAACGGGGTAGGCCGAAAAGACGCTGGCGAGATGACATCGATCCCTAGTTTCTGGATCGGTGGGAAGCGACTTTAGATAGAAGAGTCTTAAGCATATTGTGGGAGATTTTTGCCCAGCAGAGGACCTGAAAGGATATTAATTAAAAAAAATACAAAATCAATAACTATGGTACGTAGGCACGAGGCGTTGGAGACTAATGTCGTCGGGGTCGACTTGCGTAGCCTTATGTACAAAGGGCCTAAGTTCTCTAAGTTGTTTGTCATGTTGGTAGTTATTAAAACGTAAGTGCCGTGTGATCTCTGGCTTAGAATTAATGGAAGGTTTGGTCCTTAGGATCATGGATCATAAATACTTACAAAATAATACAGGCGCATCGAAAACATTCTTCTTTTGAAGTCGGTTAAATATGAAAAACATGATGTCATTATGACAAAAGTATTTTTTCCAATACAATTATTCCACGTAAGTTACACAATAACTAATATAAATAAGTCGTGAAATAAAACAAAAGAGTCACATTTTCCTTAAAAAAATAATAAAGGAAACACGACACGTACAATTTATTTCATAAATAATTGTAATATTTTTCATTACCTTTCTTGTAATTTAATTAAATCGGTACCTTATTAATTTATTTATATATTTGACAGTATATTTAATGAACCAACGAGGTAAAATAAATTACCAAAATTTAATTAGAATTTGAAACCAATACCTATTGAGAACTTCAACGCGCAACTATTTCGCTATCCTTCAATCCTTACAAAAGACAACTCATTAACAGACAAATACAATCGCATATACTTCAAAATACATTCTGACAGGCCACAGTTTAACCTATCATATTTCCGTCAAGACCTAGACATTCCGTAACAAACCTATTCAATACTTAATTACATATTACATCGGATCGGAACCAGCATGTGAGCAAAATCGGTGTCGTAAATTAGCAAACTGTTTTACCTATGATTACAGAGATAGAAAATAATTATGTTGTCTCTCTGAATATATATCAGAGGTTTGTAATTACAGTTTAATTACTAAGTTTGAATAACCTTTGAGTTTAAAGTGAACATGTGCTGAACGTGAAATTTATAGAATTTCTAATTGTAGGGATAATTTTAGCTATGTGCCCGGTTGTTGGGGCATTTATTTTGTTAGACGTAGAACAAAAGTAATTTACTCTCCTATTGGAAATTAAAGAAGATCCAATAACAAAACAAAAGGTACCCCTCCCTTCTTTATCAGTCAAAACTAATTAGAGTCTTCTAATTAGATCAAAATATTATATGTCAGTGAGATTTTTACGCCAGTACAAATTGTTGTAGTAATCCAATATTCACTGATTTTGAAAACCAATGGATTATGGATATTTGAACAGTTATTACAATTGCAATAAAGACAGCAAAACGATAGTAAATTCCGTATCTACTCTAATTCTAAAATACCAATCGTTGTAGAGAAACTAAGTAGGCCCAAAGTATTTGGTTCTTTCCAAGGTCTACAGCATTCTTCAAACATTTGTTTTAGACAATGGTTGCCTAGCAACCGGCGTTTTTGCGTATCGTTACTACACACCTTCTTTCTGCATTTAGGCCCTATGTGGTAACAGTGACGTCCTATTTCAGTCAAGGTTCTAACTTCGACAACTAACCCTATAGAAAAAACAGCTCAAACACTAAATTCTCTTGAAACAATAATGATCTTTGTGTTGACAGCATTAAGGTTTATAATGTTGTAGCAATAGAACACTGATGATACTGTTCCACGTCCCTGCCAAGGTCCTACCGCGAGGCAGTGCACACATTAGCATAACAACGCGAAAAGTCTCAAGCTATCTACACATTCTAAGCGAGATTCAATCATACTCACTAAGTTTTAAAGTTTACTTTTCAATGAGTTTACTTATATAAATAATACGTTTATCTATTATAGTATTACACAAAGGAATAACGATAGTATTGAAGTGTTACGCCGCTGTACGTGTAACCGCGAATGTCACGTAGTTTTAACCATAATCTACTCTTGAATTTTTTTATTACGTTCAAGATAGTTTTCTATTTTCAACCTTACTCCCGTTTTCTTACAGTTTGTATTACCTTGTTGGTTATTTATTAAAAGCTTTAGGTAATTCTGAGTGACATAGAAATCATACCTTACCTTAGTAACTGGAGGGCATAGCTTGAGACAGAAAATATGTTATTAAGATTTAATACTGGCCAAGTGTGGGTGGTACTCTGATTACAGATTATATTGTTGTAATTCCACGGAGCACGACAAATAATTAGTTTTGGTCGTTTATAAATATTAATATGGATTGTCGAGGTCTTTCCAATAGTTGACAGATACGTACAGAAACGTTGGCGCAATTTTATTGTCGTTTGGTTTACTGAAGGGATACAGAGTTGGCACTTGCAAAAATGGTTTAAGTAATGATCAAGTATATTGAATTTGTATTTTTTTTTTGTTATGGCTATCTATGCTTATTTGCTTAATCTCTCCATGATATAAGTCGATATTATTTAATAACATGGAAGTCGTTTTAACTAATATTATGCAAGCTTGAATACAATAGTGCGCGGCTTATCGAAAGCTTATCTTATTTCTCTGATTTTGTACAACAATTACAGTTTATTAAAACCGTTTTATTTTAAACTTAGAATTTACTCTCAAATATGTTAGTGACTTATAAGATCGTTTTTTAAATTGACCTTAAGTTATATCTATAAATAAAACGTTGGTCAGAAGAAAAGACGCCGGATGCTTTTCCCAGCATCCGATCTAATTGACTAAATGTGGCAATCAAGTGGTTTGTGACATACCGACAAACTGATCTCAGGGCTTTTTGCTAAGCTATTCCTGTACCAAGTTTCTTAAAAGGTTTTAAGTAAAGGTTACTAACTATATTCTGACAAATATTTTTTTCTTTTTTTCTTTGATTTAATCTTCAATTACACATGAATGTACAAAACATCTGACTAAAATTTCATTTGTGTGAGCCCACCTCTCAGGCATCCCTATCGACGACGGGAATTTTTGAAATCGTTCCAAAAATAACATTTAATTTTAAAACAGGCTCATTTTTGTAAGTCAGTTCAAAAGTAAAAATATTACATAATTTAATAAAACAAGTATTGCTACATTTAACTTACGTATTTAACGTAACGTATATTTCTTTATTTAGATTTGTTATATTAGAAAAAGAAACAATAATGTGAAATTCGTGAGAAGATTCTCGCGTATCGTTGGACCATACCAAACAATATTAACGAAAAAAAGATGGCGGTAGAATACCTAATCTTAACGACCTTTACAAAAGCAGTCAAACAGGTTTAAAAAAGAAAACAATATTAAAAATAAACAAAGGCATCATACGGTCTAACACAATTACCTGCGGTCGTTGTCACTGCCGCACAAAGACGAACTATTTCTAGACATTTGAATACAAACACGATTGACAAACATTCTTCTACATTTGCAGTACCTATCACAGAAGATTTACATAACGCTAAAATACTTCGACTTTCAATTGTTTTACTCCAACAATGATGCAAAACTTTGTATAAATTTTTAATGAAAGCAGTAGCTCTTCCTTTAAATACATATTTCTTTTTTGCTTTCTATGTTCACGCGAATGTTAGACTTTGAAATAAAACTACTTTTTACAGATTTTATCGCGTAAAAATGAAATACGTTCAAAGTGTTTTTATTTAATTTTCTTACACCAATCTATGCATAGGTTGCGTTGACTGGAAGAGATCAAAATTGGTGATAAGACCGCCAAATAACCTATTGTTTTACTATATACCTACTTGTTTTACTGATGTATAAATAATAGTTTTTATTGTTTTTACCAGACATGATGTCCCACAGGTGGTCAAAAACGTTCTATAACTTGCATTTATCTTAGCTCCGCTCCACTTTATTCCTATTCTCAAGAAAGACTTCCAACCGGCCATCTCTTCACCTATTAAACAATAAATAACATCACGATAATAATAGTAACTGCCTACCTGTAATATAGTTTTATGTACATAACACATAGTAATAGAAGCAAGGCGGATGCGATCGAGGACGTCTGTGTACACGAAAAAAGCGATGCAAAAGTGAACGGAGAATAAATGAGTATAGATCCCATTGTTCAATTATCTTTTTCGTACCAAAAGGTCGTGAGTTTCTTCATAAGATACAGTTCCGCTATATTTGGTCCTTAGCTCCGAAATTAGATATTCTCATCTAACTAAAGCATGCTGAATGAAATGTTTTGTTTTTTAACCGACTTGCAAATAAGGATGTTCTCAATTCGACTGTCTATGTTTTTTAGGATGTTTTTCACACGAGGCTGACGCCAATAGCGTTTCGATTTAAAAAAATATTTTTGTTTACCCATTTTCATTCAATTAATTACAATTGGTGCATTCATTTGTAATCATTTATGTACTTATACTTAATTTAAAATTGCATTACTGTATGTGTAGGTTGTGTAGAATTATTCTATTAGCTTCGATTAATTTGTATGTATGTATGTGTACTTGTAAAGGCTTCTAATATGCAGTTAATCAGTACCTTGTATTGACGTCTGTCCATCAAATCAATCAGTATTTTATTTATGTATCAATTAATACTTTCGACATTTTTATAGCTTAAGGAAAACATGTTACATTATTATGAACTTAACGGTTAGAATAACCTTGTCAGAAACATGCCTAATACATAACTTGACATGATAATTATATGTAGCAACACCCACATAATAAGGTTATAAACATCAATCTTTTTTTTTTTTTTCTAAAACCATGTTATTTTTAAATTGTCAAAGTTATAGTCAAGTGTTTATTTACTAAGAATGTAAAGTACAAAACTAAAAATTAAGTGAGAGACAAAAAGGGTGACTAAAAACACGGTCATTAAAAATCGGTGCAAAATGTCAGTGAAGTTTCACAGAATTGGGATAAAAAGAAACAAAACGTAAGCCCACATTTTGATGACAACCAAAACAAGGCTTTTGTTGTCAAATACTCGTACATAATCATTTATTTATTATCCGAAAAAAAGCGGTCAATTCGAAATTCTAACAAAAAACGAGGCAAAATTTCGCGTTGACATTGAACACGCGCGTTTCACGGTCTTTTCGGGCATGAGTTCATTGCAACTTATTTGCATACGAAAAGGTATTACGGCTTTGACTTTGCCGAGATCTGTCTCGACTTTCGTCGAAAAAGGCAAAAACAGACGATCATAAACGACGCAACTACCCAGAATCGTTTTTGCACTAATAAAGTCGTAAAGTCGTTAGTCCTACTTTTTGTCGCATGATCCAATTTTTTTTAAGGCTTCGACAATGGTGGAATTATGTCGTAATGTTTGAACAATGGACTGTTTGTGTTTGTACGTCGTAGGGATCTTTGACGGGCGCCGATAGGGGTCCAACGTGGCGCACTTCACTTTCGATTTTTAATATTGTAATAATAATTAAAACGCAGCGTAAACACCATTTGTTGTTTTGAAACGACCCTCATTTTCATTTTTTGAGCCTTCCTAGTAAGGTTCACTTTCAATTTGTAGTGTGACGTCATGTTCCAACCAGAGTCAACTCAATTTAATAATATCGTTTTAGAAGGGGCAAGTAGTGAAAAGGTTTTAAACTAAAGAAAGGGAGACTAGGTGAAACCTGGATAAAACAATTGAAAGATTCATCTAAATTGGCCTTTGAACTTTACATGTATGTACTCAGTACAAAGGACTATCTGTCTTAGTACAAAAATAGTATGCAAAACTTTCTTTATAGGATGCAAGTCATCATCTACTAACTAAATTTATTTTTATATGGCCTGTACAACTCGGATGAATTCTAAGCTACTATATCTTCCGATAAACATAATCTCGGTTCCATACGTAACCCTGAAAATGTCAAATTATTTCAACACACGTTCTAATTTTTCATTCGTATTTCTCAGTAAGCAAAATAATTGGATCCAAGTAAAATTGATGGTGATTACAGTCATTAAAAACGGCCTCTACTTCTTGTACGTGATAATAAAACAGGCGTTGATGACCGAAAAAAGTCGGCAGTTTTAAACTAGGTGACGAAACAATACCTTCGAAATTCAAAGGGTCTTTGTTGCATAATTACGAAAATAGAGTATTTTGGACCTTTTTTGTAATGTGAAAGTGAGAGGTCTTGTGTAGTAAATTTTTATGTGTTTGCTACTCGGCTCCTTTATATTTTCTTTTCATACTTTTATGGCGATATTTTAGGAGTCGGAAGCTTGCTTTCGCTTTTTAAAGGCACCGATTCTTTTGGTATTATTAAAAACTTTTTTTGTATGCCAGTTGCAAAGATTGTGTTACAGATAAGAAAGGTTTCATTGTCAGTTGTTTTCGCCGCTCTCTTTGAGGTATTTTAATTGTGTAAGGCTACTACCTATTTTTTTTTTATTGTTAGTTGTCCTTCGTACAGATGTAAAAGTGACGTAAATATTAGTAGAAAGTGATTTTACGATATTAGCTAGAAATAATCATTGTTACAATATTCGGTTGCATATTTTCAAGAAAAGAACAAATATTTTAAGTTAATTAGATCGAGCATTGTCATGTCATGTCAGATATTACCCAAATGTCTTGAAAAAAAACCGATAACTTTTCTAAAGAAATAGTAAATGTTCAATAGTATACTATAATTATGCAATAGTAAATAGAATCCGAGCTTATGTACCCCAAGTAGGAAGAAAGGCGGAGGTCAAGGTGGTGATTGAACATGAGCCTATGTTCAGCAGTAGACCGCGATAGACCGAGTTGATTAAACCTAGGGAAGTAAAATGTAGTAGGTATTCTGTAGTTACGGCTCCCGAGCCTTTTCCCAACTATGTTGGGGTCGGCTACCAGTCTTACCGGATTCAGCTGAATACCGTATTTTACATGGAACGACTGCCTATCTGACCTCCACAACCCATTTTACTGGGAAACACAGTATCCCATAGTAAGACTGGTTGTCAGAATTGACTTAACGACTGCCAAAGAACTATGTATGACAGCCGGGACCTACTGTTTAACGTGCTTTCCGAAACACGGAGGGGTCTCGGTATGTTATAAATGGTCACCCATCCACGGACCAACCGCGGCGAGCGCGGCTTAACCTGTAATAAATTCTACGGTTAATTAATATTCATTAATAAAATGCGACGCAGTATTTCTAATCGTTATAAAAAAATATCTCTAATACATTTTCAACATTCTACGAGATTCGTTAAAACATTAACCTATTTAATATTTACGATCAACGTTATTAAATCTGTTTTCTATCACATCTTATTGCTTTTCCTATTATCTCTTCTGGGTCACGTTGGATCATTTCCAAAGAAATCTTTTTTATTGGTTCCATAATTAAAATGTAATTTGTAAGTGTTATATCTTAATGTTTTAATGCGTTGTTGTTTATTTCGTCTTATTTGTTATTTTCAATATGGTGTAGAATTATGGTTTTAGTAACACGTAACAATTTTTAAAATAAGCCCTTTAGAAATCGAATCGATATTGTAACAAGATAGATCTTAGCTTAATGCAACTTATTACAGTTTTTATTACTGTAAAAAACTTAAAATTGAATGTTGCTACCTATTATGTACCTATGATTTATCTTATGTCATAAAGTGGTAATTAACAAATGAATATAAAAAATATATATATTTAGTTGACAAGTCTTAAAATTACCATAACACGGAAAAAGTACACACATTTAATTTATTATAAATAAAACATTAGATATTATGGCTATCGCTGTTACATACTTTATAATTACGGGGTTTGAATGTTAATTACTCACATTGTTATGTATTTTACGGCATGATTAAGGGCAGCTATATAACAGTTTATTACACCGGTAGTAAGCATACGTTACATACAAATACACATGTTAATATTATAATAACAAGAACTTAATAAGCCGTGGTCGAGTGGCGTACGCACTGGTTTCAAGGTGTCGCTAGCTCTGAGGTCCCGGGTTCGATCCCCGAACGGGTCAATGTAGAAAAATCACATTTCTACATTGTCTCGGGTCTGGGTGTTTGTGGTACCTTCGTTGTGTCTGAATTCCATAACACAAGTGCTTTAGCAACTTACTTTGGGTTTAGAACAATGTATGTGATGTTGTCCGCATTTATTATTAAAAAAAAAACCCCCTGCCTCTTGGGGTTAGTCTGCTAACATTAACAGAATCATGTCAGATTTGGGTTTAACATTTACGTGGCCAGATAATATCACGATTTAAATAAAAACTACGCTGGAAGTACCTTTACTAGGCCGAACTTAAAATATCAGACTTCAATACACAATAAGAACAGTCTCATTTAATATAACATAACATACCATCACGCCTGTATCACCGAAGGGTTAGGCAGAGGTGTACCAATGTACACCAACAGTTCGCCGGTATGTTTAGGTCCCATGTAATAGTGGCCGAGCCTATTGCCACTAACCGAGCACAAATCCAAACTCCGACCTGCTACTGAGAATTTCATAGTAAAGCCCAATAACACCTTGGTCGACTTGGGAATCGAACCCAAGACCTCTAGCGTAGCAGTCGCGCTTAGAACCACTAGGCTAACGAGGCAGTTTAATACCTTGAACATAACTAGGGTACAATATACCGTCATCAATATAATTGTTTGACTGCATGGATAGCCGAGTGGTATAAGTCACCACACCAATTACCAGAGAACGAAGTGCTGCGGGTTCGAACCCCGCACAGGACTAACGTGTGGCACCCACAAATGTCAACTCCAATTCAAGCTGTTATTAGTCTACCTATGTGAAATATTTTTTTGTCAATCTTCCCGGTATCGTCCTCTTCTGAGCATAGGCCTCCTATGTGTAATTTTTCTGTCTTGCGCATTCTCTTCCATGTGGTTCCTATTAACTTAACTAAGTATAACATCCACCAAACGAGCTCTAATTCGTTGCAAGATAATATACAAAGACACATTTTAGTCTAACTTTAACAATATAATTATCTATAGTAGCAAACTAAACAGTTACCCAACACACGAAAACCTAATCCAAAAAAAAAACCAACGATTAACAAAATTAACAAGCAAGGCAAGTTTAACGCATCAAACGGATTAACTTTCGGGTTAATATTAAGGCTCGGCCTTAGATACGCGAGATTACTTTACACAAACGTCCGTCAATGCCGCACGTACCATCCGTCAGCTGTCTGGAAGATCCTTAGATCAACTGTCCGTTGAAGTGACCAAGCGTTTTGTGTTTATGAAGACGTTTCATATTTTTTGAGTCATAAAGACTAAAAGGACTAAACGTTGTTTTTATTATACATAACAATTCATAAGTAAATTTCTGTGAGTGACCTTATCGTAAAATAAAATTATCCATTAATTTTGGCTGTTATTACATTGTCATGTTTATTTTATATAATCTCATTATTTTATCCATATAAAGAATCTAAAATAATGATTCAAAATTGTGAGATTTTATAGCGCTCTCCTACATATTTCTTTAACCAACTACAAAACAAAGAGGTTCTTAATTCGATTGTATGTTTTTTTATTCTTTAATTAACCTATATTTAATAATTACCAGTCTTATAAAATCGAACCAATGGTCACACTACTAATATCGCTTGGATGCGCACACAACGAATGTTTTCATTTAAACGATTTTTTAAGATTTGAACAAGACCATGAGTTTTTAATGCATTTAAGAAAAAACGCAAAGATTTTAAAATTATAAGTATCAGGAAAACAGTTTTATCTTTCTAAATCTTTATACGTGCAATTGAATTCAAGAATATAGTTTTATTGCTTAGCGGAAATAATGATTCATTTAAATCTATTAACATTTGTTATCATTGCTAAATCAAACTTTTATTATACTGCCAAAAAACTGTAATGAGATTGTGAATAATTTGAATGACCGTATCTCTATTAATTATCATAAATAACTATATTATAGTTATTAATCTATACTTATAATAAATCTGTAGAGAGGTCAATCCTGTACATGAAATATATTTTCAAAATAACTATCAGGGGGTGATTAGTGATCGATACTGATGCCAAAAATGCAATCAGTAAAATTTTTGTCTGTCTGTCTGTCTGTCTGTATGTTCCTTATAGAAACAAAAACTACTCGACAGATTTTAACGAGACTTGGTACAATTTATTCTTCATACTCCTGGCCTCCTGGGCAGGTTATAGTATATTTTTCATCACGCTACAATCAATAGTAATAAGTTCGTCATTCATTGATAAGTTTCGTCATCCACGCGAACGAAGTCGCTGGCACAGCTAGTATATAATAATAACAACAGCCTAAAAACGTCCCACTGCTGGGCATAGGCCTCTTCCCATTTAGAGAAGGCAAGAGCATTATACACCACGCTTCTCATTTGCGGATTGGCGATTTCAGATCCCAATTTTGGAATGGTTATTATTTTTGTTTACTATTATCTAACAATACACATATTTTACTTAATTCCAAAGAAATCAATGCAAATACTGCATCCAAAATTAGTTTGTTATTCGTCATCTAGAAACCGCAAAAAAACAATTAACCTATCATCTAAACGCACGTTTTATTAAATAGAATCGTGGTTCATGAAAACACTTCAATTAACACCTTAGATAGTAACACGATGCAATAATATAAAGCGCAAAAATAACATTATTTTCATTTCAAAATAAACATTGCACAACTCCATATTTTGTGCAGTCATGGGATATGAAACATCAAACGCACAAATATTTGCGGAGCATTTCATCAAATAACTATTTGTCTTCGACGAATAAATTAATCGAACTTGCTAAATCTGCACGTATTATACTCCCTGCCCCGTCTGTCTGTCTGTCTGAACGTGATAAAGTCAAAACTACCGAACTGATTTTTAACCAACTTTAAAAAGGAGGAGGTATTCAATTCGACAGTTTTTTTTTTTATGTTTGTTACCTCAGAACTGTTGACTGGGTGAACTGATTTTGATGATTCTTTTTTATTTGAAAGGTGGTGCTTCCAGTGTAGTCCCATTTTAGGTCCAGTTACGACAGTGGGATCCATAAGAAAACCATATAAGACTTATTTCGAAGTCGGTTTTTTTTTGTAAGAATTATCACTAATAGATAGAGTAATTCGAAAGAAAGTTTATGTGTACATAATTCAATAATGTTTTATATACCCGTGCACAACTGGAATGCTATAGCGGGTTTTTAGTCCAAACTAAAACCGACTTATTGCACTAATTAGGTAGTTTTCATCGCCGAATAACTTACCATAAATAATTACCCAAACTTTTTTGTCTACACTACGTAATATTAATCGCTACTTGTTTGGTTTACTGTACTTTCAATACAACCGTCCTCTGCTGTCTTCGAGCTGTCATTTGTCAAATGTCAGTCCATTCAAAATGGTGGCCATATATAGAGCTGGTCGTTTATGCAAACATACATAAATATTAGATGTGACGTCAGAGATATGGACAAAGAAGGCTGATGTGCTCTCACTTGTATCTTTTCATTTTTGTACGTAAATATAACTTTTTTTTCTTTTTATGTCTTGAGCAGTTTTGTTGCGAACATGTCTGTATGGAAAATCAATTTAGAGTATCTATAGAGAAACTCTCTAGAACCTTCAATACTTTTATTATTTCCAAAGTCTAAACATATTTTATACTAGTGTGCAATTTGTAGTGAGCATCCCCGATAGACGTCATCACAGGGGTACCCTGGACACAAAGAAATGATTTCAGGCCCAGTTTTCAGCAAAAATCTACACTAACACAAAAGTCATTTATGTGAAAATTACCTCATAGCAACACAAAGAAAACACCTGTACTTCACCTATCACTCAACTTATAATCCACTTCATCTCAAAACTTCTACAAAAACAAAAGCTAATCACTGTCACATCTCATAATACTTTCCTAACAGCTTTAAAAACTGTTGGAACAACCCAATTCCTTAAACTCAGGTTTCCGTTAACATAACAAGACGAGCAAACACTTCAGTCGTAATCCACTCTTCCTGAGCTGGTTGATGCGGTGATGCGGTCAACGGTGCGTCATCACCAACCTTCGGTAAGAGCTCGAAGTGGTACAAGTTGTAAGAGACACGATGTGATAGAACATTCGCAAACAATTGATACGCGATATACGTATACGAAGCGATAACTGAGATTGGCTTCGATTGATATAGTGAAATTGGCCCTCAGAAAACTACGGATATTTTTAAAAAGTGTGTGTACAGTTACCAAAACTTTTATGATTTTTGCAGCATGTTAGTACACTAGAAAACTTTTATACCAAATCGTTGCGTTTTTGTAGAGACTTATAGATACCGCAATACTTAGATATTTGTAATCATAAACATGGCTCATTTCAGTAATTATAAAATAATTCCTTTGTCAAATGTATAATTACTATGACAGTGGCATTACCAAGTATTTTAATGTAAGTAGTTACTAACAAAACAAAGACTGAAAATAATTGAAAACTGCCGTTCTAAAATAATGTACGCATCTTTGCGTAACTAAAAGTCTTACGAGTAATAAACGCACACAAGATGTTATTACAGGGGATGGAAGCGTGAAAGGTACATAAACATCATGCACTTTCAACACAAGAATAAAACTGATCCTTATATTCTTCTACATTAAGTTTAAATTTCAATGCAAGTTTGATTTATTCAACACGTGAGTCTCTGAGAGCTTGTAAGAAAATGATATTTGAAACTCGATTTTGGCGGCTTATAAATAAGGTTTTATTTCATTTAAATGATAGCAAGAAATAATAAACGTAACTGCATGGACAATTTATATTGATGCAAGGGTATATTTATAAATATACTACGTATGCGCTAGGCAAATATCTTTAGTCATTTTCGTAATTAACATAAAGTAGAGGAACATTAAATTTAATTACTACTGGAGAGTTCTACATGATGAATGGTCTACATTTTGTGTAGAATATAGCGCAAAAGGACCATTTTCGCGTCTCTTAGCAACGATAATGAATAACGTCAATTAAGATTGGCGACAACTCGACTAGGAGATTATTTAAAGAACGCTGTTTATGACTTACAAAAATATTTAGTACTAGTCCTGCTAATATATAAAAAGATAACTTTAGTTTTATATGTACTAAGTACTTAAAACATAGGTATATAGAATTCTAAGAGTATGTTAGGTTTTGTATAATCTGATTCAATAGAGTTTTCCGTAAGCATATAAAACACGGACATTATTAATTATTGAATGCAACATTGTATGTATTATTAATCATAAATAAGTGTAACAGGAATGTTGGTAGAATCTATTAATTTGCCTACAGCACTGCACTTTGAATTGAATTAGTAATCTTCCTGACTGTGACACAATCCATCTAATTTTAGCATTTGCAACTAACATTAACATTCTTATTGAATAAAATATTTAATCGACAGAATGACTGGGTATCGCAATAATTATTATGAACCGACTTAAAAAAAAGTTCCTCCCAAAAAATCCACAGAATTCGTAAGGACTATGCCTCAAAGGACCAGTTTTAGCAAATTTAGGACCCGCTGTCTCCTACATATTGCACCTAACTTCACCTTAAGAACTTTCAAAATAGATCATTAACCAGAACTGTCACGATTGTGTGGGAGTGATCTTACGAACAGTTAATTACTAGGAAGGTGTTACACGTAATGGGTATGCTCGTAAATATAATTGGATAATTTATCGACTATCGTTTTATATTTTATTGTGGGTCTTAACTATTGTTTTTTATTGGTTTGTTGTGTCTAGTTTTCTGTTGTATTTTGTTTCGAGATGTTGAGTGTGATTTGTTTTTGTTCAAGGTCAATACGCAGTATTGAAAGACAGTAGATGTTATGTTATTTGTTCATTAAATAGGATCCCGAATGACTTATGCCAATGTTATGTTTGAAAATCTTTTCTAGGTTTTAATCATTTGGTCCGAAAACTTAAGCTAAAATAGACGTCGCAACACACTCCATTCAATTATTTTTTTTTAGTATTATATTTCTTTGTAAAAAAACTTTTTATTTATCATTATACATCACATTCATATTATAAATGACAAACAAAGACTAAAATTAATTATTATAAATTAACTCTCATGCGTCGTATTTTCTTCACAAACAGTTTTAACTCGACAATCTACATATTTCCATACTGATGATTAATCCAGTTAGTTCTAAGTGGTTCTAAAAGCCACGTGCAGCGGTTTAATGTACACCTACTGGGTTCATAGATCATAGTCGTGTGTACAAGTATTTATGTACTCGACGCTTGTCAGAAAGCATTATACATTTCCAAGGTAACCTTGAGAGGATATATCATAGAATTTACTGTAAGAATAAAACTTAAATTTGTGATATAAGAGTATCTCATCAAGAAAGACTGTGGAGAGTTTGACGGGCCTGTTGGTCTAGTGGTTAGTGACCCTGACTGCTATACCGGAGATCGTGGGTTCGATTCCCACCCAGGACAAATGTTTGTGTGATGAGCACGATCATTTGTTCTGGTTGTCTGGGTGTAATTTATCTATAATATGTATGTATTTAGAAATATATAAGTATGTTTATCAGTTGCCTGGTTACCATAACACAAGCTCTGCTTAGCTTGGGATCAGATAACCGTGTGTGAGTTGTCCCGGAATATTATTATTATTATTAATGAGTGCTGAAATTTTGGGATATAATTGTAAAATATTGATTAGCGATTTCAATAAACTTTTATGGGACTACCTCTGAGGTATATCCTATCGAAAACGAAAATTATTTTTGAAATCAAACTACCATTGCCTGAAATATCGCGTAACAAACATATCATCAAGTTGAGAATCTCCTGCTTTTTAAGTTGGTTAAAAGCTGATTTAAATCAGAGGATACTCAAATTAAATAATTTAGATTACTGATAAAACTGTTGCAATCTATTCCTTCGCTTTAATATGCGTTTAATTACATTAATAAGACGACACGTATTTTAATTCTAATTGCAAAACAAGTTATGTTTATTTATTTAAATTTGCATTTAAGTATAGTTAATGTCATTATTATTTACTCTTATTTTAATGTAATGATAATTATGAAGCTACATTAGATGAAGATACTTAAGCAATATTTGATATCTAGGTCGAAATAGTTTAAACAGGGTTTTAAAATTAAATAACTCAGAAGCACTTAGAAATTCATAAAGAATTTGTTACACTCATAATACAGAATGGCTTACAGTCACTGGTCAATATAAAGTAAGCGGGCAGATTTTCACGTAGGTACCAGTGCGCCAGTCGTTATCCAGCATGCGGCCTACCCTGCAAGTATATGTATAAGGCCTAGCCTAACAACCAACCTAAAATCCAGCAACGAATGTCGCACGAGGATTTACCAATGAAAGTCATCGGTTGGAGCTTAATAATCTCCTGCACCCCGAATATGGTCCCTATCGACCAATGAGATCGTTAACCGCATGCCGTCCCTGTGACATGCTTTCTAGACATCTCCCGCACCCCGAATTCGGGCCCTAACAACTTGTGAAAGTAAGCTAGAATATATTTCAGGAATATTGAAAATCAAAAAGGGACGAGCAGCTAATTTGTAAAAAAAAAAAACCATGTGACCATATGAAAAATAACCGAAATAATTAAAAAAAAAAGGAAAATATGTTATATTATCTGTAGTTTTATATGCTACTAGCGGCCCGTCCCGGCTTCGCACGGGTATTAACACATTATTAAAAAGTTAGGATTGAAGGTTTCTGTGTTATTACTACTATTACGCTCTTTATAATATTAGTATAGACACTCCCGTACCTTAGTGATGCTTAAATCGCATAGTTAGCCGAGCAGAGTGAGCGACAATCACGCGACTTTTTTCTAATTCTTATATTTTAAACTCGTGATATCTTTCGAAGGGAATGTCCAAAGTGAATAATTCAAAAAGTTACATAAAGGTATTGAAGCAGTCTTGACTATGAAGTAATTTATTTTGATAAGGATCAATACCAAGTAACAAATAAAGAGCCTTTTCTAGCGGCGTCCTTTCAATAATATTTTTTTAATAAAATATCTCTTATTGTGACCTAACTGTAATAGTTAGACATATGCTGTCGCGACACTTTTTGTAGATAATTATATGTTCTACAAAGACGTAGTACATTATTTTGTTCTATAATCAATAGTTTTCGCAGCGCACGCGATGCAAGAAAGTTTTTTGGTAATTTTTTCACACCTTGGTTTACATTATTGAGGTTTTAGTATGGACCCCTAACTTTTTGAAAATTTTATATAGCCTATGTTCACCGGAGATAGTGTAGCTTCCCAACAGTGAAAGAATTTTTCAAATCGGTCAAGTAGTTTCGGAGCCTATTCATTTCAAACAAACAAACAAACAAACAAACAAACAAACAAACAAACAATCAAATCTTTCCTCTTTATAATATTATAATATAATATATAATATATAATATATAATATATAATATATAATATATAATATATAATATATAATATATAATATATAATATATAATATATAATATATAATATATAATATATATAGTGTAGATAGGAAGCAAAGCGAAATAAGAACGACATGAGATCCCTTCACATGAATCAGCCGACAATTACAATCAAACTAAAGGTTACCAGTGATTGCCGTACACTGATTCGTCGATGATCACGAAGAAAATTAACAGTGTTACGTAACTTCATGGTATACAACCTTCACCTTTTGTGTCGTGATAATTTTGATGCTCTGCTGTTGGAAAATAGTGATCAGTTGTCACTACAATGAAATTTACACGATATCTTTGATAAAAGGTAGGTAGGCTTTTGGTATGAGGTAGGTACATTGTAAATGTGAAAATTAGAACACAAGATCAGTATATTTGTCTGCTACGCTTTAACGGCAAATCTGCTTAATCGATTTTGATATGTCTTGGATTCCAAAAAGGGACATAATATCCGTTTTTCATTTTATTTTATTTGGAAAAAAAAAACGGTTACACATTACATGCTATGGTACAGAGTTTAAAACAAAAAAATAATAATATTAATGTATAACCAACACCATTTTCCACAAACTTTTTCCTCAATAACCCTGAAAGAAGATAGTGTTACCTACACAAAACAAATCATCGTACTGGTTGAAGACAAACTGTAAATTATACAAAAAATCCTTATTCATTAGAGTCCAAAAATAAAGCACAGATGTTTTTTGTTAACTGCATGAAAATTGAGTGTCATATAAAATTACCTTTAAGATTTCAAAACTAAAACATTTTTCATTTAAACACACATATCTTTGATGACAAGACAACGTACAAATCATAGTAAAAATCTTCGTTTTAATTTATTTACCCTTTAGAGCGTTTCGAAATATTTTTACCAGCAATACTAAATTTCAAAATGTACGAGAACGTGATAGAAAGTTGGAGTTGGAACATGAGACGCTGTAACTTAGAAGTAACATCGTGAATATTTTGTTCATTATGAAATATATTATTTAGCATAGTACTTTTTAGTAACGTTTTCTAGTGATATTACACTTCCTGTATTACTTTACTATGGAGATTATATTAAAAAAAAAATAGCCTGATTTGGAAATGAAACAAAATATGAACATAATTTGATTAGCTTTTTTTTTGTTTCTCATATCTGCTCTAAGGGTACAATATAGGTACTAAACTTACTTCTGCCACAATTTGTGCTGCTAGACAATGTATGAGGAACAATATTTTTTTTATGATATCCCCTGAGTCGTCCTGAAAGCAGAAAGTACAAACTGAGAGAGGAATATAAAACAGTGGACAATCATGAACTAAGTATATTTATTTAATATAAAAAGCTATGTTCTAAGGTACCAAAATAAATACAATAATAACGTCACCATCGAAAGGTTCTCAAAAAAACCATCAACACAAATATTACACTTACCCAATATAGACAAGTTAGCCAATGAAGCAGTCGCCGAGCAAGTTTATTGGTCTTGCCAAAAATAAGGACTAATTACGGCAAAAAAATGCTCAAATTTGAAGTAGCACAGCTTTACAATAAAATACCCTCACATATAAGAAACCTGCACTCGTTTAATGCATTCAAAACTCAGCTTAGCCATTACCTAATTACAAACCAGATATCTGAGAAATGAGTGCGCTGGATGGGACTTGTTTATAGCTTTTTAGTCTGCACCAAATGTTGTCGAAACTATTCTTAGTTATTTAAGTAATTGTTATTGTTCTCAAGTAAGCGACATTATGTAATGTTTTTATTGAGAATAAAGTTTCTTTAAACCTACCATGACTCTAATTTTTAGTACTAAAGTTAATGTACAATTTTATTAATCACGAGTCCAAAAGTCACAATTAAAATAAAAACGAAAAACTATAACGTATTTCTAAAATGTGGTTACTACTAAATAAGGTGTCCTGAACGATTGCTTTTAATATTCATTAACAAATTGATATGTTACCAGGAACTTTTCTAACGCAAATGATTTTCCACAAACTGGTAACATATTTAATTAATATTTGTAATTGGCTCTTTTATCTGAGACTGAGTCATTGCATGTATAAGCTTATACCTATTTGTAATAAATAAGCTGTAAAATACTCGATTTATTGTTTCCAGGTATTTTTATTTTCGCTGCATATAAATGATACCTAGTGAGTAGTTGTTTTCCTATAAGTTTATCCATCTTTTGGACACCCTTTGATTTGACTGCCACCATATTATATTCTACAACTGTAGTGTTTAAAAAATAATATTTTAGATACGTTTAATTTTTCTAAAAATTCCCTTCTGCTAAAATAGGTGAAAATTTGTTTTGTCAACTGTTTATAGTTTATTGATGAAATTAAACTTAAAATATTTACAAAAATAAAAAACTAAGCCTACACAAGAAATGAGAAGAATTATAAACTAAATAAAACTAAGAACTTTTGTCAACTGTACAATATTTTCCTGTAATCTTGAGGTTTCCTAACCTAGCTGGAAATTTCGACTGCATATCATATATCAGACCTCCACAATCTATTTACCGGGTAATATTTTAGTAAAACAGGTAGAATATCAATAAATATATAGGTACAACCTACAACTAAAATAGGTAAGTACAGCACCAATATACATTACAGCCTTTTATAACGGCCATGATTGGCCTGTTATATATACGAGGCATCGGAAATTAGACACGATTTAAGATCACGAAAAGATCAAAGGTGACTATAACATGATTCTCTGTAGTATCTGCTAGCGATTGGAAAAATACGCAGAAGGTGAAATATATTTAAGCCTTGCTTGCTGTTTTATTATTTTTTAAACTAGAAAGGCCGTATTTCTCTCTAGAACTGATATTTTGATAAAAGCTTGTCAAATATTTGGTGCAATATTTATGCATATTATGACACGATAATTATTTTATTAGTAATTTAATTTATTATTAGTAATATAATTATCGTGTCATAATATGCACAAATATTGCACCAAATATTTGACAAGCGGAAAAACAACACAATTTAACATTAATACGCAAGTCACATTTTCTAGCTTTTCTAACGAACATGCAGACAACATTTGAAGTATTTTTTAACGCAGTCAACTCAACAATTCAGTCCATAGGTTCAGTTTTCAATGATTCATTGATGAATTCCTTTCCGGGTCTCTCCTAGTTGCAGTGCCACCGGTCTTCCTTCCTCTTTTTTGATTTTTGAATTTTTAATCTCTAAATATCACATTATTATGGACAAATACTAGTGGTTCAGAGGGTGGATTTACCAGTTATCTGTCCGACTGCTGGCTAGATCCACTACGAGTACGCGACCCCGGACTGCCCTAGCTGTTTCTGTCACGTTCATTGTAGCCGTTCCCGCAGGAACGCAATGGACAATCATAAAAATAATTTAATTATCCAAAATGTTGGCGATGTGGTTCGCCACCCATCACGTCTCGTTTCTCGCGGAGGCGAAAAGTGGCCCACGGAGAGCCGCTTCGCTGCGTTAAATGTAAGAGGAGGAATGGATGGTAAGGTGGATGAAGTATGTCAGATGATGGATGTTGAGACAAAAATTAAGAAAGGTATGCTTTGTTTATGATATTACTTTTGATCAAAACCCTCGATCTGAGTAGATAAAGCATTATTCAACCGATTGATGTATTATTTAAATGTAATTTCCTTTAGCACTTATTCACCGGAGATTAAAGTTCAATGCGTTATGATCAATAATACTAAAATACCTGATCATTACGTAAACATTTTCCATGAATATAATTATACCTACGAAGGAAACTGCTTTACGACTATATCTCACATCTGTATATTATTTAAGACGTTAATGTTTGTTTGAATACCTATTTCATACACGTATACACATATATATAGTATATATTGTTATTTATAATATAGATTGTTTTCTCATATTGTTATCTTACTTCGATGAGTGCATAGATATTTGTATTTAAAAGTATCTTACATCAGGTTTCTAAGAGGTCGTTTATGTCAAAAAAATATGGTTTACCACACTGATATTATGCTTTGTAAGTTTCCCCATTCCCTGACCTATTTGATATCCCTAATTTTTTGGAAAATCCACTGTAATTCTTTCACTAAAAACTGTAACAGGTTGTAATGTAGTTCTTATGTAATTTTTCTGACGCCAGTCTGAAAATTTTTCTGTTATATGACAGGTATGCATGTCACCACAAACCATTCCATATTTCCTTCAACACCTTCTATAACAAGAATCTAGTAAACTCATCAAAAATAATAACATAAGTCCATATCGTCACTCATCGGGAAAACCCGACCTTTTAACTATAGCATCATCACAACTGACACAATTTTTCATCTCAAGTCACAAAGGTAGCGCTTGATTTAGACAAATAGCTATTCACAATAAGTTTGACCGGTGGTCCAACGTTCTGCATACATCAATGTCTGACAAATATTCCGAGATGATGAATATATTAAATCTATGCGATCATGACCGACAATGCAAAAACTATTAGATGAAATTATATTGATTTTCTAGCGACTTTAGCTTAGTACATTTATCATGACTTGATTTACATATCCATTTAAACATTGAGGTGGACCTAACTATCTGGGATTCGATAGATTTCAAATTTTAGGACTGTCCTTATTAAAGAAATAGGGGACACAACACAAGGTTGTACCCGGTAGTTCAGTCAGTAGCCAGGAAAGCACACGGGTTCATCGTTCCCAGAACATTAAAAACTTACTATCACGACGGCGACTTATATTTTGTGACAATCTCTTAGCTCACAGCTTTTAGTTTTAGGCTAGAATATTGATTAAATATAGATGGAACAACAACAAAAAACTCATAACGTCGAACGGTAGGGTAGTAAGGTGTAGGTATCACACTAAAACGTATCATTAGGCCAAACTATAATCTATCAGGATCCGAAGTTTTTTAGAATCGACATCTTAAACCGTTTAGAAGCTCAATGTCAAAATATTAGCACTAAACGGAAAGGCGTATGTTATTATTTTGTCGTTAGGTTTGTGTGGAAAAAATAAATTAGTATCAAGACTGTCGATGTCGGTTAAATTATAATAGATGGCTTAAAACAGTAGAAGACTGGATTACACATACCTACACGGACGTATTATGCATCAAAAATTTTAACAAACTTAATGTTGCATTTTTCAGTTTATATTTTTGTTGTGTATTCAAACAAATCTTGCACAGTGTTACCCCATTAAAGTATTTTTTAAACATTAATTATTTTGCATAGCCCTTTTCCACACTGTAATGAGGTCGGATTTAGCCTCACTAGATTCAGCTAAATACCGTATTTTACGTAAAAAAAATAAAAAGAGTAATTTTTTTACTAACAATACATTACCATGAAGGTTTTATACTCAACTTATGTCAGTACTTAATAAAGCATTTCCACGCGCAAGCTCCCTTGAAGGCTAAGCAAAGAGGTTTAATGGAAGTGAATAATATTGATATACGTGTTATTAGGTAATATTTGTTGCTCGATGCATCATTAAACGTTAAATATATGTAGTTAGGTCAGATACACTTGAAGTATGACTAGCTACAGTCCGTAGTTCCATCCATGAATGAAAAATATTTTTCGAAGATCTGATGGACTTGCTATTTCTTCTCGTTTCTTCTCCGAACTTTATGGACTCACTTCATGAGGATACTTGAAACATAATGAATGTCTAATATCTAAATATACTATCTCGATACAGAAGAACACTACTTTTTGATAATAAAAGTGTGTGTGAACGTATATTCATATATTTAAATATTTAAAGTTTGTACAAACTTTTGAAGATTATGTCTTAGTTATTTCTTACAGGTAGGGAAGAAATGACAAGTAAACCAACAAACCACTTTATTATTTAACTGCTTTACTCATAACAATTACACAGACAACGTACAGTCACAAATACCTACCTACCTATGTAAATTGACACGTGATGTATAGAGTAGTTACCGATCATTAAATCGCTATAGGAAATGATCGGTTGTAAATAATTGTAATATGTAAATGATCGGATAAACACGACGGCCAGTCACGGTCTAATCTCTAAGTGTACGCTAAGGATAGGACAATAGATCATCTTAAAAGTCCGTGGACGACCTCGGTTACCGTGGGAACGCCCTAAGCCCTGAAACAAAAGAGCGTCTACTAATAACGAACTTCCATTTAAAATACTCAAAATTTCTAGATTCGGAACTGTTTTAAAAGTGTTCGAAAGTTCTAGATTAAAATCATGAAGATAGTTTTTATTTATTTAATATTGAAACCGAGTTCCCAACCTGTTTAAGGAGACTCCACTGGTAAGACAAAATGTCTGAGTGTGTCTGCGCCCTTTCTCTGATAACAAAAAAAAAACAAAGAACACTTTATCACCATTTTTAACAAATTATAATTTTACTTTGAAATCAATTTTTATCATTGCCCTATAAAAAAGTAATGAAAACATTAACAAATTCGTTTTCAATTCTCTATTTTGAATGTTGCAGTTAATTTTTCACCTTTAGCATAGCTACAAGGTATCCATTAATATTTAGTAAAGGCACCTTCAAACCTCGAAACTTAGTCTTACAAGTCGAGACAACATCTAGGTATGAAATCATCGTTTCCTATTGCCTCATTGTTATAAAAAATGTGAAAGAATTCGATCGCTACAGCACAATACAAGACAGAAGTTGCAAAACATGTTTTTTAAGTTTAATTAAAGAGAAAATTCTAGAAGATCCTTTTAAATGAAACATGTTTTGTTGAAGTTTCTAATTTACATATGGATAAATAATTTTAATAAATGGTCTATTTATACCGATACCATATAAAGAATAACAATTATTTAGAAAAATTACAAAACAAAAAAAGTAGTTACTCAAATAGCTCATCTTTGCTCTTCATTTTTCACAATTGGTTTTCATTTAGAGTGGAAAATATATACAGTACATGATAGCTAAAAAGTAAAAAATCGATTTTTCGATCGAAGAAAAGATTTTTTACTTTTTAGCTATCATGTACCTACTTGTCGGTCGTATTTTGTAAACAGAAATCTGAGTAACTTCTGGCTTGCGTCGTGCTGTATCGTCTAGATTTTTTGTTTCATGTCTGTTTTTTACATTGTTGCAAGGAATGCTTGTACGTACTAAACAGATGCTTTCAGGCTTGAATATCTTCAAGCTTTTATTTCTAAATCAAAAACATTTACTATCACAATTCTTTAAAGATATAATGAATACGGTATGGACGATATGGTACAGTCTTGAGTTAAAATGAAGTATTTCATGACCATTGTTTTTAGTAAAGCTTTTTTTAATATTTTCGGAAAAAAAAACAAATTAAGTTATATTGCAGTGGGTTCCCCTCCCAGTAGCTGGATATAGCCCGTTCACCCTTCTGTCATCGGAAAAAAAAAAGCAAATTAAGTTATATTGCAGTGGGTTCCCCTCCCGGTCGCTGGATATAGCCCGTTCACCCTTCTGTCATCAGATCGGACTTTAGTCCCTAAAAATATAGACAACGACTCAAAAAAAAAAAAAAAAGTCGGAATTAAACTGGTTTTTTCTTACTTGAACGAATATTGTTCAATTTCTAGAACACCCAAGGCCTTTCTTTTGACGTCATAAAAGCAAGGGAAACCTGAGTATATCCGTATTAAAGGAAAATAACGATCTCCTGACACTGACCGACTTTAAATGGCTATAAATATATGATTACATATTATGTAACAACCAAAATAATGACAAGTTAGCCTTCCATCTATGACGTACATAAATAAATGAGATTTTATTGATCGGCATTCATATCAATGTTATTTATTATGTTTATTGCGGCTTAGTTATGATGTTTTGAATTACTTATTTGTTGATGTATTTTTAAACATACGCACCGAAAGCTTGTATTTTTTTGTAAGAACGTAAGTAGGTACCTATATCATGGCAATTGAGAGGTATTAACCAAACTGTACTGTACTGCTTATATTATATAATTGTTTAACCACTCTTTACGACTAAAAAATACACCTTTGAACGACTTATCTTTAGTCTATGTAAGATTATTTATTTCATACATTTTATTATTGTTTTTTACATTTCCGTCTATATGTTAATACAAATAAGCAAAGGGCTTTTACATTATGAGCGTAAAAACAGACAATTCTAGTACTCTCCCAGTTTGATTTAGAAAGTTGATATTGCAAGACATGACAAATGGCAAGGCTTAAAGGGCAAGTAAACAAAAGCAGTTAACGACGTGCTGAGATACAACCTTAAGGTATAACTGTATTGTAACAGAAACACTTGACTTGAATGACTAAACAACTAGACTAAATCTAGGTACAATGGCAAAATGGAATAAAATCAAAACCGATTCTATACGATATCGAATCAAAAAGTAGGTTTATGAAGTTTATTGCTGGTATCTGGTTCTCCATAAGAATGATATTTTGGAACATGCAACTAGATATATAATCTGATATTATTTATGTACTTATCTTGTGTGTGCGCTTGCGCAAAATAAATGTTTTTCTTTCTTCTTTCTTTTCTTTCTTTCTTTCTTTAGATTTATTTAACGTTTTGAAAGAAACTAAAAATACCTACTTGAAATGTGAATATTTTTATTTTGTCAGTGTTGAATTGAGAATTTCAGATGTCTGTCATCAAATATATACACATAGGTATCTATTTGATGAAAAAAAAATGTTTACTTATAAGAAGTTATATACTAAACAGCAAACACTCTTAAGAATAAAAAGTTAAATAAATTTCTAACTGTAAAACAGAAGCCATACAACACAGCATTTAGATATCGGAAAAAAAACTATAGTAACGTTTTAATTAATAACTAATCGATATTAATAGAGGGAAGTAAAGCAATTAAATCATTGATTGCAAATCACTAGTTAATTATAAAAAATTACGCAAGGATAAAACCCTTTCTACATGACGCAACTTTTCATTATATTACGTACTTGTTTAATCCTGTAAGACTGCCTCGTTGGCCTAGTGGTGCTAAGCGCGACTGCTACGCTAGAGGTCTTGGGTTCGATTCCCAAGTCGACCATGGTGTTATTGGGTTTTTCTATGAAATTCTCAGTAGCAGGTCTGATTTTGGATTTGTGCCCGGTTAGTGGCAATAGGCTTGCCCCCTATTACATGGGACCTAAACATACCGGCGAACTGTGGGTGTACATTGGAACACCTCTGCCTAACCCTTCGCGGATACAGGCGTGATGGTATGTTGTTTAATCCTGTTTGGGAACAAGAAAAGTATTTTCGAGATATTACAAAAGTCTAGGTGAATTGACTCATATCGTTTTAGGTAAACGCATGTCATAAGGACGAGACAGGCGATTTTCAACCTTATAGCTACACCCTAAAGTCGATAGTGGTATTGTCGTGAAAGTTAGCGTAGAATGTCTTGTTTTGAGGGAAATAATTTGTTTACATTTTATGTTTAAAATATTTAATTATTTAAACTATTTATAATGGTACCACATTTTTACCCTACCCAGTAGCTGATTTTAATTTATACTATGTAACGCTGGCTAAACGAATCAAACTGTCATTAGGATTAGATTAGGATAGTTACTGATATATATATATATATACATTTCACCACTATTTACTGTTAGGTACTAGCCAGTCCACTTTTCACTAAGCTGGACCTCCAATAATCTTGATTGAATTAGGACTTTTTCTAAAGAATCTGTTTTAATACGGGTATTTTCCACTTGCCTGCCACTCACCTGGGTGAACAAAGTGGATTTTGCTGTCGCCTCATTTCACCTCGGACGCAATTCACCCAGGTGACATCACCTGGGTGAAATGAGTAGACTGTTTTGTGAATTTTGTTCACCTTGGAACCGTATCACCCAGGTGACCAAAGTGGAATATACCTTAAAAAGTAGTTACTATATCACAAAATCCTTAAAAAATACGAATCTTCAAACAGTAAGTTGTTTGAAAAAGTCTTATCTAAAGGGAAACTGATATCGTTTCGATTTAACTGTCGAAATGGATCTAAAAATAACATGTCTACAAAATATGTTACACATAACATTAGTGACTATATCTTTTGTTAGTTTACGACATTTACTAAAGGTGACACCGAGTGCCTCTTTTAAAACTCCGAGGCAGGATATGAGTCAATTCGTTGAGCAAAAAACACTGATATACACTTTCTGTCGTATTAGGTATATGTAGGGTTGTCGCAAGATTGCACAAAAGAAAATAATGAATAGTGTGAAAAGTGGATCCTATGAAAATATGAAATAAATGAGAATTATTTTACTGAGGTATAGTAGGTTAGGTAGTATTGTGTATTAGGTTACTAGGATATGTAAGAATGAAATAATGGTTTTCGATCGAGGATTAAAATGTTCAAACAGTTTCTTAATTTAGGTATGCAGTCGATGGCAGTATAGAAAGTAAAAAACTATTTTACTGGAACCAAAAAATACTATTTTGACAATATAAATGAAATATTAAACAGCAGATTTCGTGCATCTAGTGAAAATAAAAAACAGAAAAATGTTTCATAATTTAATCACCGAAAAAGTACGTGCCAACCCTACGCTCCAACATACTAACAAAAGAACTAAAGGTCATCCTAATCATTACTTAGATACGAGTCGCTTAAGGGCACAATGAATTACGTCTCATTTAATTAATATTAGTATGAAGTCACTATTTCGTTTGCTATAGTTTAGTCTTGACAAAGAAAATCTTAAGGAATTAGCCGCCTACCCGCCATTGAAGGGTTAACTGAGCTTCATTGGGCTCTATTGGTGTTAATAGCGCATTATTTATTTGTTAAGAGTCTTTACGTGGTTCGGCCGTGTGCTAAATACTTTGGAACCGCCTGAACTGAGCTCTGATAATAAGGCTAAAGGGACCATGTTACAGATATCTACTTTGATTCGGGTGCAGGTTTTTGTGGTACCTTCGTTGTCTCTGAATACCATAACACACGTGCTATAGCTACTTACTTTGCGTTCAGAGCAATATATGTGATGTTGTCAATATTTTTTTTACTTATTATACGAATTTTATCCTAATTGCACTTTTATTATTATATAATAGGAGATTATCTTTGAGTAGGAGTTAAGTTGAAACGGCATACCGAATCGTAAGTATTTGAAAACCGTTGCCCTGATTCTACTCGCCTAAAGTTGTTGACTTTTGACGTAATGCTCTTTTTTTACCTTCTTTTTCTCTCTTTTGAGGCATCACAGCAGTTACAGGCTTCTTTTCAAATATCTCCATATATCGTTTCCTCTGTATCACAAAGCAGTCCTTTCTCTTCTTGCGCTCGTTTTCAAATTATGAATAAGAATAAAAATTCTAAATAAATTAATTAATTTATAAAACGTACGGTACTACACATTGTAGGTATAAATATATATATATTATATCTTATGTTATGTTGTCGCAATGCTTTTGTGTTTACACACAAATATTCAATTAATAAATACTTAATTGTGATATTAAAGATTAATGTATTTTACGTGTCTTCATAATAATTACAGAAAACACTAGTTTTTCAAAGGTATTCTGTACAATTTATTGACGATAATTTCGTATCAATTGATATTATCTTTAAACTTTATTATCGAGACTGGAACTTGGTGTTAATAAAACAAAATTAAACGGTTTATTGCAATCTTAGACTATAGATAACTATAGACCGATAGTATCGCTAGTTTTTCTTCGTGCCAAGCGAGAGCACTTTTTGTCTGTATCTAGTACATTCGTTTACTGATTTAAAGTTATTTTTCGCGTAACGACAGACTTATATGCGAAAATATCGATGGTTTCGACATTGTTAGGATAATATTAGGGTTTTAGATAGTTTTATTAAAACGGCGCGCTCCGTCTTGATACAAAATTTACGATAAAACTAGTTCATACTAGTGCTCACGGTTCATACACTGATAGGCTCACTCTTTAGTTTGTTATCTATACTCTAAGATTGCAATGGTTACTCAGTGACGCTTATAAATGATTGTGATCTTTAGAGTCTTGAGTTTATTGCGAATAACTTATTTGATAGCACCACTTGCATTAAGATCAGCGATCTGTCAACTAACCCTACTTGTGTTTAACTAATTGCCTGATGGCGTCGAAACTTTAGTTGACAAAGGCGACATAAAAGTGCTTTTAACTGGAGTGTTTCCGTACTTCTGCATGCTAAACGAGATTATATACATATATATTTTACCTATGTATTTTTCTTTCCGAGAAACATTTGGATGGGACAAAACTCGTTATTTTCAATGTTTATTGTATGTAAAAAACTCTTAAAAGTTTATTGAATGATCCTTTTTTTCTGATATTCGTAGATATAAGCAAAAAGAGAAACGTCAAATTTTCCAACACATCAATTTTCAGCCTTTAGTAACAAAAAAAATATTAATTAATTTGTTGCAAAATCCGACCTAAATAATTTCCCTATAAATGATATCAAAAGTATTTTTTCCAATTAACAAGACAAGTACCTGGGTCATAAAATCGCCGCCTACGCCGCGGCCCAAACCCACCGGTTGCCCAATAAAAGATAGTTCGAATACTTCTACTTGAACAAGTTAGTAGGTTTGACACGGGGGTGTGTACGCAGACTGGCGACAATGTGTTGCTAGGAGAAAAGATTATCTGTTTGGTAAAGCTATTTTGCTTTTGATGTTGCAATGATAAAATGATACTTAAATTCACGCATTTTTCATTTTCAGTTTAAAAGCAGAGTTAAAAATTTATCACGATTCCTCTTTCGATGAGCTTTTTTCTTATCGTTGCATCTCTTTTTCTTATCATAGCAATTTTCTATAAAAATCTTAGACGAAAAAAGAAGAATCGCACATGAGCAAGCACCTGCAAAACTCCTTCTTCTCAACTACTAGAGTTATTTGTTGTCTTAAAAATAAACATTGCATATAGAATAGGTATACTTCAGAAACAACGCTAACAACGAATACTAAAATTTTCAAATCAATCTTTAAAATTGTAGTCTTTCAAAAATATTAATATATATAAAATTAAGTCCCTAATACTGAAACAACAATTAACTTTTACATAACATAACATACATAACATACCATCACGCCTGTATCCCCGAAGGGTTAGGCAGAGGTGTACCAATGTACACCCACAGTTCGCCGGTATGTTTAGGTCCCATGTAATAGGGGGCAAGCCTATTGCCACTAACCGGGCACAAATCCAAACTCCGACCTTCTACTGAGAATTTCATAGAAAAACCCAATAACACCTTGGTCGACTTGGGAATCGAAAACAAGACCTCTAGCGTAGCAGTCGCGCTTAGCACCACTAGGCCAACGAGGCAGTTTAGTTAACAATTAACTTTTAGACGTTCTTTAAGTCAGCATGAGATTGATAGCGGCTTAAACCTAATTGACGTTTCACTATTCAACCATAAAACAGTTTAATCTCTGTGGCAGTGTTGCCCGTCTACCCAGCCGGTCCTGACACAAGTGAGTTAGATTTATTTGTGGTACAAATGGAACAACCTGCTAATGAGGCCCTAGTTATCCGTTACATTTGCAACAATTAATAATAATTCTACATTTAATAGACCACTTGAATATTGTTACGATTCATATTGTTTAAGATTGTAATCTTTTGTACCTACTTGTAATTGTTGCGGAACTAAACTATGTAGTATTAAAATATGCTGTTTGTGTACACGATGATAAAAATGTTTTTAATTATGACGTGATTAAATTTATACAGTTGAGTGATTAATTAAATTGTTACTTGATTGGAGTTGTAAAGTTGAGATTTTTGTTGTGCTACTATTCAGTACTGCGGCTTTTTATTGCTGTGGGAAAGAATTAAATATGCGTTTAAATTTATTTTTAGTATGATTTTCGCTATGTTTATTATTTTAATTTAAAAAGGTGTATGTCTTAATTTTAATCAAATGAAGATTGAACATTGTCACAATTATTTTACTTCATTTTGAAGTCATTAACAGTTATAATACAAAAAAAAATTACTAAACAGCATAAAAATCCTGAACAAAATTCCTTTTTGTACACACACATTTCCCTAACAGGTTCCTACAATTGAAGTAAGAAATAACCCAGAGTGACCTCATTTTAAACTAATTACTGTCCAACCGCGATACTTGTAGGCAACTATTTACTTTCAGGGAATTATTACTAACTCACTAATACTCAACAAGTATTGCATTATTTAAAACTTTCTTGGAAAAGAGGTTCAAAATTAAATCATCATTTACTTTTTGCTTTTTTGAGCGCTACTGAAGCTGTTCGGCTCATTACTATGTAGATATTAGAACGTAAAAACGCTTTTTAGGATTCTGTAAAAAGTGTGTCCGTCCGTCTGTCTGTCTGACCGCGGCATTTCGTAACATCGGGAGAGTTGAAATTGATAAATCAAGTGTGCTTTTCTCTACCCATTACAATTACAATCAATTTAAATAAAAAAATATAAAGTGGGAATCCATACAAATATTTACTTTTACAATTATTTGTTTCGTTTTTGTTTCGTTTTCTTGCTCGATTTTAATCTTGTAAGATAGTATGGAACCCTTCATGCAGGAGTCGGACTAGCAATTTTCCGGTTATTCATAGTTTTAGACGAAAAAAGTATTATCT
This sequence comes from Autographa pulchrina, assembly GCA_905475315.1. Lineage (NCBI taxonomy): Eukaryota > Metazoa > Arthropoda > Insecta > Lepidoptera > Noctuidae > Autographa > Autographa pulchrina. The sequence goes on along the minus strand of FR997763.1, from coordinate 3,221,785 downwards.
CGTAAAGATGGCTATAATCTTGTTACAAAAACTGACTCACTCATACCTATTCGCGAAATGGTACATGTTTTCTTCGTTAACGTCTGACTCACCGAATTACCGGCTGTTTACTTAACAAGTCAAAACGCTTGGAATCTCTCTTATGAATGAACGATGACTAAAATACACGCGTATGTATATTTAAAATCTTTTTCTTAGAATCGAGTGAGATTGGTCACGGTATCATGTGTGGAAATTGATTATGGAATGAAAGGGTACAAAGATTCCGAGTATTGTAGGTAATTGTGGTTAAAACATAAAATAAAGAATAGCTAGATACATTGATTGATGAAATAATACTAACCTGTTGTTGTCCCACTGCTGGGCAAAAAACCTTAATAAGCTTGATCACTGGCAGATCTTAAGATCTTATTTCACTGATCGTCATTTGAGTCCTAGAAGATTTAAGTTAGTAGGTACATTTAATTTAGTAAGTAAATTAGCAAATAGCCTTAATGAATACCTGTATTATGAAAATCACAGTTGTCTGGCAAATATGTTTAAACACGTTAAAACTTAAGACGGGTTGAACAAACTCTTAAACGCTTCGTGTGGACCTCGAAAAAACACTTTTACCGTTCCTTTAACATTCACCGGAAAATAAACTTGCCAATGGTAAAATAATTAAAGTAGAGCATTTTTCCAGCTCGCACGAAATCGAGTATAGTTTTTTTTTTCTTAATAGTGTGACTAATATACCTACTTGTCTGGTATATTAAGTATATTCCAGACAAGTAAGTTTGAGATCGTCAAATCATGATGTGTGATTGATTAAATCAGTTTCAGTGTAGTAATAAAAACAATAGGCATAAAAATAAGAAGTAATGTTAACGTATTGTTGTATTATCTACCCGTGTAATTAAATTATGTTATGTTATGTCAACTTCAACATTTCTAAAAACATTCTTTGAGTATTATGTACATGAATCCATCTTAAGAGAGATGAGATTCCCTTAGCACATCGAATGGTTATATCAAATTGTTTCAAACCTCCAGAAAGTGAATTCCAAAATATTTATCTGCAACTAAGGTAAGTATTATACCAAAATGGCAGGCCATCTAAATCCACTGTGTGAACGGTTGGCCCAGCGGGTGGTATCAACCACTACCCACAGGCTGTCGCAAGCGCCGACAATTTCGTTACATTGGCCAACCTTACCTCATTTCACGTAGATTGTGTAGCCGATGCCTTCATTTACTGAGAAAATGCGTTATACTTCAAACTAGATATTGCCTGCGGTTGTACTTGCTCCCAAATATCCTTGTGATCTACAGATCAAATATACTAAACATGTTATAAAACAAAGTCCCTTCCTCGTCTGTCTGTCTCTAAATAAATAATAATAATATAATAATAATAATAATATTCCGGGACAACTCACACACGGTTATCTGATCCCAAGCTAAGCAGAGCTTGTGTTATGGTAACCAGACAACTGATAAACATACTTATATATTTCTAAATACATACATATTATAGATAAATTACACCCAGACAACCAGAACAAATGATCGTGTTCATCACACAAACATTTGTCCTGGGTGGGAATCGAACCCACGACCTCCGGTATAGCAGTCAGGGTCACTAACCACTAGACCAGTGGTCTCCAATTAGTTTCGCTCGGGGTCCGTTTTAAGAAATAAAATGACCATCGTGGTCCGCACATTTTATTTATAAGAAAAAATATTTATTAAACAAATGTAATTGAGGAAATAACAAAGGTATTTTGTTACATAGGTATCAATGCGAAAAATGACATTTTTTGTTGCGAATTATCTAAAAGTAAAAGTTATTTATATCGAAAGTAGTCTTTAGTGTAAGTTACTGTGTTCTCGCGGGTCCGCACAAAATGGGTCAGCGGTCCGGATGCGGACCGCGGTCCGCCATTTGGCGATCCCTGCACTAGACCAACAGGCCCGTCAAAATCGTATTCTCATATGTTTTTCACGAATGGATAAAGTAATTCAAGAAAAAGGTTTTCATTCTATCCCTGTGAAGCAGAGGAGGGTTGTTAGTTCCTATACGATAAAATAAATGAAAAGCGTGAATCCGTATTTGTCATTAGTCTTCATCCATGAATTGACACATCAAGACTGTCCGCTTCATTTTTTGTAAAAGTCACTGAAAGATGAGGTTCGCGATAACTATCTAATAGACTGTAGAAAGTGTTATTTTCTTTATTTCGGCTATTAATTTGCTTACCGCATAGATCTCTTTAGAGAGCTTGATTACCTAGATTAGCGGTGCAGACTACAAAAAAAAAGAATAATGTCTTCATTTCTATTGCATAAAAGGCGAGAAACTTTCAGAGGAACGGAAATATTACCAACATTAAAACATGGTTTCTGTGTTATTATGGAACGAATATAATGTAGATAATATTACCATTTCTATGGTTAAGTGTGAACAACATAGAAACACTTCTCAGGGAAGCAGGAAATAAGAATGTGGGAAATTGATTACTGTCACTCATTAGCAATGTTGCCTCACGTAATAAATTAACCGTAATTTTAGTTACAAAATTCCCCTTAAAACACCTTTGAAATTGTTGTATTCAAGCGGTTATGTTTAATACGCAAGATTGCTAGTTTACACCCAAACAAATAGGCAATTGAATTACGGGGTTTTTAAATCACAAACGTCGAAGAAAAATATTTAAAACCTCCTAGATTTCATTTGTTTTTAACCAACTTCAAAAAGGAGGAGGTATTCAATTCGACTGTATTTTTTTTATGTTTGTTGCCTCATAACTTTCGATTGGGTGAACTAATTTTGATAATTCTTTTTTTATTCGAAAGCTGGTGCTTCCAGTGTGGTCCTATTTTAATTTGGTCTAGTTATGACAGTGGGATCCATAAGAAAACCAATAAGACTTATTTTGAAGTCAAGTTTTTTTTTGTAAGAATTATTATCAACAAACTTGTATCGTAACCTTATGTACCTATTGTGTATTTATGTTTCATACCACAGAATAAAGCTTTTTCCTAATCCGTATTATGACAATTATTTATTTCGGACAATTATTATTGCTATTCAATTCTGGTATTTTATTGAAAAAGGAAGGTAAAAGAGATGTTATTTTAGAGAGAATAGATTTCCCCGCTGTCACATTCATAAAATATTTGAATGGCTTCCTGTCAGCTAATTTCCTACTTATTTGTTCTTCCCCTCATCATCTCCCGAGCCTTTTCCCAACTATGTTGGGGTCGGCTACCAGTCTTACCGGATTCAGCTGAATACCGTATTTTACATGGAGCGACTGCCTATCTGACCTCCACAACCCATTTTACTGGGAAACGCAATATCCCATAGTAAGACTGGTTGTCAGAATTGACTTAACGACTGCCAAAGAACTATTTATGACAGCCGGGACCTACTGTTTAACGTGCTTTCCGAAACACGGAGGGGTCTCGGTATGTTATAAATGGTCATCCATCCACGGACCAACCACGGCGAGCGCGGCTTAACCTGTATTATCGGTCAAACCGTACGGCTTACACTTAGCCACGAGCCCCTCATTTGTTCTTCCCCTACGCTTTATATTTAATGTATCTTAAGGCGGACTGTACTTTTTAGTTATTCGTCCATGTTTTTTATTAATATAATATAAAAACAAACTCATAGTTATCAGTTTGTTTTTAGGCTTTGTATATTAACGTCCCTTTTGAGAATACGTGTCCTACGGCACATTGAAAAGGCAATCCAGAATTCGTGGTGTTTTTCCACGAATCTTCCTAAATTAGGGGGAAAATTACGAACATAACGTCAAGCAATAACCACAATTTAATTGATTATTTCAAAGTTCCATAACACTTATATATTAGAGACCGTCATTATTCCTGTGTTTGCTCAATTTATTTTGTACATTGTTCTAGGAAAATACTTTACTATCTTAAGTTCATATAGTCATGTCTAAATATAGATGTTTATTAATTTTGTCAAAATTGAGTGTTTTTGGGGCCGGAAACTTGATTACTTTCATGGGTAACGGTTATGTTTCTGATTAGAATTTAATTAGGTGTGTGCATTAGTTGATAAGTAAGAGGAAAAATATTTCCTAAAACATTAGTAGTAGTAGTAATATGATGATACAATAAAGTACCTTACCTAACATAGACTGCAATGAAGATATCTTTACTTTCCGAGGTGAACTAAACAATTTTTTTTTTTAAATGCTTTTGAAAATTTACAGTAAACCAATCAGTCATAAACAGCCTTGCTTTTTTAAAACCCTTTTTAGGGTCGGCTTCCAGTCTTACCGAACGCAGGCGATTACCGTATTTTACAGCCTTATTTCAGCTCCACATGAAAAGCGATAGATAAGTACTCGTATATTAAATAAATTAAATATTGTCTTCATACTTAATGTTTAAGGACTTCAGAGATTTAAAACTTCAATAAACAATAAAACTACATTCACTATAATTCATTTATTAACACGAACCTCTGTCCAGTGAATAGGTCATCAACCTTTAAATGAACAACAAATAATTGTACATAAATAAATAACAAGAGTAATGAAAGTAGTAATTATACTCACATTTAGTACAAACAGCCTTGAGAGCGTCGATGAAGGTACAGCTTTTTATCATTGAAAATACTCACACTTTTATCAGAATACTTTCATTTACATTTAGTTGACATAAATTACACCATGACTTCAATCAAAATTTGGTGTATTATTTGGTATCTCAGTGAATTTGACAAGTGGTCGCCATTGAAATGTGCCCGATCAAAACAGTTGTGTTGATTTTTGTTATGGTGAAAATAAATAGCATACCGAGAATGGTTTTTTTAAATTTTATTCACTAATTAGCTTCATACAGATGTTACATTGGGAATTCTAAAAGGAAAATATATATATGTACACTTTTACATGTTACATATTATACATGGGCGTTGAGGGCTTTCACAATACTTTCACTAAAAATCTACAAAGACATAAATTAAACCAGATAATCTAGATAGAAGAAGAAATAGAAGTATAACCTTTTCAATAGCGAAACGAACCTTTTCCTTAAGATATATCTTATCTAAAAAACTATAAGTCATACTACCTATCTCTGGCTGTTAATAATTGTATCTAATATGTAACACTATTTCGCACTTCGCCACTCCTGATCAAAGATAAGACAGAAAGTGATACTAAATGCTTGATACAGTTCTTTTAAAAAGATCGATTTTAATTAACCTTTTGGTTAAAAGATAGCTTAGTTTAATCCTAGTTACATTTGTTATACCTTGAATTTAGATAGGTATCTATAAAAGTTAGGACTAAAAAATTATCTACTAGACTTTTTTTTTAGTCTATTCTGTCCCACTGCTGGGCAACGGCCTCCCCCAAGTCCTTCCATTGGTCCTTGTCTCGCGCCACCTCCTTCCTTAAGGTAAACGTGCAGGTCGTCTCGCCCCCTAGACTATTACCAATATATATTATTATCTTCAGACGTATTCCTTTAAAGAAGAAGCTTTAAATTTAATTAATGAAAATAAAAGATGTACCTACCTACAGTATAATGACATAATTTATATGCCATATGTTTATTAGCAGCATGTGCTGAAACATACGTAACATAAAGTCGGATCTCATATGGAAATGACCTAAGATATATGAATGAACTAGACTAACAAAAACATTATGTATTTTCCAATGACTGTTATTTTGTAAAATTAATAAATAAGTCTAAGTCATCAGCATAAAGTTAAAAAAACAAACTATCAAAAAACTTTTTTTAATATGTATTCTTCCGACATAATATATTTATAAGGGGGAAAATAATTAGAAAAAGTCATCAAACCTCAAAAAACTGTTCAAACTAAGACGATATGACGAAATCGTTTCTCCCGCGTCCACATATTCTAAGAAATTGATTATTTTCGTACAAAAATAGGGCATGGCAATATATTATACGTAACGAGTTAAAATAAATAAATGTACTGCCCATCTGTTGTACCTACAGAATGCATTTGCGTCATAATTTACGAGAGCTCTGAAGATATGTGTCATACATTGATTGTATGAAAAGTGTTCACCGTCTGTGAACACTTTCTGCTTTTGTTATAGGTTAAATTTTATTGTCCTTTCTCCTGAAATAAGGTTTAAAATAAGGTTCAATAAATTACTTGTTACTAATGTAGAACGCTTGTCTAATTAACAACAGAAAATAAATATAAAATCATTCTTGACAACTAACTAATTATGACCAACGTGACCAACTGACCTATGACAGTCTGTCATCACTTGTCAAATCTGATTCAATATTTTTCTTGACCGAAAATGCTTGTTTACTTGGTTAAAATCAACTGCATATATATCAGTATTTTAGTAAACGAATTCACAAGTGTTAGTCGATAGTATGTTGTACGATGTAAAATAATAAGAATACACAATATTTATGTCCAAAAAGGTTTTTTCGAACAGAACCTTCTGTCACTATTTTCATCACTTCCCAATATGCATTAGGTACAACAAAGCATTTCTTTTAATAGTGATGATTTCATAACCCCATACGGGTCTATCAGAACAAAGTTACAACCTTGTGTGGTGACCACATGTTGTCGAAATAGCTCGTTTTTTGTGACATTGTACATAATGTGGGAACTAACAGTAGTAGGTAAGTTAGGAAGTCATGCATCAACTACGGAGGTCATATTATCTAACCACAATGCTTCTGTTAAGGTATGTTTACATAGAGACACAAACCTTAGCGTAGCATTATCCCTAGCTACAACGATGCCAGCTTCAAAACTGGACTATTTTCTCTTAGCGTCCCTTCTTCTTACTTTCGACGACCTCCGGGGTCGAGTGGCGTACGCACCGGTTTCAAGGTGTTGCTAGCTCTGAGGTCCCGGGTTCGATCCCCGGACGGGTCAATGTAGAAACCAACTTTTCTACATTGTCCAGGGTCTGGATGTTTGTGGTACCTTCGTTGTTTCTGAATTCCATAACACAGGTGCTTCAGCTACTTACTTTGGGTTCAGAGCAATGTATGTGATGTTGTCCGCATTTATTTATTTATTTATTCTTTATTTATTTATCTTGACGTGTCGGTCAATAGCTGTTGAACTTTTCCAGACAAGTAATGCGCTATAACTGATTCAAACGGTCGCCCGGTCGATGCTAGTGACAAGTTATCGTTGTGCGAGAGGCTTTTGTTTTACTGTGGTCGTCTTTCAGCCGCTGATAATGATGAGGACTGCCGTTTTGTTGGGTAATTCAGAAGCACTTGGTAAGTCTGGTTGGCACACAGGCAGGCATCTATTCACACTATGACACTTTCTGTACTTGAAGAGCATCCCAATAAATATCCCACACTTGGACACTCTTCTTCGTACTCGATGTAGATAGTGTATGGTAGGTATATAGTGTCCTAGTGTAAACGTAGGATTAGACTGTATTTGTATAAAATGTCTCATAATTATCGCATATCGCCTTGAGCGTATGTCGGTACGGCACGAAGCTGAGCTTTCTAATATTAGTCATTGTTTTTGGCAATCATTCGTGCGAAAGTGCCACTAATCAATATACTTAGACTTATGGTTGTTAATCATGTCAGTACAATAAATAGTTTTCATTGAAATTAAGATAGAGGCATTGTAGTTTAGTATATATGAAGGATATATTTATTGAAGTAAGATTGTCCTTATTTTACGCATTGCGTAAGGACATATTTTTCATTACAAAAATCTTTCATGGTTATAGCAGTAAGCCTAAGTTCCTAAAGCAAATAAGGCCTAATGCTACACTGCCTTTACAAAGTCAGCAGTCTCTCGCATTCAAACAAAAGGCCATTTGTAAGACAATGTGTGTCACATTAACGGAACTGTCCCAAATCCAAAAGGAAGTCAAACAAAAACAAAGCGGTAACGATCAACAACTAAATTATCTCACACTAGTTTATATTAGGAAGTCCAGATCAATATGACGTGTGAAATGTTATGTTGTGTCAATAATCAATATTGTTTATAATATTGTTTGCATCCGACAACTCCGGTCGCTGTTCGGTCGCTGTTCGGTCGCTGTTCCCACCGCAGTGAGCGATCAGACTCGACATAACAAAATAAATATTCAACGGTTTGTGACTATAAACAAACTGCGCGCACTTGCTCCTGAGCGGGGTAGCGTTGTCAGATTAATGTTACATATATTTTTTTATTCTCGAAATTAAGATGTTTTGGAAAAAAATGAGTTTTTTTTAGATCGTAGAGGATGTCATTTTGTAGCTTATACAATTCCTAAATGATTGGTTTAAGAGACTAAAGAAGGAATCTTAAATATAAAAAAAATATCGAAAAAAAACATAGATTGCAATATTATATAATTACTGAAATGTTGTGTCTATTATAATTCTTACTTCACTAGCAACAACAATACGTAAATAAGTCTTAATTGGCGGAAAATAAACTACGAGTCAAGACTAATTAGTATGAAAAGTAATTATAAATCTACAGATCTTCGCGGTTACAAACAATGATTTCCTGTTGTTTAATATAAAATCTTCACAATTAGAAGCTACATTTACGATAGTTGCTAATGAAACGCTGTTTTTACCTTTTATTCGAGTATTTTCGATTTTCCTGTAACAACAGGCTTTTGTTATTTCCTTTGTTATATATGGCTATATTCTAAAATGTTGTCCTCAGACAATAATTGGCGACTTACTAACCACATTATGCTTTATCATTTTATTTAATTAGTGTTGACACGAAGTTTCAATTAAATTTTCGAGGAAACATATATTTTACCTATCAAAATTTAATTTTACCTTAAAAACAAGAAGGACGATATTTAAGAAACAGGTAATAGCGCGATACTCAATTAAAACTACTACTTTTGTTGTAAACTCTATTAAAAATTATTATATTCATCGAATAACTAACCTACCTAAACAACAAAATAAATAAACATAAAATATTAAACATAAATAATAAATACAAAAAATAAAATAAAATTTAAATTTCTCAAAAAGGGTTACTTTTTTTGGTATCGCTACCTCATCGTTGCTACGTCGCTGGCAGGGACACGTTACATAGACTGTAAGTGATCTGTCAGTACATGATTATTAATTATTTTTACAAGCAGCCAATTGTCCTGTCCGTTTGTCCAGTAAAATTAATTGGAAATTGTATGCTAGTTCTACAAATTGTAAGTTGTCCATCAATTGGGATGTAAACTGGTTGGTATGTATGTATGTATGTATGTAATATATATGAATATCTTGATGCATTATTGATATGTAGAGCAGTTTTTTGCATGTTAATAAACATTTTCTGTTTTATGACTGTTATATGCCATATCAATACTTGTTCTCCTCTACCTGTTCCCCATAAAGTAAGTAGTTTTGTCGACCAAAGCATTATCTGTTTTTTAATGACTTCAAAAAAGTATGGTACTTTCTGGCCGCGCCACCGATTTTGTTAAATATCTCAGGAATCTTTCAAGTACTTTTTTATTTTATTTAGTACAATAATGAACATATTATTATTGTGTACATTTATTCTAATTAACCCCGATCCAAAATGCGACTGTGGCGCGGCCAGAAAGTACCACACCAAAAAGAAGAGACTTGATTAGACTGCATTGTTTTACCCTACATTTATACAAGGGTATATACCCTATATTTATAGGTGCTCTAAACCTATGTGGACAGAACTTCTATATTTATTTCCGTAGTTTTTTGTCCCTTATAATAAATACTACATGTAATCTCTTAACCTCTCTGAAAAAACAGGATACACTAAGACGTAATTTAAAAATAAGATTATAAGTTGTAAGTAATCGAGAATAAGGTCATCATTTAACTACTGAAAATAAATAATTTTTCTGACCTACAATACTTTAGTTTATTTTCTCGCAAGGTCGAACCCAAAATACCCGAACCCTACAATTACTACAAACCAGCACGGCTCCAATAATTTCTCACGGAATATTCCTAAACCTAGAGACCTTATAAACAAATTTGACCCATTTATTGTAAGCAGACTAAACTCGAACATCTGGGTTAGGGTTATAAACAAAACATATGGTTTGTGATCAACAACGAAAGCGGTTACGGGTTAATTATTAATCTCTTTTGTTATGTGGGGCAACAGAGTCGGATGACAAAGCGAGAAGTAGATTGACATTGAGGTTATATACATATACTTTCTTAGTTAGTGCGCACTGTGACAGATTTTAGGCCAATAGGGATGATGACTAATTTTTATTTTTATGTCCATCTTTTAGATAAGAAAACAATATTAGACACGTATTTTTTGTTTAGTCCCGTAAACAAAGAATTACGAAGATACAGCGAGAACAATTCTTGCGTGACGTCACGTTTGAGTACAAATTGTACCTAGCCGTGACGTCACAAGCCCCCACTCCTGAACTTTACAGCGGTTTATCTTCGTATTTTGTAATTTATTTGAGAAAAGAAAAAATATGTGTCTATTATATTTTGATTATCTAAATGGCGGACTAAATAAATTTTGACTTTTCATACCTAGTCATCTACCCTATTACTATCTGCCTCTTTAGGGATCAGGAAAATATGAAAACAAAAAGCTTTCTTTAGTTCCTATCGATGCCTAAAAAAATTGCAGGTAGATACAGACTATTATTTTATACTATATTAATAAGCATATAGGTATATATATAGCATGTAAAAATAAAAGGTATAAGCATGATAGCATAATAAAGGGCTAAGTTTAGATTTTTATGAAAGTCCAGCAAACCTGTTTTATGACAGAAATAAAATCACTCTACTCTCTGAGAAACTGTACGTTTGCATATCATCTGCCTAGCCTTTTCCCTGTAGGTGTGAATAATGTGTATTAAACTATATGCAACTCAATCATGGCTCACATAAATAACATAAATCATTAATGGCAACAAAAAAAATAAACTATTATTTTTTAGGCTGAAAAAAAAAGACTTAAAAAATGCCTCATCGCAACAATTACACTCATTCAAAAATAGCCACCAAAAATATACCGCTATCGCACTTGGAATAAATCGCGTTGAAAACAAAACACCTGTTACACACGCCCGCTTTATCTAAGAGTTACTACGATGTTTACTACAGAATCTTAAGATAAGATAAACATAAAGTATTGTGAAAGTATGAGTTTCACTTTACAAAGATAATACAATACCTATCTAAGATTTCGGCTGTTGGATAAGGAAGATAAAATGTGCTGTAATTTCTACGTTTTTGACCTACTTTAAATTAGGTTGTCGATTCAAGTGTATTGTTATTTTATTTATGTAACTATTGTTAAAAGGAAAACCACTGATTCTTTAAACTTTACAATATATTATCATAAGGATGGATACAACGTTACAATTACAATACTTTTAAAGGCCAGCGACGCCCGCCATAATGCTTATTATTAATTTATACAATGCAAGAGACTACTACAACGAGAATCGCACGCGCCGCCATTACCCAATAGACCTCTAGTGTTGTCAGTTCATCCGGTAATAGTGACGCGACGTATTAGTTGATTCTAATTTCGGTTAACACTATATATTGCATAATGGACGCTTGCCCGAAGAAAAAAACATTTTTTCAAAGTTCATGCTCAAAAAGTTACCTCTTTTAGCTGAATACTGGAACGTAACTGAGTTTAAAATCATACTGTCTTTGTCACATTAAGGAATAATGTAGCGACAGATAGACGTTGTCAAAGTAATTTGCGTTTCTGTATTCGGGGGCCAGTTAAGCGAACACAAAACTATTATGAAAGGGTCAATTCATACTACAACAGAATCGTAGCGCATAGAATCTTCAATAAAGCAATGTCATCCTTAACACAACAGCATAATGCTCATTTTTCTTCAGAGATTATTTATTCGTTTGCATTCGCACGAATGGCAGAATAAGGGGAAGCCCAGGAGTTTGTGATTCCGGGCTGATATGATGTTGATGATGAAGATTCGCACAAGTTATTTTTATCTTAGAAATTGGAGCATAACGAGTTAAGGGTGAATTCAGACTTTCATTCTATTTGTCTCGACTCTACTGCAGTATGAGTTGAGCGTAACCAACTTAACAAGATACATAACTTTTTTGACGACCTCCGTGGTCGAGTGGCGTACGTACCGGTTTCAAGGTGTCGCTAGCTCTGAGGTCCCGGGTTCGATCCCCGGACGGGTCAATGTAGAAAATCACATTTCTACATTGCCTCGGGTCTGGGTGTTTGTGGTACCTTTGTTGTATCTGAATTCCATAACACAAGTGCTTTAGCAACTTACTTTGGGTACAGAACAATGTATGTGATGTTGTCCGCATTTATTTTATTCATTATTTATTTTTCAATTAAAAACAAACGTGAACTAAAGTTATATTCTTTAAAAGTTAGTGTTTAGTTTCGTACACTCCCCTTATCTTTTTAGTACGTAACAGAATTTGTCACAACAACACTATCATACATATTCAAAATACTACGTACCATATTATAGTACTTACACAATCATTGTTTACTAGTAAAAATCCTTTCGTCACAATCTATGTTTTTACCGCAAAAGATAATTTGCAGATATTGTATTATCGCATACATAATACGCAATAAGAACGTAAGAAAACAAAATAGACACGTGTTCTTATATTTGGAACTTTAATAAGGATAATCGTAAGATTATATAGGCTAGGTGTATCCGGCATGCGTTGCAATGCAATTTTTTCTACCTAGCACCTGCCTACTACCTACCTACTACCACTTAGGGGTATGAAAAATAGATAGTAGCCGATTCTCAGACCTACTGAATATGCATATAAAATTTCATAAAATCGGTCAAGCCGTTTCGGAGGAGTATGGTAACTAACATTGTGACACGAGAATTTTATATATATGACTAGCTGTACCGGGCATGCGTTGCAATGCAATTTTTTCTACCTAGCACCTGCCTACTACTACCTACCTACTACCACTTAGGGTATGAAAAATAGATAGTAGCCGATTCTCAGACCTACTGAATATGCATATAAAATTTCATAAAAATCGGTCAAGCCGTTTCGGAGGAGTATGGTAACTAACATTGTGACACGAGAATTTTATATATAAGAAGATTATATTTGGCTCATACGCATTCTCACTTGGGGTCAGAATTAGATATTTATTCCATCTTGCTTGAAAACTACCATAAAATAAAAAAATCCTTTTAAAAACAAAGTAGTTCGGTTATCGAAAATCCGGATTTTTGTTCAAAACTTTCCCGGATCTAATAAAATACGTGGAAATTTTGCAATAAAACTCTAAACAAATAAGCCAATAAAGATCAGCCAACCGTTTCAAATTCGATGTTATTTAACATGTATGCAAATTTTTTCAATTGGCCGATGCAGAATAACAAAGTACAGAAACCCAAGGTTTACGCATTTGCTTCATGTATACTGTAACCGAACTCGAAAGTTGAAATAGGTGACGTCTGAGACCATATTTAGTTTAAGAATCAGTACCTACTGTAGCGGAGATATAGAGGGGACAAGTATACACAGAAATAACGCCAACTCTTTTTAATAGCAGTATAATGATGATTTCAAAAATTTGATAATATGGCTCCCAGTTTAATAACAAATTCGACCATGATTCGTCCTCAAGCCGCCTCCACAGGCGCCCGAATTGTGACGCCAACAAAAAATGGCATCACAAAAAATACATAAACAATAAAAAAGTGCTACAAATGTATGAAATATTCAAAGATGGCTGGATTTGTTACAATGGGTGGCGTGTGAGTTGTGAACGATAGATAACCCGGCTACGCGAAAAGTGCACTGCCTTTCCCCTTATTTGTATCGAATCCCATAGATTGTGTGAACTTTTTAAACTGGTCATGTAGCACTTGAGTAGAAAAAATGGTCGGTGAGATCAGCGGATCGACCTTGAGTAAGCGGCGGGCAACGCGCGAATTGAATTGGCGGTTGTTAAATTATTTTGTACTTGTAGTAAAAATTCTAAACACAACAATTTTGACGAAACCGCAATTTGCAATATAAGGGGAAATTTTAATTAAAATACACAAATACGATAGAATAGGTTTTCACCAAAAAAGGGGACTTTATTATTAACCAATATAAACCACAGGTCAAATACAAAAAAACATAGCAATCAATTGAAAAGGGAAAATAAAATCAGTATTTAGTAAACCATTCTTTGAAAATATCGTAATTCTCATTGTTTAATTTTCCTTAAATAAATATAGGTTTTCGCATATTTGGTAAATGTTTCTGGAATTCCCGTGAAAGGGTATTAACATTTATGAAGATGAAGTACCTTTTAAAAGGCTATATTTAAGGAAACGAATTTATTAATACCTAAGTTAAATTAAAAAATATAAGGCTTCTAAGTTCGAATTGACTCTCCATTACATACCTAGTAGCTTATCTAGGAGAACAGTACTCAACCCATTAACTAGATTAATATTTACTCTGTGCCTGCCTATACTGTACTAAAACTACTTTGTCATGTAATCTAGTCCTAGTTGCACAATAAATATTTTAATTTAATTTAATTTAAATAAAAAAAGAGTTTTTATTAGGTTCTTATTTAAAAAAATTGTAATAAATCTAGGCGCAGGTATTTATGCGGCTATATGCTTAATTAAAAAACATAATTATTAATTTATATAAGTCCTAGTATGTCTAAGTTTACAATTGTCTTTGAAGTTATATTGGTACCTGTGGCCAATTCTCGACAACGCTTTTATAGCGGTGAGAACAAATTTCGCGATAGCGGGGTGTTTCCTGCTTCGAGCGTACATAAATACAAACAAAACACATTAACGTGCAAAAACGTTAATTAACAGGCTATCGTCGGTATCCACTTGGATAAGTGAAGTCACGAGCAAAAGTAGGTACGTATACCTACTACGTATGTTAGCGAAATTGTAAAGAAGATTTTTAAAACGATTTTTTTTTGATGAAACTCAAAAGAAAAAGTATGTACATGTCATGGATGTTAGGGAGCTCCGTAACCGTAACCGAAACTATCGGATATCCGATATAAAAAAAAAACCATAACCGTAACCGAATCCGAAATAAAAGTTTCGGATAATATAGGATAGAGGCGGAGCCTAATTGCGACAAGTGATGACAGGTTATTTTTTTGATCGGCCGGGCAGCGACCGACACACGCGCGCATTGTTTGTTTCCTTCTGTTGTCGTCTTATCATACTCGTAACGTAACTAACTTGAGTTGTGAGATTATAACATATTTTACTTCTGAAATTCCTCAAAAATTTAATATCCGTAACCGAAATTATCCGAAACTAACGGATAATCCGAAATAATTTCATATCCGTATCCGTATCCGGTATAAAAATCATTAATATATCCGTATCCGATAATTCATATCCATAACATCCCTAGTACATGTTCAGGGAACTATTTTAAATAATTTCTTCATAACATGTTGTACAGTGCCAATATAAAATTGGAGAGAAAATCGATTAAAAAATGTTTTATATGATGTTATGTTATACAATATTATTATCTATGCTCGTGATTTGTACATACTGGTTTGTTGGAGTCATTTCTATTTTTTTATTGTCTTGGAATAGATGGAAAAGTATTTAATGGTCTAAAGATTATGACGTAGTTCTAAAGCGTTTTTGGTGTATAGCATGAAGAGTAAATAAGCGATCTTTTTCTCAGTATTTTTGTTCAAACATCGATGATTACTTAACGTTGAGGAAAAATTGCGTGAAGTGGTACTTTTCACGTATTTCGATAATCTTAGAACAAATTTTGTACTTATAAAAATGTTTTAAGATTTTTTCACTAAGCAACTTATATTTTTGTAGCAATTTTAAAATGGATTTTTATGTGACTAGCTTCACATGCAATCTATTTATTTGTTTATTTTAGGAGTCTTGACTAATTTGGAAATACTATAATAAGTCTGTTTGAACAAAAAGTTTTTGAATGAACATTATTATACTGTACCAATACTTACAAAAGTAACCAGTCCATTTGCGGTAGAACAAAAAATGGAGTATTATCATAAACGAAAAACGTTTCGCAGTCGCACGTAAAAATTGCATATTAGGTCAAGGTTTTATTATGGCTATGTCAATGGTTGTACAATTTCCTACAAAAATAATAGAATATATTACTCATAAGGAATAGGTAGATGACTAGGTAAGAAAAGTCAAAATTTATTTAGTCCGCCATTTAGATAATCAAAATATAATAGACACGTATTTTTACTTTTATCAAATTATTAAAAAAATACGAAGATAAACCGCTTTAAAGTTCAGGAGTGGGGGCTTCTGACGTCACGGTTAGGGACAATTTGTGCGTGGACGTGACGTCACGCAAGAAGTGTAATAGCTGTAGGTATCTTCGTAATTCTTTGTTTACGGGACAAAAAAACAAATACGATCGATTAATTTAAAGGTGATCAACATTTTTAAGTATATTTTTCTGCGTAGCGTAGCGTAGGCTTCGAGTCTTACCGGATTCAGCTGAACACCGTATTTTACATGGAGCAACTGAATATCTGACCCCCAGTACCGATTTAAATGGGTAACACAGTATAACATATTCAGTTTTAACATAACATACCATCACGCCTGTATCCCCGAAGGGTTAGGCAGAGGTGTACCAATGAACACCCACAATTCGCCGGTATGTTTAGGTCCCATGAAATAGGGGGCCTATTGCCACTAACCGGGCACAAATCCAAACTCCGACCTGCTACTGAGAATTTCTTAGAAAAACCCAATAACACCTTGGTCGACATTCAATTTTAGGGTAAAATAAAAATAATAATAATAAAATCATTTATTTTCAGTACCTTACAGAATGACATACACACAAAACAATGGTATTCAATTTATCAAAACAAATACCTTCCGCTCCGTAGCAACCGTAGATGTAATAGGTATACTTCGACATATATATTACCAATATGAAATATTAAAAATATTCCTATAAAAACGATACGACATCAACTTTCATAGAACAAGTCACGTTGATCGGACAACGTGATCCAGGATGGCGTTTTACTTGATAATGGTTTCCTCTCGACACTTTAAAATCGTGGAACTTTCCTACAATGTGCATTTTATTTGCGATTCGATATAACATATCCTGTTAGTCGTGATAACTTAACATGATTATGTTAAACTGTCTACGCTGTCGCATAACTAAACTGTTATATTTAACTAAAGTATAATATTGTAGTTTTTTGGTTTCGTTGCAATAACAAACTTGAAATTTTTCCACTCTTATTCCAAAAAATAGGTACAGTCACTTGCAAAAATATGTACACACTAAGCGTTTTTTTTTATAATTGATTAGAATTCTAGATTGGTATTGGAAAAGAGTACCTTAATCATATACATATATACCAGCCGCAGAGAGAACGCAATGTGAAGATATAGCTTTAACAGGTCTGTCCCGCCAGTAGACACAATAGTTAAACAATGGAAATATTCATATTTGATTCACGGGACAGGGAAAGGGTTAATGTGGCAAAGAATTTACTACAAATAAATAACTATCACTTATATGCCCTACAAATGAATAATATCCTTCAAATTATATAATTTGCTAGTGAATAGTATAACTGGGTTATTTATTTCCCCTTACAAATCAAGATCAACTGACAGGTGTCAGGAGCGCATTCTCTCAGCGGCCGGAATATAGGCTTTTTTTTTGAGTTTCAGCAAAAAAAACCCTGTTGTTTCTGTAAAATTATGAACTGTATGGGAAATTGAACATCGATTTAAGAGAATTATTTCGTTACTTCATAAACGTTGTTTGTAGAGGTTTAATAAAATAAGGACGCATTCTTAACTTAGACTTGCCATTTATATTTGAAGAATAGGATCAGCGTTAATGCTTTTAAAAATGTCACTTAGCAGAATAGGCACAATTATAACCTTATTTCCGAATTTAGAAATTAATTTATAAAATATATTAAATATACCTATTAATAGTATTTCACTGACTAAACCGATTTCAATGTTAAATTACTATGAAATTGAAAACACTGTTGCTATACAAATAGTTTATATTAGGTATGACAAATAGGTATGAACAATCATGTAGGAAAATTTTACAGGAATATTTACCTACTAAACGTAAGGTTATACTCAAAATAAACTATGGCGAACAAAACACTTTTTGGCATACATTTATGGATAAGTTTAACTTAGCCAAAAATATTTTAACTGTAAAAACATCGTATATATTTTGTTACTGTATATTTGAATTTTATTTGAATTTTCGGTAAACACATTTCGTCATAGTCATGTGATGTGCCTAACCTTTTTCTCAAACTATGTTAGGGTTGGCTTCCATTTTTACACACAGTCGGTATTTTGTCAATGTGTTTATCAGAAAGGATTTCATTCAATTCCAACAAAATGTTGTGTTTTTTCGCAGGCATTTAAAACCTGGAACTTTTTCCTGCGCTACATTCCAACGGGGTGTCTAGTTTTAAGTTATCTTTAAATCTTAGGATTAGATTATTTTTACTTTTGTTAATTTATTATTTAATTTATTGTGGTACCTTACTGTTTGAACACAATTAATGCTGTAAGTCAGTGATGTCCTAAGACAATATTCACTGTTGAAATTTATTTTAAGCTACATCGAATTAACATATTACTAATAATTTGTAATATTTCTCTTTATTCTCGCTATATACGAGGCGTAAACGGGCATAAACCGTTTAATTGAGATCACGTGGACCAATGGGAAATAGTACCTATCATACAACAAAGTTAATTAACGCACCCATGGGTATGTACACGGAAAATTCAAAACAAGAATGCCGAACATACTTTTGTCTAAATGGAGCTCGTCTTTTTTTATCTCAATTAAATTATTTAGCAAGAATATAAATTAAAATATGTTCGCAGATTGAAGATTTAAATAAAAAAAAAAGAGGTGTATGCGTCTCGAATTTCAAAAAGTTCACAGCCAGCAGTAATACGCCCTTCTACTAATAGATTAAAGATACCAGACAATACCAATAAAAGTCTTCATTTTTTTTTCAAATTATGCGCGAACAAAAAAAAATTACAAACATCAGAATCGAGAACCTCCTGCTTTTTTAGAAGTCGGTTAAAAATAAACTTTTTTAACAGCAGAGATGCAATCGTTTCCTGATTTTTGGCAAAATAATTTGAATTTTCTACTAGATTTTAATTTAGTGTACCTAACTCTTTCGAAACACTTGATGATCGTTGATCATCTCAGTCTACGCAAGTTTACCGAATAAGTTAAATTTCAAATCTTATAAATATTTACATTTTGACCCAGTAACAAGTGAAGGGTCTCTGGAATTGGAGACTAAACCAAAATTGTAGAAATGTAGTGTAATTTATGATTCTCGGTTGTTTGCAATGCAATATGTCTTACTAAGGGATACTGTGTTACTTAGTAAATGGATTGTGGGGGTCAGATAAGCAATCGCTTCATGTAAAATACGGTATTCAGCTGAACCCGGTGAGACTGCAAGCCAACCCAACATAGTTTAGAATAATGTTTGGCAGAAGATGTTTTGAATACATTTATGGCTAGCAAAAAATACTGTTCAAATGTAGAAAAAATACCTGTTTTCAAATATTTTTAAATTCATTTCTATTTCTGTATAAAGGTATGTTGGTGTTATCTATAGTGAAAAACAATGTGTTTTTACAGTCTCATTAAATTGAAACAGGATAAATTAACCGTATTAAATAAAAAATAATAAGTATTATAAGGTAATTGTAGATTTTTCCTCGATCGAGATGTAGAAGAAAAGGTTTTTTTAACTCATGTAAATAAATGTTGGAAATAGGGTCACTAATGCACATGGGTTTAAAAAATCGGTATGCTCAGAAGCAAGATATTAATAAAGCTGGCCATCAATAATAATAAGCTTTGTGTTAATATTTTAAATATGTTTTGAACATTCTAATTGTTTCCATACAAAGAATAAAATTTATATCAAAAACATTTATATTATATTATATATATATTTTATCAATTTTAATTTTATCGCAACAAAGCGACATACACAGCAACCGAAAAAAAAATGAAATTTTGATAAATAATTTACAAACTTTATCTAACACTCAAAATGGCTTCCTGAATTAAATAAAATTAGAAATAAAAGTCAAAATTTTATTATCAAGAGGCAACGGTTTCCGCTTGCGTAACTCCCGAATCTGAATGATAGTCGGTTCGATTCCCGGCGGGGTTATCAGTATTGTAACATAATCGTAAAAATCAAGGTTGTGACACAGTTTTCTTTTAACTATGTTATCGTTCGAGTGTTTCTTCGTATCTATCGTAAAAAGTGTACTTTGGAAGATGATATTTAAGATGTTATTTGTGTAGTTGTTTGTTTTATCTAAAATAGTATTAGAAAAGCGTAAAAGGTAGACATAAAGCCAGACTATAACTCAGTCTGTCTCTCTGTCTGCCTGTACTGTACCTTCACACCGCTGAACCGACATTCTTGAAAATTGGTACGGAATAAGATAGGCTCTTACGGACATACTTTTTGTCGTCATTACCAATATCACTTGCCTGATTCTCAAGCATTCTATAAGAAAAGTAACTTTTAATAGATGTTTTTTTTATTAAGAAATAGTGTATTGGACATGAATAGCTTTGACTTCCAGTTCATAAGTATTACCGAAACATAAAAGTGAAAAAAGTATATGTAAAAAACTGGCCAAGTGCGAGTCGGACTCGCGCACGAAGGGTTCCGTACCACCGTCGTATGAGAGCCCCCCTTAAATATTCATTTTATGTGGTTTTTAGTATTTGTTGTTATAGCGGCAACGGAAATACATCATTTGTGAAAATTTCAGCTTTCTAGCTATCACGGTTTATGAGATACAGCCTGGAGACACGGGTCCCGTTTTACCCTTTGGTTACGGAACCCTAAAAAAGAACACCTCTTTTGTTTTTTGGGTTATAATTACGTTATAATAAAAAGAGGTTTGACAGACTTATTCCTATGAAGTTTTTTGTCATCGTTGGCATATCTTTCAACATATTATAATAATTAAATAGATAAGTTTGAATTATTATTTCCATATCTATAGGTACACAGTTAAACTCTTCAAGGCTGTAACGAAGGGTACTTACACAATAATTATCTTTGTTATGTTAATTTGTATTAATAATATGGATTTCGTGGTGGTCCTAAGTAGTTTATTTTTTCTTATTGAGCAATACATAATATTATTATGTATTTGACCTATTTACTTACCTTATTTAATGGACTGTGAAATACAATACACAGATTAAAATAATAAGCAAACTAATTATAAATTTTTCATGCTATGTCTTTCACTAACTTTTTCCTGCGGTTTCATCCACATCTATTTAAAAGCATATCAGTAGTTTTAAAGATTACCTAGTCCATCCAGACTTACAGACGAACTTGAAACCTGATTCTGGACCCTATTTATATATATATGAATTTATGCTTACAACTTTATAAATTAGAATTTACTTTATTTATGTTTATAGTTGAATTCCAGTCTACGACATATATTCTAATTAGTAATTACACAATATAATTAACACTAAAATGCTTAGCTTATCCACGCCGGCTATCCGAAATTAGGCCGCGTGCAATAGAAAGAGGGGATCGCGATAAGGGGGTTATCATGCCTTGTTCTATTTCGTAGGAACGAGAGAATGTCTGCGATTATTAATAAATACTTCTTTGTGCTTGAGTATTTAATTTGAGGTATTTTTATTGCTTAAATACATATATTTTTTTGTTGTGTTCAGAGATTACACCTACTACCCATTGAATACTCATATTCAATCAGTTTTAAAGATTATAAAATATTATAATCTAAAAACTTATTAAATTATTTTATTTTGAATAAAGCATTGGGTTCGAAAACGCACACTGGGATATATCATATTCTTTGGCTTAATAATTAGCATGTGTGATCGCTAAAGGTAGCTTGTGTACCTAATAATTTAATTCGTCACTTCTTTAACCTTAAGATTGCATTGAATATCGATAATAATTAACTGCAGTAAATAATCTAGAAATTTTGTTTCAGTAGATAAGATATCTAATTAATACCTAAACCTACTGACATAATGTCAAAATAATAATTATTTTGTGATTCAATTGCTAAATACAACTGGCTTAATATAATGCATAATACATGGAAAGAAAAACCAATTCACAATTCGAATAACTAAATGTAACATGTAACTGACCTAAATAAATAATTCGAAAGCAAAAAAATAAGTCGGATATATAATTCAAAATAAGAATCTCAGGTAGAACTTACTCTTAACAGTCGTAAGGCAAAGGTACATCATTGAACAGCCACGTGCGTCCGTGTGATATTCAATACTTGTGCCCGCCGTTTCTAGGGTTACGTAACATAATGCCTACTTTCAATGTCGAGCATGAGCATTATATATTATGCACTATTATTTGTTCTCTTTAATAATAACAATAAATTACACAAGTGTTCTGCTCGGTAGAACACTCAATACTGCGTTTGAAACACCAAATTTAATCGAGCTATTTTCGTTCATCTGTCTTTAGAGTTAAGAGTTAGTTTTGCGTGTAAATTTTGGTGTGGCTATAAAACTTGTGTTGTCTGATATTAAGAAAGTGCAGACTGTGAGTAAATATAGTAGTAGGTAACTGTATTGTATTTTATGCATTATCAGTAGGAAAGTCTGAAACAATGTACTTTACATTTCCTCATTTATAGTTACAGGATAAATTAGACAAAATAATGAGGTAGAAAACAATGGATTCACAATCACTTATTTTTCTAACTGCAAATGAGCATCTAAAATATTATTTTGCTACCTTTAACTTTTCCTAATTATAATAATATCCTGGGACAACTCACACACGGTTATCTGATCCCAAGCTAAGCAGAGCTTGTGTTATGGTAACCAGACAACTGATAAACTTACTTATATATTTCTAAATACATACATATTACAGATAAATTACACCCAGACACCAGAACAAATGATCGTGCTCATCACACAACATTTGTCCTGGGCGGGAATCGAACCCACGACCTCCTGTATAGCAGTCAGGGTCACTAACCACTAGACCAACAGGACCGTGACGGTCCAGGAATTAATAACTGTGTACATAATATTTAGCATTTAATTTGCCTTATTCTAAATTAAAACAAAAAAAAACTAAATTTATTTTGAAAATTTGTCTACAATAAAAAAACAACTATAACGGCATTGTCTATTTATAAAATTATTTACTGCGTCGATAAAGTATTTGGTCATCTCTAGAAACGTGTAGAATGTTTGTGTTACTATTTCAAACATATACTATTGTAGATTCAGTCAAAAGTTTCTCCGGCGCTCTCTAATTAAGACTATTAAAACCATTCAAGGCTTCATTAGTAACCATCAGTACATACATGGCTCATACGTGACTCATATCAGATTTCAAGGTGCGAAAATTGATCATACCGACTTACAGTTTTAAATAAGCAAAAAATTCGAAATCGTCATACCTCTGCGAAAAGAAGTGAAAATAGAATGTCGTCAAAATACATTTTTTAAAATGGAAAACAAACGTATTTAATATTTTTTACCTTGTTTGATTTTTACTACAGTAAGAAAAGTCGGGGTCTCGTTAAAGTCTGAAATATTTAATGCACGCTTATACTGAAATAGACGATCTAAAAATTCTACTTAATTTTTCGAAATACCTACCAAAAAGGCATTTTTATGCAAGTGTGCACTTTTGTTAACCGCATCATCTCTTACCAATAGGCCAGATTATGCCACATCAAAAAAGCCTTTAAATAACAAAAAAAAACTTTTTTTTTTTTCTTTACTATATGTGCCGTAACTTGTTCTAAATTTGAAAGAGCTTTATCGATAGAAATCCTGATAGTTGTTTTGATCACAGATTTTTAGATGAAGCTGCTATTTGTGAGCAATGATAGAGTAGGGAGGTGCCATTGATAACGTTAACGAGCGGATTGGTGATAACAATACATATTTTTAGATACGGACTTGTGATAGGCTGAAATTCATTTTACCTTTTTGGTAAACAGGTAAAATAATTTGCTAAATTATTTACTTTGATATTTTTGGTCAGTGGAACAGGTGAATTGTTGACTGGATTTATAACTATGTGTTTACTTTCGACTGCTGTACAAGGGTAACATAAAAGTATACACTATGACTTTTATGTATATCAATCTACAAATGTACTTTGCGTGCGCGATGCGTGTAACCCCTTAAATGGCCCCATTAGTAGACGGCGATCTTTTCACGACAAACATACAAAATGAGTACAGGCTGGACTTTAAGCTGGCAATTATTACTATCGCAACGTTAAAGTAAGCCATATTGAAGTCTCAAAGACTCCGCCGATATCATAATCGGGTCATCAAATCTTGTTCTGACACATGTTTACAACTAGACAGAAATAGCCACTCTACATCCATTTATTAATAACTAAATGTAAAATAAAACGTGTTTCAATTAACACCATATGCTATCATTAAGGATCAGTTACATCTGACAGTTGTCCTGTCAACATGACATCTCGAAATGTCACTTTGACAGCAAAAGAAAAAGCGATGACAATTCTTAAATGTCGTGCTATTTCATCTCGGTGTTAAACAGATATGTTAAAATAGATCCTTTCGTTGATAATTAAATTATGTCATTTAAATTGGACACGCTATTGCGAGAATATTTTTAAATAATTTTACACATATAATGGTATATACATTGAGAATACAACAAATTTAGCATGATAAATCAATAATTCATTTTTAAAATACTAATGACTAGCGAGCTTGGATCTGAAATGTTCTCGTGTGCGTGTGTTTGTGTAAGATTTTCGTGGGAAAATTTCATCAAGTGAAATTCGTCATTTAAAACATGCCGATTTCGCAACTTTTTATAAATATAAGCAAATTCATTAAAGGATTCTACTATAAGTAAAACAACAAACCTTTTTGCTCGTTATTTTCACTCCTGTATAAATAACTGATTTCTGCATACACTTTGTATCCATTTGGCCATACCTATAACTTAGAATATAACGTCCAAATATAGGTACTTACGGATTTCCTAACATCGACCTTTCGCAATTACAGTAAGATAAACGACGTCCTGCTGTCAAGAGACAGATCTAGGAAACAAAATCATATTTTACTAGTTGTATCTAGACACTGCCTAGATTAATGTTGTATGATGGTGTATCGCAGATACCATGTTAAATGATTTGCAATAGGCTATGTCTATAATATATCTAGGTATGCAACTGAATGGCGAAATTTGGGTGCCTAGCCTTCCCGCACTTCATAGAAAAAAGGCTTCTCGAGAATGGAAAAAATCAAAGATTATAAGCCTAGAAGCCGACCCCAACATGGTTGGGAAGAGGCTAGGCAGATGGATGGATGAGATTCAGTTCTGCAAAATCAAAATCAAAAAAATAGAAAATGACAATACGGCAAATTTTATTACAAGACCTACACTCGGAATGTTAGTCACAATAAAACCACCGATCAGCTAGACAGCACTATCTCTAAATCAATCAACACAACTTTAAAAAGTTGTCCAATTATATGATTGACATTGCCAAAAACAAGGACACACCAGCAATCAAAACTTCCGTGACCCATATGAATACCAAATAAAAGCAACAATGAAGGATCAATCATCGACACGTAATGACAACAAAATAACGCGATTCGTTGGCACCACTCCAAATATTGTGAACAATCGATATGTTTAAATTAATGTTTGTTTTGTACAACGCTAAGTTGTTCAGGTCACGTAGAAAGTGAACGGAATTTATTTGCGTAGTTGTCTGCACGAGGCTGTGTACTTTCGTGGTGGTATTCGGAATAAAAATGTGATTTGGAGTTTGTGGTTATTTTCTTTTGGTAGTTGTGAGGATTTCTTTGATAAATATTGTGTAAACTGATGCTCTTTTACATGATTCAAAAGGGAAAACAAGGCTTTTTAAGGGAAAAACGTCTCCTTTTATAAGATTGGGAACAATGTAGTATGAATGAACCTAAGAAAAAAAAACTGTCAAACACAGAGGCAAAGGCATCTACGATAAATGTTTTCTACTAAAAGGACTAAAATCATGTTTTTTTTTTTGTATTAAGTTAACACATTAAAAAAAATTCTGAGTGATACGATTGACACGCTCACTAATGCCCGAAAATAAACAAAAACAAGAGAAGACCATGATTAAATTAATGATGAAGCAATAATGAAGTACCTATATACATTTCAATTTCCAAACAAGTCTACAATGATTAAACTTAACTTAGTAACCGCCTCATTGGCTAACGTGGTGAAATACTTTCCCTTTCACAAACAGATAACAGCTGACCTCATATTGTGGTATACGAGAGACAGCGTCCGCTTACAACACCGCAGTTTCCGCAGAAAGATATCAAAACAGGGTGGAACGATATATTTTAAAGGATACCTTACTAAACAATAAGATATAAACTACATTAATTCCTGTTCCCATTGAGCATTATTGACTTGAAAGTAGCCAGGATAACAACTAAACTGTCATGATATTAAAATCATTAGCGAATAACTATTGACTGAACCAAATCCGAAAAACGATTTACAAAGAAAAGTTGAATTTCTTATGAGAAACGTATAAAATGGTATGAAGTCATCGTAACATTCTGTAGACATACGATTTTATCGTATTTTATAAGCAAAAAGCCATCTTCAATTTTGTATTAAAAAAAGGTGGTTTCATACTGTTTCAATAGCTGAATCATTTAAATTTCAGATGTTTTCAGTTTTTTACTAGCTATACCCGTGGCTATACCCTTACATAATTCCTTTGCATTATGTACCTACCTATAGATAGGTATGTAAACTATTTAACTGCGTGCATTATGCGGGTGACGAATCCGCGGCGCACCGAATACTTTGGCCTAGGTCAGTACAATATTTACTGCATTTTGAACCAACTTCAAAAAGAGGATGTTCTCAATTCGACTGTATGATTATCCTTTTTAGCATGTTTGTTATCAGGTGGATGGATTTCAAAATATAATGATTGGTTTACACTTCAGAGATAGTCCCATTAGTCCCATATAAATTTGATGAAAGTCGGTTCATTTTTACATTAATGTGTAAGCATTACATTGAGAATATTTTTCTGAAGAACTAATATAAATATATAATATTCCGGGACAACTCACACACGGTTATCTGATCCTAAGCTAAGCAGAGCTTGTGTTATGGTAACCAGACAACTGATAAACATACTTATATATTTCTAAATACATACATATTATAGATAAATTACACCTAGACAACCAGAACAAATGATCGTGCTCATCACACAAACATTTGTCCTGGGTGGGAATCGAACCCACGACCTCCGGTATAGCAGTCAGGGTCACTAACCACTAGACCAACAGGCCCGTCAACTGTTATGATACTTTGTACATAGAGTTAACATAACATCAAATCTGCTTAAATAATTACGGAATATTAGTCCCACTTGTGATAGGAAATAGCTAATAATGTACTTTCTCATTCATTCTTTATACATTTGATCAACTAAATGCACAGCTTGGCAGTTAAAAAAGTATGAAATCCACATCGCCCTAACCAGAAAAATTGGTGCATTCATTATCATCTCCGTGCACTGTTCCCAATATTTGGGATCGGAGCATTGCGTATTTAGCTTCCATTCATCTCTACTACTCGTCATCCAAGCATTCACTCCTTTCGTTTTCTCTACATGTACACTCATTCACAGTCATACAAATAACTTGTTTGGTTATTTGACTTAATAGTACATTGTAGTAGTTGGTACATTATAATATAGCAAAATTTTCGTCAAAAAAAAATTATTTATTAAAATTATCAAAGTATTACAACACGGATCTCGTACCTACTTCAGGTATCAGTTGGAGGCCCCCGAAAGCGGAAGACATGTTCGGCTGTTTGTGTTAATTTTCTCACGAACATTTTTTGCGTCGCAGTCGTGTTTGTAATGTATTTATTGTTGTTGTAACCTCTTTTAAGGTGTTTTGTAAATAAGTGAGTACTTGTTGTGAAGGTAAAGTTTCGTTCGTATTTTCGCCTTTTTTTCTGTGCAACATTTTTAGCAGTTGAGGTTTTTTTTTAACCAATACGCAGCCATGTAACTAGTATTTTATGAAAAGGTAAATATTTTAGAAGGTAGGAAGGAAAATCACTTAAAAATTAAATTGCTCCTGCTAAAATTTTACCTGCACTGGTTCATCATAAAACTATACTATTACATAGGTACTGGAGGTACATATATTTATTAACCTTTAAAACTTGTTGAAGGTCGATACATAATACTTATATTTTATTAAAATAGTGTTTTAAATGTCAAACATTAGAGCATTTATCAAACAGCAGTATGACTCACTGCGGTCATGTCCTGTAGCTATCGAAATGCTAACAGGGAGCCGCAAATCTATCTTATATCTGTATAAAAATTATACCTACCTATCGTAAAAATAGTCGAGTAGTCGACCAATATGTATTTTTATTTATGCTGACTAAAAACACAAAGTACATAGTATTCTGCCCAACTACAAATACCGTGACGTGCTATAAATTACATCACGACAAGGGTGAAACATTTGTGTGTATGTATTATAGATTATAAAAGTGCTAAACGGAAAATTCTAATTTTCCCGAAGGTTCTTCGATATCAAATCATCGCTACATTAAATTTGCTTGACATATTCCTAATAAATAGGATTCTCTCTCAAATTATATAAAAAAATGTCAGTTTTGGATCACAGGAATAAAACAGGTTTTGACTATGGAGAACCCACAAAATTTTATCTCTGCTCTATTTCAGGCCTCAAGCAACATTCACTGCAGTTCATTTCCATCCATCATCATCATTTAGCCAATCATAGTCCACTGCTGGACATAGGCCTCTCCCAATTTGCGCCACAACACCCGGTCCTCCGCCCTCCGCATCCAGTCCCCTCCAGCGACCTTTTTCAGGTCGTCAGTCCACCTGGCGGGGGGGCGTCCTACCTTACGCTTGCCGAGTCGCGGTCTCCATTCTAGGACTCGTCTGCTCCAACGGCTATCGGTCCTTCGACAGACATGGCCAGCCCATTGCCACTTCAGCGAGCTAATTTTACGAGCTATGTCGGTTACCTTGGTTCTTTGTCGGATGACCTCATTACGAATTTTATCCTTCAAAGAGACTCCGAGCATAGCTCGCTCCATAGCCCGCTGCGCGACTTTAAATTTGTGGACTAGTCCAACCGTTAATGTCCACGTTTCGGCACCGTAAGTCATAACAGGTAGGACGCACTGGTTGTAAACTTTCGTCTTCAGGCATTGCGGTATAGGCGAAGAGAAGACTCGACGTAGTTTGCTAAACGCTGCCCAGCCTAACTGAATTCTCCGATCGACTTCCCGCTCGAAGTTGTTTCTACCAAGCTTGATGACCTGCCCTAGGTAGATATACTCTTGAACAACTTCGAGCATCGATCCTTCGACATATATCGGTCTCGGCATGACATGTTCATTGAACATGATCTTGGTTTTATCCAAGTTCATGCCAAGACCGACCCGTCGTGAAGCTCCATTCAGGCCATGCAGCATCTCGCTTAGTTGGTCCAGCGACTCTGCCACTATGACGATGTCATCGGCAAATCTAAGGTGCGAGATGTGCTCACCGTTCACATTTATACCCCGTCCAGTCCAGTCCAGAGTCTTGAAGACATCCTCGAGCGCATTGGTGAACAGCTTTGGGGATATAACATCCCCCTGTCTCACCCCCCGACGCAGCTCGATCGGATTGGTCTTATGGTCATGGAGCTGGACAGTCATTGTGGCGGTGTCATATAAGCATCTCAGCGCCTCGATGTATCGCCAGTCAATACGACATCGTTGCAGAGCATCCAGAACCGCCCAAGTTTCGATGGAGTCGAAGGCTTTCTCGTAGTCCACAAAGGCCAAACACAGCGGCTGATTGTACTCTTCGGTTTTCTGCACAATCTGCCGAACAGTATGGATGTGGTCTACGGTGCTAAAGCCTTTTCGAAACCCGGCTTGTTCTGGTGGCTGGAACTCGTCGAGTCTTCTAGCGAGGCGGTTAGTGACTACTCTCGAGAACAACTTGTAAATGTGGCTCAGGAGTGAGATAGGTCTGTAATTCTTCAGCAAGGTTTTGTCGCCTTTCTTGAAGAACAGAACCACCGCACTCCCGCTCCACGCTTGTGGTGTTAAGCCTTGATGAATGACGGAATTAAAGAGACTCGCTAGCTCTTTCAGGACTGTGGTCCCACCGGCCTTAAGGAGCTCGGTTGTAATTCCGTCATCACCCGGCGCCTTGTTGTTCTTTAGTTGTCTGAGAGCTGCCTCAACCTCGCCCGGGTCGACATCCGGGATGTCCTCGGTGTAATGGCGCGTGAGTGGGGCTCTGTGGTCATCTTCGCCTTGTCTCGATGGTTTAGTCACCCGTGATGCATATAGGTGTCTATAAAAACTCTCAATTTCCTCGAGAATCTCGAACTTAGAGGTGACGGTCCTGCCATCCCCGGTCCTCAGTTTCGCCAGATGGGGTCTACCTAATTGCTGAGCGAAGACTTTGGTGCCTCTATTTCGCTCAATCGCAGCCTCGATATTACGAGTGCTGCAGCGTCGGAGGTCACGTCGCGTCAGTTTCCTGATTTTCAGGTTTAAGGACCGCCTATCTGACGAAGACATCTGGGCGTCCGGCGTTTCTCGTCTTTCCTTCATAAGTTCGAGAGTCTCGGGTGAGAGCTTGGACTCCCTATTACCGCGTTTTCCGGGGAACAACCTTCGAGACACATTCTGTAGCGTTTTGACCACTGTGTCGGTTTTTTCGTCAACATTGTCCGTGGTTTCCAGCAGTGCGAAACGATTTTGGAGTTCCAACTGGAACTTATCGGAACCTAAAGCTATTTGGGGCAGCGTGGGTCGGAGAGTAGGTCTCATCATCGTAACTCTTTCAGCCTTAAGGTTGATATTTAGAGAGCCTCGGACGAGTCTATGATCGCTACCGGTATTAAACCTATTGATCACCGAGACGTCTCTAAATATATGCCGTTTGTCCGTGATGATGAAATCTATCTCGTTCCTCGTCACATTATCGGGGCTTCGCCATGTCCACTTTCTGTGGGGCTTCTTCTTAAAGAAGGAATTCATTAAGAAGAGCCCCTGGGACTCTAAAAAGTTGACCAACATTTGGCCTCTGTGATTTCGGCGCCCCACGCCGTTAGGACCGATTTTCGTTTCGCCGCATTCTTGTACTCCCACCTTGGCATTAAAGTCTCCCATAACAACGTTGTAGTGAGCCTTCCTGGTACCATGTAGTGCCTTCGCTATGTCTTCGTACATGGTTTCGGCTATCTCATCAGAGTATGTCGAGGTCGGCGCATATACCTGCACCACCTTCAGGAACTTCCTGTCGGTGATTTTCAATAAGAGGTACGCTACCCTTGTCGACACACTACTGATTTCCACAACGCTGCTTGTGAGACACTTGTTGACCAAGAAACCGACACCGCCCTGGGAGGGCCTATCACCTTCTCGGTAGTAGAACAGGTCACCTGACTCAAGGGTTATCGTGTCCTCCCCCTGTCTTCGGACTTCAGATAACCCCAAAATGTGCCAGTTTATGCGACCCAATTCTACCTCGAGTTCGGTGAGGTGTTGGTCCAGCCGTAGACTTCGTCCGTTATACGTCGCCAGGGTCAGTTTTTTGAGGTAGTGGTAGCCTCCCGTAGCCCGGAGATTCCTAGCACCCCCTGTCCCGCCGTTACCGCGACCGCTACCTTGGCCGGGAATAGCGGGACTACCGGGAACTGGGGGCCGTTTTGTGTGGTGTGGGCTCATACAGAGGTTTTGGCCTACTAATGCCACGCTGGCCAGACGGGTTGGCATAGGGTTTGGTCTCGAGTTTTCCTTCTCTAAGCAGTGGTTTTCGGCTCTGCTCAATTTTCCCTTAGTCGCCTTCTACGACACCCACGGGATGAGATGGGGTGGTGACCTTTGTATTCTTTAGGTCCGTCACCACACGGACGGACGTTCATTTCCATGCTTACTACTAAAAACGCACGTATAGTAAACTCGCATTATTCAACGTTCCACTACGGCTCGTTCGACGTGCGTAGTGGGCAATATTCCAAGTTGTAAAACAAAAGTACTATTGTTGACTATTGAGTTTTAGGCGACGCACACGTCTAGCGATTTTGTTTTGAATGCCTTTATTGACATTTGGTGTATCAAAAAACCTATTTTC
Organism: Autographa pulchrina; assembly: GCA_905475315.1. Classification (NCBI taxonomy): domain Eukaryota; kingdom Metazoa; phylum Arthropoda; class Insecta; order Lepidoptera; family Noctuidae; genus Autographa; species Autographa pulchrina. The sequence goes on along the minus strand of FR997763.1, from coordinate 3,189,504 downwards.
CCTCAGCTCTGGATTTAGATGGAGATGATGATAATATCATCGTTCATTGTCAAGAATGAATCAATTATTCTCAAACTTTAACCGACTCCAAGAGGTGAAGCTTGTTAATTTGACTGTGTTTGTTACGCAATATCTCCAATTGTCGATCGACACAAAACATATTTTCGTCATTGATAGGGAATGCCTAACTCAGAGGTGGTCCTAAAAATAATTATTGAAATCAGTTATTTTCTACACTTAAATATTTGATTATAATAATATTATATACTTTAACTTCGAGATATTAGTATGCATCGATGACGTGCTACCATCTATCTTAGTGACGAGCTACAGCCTACGTTACAAATTACTTCCTTCTATACCTTATGTTGTACCTACGACCATGTATGTACGATCATCACACCGACACTAGATAAGATACAGACAGACTATAAACGTCAAGAATCGCCTTATAATAAAGACTTATTTTGCTTCAGCCTTTCCGAACCCATACGTCATTATAACTTTTAAGAAAGGTCCAAAGAGTTCAAATCTCACGAGACAACACATTTTTTAAACCTTATATAAAGCGTAGTCTATCTAAACCTTTACTTAACAACAGGGACCCGAGTCTGCTATTTACACTCCGTGTCAGTGTGCTCATAGTTGGCTCGGGCGGCCCGAACGCGCCCGAACCGGCCCGAGCGCGCCCGAGGGGGCCCGAGCGCCGCCGGACGAGCCAACTATGAGCACACTGACACGGAGTGTAAATAGCAGACTCGGGGCTTTTTAGTTATAAAAAATCTTCAGGGCGAGTATGAAAACCCCCAACAATCAAATTTTAGACAAACAAATACGTGTCGACAGACGAACAGACATGTTTTATGTGGCGAGACGCGATACACATGAGTACCCTCGCGGCAGCCATAAATCATTATTTCATTGCAAACACTAAATTGTTGACAACAGTTACAAGTAGTACACATATTAACAAAGGAAATAAATCCGATTTTACCAGAAAATATTGTTAATGTACTATTTCCTAAAATTCCAGTTGATTCAGAGGGAAAACAAGGAGGGATTACCTCTAAGTTCCCTCATGGTAACGTTAATTTTATTTTACAGGAAGTTTATGGGAAATCCCACTACAAAATAATGTCGGGATGAAATCTTTTATTAGTGACTAACGCAGAAAAAAAATCTTTTTCACTGGAAATTTTTGTTCATTTTCATTTGAAGATGCCAAATGAAAATGGACAAAATTTTCATTTTAAGCTTAACCGGGCAGCCACAACAAACAACATCTTGACAAAAATTTAAACTTTTCCTAAATATTAGGTTTTCAGTCTTTCCGAAGACAGACAGTTTTTTTTTAATATTTCAGATAAGTGCTAGGTACCGCGGTATTCCTGACATTATGCAATAGGTATTAGAATACTTTCTTTAGCCAGATCGACAAAAATTATAAATAGATATCTAGAAACAACTAACAAATAAACATGAATTAAATATTACATAATACGGAACTTCGTTTAAACAACAAGTCATAAAAGTCTACTGAATTACCTGAAATAAATCTGCAGTCGCAGTAGGTCCGTGTTACTATAACAACGCAGTAGTGAAGGTCGGCTTAGTGGAAGCTTGCCATCATCTCATTCACTCTAGTTTTACTACAGTACTTATGTAATAGTATATAAGATACAGTCAAAGAGAAAAGTTTTCTAATAAACTTTCATAGGTATATGAATACAGTCAACAAGAAAAGGTTTTACGTAAAGTTTTTCTTATCAATTATTGTGCACAGAACATTCCAGATATTGTAATTTATGTCTTAATAATAACTAATGTGATTTTTTTTTCCTTTATTTTACTAGCAAGTTAGATTTAGGGAAGTTATCGTTATTGAACCCTTATGACATAAAAAAGTTAAAATGCACGTAAAGAGACGTGAATTATGTGCCTAATCTCTCTCTCTTCGTAACAATATCTAAATGACTCAATCGAAAACACACCTGTTTGAGCTTCCATCTTTACCAAGGCTATGCAGGGCAAGAATATAAAATCCAAAAAAAATATTTTATAATTCTAGTAAACCTATATGCAATAGTGGCACTATGCTATGGCAAGTATAGAACGCTTACCATTCCGATAGACCAACGACTTAAAGAAAGTAATCGTTAGCGAAAGGCGGAATACTGTGATACTAAGAGAAAAGTAAATGCAAATACCTGTTCCTAGCTTGTTTCATCATCCATTAAGCTGAAAGAGAATTAGCCAATATAACAATAGCAAAAGGTTACTCGTTCAATAGTCACATTTCCGTCCTATCATGACATTTGTATTGGAAATAGATTTCTAAGAGTATTTTACGACAATTCTGAAAACCCAAGTTTCACCGTCAGAAGTTTTGGGTTCACTTTTGGATATAGTTCAAGAAAGTCATTCTATTTTTCACGAAAGTCAATAGTTTAGTCATAGGAAATACTAAGAATAAATAAAGGTTTATGTGAGTAATGTATCTTAAAGTATGACGGGAATTATGACAGATGCTGTGGTTGGATCAACTAGGAAAATTATACTTTTGTTACTAACCCGTTGACTTTATAGAAACGAGTCAATATTATTGGACATTAATATTTATTTAAAATTATTTAACAAGACAAGAGATAGTAATTCTCTAGATTTTCTCTAAATGAAAATGGCTGAAAATATTTGAAAAAGAATATGGTGGGTTTTTTACCAGACTCACTTAGATAGCTCGCTTCATTGAGTATGTATTTGAAACATATTATTTTAATGTATTAAATCATTAGCTTCTGTTTATTGTAGTGGACTAAATTCTTTATACTTTACTTCATTTTTCTGTAATTCAGCATTTTTACACTTGCTTTTCGCGGCAAACATGAATCAAGTATAGGAGTTAAGTTACAATTGTGAGTGCTAAATAAGCAACTAACAGTTACCATGTCGTATTCAGAAACTCTAGGGTTCAATAGATAAATAAAAGAGCATCTTTTTAATTTCCCTTTTATTTTTCGTCGGGCTTTTGCCGACTCTCAGATTGTAAAAGGCTTAAAAAATCTATATCGAGTAGCATATGATTCATCATAACTAAAACTATCCCGCATCTATATTGTATTCAGAATAGGGTACATACAACCAGGCATATAGTTCACCTGATGGTAAGCTGATGCCAATGACATATTCTGCAATTAAAATCTTGAAGATGACTAACAGCGGTCTACAGTTACTGTTGAATATAAGTCTCTCCTAAGTTAAATGTTAGTTAGATAATTGAGGTTTTCTTAATATTATTATTTATTATTATTATTTTCAGCCATTATCGTCCCACTGCAGGGCAAAGCCCTCCCTTTCCTTCTTCCAATTCCAGGTCCTGGGCTATTGTTGTCCATAATATGGAAAAAGAAACAAGCTCGTCTCACCATCTCCTTCTGGGCCAGCTTTCTGACAAGGTCTTCAGAGTCTTAAAGGTCAGAAGACCCTTAAATGGCAAAAACACAGTCCGTAAAACAAGTATAGTGAAACAAATAAAATGTGTCTTCACATACGAATGCGAAAAAATGTATTTGAATTAGAAAGTAACGTGTATCTCTGATAACTTGGATCCTACAAACACAATATAAGTACAAAATAAATATTTAAAGATCCATTTCTTGTTCTAGTACAGTCTACAACAAAACGTTACTTAACAATGTTTACTTGCATTATTTACTGCAGACTCGAACGAAATAGATATTTTCTTCGCGTTTTGCTATGTTTTGGATTTACATATAGGTACCCAAAAATAAAGAACCAGCTTAAGGCGTAGGTAAGGTAAGGTAATATACCACCATGAATGCGCTAATTGTTTTCAGCAATTTTAAAACATTTCTGTCAGTGTCGGAAATCTGTCAAGAGTGATGGACGGAAATTGTCAAATTGACATGCGTTGGCTATGCGTCGTGATTAATGATCGACTTATTCAATGAAAAGAGGTTTATCTCTTTTCAGGCAACAAATAAACACTGGCAGTTGTCATATTCAGTTTTACAAACACAGTTTTTTTTTTAGGGAAATAAATGAAGATCAAATTAAAAATAAGGCGAAAGCGATACGTCATGATCTTAACTTTTAGTCTTTGGCACGTGTGAAGACCACACGTGACTTAAGACATGCATTCACATAAAAATTTCGCAACATGAAGTTTCCGTAGCCGAGTGTACTGACTAATGAAAGTGTGCTACCTACTTATTTCCAAACAACTCACACAGCTGTACTGTACTTGCTACTGATTAACCAATTTCACTCGTTTCCAAACAAACTGTCACTCATTAACTTTTCGGCTTAGAAAGTGAATAATTATTTAGGTTGATAGCTACCGGTCTTTTTTAGTGAAATACCTAAAATATATATGCATACAACTATGTAGGTATATAACAATGTAAGAATGTTGGTATAATTACCTGTTCAGTATCTATAATAATTTGTGACAAAGACTCTGAACTTCAGGAGTAAAGTATAAATAAAAGGTAACCTAAATAATAATAACTGCTGCTGCTGCACTGCTGGGCACAAGCCTCTTGCCATATAGAGAAGGCACGAGCATTGATCACCACGCTTGCTCTCTGCGGATAGGCGATTTCGGATCCCAAATTTTGGAATCCAGGTTTCCTCACGATGTTTGCCTTCACCGTTTGTCAGAAGTGTCTTAGAATAATTAAGAAAGTACATATAACTTTGAAAAAGCCACATTGGTACTTGCCTGGGTTCGAACCTACAACCTTGTGCATATAAATCCGTTCATTGAACCGCTAGGCCACCACGACAACCTAAATAAAGTATGGAAAAAAGAAATCTAGTTTTTCTTTTCAAATAATCCATAGTTGACATATCAGCAATTTGAGACATAATGGTAGCAAAGAAGAAAGTTATCTAAATTCATAAGAGAAGTCACAGGTTTAACTAGTGAAGTCAAGTGCTTCACAGTAGATACCTACTCTTAGCCGTCAGATTAACGTGGAAGATGTACGCAGTCGTAAACTCGTGACGACTGATTAGCCAGTAGGCACTCACATAAATATGTTTGTGAACTGCGCACTACCAAACAATAACCAGTTTGTGTGAAAACTACCTAGGTATACATGGTACATATATGTAAATAATTTATATAAACTTCACATGGAAATTTTTAAGTTTCCATTAGCAATCTAAATAAAAACACGCAGTTACACAAATACATTCTTCGTTCCGGCGTAAATTGTACAACTACTTTTACCAATCTCCTTCTATAATTAAGACTCATACCACAAAATGCATAACACAAAACAGTACGTATGTTGTAATGTAAAATAAAAGTTTACTTCACAACATTGAATGCACGCTTGAAGTGGTTGCCTCTCGAAGTGGTTACATGTACTTTCAAATTGTAATGGAAACGTGTTTGGCATAGGCGCTGGAGGCAGCAGAGCAACGTCACGGCAGCGTGAGGCGTGAGGCGGCCACGTCCAGCGGCAGCGCGGCGCGCGCGGACCGGGAGTAGCGCGTGGCGCGGGAGTTGCGGGAAGCGACCTTGACGCCGATCGAGGAATGAATCACGGCAGCGAAAGTGGGAGAAATGTGCCGCCGCGCCCCGCGCCGCTCACTTTTACTTTCCAGTGTGGCGCAACCGAGAGCGGCGCCGCAGCGCGCGCGCCACTCGCCCGGCGCCCGCGGCCCGCAGCGCCGTCGCGCCGAATACACACCGCGCTCCTAACACCGCTCGCGACTGTGACTCTGCCCGGATTACAGTGATACTACCAGTGCATCACAGGATTCAGTTTCAGTGATTCCCGCGGCGAAAGTAGAAACCGGGTCGCCGATAAACGTTGTGCAAGTTGTTGCGCGCGGAACTCGCGCGCGGCCTCGCACTCTCCCGCAGGAAGCGTGTCGCAAGCGGGGAAGTGGCGCAAGCGCCGGGAAGCCGCAGCGCGCGCTCCTCACACACGTACCCTGGACTGCCCAGGCTACACTGGATTCTCTTCTAACATTGTCCCCTGGTAAGATACGTTGACGTGTACTTGTTGCTAGGACATTTTTGTGTGAATTAGAAAGTGAAATTTTACAGAGAAAAGCAGTTATAAGAGGTTTAGGGAGCATAATGTTGGATCCCGCGCGTGCGGTTCCTAGCGTCGGAGATCGCAGTGAAGGGGACCTAGTGTCACCAACACATTCAAAGCGCACAACTGGCGTCACCGCCGACTGAACTTCGGCTCGGGTGTCGGAAACGCTACAAATAAAGAAGTGAAATATCCAAGGACAATACAACTTTCAAGTGATTTCGCGCGCGGCCGACAATAAAAACTTCGTAACGCGCCTGCGCAACCTCTCGGTCTCACTTTCGACGTCTGCACCGAGCCTCGCTCGACGAGCCGCGCTTTCAATAACTATTACAAAACCTCCGGCATGTCGAATTTTCTTTCGAAAGTTATCGACGCTAGAAATTTGATTTGTGAAGTAATGAACGTTTCAACACTTCTGTTGGCATGATAGATGTTGAAAATGCGAAAATGGCTCGGCGACCACATGTGTCGGTGGAAAACCTTGTAGTCTCCGTGACCACAACTGAGTCATTGAGTTGGAGTTATTACAAACAGCACGTTCCGAGCAACTGTCATCATTAAGGAGAACTGAAAGGAACATGGTCCAAGGCCAGATGGATAACGAATTTTCGTTTAATATTAATAAATGGCAAGCACGGTCGATCGTGACGGATTCAATGGTGCACGCGGATGCATAGGATGGCTGTGACCGAACACTTTCACGCGAACTGCCGCCTCGATCACAACAACCGAGTCGAATCGAAATAATAAAACGACACGATGTAGATGATATAATCGGTCATAATTGACGAAATTCATTTCACGGAATTAGTTTAGATGCTATGCTTATAATCCACACGAATTCTTGGTATCGATACAGCTAAGAGAACCAATTCTTATAAAATGTATTTTTACTGTACAAAAATTTTAGATAGGCGACAAAGATTTAGCTCTACCTTTCCTGTTGGTGAATACACGTGTAGTGTAATACATTGGTACATAATTCAACACACTTTAGTAAAACATATCGAACATATTCGTAAGAGAAAAGCGTACATTAGGCTCACATGGCTTAGCACTGCGTGTAAGGTTCCTTTTTGGTATGCAATAGGTTGTCTTTCTTGCATAAATCATCCATCAATCATGCTCATATTCACGTTATTCATAATCCTTTCTAAAAGATCAGTTAATCTATCAATACACCGTGATAAGGAACGTGTTATGCAATTTACGCATGCAATAACTGCTAAACGCTTTCATTTTCAAACGCGAACATTAGTGGGCGTACCGCTAAATGTCAGGATTAAGATTTATGATAAACATCGTGATTAGCCAGTGACAAAGGTACAATGAATGTAGTTAAACTTTCACCCAAAAGAAATGGCGGCGAAAGTAAGCTCGTGCGTCGGATGACTTTATCCCGATTTCACAAACCAACGCAACAAAAATCTTGGCTTAAATTTCCAAAATGTGATGTAAAGGTATATCTTTCACACTTTCTGTTTTTTGTGTCAGTGTATTTGTACGCTGAGAGAGATTTTACAAACCTCATATATTATCAGATGAACTTTTTGCGAGAGTAAGTTTATCATCAGGAAATGACACAGTAATTGTAGCACGCTGCCGCATTATTTCATAGTGATTCACGAAGACGGGTGACAAAATATGATAATAAGCTTTCCAGTACATGTCACTAATGAATCTTTTATAAAGCGTGTGAATTTTGTTGTTTCATAACTTCTTTGAAGTATTTATTTTTCTATTTCCTAACAACCGTGTAATCCAAATTTACTAAGATAAAAGTATTGAATTAAAACCTTTGACCAAATAATGTAAACACGAGATTGAATGTGAACTTATTTTTATCAAAGAAACTAGGTATTCAATTGTTGATATTTTACACTAATGACTGTGTTTTAGTGTAACAGAGATATTTCGTAAAACCGTGAACAGACCATTGTTTTGCAACGCATATGAAAAGGCCTGTTACAACTATGATAAATGCATAGTTCTGCACAACGATAGTTCACTATTAATTTATCAATAGATCCATTTATAAAATATCACTTTTGCATGATATCATGTTTCCGTGTTTAATTAATTCAATGGCAATAAATATGTAGTAAATGTTCACATCGAGATAAACAATAGAATTATACACGACTCGACCGATGTGGGAGCCTCTTACTTTGTTACGAAAATAAAGTTTCAATAACAAAAATTAAATTAAGACTCAAAAACAAGTAGCAATTAAAGTAATTCTCACAGTAGCTGATGAAGTTTTTACGTAATTTGTGTCTTTTGAAGAAATTCGCGGTGTTATCCAATCCGTTTAGACAATGATACTGAGGAAATGAAAGTGGAAAGCTGTTACGCGACTCCGCGAGCAGTTTATAGTCGCATTAGTGCGGAATAAAATTTATACAATTCCATCTGGTTTGAGTGCTCTATATAGAAATTTGCATATTCATCGATATGATAATATAAACTAAGTAGATAAAAATTTATGGCACAAACAAACCACTATTTTGTTGCACAGTTAGGAATTTGTAACCTTTGTAATCTCCACGTTAATGTAATTTAGAATACATTAAAATTCTAAGTACTGTTAGCGTTTTAATCCTTTTAACTACGGAACTAAGTCCTCCTGAACTGATACTAAAAGATACTTTAATTGTGAATTAACATATATTTTTTTAAAGAACGAATAGTTCCGTGACCAACTCATTTTACCCAAACTCGTGTCTCTTTCACCCAGTAACAGCTTTGTTTGCTTCAAACAAATTGTGTATTATTAAAGTCATTTGCGAACTCTCTAATGACCTACTTAACTGCATTATCTTAAACGTCTTCACCTACTGTAATTGCGCCACTGTTTCAATTTCTCAGTGACCACCCACGCTAAATACGTGTCAAATTGCTAATAGCATTATCAACTTTCATTGCATCATCGTCATCATCAGTTGTAATTATAGTGTTTGTCCAGGCGACCACCGCTTGTTATAACAATAAAGCTATCTGCTACGCTCATTAACTTATAACTACTCCAATATTTATTCTCGACCTGCTGTTTGTTTGGTCTTGCATCTCCTCGCTAGATGGAATATAAACATCTTATATGGAAGCATCGTTTAATCTGTCGGTACCGTCAAGTAGGTAACAGCGGCGTAGGCGATGGCGGTACACATTGCAACGTGCCGATTCATATCCAAGGTCTTTCCTAGTGGAAGAGAACGGAGTTTCCTGCGGCCGCCTATCTCTCGCGCACACCGACATTCGCACGTGAACGCACACGCGCCCACGTGTCGCTATTCTTTGTGTTCAATCTTTCCTAGCTACCGTTGCGAGGCATCTTCTTTTTGTGCCGTCCGGTGGCGTTTGAAGTTTGAGCCTCTGAGCGCTTCATTATATAGGCGACGGGCGATGCGCGCGCTTCGCAGTTAGTTCGCAGTGTGTCACTAGAGCCCGCGCGAGAGGTGGCCTGCAAGGACTGTACCGCGCCAACCTTTTTTTCTGTGCGTGCGATGTTTTCACTTTCGTCATTTTGACCGGGCCAGTTTGATTTGACGTCGCTCGCGCACGGACGTGCCTAGGTTCCGGCGTTGTGATATCCTGTGATCGCTGGTGCTCCGGATTGTTTTTGTTTATAAAAATATTTTTGTGAAAAATATGGCTGTGATAAAGTGCTAATATGTTTGATAGTAACATTCTTTTTAATTTCTACAATGAGATTGCAAATAGAAGTGCACTACAGTTGGCAAGGTAAGTTTCGTTTTGTTTGTTTACCTTAAATTTAGGTATGCAGGGATGCGCATGCATGTAGGTGTGGGCGGCGGGTAGGTAGTCAGTGCTGGCAGTCCGGTGGGACGGTCGACACAACCTTGGCTCTAATGAACGCACTATTCGCCGCTTCATCCGCCTCTCGCCTTCGCCGGAGCCTCGCTCGGCGAAGAGGTTAATAGGTTCACATTAGATGGTGGTTTGCGAAATTGCGAAATCGTCTGAGCTCAGCGTATGAACTGCGCCCGCGCCGCTTTTCCACGGTTGGTTTCGCGCGCATTCGACATACCGACTCGTTAAATAAATATAAGATTACGACTTCTTCTTATTTTGATTATAGTTCTTAGATAATATTTCTTCAAATTTAATTGAGTTCACGTAGATTGACACAGTTAAAAATTGTAAACAAAACGCAATATTTTTAAGTTAGTGGCACTACACATTTTTGAATAAGGATATCCAAAGTATTATTTTTATAGTGTCGTCATTTTCGTTAACCGACACACGTTAATGAACGGCAATTAATTACCTGTTTAACCGCGAATTTCACTTTTGATTGCTCGTGCATAAAATCGATTTCGGAACTGATAAATACTCGTTTTGCAATAGTAAAAGTCGATTAATTGCTTTTGATTTAATAACAGAATATTTATATTTAAATCAATGGTAGTTTATTTTATAATATTTATCTTCCCCATCACATACCGAATAATTATTCCAGAAAATTAAAATCTCTCCTGAAAATATTTAAATTTCAGTTATTTTTTCTTCACCTTGTGTTTTGAAGCTAATCTATCCACCTAATTATAATAAAAATTAAGTTATTTACTATTAATCATATTACTGTAGTTATCTCATATTAATTATCCAAGGCTTCTTAATAATCTTGTAGATAATGCGTGGTATTGACTAATATTGTTTTGATTCTGAGATTCGTGCGTGATCAAAATACAATCACTTCCTTGATCGACTACCATTTTGAGTAATAAAAATAATAGTTCTCGGAACTTGTTTTTTCGTAAACTATCTGTTATTCATTTTTAAAATAATGATAAAAACAAAGTTTTTTGTTATTAATACTTACTAGCACTAGGTACCTATTGACACATATTGCTAGATACTTTTAACGCATTATCAACCATATAAAATAGAACAAAAATCCTATAAAGTAAAATACGTGAGGTATCTACTAGAGTACCTCACATACCTTTTTATTACAAAAATACAAAAGAAACTTAAATTTTTCTAACTCACAGATTAACTGACTAACTACAATATGCCACTGCGCAGATCCATAAAAAAATACTGTGTGTTCAAATTAAAATTGATAAGTGATGTATCATAGCAGATGATAACATATTCTGTCAATTACAAATATTTACACTTCAGTATTTATACATAAAAACACTTAAACATGAAAAAAACGACACGCAAACTTATTTGTAAACGATAACTAAAACAGTCCCTGAGTATTTTAAACTACATCTCTGATAGAAAACATAAAAATAGAAACGAAAGGCCGACTCGAACCTACACATCAAAATCTTTGGAGCGATCAAAATTTCATGTTTTACGATCAAAATATCTATTCTTGACATTTACATCCAAATTGATGATCACAATAATAGTGATGTAGACGAAAATTACGCAATGTGAATTGTTAGTAATGTTAGGAGAGAGAATTGTGTCAATGAAGCAGAAGTGTCGGCAGTTGGCACGAGTAAACAATTAAAGGGCGAGCTACGAATGATCGCCCAATGCCGTTTTTCTATTTGACTTAACGAATATCACGCGTATTTTTAGTGTTCCGTAATGGAACTGAAATAAACTGGGTACCATTGGATGAATTGTATCAATCTACTGACTTCACTATATTCCAGTAACAGTCTGTTTGAATAAGAATGCTAGAAACTGTATATTCTAATAAGACCCTTAAGAATTTTGACTCTTACGAACTAAGATAATACGAATCATCATTGAAATTATTGACTTCTAATCCCCTAATAAGCTACAATACATTATTTTGAGAAAACTTATCTAGTCTTAAATCAATGATTTAATATGAAATTGGTTCCTTGAACTTTTCGAAGCTGATGATAAATATTCGATACACATATTTAACACATTATACCAAGTAAAATACTTATAAATATTTTAATAAACAACAAACCTTGGTATTCTAATGTGTTATGAAACCATTGCGACTTGAATTAACTCTGTCTGTAATATTTTAAAACATATCTATCGGCCTTCGGTATTGTCTGATTAACACGATGGGCTTCGATAAGACCTACTGTTATGATAAGATTTTTGATTTCAGTAACCTTAAAATTTTGATAAACTTAACCGTAATTGCCTTTCATTTGTACTGGAATTTCAAAATGTCTGACCTGTCTAAGTTTATCAGACTTGTCTTATAGTAGTAGAGTCTTACAAGATCTGTTCCAACTGGTTTTCTCTGTAACACTAGATTTCTTCACGAATAACCAAGTTATTATTTTCACTGAGGTTACTTATTAATTCTGTAAATTGGTATGTAAATGTTGATTACATTTCCTATGCATTTGTAGTTGATTGAACTCCAAACACTGCTGTTGATTAACTCAGTACATTATTACACTTGTATCATTAAATTTAATGGTACACAATCAAATAATTAGTTTTGCATTGTCAAACACGACATTAATTACAAACGATAATATTTATTTTACGCAATATCAAATATAACTTCCGTGTGGAACAATCCACTTGGTTATCGTATACACGTGGTTAAAAACTAGATCTTTTCCCGTCTGCAGTGTGCATAAACTAATTAGGAACACGACGAAGGGCCTCTGTTTGTTCAGTTATAATCTATTCGTTACTAATAATTATAATATAACCACAAATGTAACTGATGTAATTAGGTCACGCTATGATTCGATTGTAACTCCTATTTCCAGGAAATATGGCGCTGCTACTATGAATTTATCACGACTATTATCCAAACGTTGCATAGCAATAGGAAAAATCTTGAACCTAATTAAAATTACCATCTATAATTGGCATGAATAACAAACATAGGAAGTACAGAAAATAAGGCAACGACAACGATCTTAATAACAGCGGATACAAAATTACAAATCGACGAAAACAGAACGCATTGCGCAAAAATATGAATTTTCAATGGAATAGTAATAGGCAAAACGCATCGTGTGCTAGCAGGCTTTGTGCACGTATTTAACGTACCGAGAAGCTAGGTTTACAACGTAGAAACGCAAACATTTCTAAAATCCCAAATGCGAGAGCCGAGCTGCTCGAAGCAATTTCGCAATCGACATTTACTCCTTGCAAAGTCGACATAAACATTTTCTCAGAACTACAAATATATTCGGAACTACTGCGGTTATCCATCCAAACAGAAATGTCTCAACTTCTTTATCATCCGATGGAATTTCTTCATAGTTCTGCGTACCATTTGACATTGAACTGAATTAAAAAGCGTTATCATAGGGCTCGATATATTTGTCGGTAGTGTGCGCCGGTTGTGAAATACTTGTAACATTTGGACAGTACATACATAGAGGCTCATTAACATCTTTTCGTTTCGTTTTAATCATTATTTAATCGAATTTTAATGTATCCTTACTACTTGAATGTGATGGCCACTGTCTGCATTCGTGTGTTAGCACAGTTAACAGGTTTTAATTTGATAGATATTCATGAGAGCTAATTTTTTAGTTTCACCGTCGGCATTTAATATTTTCTTGCAAGTACCTACTCCTGAATACTTCTAATGGTCTAAATATAAAAGGCGGTCCCTTTAAACTAAAATACTCAAGGCCATAAATGACGCTATTTGGGATTATTATACAAGAAGTAATAATAGCAAAGCGGCAGATATAGTAGTTCAAAGAGATGTATTGTGTTAGGACAATAAAATTCGGAATGGTCGTTGTCAAATTACTCGCAGCCCTTTCTTGTTCCCGTTCACGGTACAAATTACCGAAGGACGTTGGAACTGGGTCACTTCGGAAATAGTTTATTGTTATCGGCTAGTCTGCGCGCACGCAATGCTCACACGCACGCCAGAGCCGCGTTCGTTTTTCAAACGTTTACGCACACGAACGAGCCCCTGGCTCAATTAGGGTTCATCCTTTATAACTCTCGGAAGTCCTTGTACTAGTTTGCCTTCAGAATCTTCAATACCATCATCGTTCGTATCAATGGGTGCGGTTTCAAACGGTTTCCGCTTTCGTACAAAATCAAAAACATACTTTCTTAAGGCCGACGGGTCAATAAAATTGAAAAGGTATCGTATTTATATTTTCATAATATAATGTCATTACGAGTCTTAAAGGCCAGAGTGTTTTGGTCTATTAGTTTTATTACGCAGTTACCCTTGCGTTGAATATTTAATATTTATAGTCTAACGCTTTCGACAGACCCTTGCTAACGCGTGTTTTACTAGTAGGTACTTCGTACAAGGTTCTTCGTTCATTATTTTGTGGAAAACGGTGTCAGATGTGCGTTAGACGAATAGAAACATACCAATGAATTTAATGCACGTAATGCATCACACTAGTAGTATCATGTCAAACCTTGACCACTGCGATAAATTAATTATATTCGTTTGTCGCAATCGGCAATAAAAATTCTCATCTACGCATAAAGTCTGATTGTTCACAATTTTATAGGCAATTTGACTAGTGGCAAGTTGTAAAATAACTTAGAGACCTCAAGGCTTCCAAACAATAACTCACACACGGCCATGTCGCTGGCACACCGCCACACAATGAATAATAGTGTTTCATAGATAACGCATAGACCTATCAATTTAGTCTAGCACATTCACAGGCGTACAAATCTGCGCTCACATCCGGAGTAGGGCGTGCTGCGTGTGTGTGAGTGCACTCACACTGTCGCGCAATTTCCCACAAACCCCCACTATTCGACGCACGCGCGCTCACTCACACGAGCAAACCCTAGAGTAAAGACTAATAAAACTGAAATATCGTGAACGAAAGTACACGTTTCACGCCCAGTATGTATTTTTAGCAAAATGCGAGCGTACGGGTAGGTCAGTTACTATTATGACTAAAATTTTGATAAGAGCCATTGACTCTGTCGTAATGAAAGTTACGTAACACCTTTCATTATTTCTTATCTCTCCATTCATATTACCTCGACCAGTTCTGCTAATATACTAGCGGATTATATATGAAGTATGGCTAATATAGAAAAGTCCGCTAGAAACATTTTCCATCCACCATTTTACATTCATCACTAACTGTAAAATTCGAAAACATTTTATCATAAACTATCATTATCACTTTGATGATAATCAATATCTAGTATGAAAAAGAGTCACGAAACAGATCAAATATAATTATTACTTTTCTAGTTTCCTTTACCTAATCAATTTTAACTAAAAAATATTTGTCTGCTTGATAAAATGAATGTTTCTGTGGAAAGCAAACTGTATGTGTTCACAATAATAAAACACTTTTATTAGTCAGCATGCGGTTCCATTGTGACGAATCGTGATTCAATTGTTACAACTACAATTTTAGCGATAGACTCCGCTAATAGATTGTCGCCGAATCTATTATTGATAACGTTTTTATTTTCATCTTTATTCCTTATATTAGTCACTGTTGCCTATTTTTATTACACTTCGCAAGAATCTTCAAAAAAAAATTTAGTAAAAATAGTAGTAGTCTTCAAAGCTTTACATCAGGCATCATCTATACATTTGAACTTACGTCATTAAATCCGTCTCCATTTTTACAATCTATTATATTTGTTTGCTGAATATTATAAAAGCAACATATCCCCGCTATAAACGCAACTTTTATAGCTTCATTGTCCTTACTTGTGAACAAGAATCTCACTATATTAGCTGTATTTTAAAATCCTTTCAATTTCCTGTTGTGGGTATAAAAGAAGTCGGTGTTATATAAATATCGCAATTTGCGAAAGCTAATAAAGTTCTTAAGTATACTTGAAGCCGACGGATAATCCCCTGTTATGTGTTATTGTCGAACTTTCTTTGAGAATTTTATTGTTACCAAGCCTTTCATTAGGAATCTCTAGCTGGTTGGCATGTATTGTTGATAAGATATTTTAAAGTTCAATGTCACAATTACACGTGTTTTGAACAGCCTACATTATTACTAATAATAACTGAGTCAGATATATCATAAGGTAAAACATGTCAAATACTATAATACATTTAAATTGTCATTAGTTAAACACAGTAACCCCATTGGTAATTGGTATTCTCTAAGTATTGTCGCTTGTTCCACTATTCCATATTATAAATAAGTGCATAGTAAATTCATATATTTATATTTCCTCCTAGAAGTTTTCCTGTACCATTACAGATAATAGGACCCACTTTAACACTGTTAGTACAAGCATTTATTTTATTAATATCTCTATTAGCGTTTAGAATAATAATATGCTCTCGAAATTATTGCGTTGCGAACTTCAATGAACTCTGTCACAATCATTTCTTTTTAATTCTGCATCTAATTGTTTAATTTTCACACGTAAATTGTGACGAACGAAATTATAATTTTTATTTACATCGCTCCATTTTCCAAAGGCGCTCAATGTTTGCAGTGATTGCGAAAGGTGATGGTTATCTCAGTTAAATTACGGCACATTTTCCCACTTGAGCAACCGTCACACTTAGTTGATGCAAATGTAACAAAAAATTGAATTCATTTTAGATCGTCTTATCTTTTTTCTTCGTCTGGTTTTGAGTAACTAGTTTCGGCTGGAATCGTTTTTATTTGGAACATCTTATAAACTTTAGCCCCAGAATACTCGACGGCAAATCATTCTTAAATTTTTAGTTGTCGCTATTTTACGCCTTACTGCGTAACCTCTTACAGTGACAGATACAGCATAAGAGTTAGTTGCGACTTAAAATTATGTCTAGTTTCTATTTGATCAGTTTAATTCAATTAAATTGGTAATATATTATCAAAATCCATAAATCTTAGTTACGATACTTGAAGTCAAATCCTTAGGTTTGCTTATCTTCATCAGAAGCATGTGTACGGTTTCGTTGATATTTGACTTCGCTGATAACTCCGAAATTAGGACAGAGATTGTATTGTGGTTCTCAGTTGTATCGTACTTAATCTTTACTAGTAAACTTACGTTCTACTTTATGTTACCGATTTTTGGTATAGAAGTTGCGAAAAAAGATAATTATTTATTTATGGTCCAGAACATCAAAAGAACTTTGATTACATGCAACCTTAAGTATGAGTACAACCTTAAACATCTATCAGAGGCATCCACAAATTATAACTGACTAATCATTGCAAATTATATTTGCTCATAGAAAATTACTATCTTATAATATACCAATCAAACAATAATCCGTATAAGGCCACATACAAGATATAAGAATTGAATAAAGATCTTCAATTATAAAAAGATATAATTCCATAAATATGCATGATCATAGACATAAAAGGAAATGTCTATGAATGACGAATAAATTCTAAAGGCCCGTCTCTAATAGAATCAAGAAGAAGGATAGATTCATAAGGAAGGTTACTCAAAAAACATTGGCAGACGTTATAAAATATAAAATATGAATTTCAAATCCAAATCAGATGAATGACAATGATGAAGCAGTTGGAAAAGACATGAGTCTTATTAAGATTGCAACATTATCTAAAACGGGGCTTCACAAAATTACCCCGAAAAATTATTCACGTAACAGTGATGGACATAAAAGTAAGGAAATCAAAACTGAGTCGCTACAACAGTTACGTGGTCGCATTACATAAAGCCTTTCGCATACTTTCTCTGACAGCAAAATTTTGCGTTCGCCGTTATGCAACTGTACGAAATGGCAGTCGACTAAATTTCATCATTTCGACTACAGAGAAGATCACGGCTTCATATATGGAAGTGAGCGACGATGTGACGAAATAAGAAATGCTGGCATAATGCTTTTTTTAAGAAAACGAGCCGTTCTTCACCTGCGTTTCGAAGATTTCGTTGTTGTTCTTGTATTTTAATTAATCTCTCCGGAAATTAAGAAACTGCTTATGTATGTTTAAGTACTGTGATTCACATACATGTAACTTAAGGTTATCGAAAATGTATGTCAGATGAAAATTGCTTTTGATGTTGTTGATGTTTGAATAACAGCTTTGAGTTATTATGCAAAACAATCAATAACAACAAGAACTTCTTAGGAACAGCAAGTACTCGAGACCGGTATTCGTTATTATAACCGCTCGAGCTGGAACAGGAAATTTTCAATTAAAAAATGAAACACCCGTAGATTATCATAAATTCTTTAATAATAACAATATGGTCATAGTTTGGCACGAGGTTCACTTCGATGCAAATGTGAGTTTTTACCTAAGACCTGAGTGAAGTAACTTTCTAAAAACTGCTCGAGTGACCTTGAAATAAAACGCTGTTACAAAACCGCGGACCGCTCGCCGGCGCTAACTCCCCACTCCCGTGCAACGTGCCCGCGGATCTACGCACGCTCCACCAACACACGCGCGCGCGCACCGCCTCCGTGTGCGCCACGCACACCGCCGCACACACGCACACATGTGCCCAAACAAACACAAACACCACGTGCAACACATGTGTGAGTTAATCAGTTGAATGTGTAGAAAGGAGTGGTGAAAAATCTAGTCCGGTCCTACAACCTTACAACATTCTAAAGATTGGCATGTAATTCTCTGAACGTGATGGTTCAGAGAGAACTTTAAACAACAAAGTGATTAATAAAATGAATCATTCTGCACTCCCGATCTATTGTGCGGTCTGAGTTTGCGTCATTACAGCATGGAAAAACCAAAGAAAATACCTAACTTTTTTCGCTTTATATTAATTCTCAAAGGCAATAAAATTATTCCATTCATCCATTTATGCATCAAAGACATGCTAACAAAACACACCTTAAAATTCTGACAGTTTTGAAATCATCGAATTCCAAATATGTGAAATCCTTGAACATGGATGTGGGTCATGATCAGGTTCCAATATGTGTCTCGTACTCGGTTATTAGCATAGAGTTCTGAGGCGCGCGCGCCGATACGTTGCGCAATATTGTTGACTTTCATCCTGAAGGTCAAGTGCCATCCTATTTCAAAACGAACCTTGGACGAGTCTGGTTTACCTCGGACCGTTTGTAGAGAACAGCCGAGTAAACGGAAGAGATTGGTGCTAATAGATATTAATCAAACAAAGAAGACGTCTTTATGTTTCGTTAGCTGCTTGCTTTCAACAATAATTGCCTGCGAATTGTGAAGATCAATCGAGCAAACACTTCAAACAATTGAATGTAACTTTTTAGATAACTATCGATTTAATAATAGTTGTATTCATATAAACTTATGTTCGGTTTGTTACAAAGCGCCCACAGATGCGAAGGTCAACTAATTTCGCGGCGTGAGAACGCCTCTATATAGACGATTTAATTCATCATAATTTGCTGTAATAACACCAGAGATATTCAAATGACTGCCGACAATCAAATCCGACCTTTTCCTAGACACGTTCTTTATAAATAGTCATCTAACTGCCGCAGTGATCGCAAAATGTCGAACACGAACTCGATTTGTTTCCGAACCAAAACAGTTGCGAAAATGTAGAAATACGCCAAAGGCGATGTGCTGATCAGCGCACCGCGACGACGGCGGCCGGCGGTACCTCGGGAACAGAGGAAATCTTCATCTGACTCGACGGGTGTCAAAGTGTCGCAATCGCATTCCGCCACAGCGTTACATTTGTAATAAGTACGTATGTACATTAGAGTTGTTTGCAGTAACAGTTAACAAGTATCTGGCACAAGGGATCGATCGTCAATCAAACGCAAGGTGAGAGTGTTACCGCGCTGCTATTTTAGCATCATCGAAGGTAAAACTGATTTGCGCTTTCGGCCCAAGACTCTCTCGTACAAGGGTACGATGGCATTTATTAATAAATACGTTTGTCAGTTGCCAACGTCGGCAATGTTATGTTTAGTTACCTATTGATTATTCTGTACAACACTGACATTCCTAATCACACCCACAAAACTATGAGACAGTGACTGACATAACTTCAAACTAAAACCACCGATAGCTAAGTAACAAAGTTATCTACTAACTACATTTTCCGAGTAAATGTAAAACACAAACGTAGTAAATGGATGAATGAAACAAATAAACATTAAAAGTACAAAGTAAAACGTAAAGCAAACTTTATCACCCAAATTATCGTAATGGCAATGATCTCATTTGACTCAAGTCGACACTGATTAAAATAACTAATTTGGATAGTTCCTTGTTTTAAAACGCAAAAGGAAATTATTTGCGATAGCTTATCGATTTCGAATGCGAATTCTTTAGAGTATGTTTCGGTAACAGTAGCAAGGTTATCGACAATGAGTATGGGAACCGCCGGAGTGCAGCGATGGGGCCCGGCATGCTGAGGCGAGTGTTATGAATGGAGTGTTGTTGTGGAGTCGGCATTACATAATGTGTGTGCGGACGGTGCTGGCTCCGAACATTTCGTCGAAGGCCAGCAGCACAAAGCGTGTGCGGCGTATCGCTGGCCACGCGCGCCCCGCGGTTTCCTGTTTGACGACTATCGACTTACATCACTATCTTTTTCTGTCATTCTTCACGCGCTTGTTAGAAGCTTGTAAAGGGGTCTGGCCTGTTGCTAACTACCTTTGTACATGCGTTTGTCATTGAAGCCGTGTACTACCGGCATTATTATTAGGACTTCCCAATCTTAGAACTCTTCCTTATTATTAAATTATTCAAATGCCGGTTTCGGTTCACCGTTATGATGCCGCAAAGCGTGTTTAATTGATGTATTTGCATTTCGTAACCGATCGGCGTTAAGTGAGTGTCTCGGTGATTGTCGCAAAATTACAACGGCTTACAAAAGTGGCGTTAAAATGGAAACAGACAATTTAATTTAGCCGATCATTTCAGTTATGTAAGTAGAGCAGAAATTTGTTCACGAGCATGTAAATGCAGAGCATGAGATTTTCTGCGATTGTGACCAGCCGGCCGAATGGCGTCGATCCGGTGTGTCAATCGGAAAGCATCGGAGCATGCTGAGATCTAGCCTGGATACACCGCTGGGAACTGTTAGTCACATTCTCAATGTCCTGATTTATTGCTTTGTTTTCTAACGCGTTTCCTTTTGACAACGCACTAGTTATTGTTTTGGTCTTCATTTACATTACACAAAAAGTCATTGATAAATATTATAATGTAACTATCAATATTAATGAAGCTTCAACTTCTTAAGGTTTTCTATCGAAATGCCAAAATGTCTCATCACGCATGCCTCATAATTATCTTGCTAATAGCTTGTCCGCTTTCGATTCGCCCAATTATTCCCACGACAGCTTACTAATTCTTTTGCGTAATATTTCAATGACAATTACTAACGTTGACATTTGTAAGGCTCATCTCTTGCAAGATCTAGCGTAATGCGAGTGGCCTCCGCTGTGACGTCATTTCTGACGCCGACCACTCTTGGTCACACCGAGTTATTTATTGCTTGAACTTCATAAAGATCGTAAATTGTGAAATTGTATCAATCACTTGGAAACAATGAGTTCTTGGTGCTATTGTAAACGTTACAACTGACACTGACTTTTTTTTTCTATTGCGTTATGTACATTTTAAATAATTGTTGACAATACTGAATTGTGTTAAAGGGTCGATTTCAATGCCATCAACCTTTTTTATAATGTGAAATATTAACAAATAGTTTAGTCAATTTTTTAAACATAAAATAAGTTATCTTAATTATTATATTAATCGATGGGCATTTACATAACATACCATCACGCCTGTATCCCCGAAGGGTTAGGCAGAGGTGTACTAATGTACACCCACAGTTCGCCGGTATGTTTAGGTCCCATGTAATAGGGGCGAGCCTATTGCCACTAAAAGGGCACAAATCCAAACTCCGACCTGCTACTGAGAATTTCATAGAAAAACCCAATAACACCTTGGTCGACTTGGGAATCGAACCCAAGACCTCTCGCGTAGCAGTCCTGCTTAGAACCACTAGGCCAACGAAGCAGTTATATATTTACATAACAATTAAACAAACAAATTAAGTTTATTTATTTTAATTTACGCATTACATAAATTTGCTTATTTACATTTTTTGTTTGGAACTTCACTAAAAGTTTACAAGAAATGAATGGAACCAAGTATTTAGTGTTTGGTGTCTTATACAAAATAATTGTATATGAACGTGTAATTCAGGCCTTAGACAACATTGTAAACTTGCGTTGCGGTTGCTTGTGTAACCTAACAATGGTTGTTTCATAATTCTGTGTCTATCACGGCACAATACACGGTTAGTAATACATAAAGCTACAATAAAATGTCTACAATAATAATATATAAATAGTATTCATGAAGCGTGTTATATTCACTACAGTATTATAACAAAATAGTATCACAACCTTAAAATAATCCAGCCTTTAAACGTCCCACTGCTGGGACTCTGGCCTCTTCCCATATAGAGAAGGCACGAGCATTGATCACCACGCTTGCTCTCTGCGGATTGGCGATTTCAGATCCCAAATTTTGGAATCCAGGTTTCCTCATGATGTTTTCCTTCACCGTTTGTCAGAAGTGTCTTAGAATAATTAAGAAAGTACATATAACCACAGATTACTAAATAGTTACATATAACTTTGAAAAAGCCACATTGGTACTTGCCTGGGTTCGAACCTGCAACCTTGTGCATACAAATCCGTTCATTGAACCGTTAGACCGACGTCCTAATCGTCCGTTAGTCACAACCTTATGCTTCTTCATTTTTGTTGTTTTTTTGTAATGTTTTTTCGGAAAATTCGCCAGATTGCTTTGCCCTTTTACACGTGCAAAGATTGACCGTACAGCTAGTTAAATACATGTGTCTTAATATTCACAAGGCCGCATTAGTCGCAATGTTTGCGTATTTACTCGTAACATTTGTTAAAATGTTTCCCTTTTGTGTAAACAAATAGCTTTTACGCATCATTAAATTACCAAAACTAGTCCTTGGATAACATACGTTCTAATATAAATAAGGTATTTTTAGACACGTGTAATATGTTTATACCTTTGGAAATATAAGTAGTCTTTTAATAACAGTGGTAACTAAAGCACTGATCGACGGAATATATTTTTGCAATTAATTCGGTGTACGTTTTGGAAAGAGTTAGCTAAATACGGGTAAAGAAAAATAAATATATTACGAAAAAAGGTTGTGGTATTTTAGTTAATAACTACGATAGTTTTAAATGTAAAATGTAATTAACGAAAAAAACACTCGATCATTCTTGACATGAAGAAATAAAATTACAATACTTAGTAATTCCCTCTAATTAAAATAACAATTCTTCCACTTTTCCTTATTATAAAAACGGGACTTTTACATTTTGTTTGTCGAGCAGTATGTGTCACGTATTTCTATACATCTGATAAACTATTTTAAAACAACATTAGTTATAATTTTGTGTTTTCCCTAAAGCCTTTTCAAATTAGAATTTTGTTTGAAATGTTATTTATAAAGCTCGCGTAGTGCGATTAATTATATTCATGACGTAATTTTTAATTGTATTATTAGAATATTTATCTGTGTTGCCTTTATAGAAATTATATTTTTTACATTGACAGTTTATGAAAAACTTCTTATAAAGTTTCAATTAATTAATCGAGCAAAATATGTCTTGGAAGTTAAGGTTAGACCAATAAGACACGTAAAAGTTCATTAAATAACTACTAATACAGATTTGAATAGCAAATTACAAAATATACTTTACAAAAACCAGCATAGTTCATAAATCAGCTGATTTGACATAGATATTTTCGTAACTTTCAATTATTAGCCAATGGACGGGGAAAGTTGGTACTTTTTTCAATCATACGCTCCAGTAGGCCAACAGTGGCAGTCTTGTACAATTTCTATGCTTGCAACACTAAAATACGATGTTTCGTAAACCGTTTATTCAACGGAGACTCAACTGATATGGTCAATTAATTTTTAAATTTCTAGAGCTCTCAGATTAAGGATTTGTGAAACATTTTTTATTTTGAATTTAAGATTATTTAAGCTAAAGTTGTTAAATGTGTGGAATAAATCATTGTACTCATTAAATCGAATGCAAACATTGTAAGTCAAATGTACCGCGTCCATTTTTCTTCAATGTTGTTCAACCTTTCAAAGCGCAACAATGTTAGAATTAATATCTCAATAATTTAATAGCTACAAATAAAACGAGTTAGCTCCAATCAATTGCCTAACATGAACGTAAAAAAAACAATCTATTACAGAAACACGCCATTACTTTTGTAAAACGTACTTGTTACTAATTATTTATAAGTACATATTGAGTTACAATTATGTCGTTCGTTCCTCCTTTTACAGTGAGTAACTGTCATAAAAACCATTAAAAGAGCAACAATCTAGAATCGGTACGAATAAGATCGTAATGTGGACCATTCTAGGTCGGTACGTGCCTAATTAGTGTGGGTAGAATTATGTAAGACAGCCGTCCGCTTCTTTTATGAACCAACCTTGATTCTTGGACTGATTGAGATAATTTTATAGATGTTGGTATTGTAAACAACTTTCGTACTACTCTTCCTGATTCGAACAAAAAAAACTATTAATTGGTTTTCGTGACTTTCGTCGTGTTAATTAAATATTTTAATTTATTAAGTTGTTTATCGTTGATTAATAATTATAATTATTATTTTAGTACGTAAATATTTAAATTCACAATCAGAAGGTTTTATTAAATACGGTTTAATTAAATCGATTTAAAAGTCGTTCCGTTTATGTAATAATACTTGATTTATTAATAAGTACCTATATCGCCTAGTATCGCTGAGTATGCAATTGAATTCGACATTTCAATAGCACTAGATAATTGTTAGTTGCTAATCTAGGATAAAGTGGCCCATTTCACTGACTTTTAGAACTTGCAAAACGTAAGAGCTGATAGCTATCGCATTTCGTTCAAAACTATCAATTATATTGTTTCGAATAGCTTTTGTTTTTGTTTTTATATTGTTTAAAGTCACGTACATTGTTTTGAACTACATTGCTTAACCAAATTACCTTCATTGGCACCCAAATGAGTAAGCCACGAGTAAAGAGATTGTTTGTTCTTAAATATCCGGATTATTGTGCTCTGAATTTCGTTGGTGAAAGTGACTGTTTGTACAACGAAGGTTATTTAAAAGGCCATGTAAACATGAAAAATCGTTGGCCTTATCACTCATTCACATAAAGAAAACACTTTTTACTAGCGATCTATTAATCATTATAGACATGTGGTGCCATCTGTTGTCTGTTTATAGAACTTTTCAATGACGCCCTCTAGCGGGATCCATAAGTTAAAGGGAAAGTTGTTTAACGTTCTGCTTATAGAAAACTTTGATAGATGGCATGAAAGTAAAACAGAAAACAGCTTGATTAAAAATTTAAATCAAATTAGATTGTTTATATAAAATTATAATTTTGTAGGCAGATATTTTAAATCATGCAAATGCTCAGAATAAATGGTTATGCTCGATCATAATGTCTATGGTAATGGAATCATTTGAAAAAAGTTATAAGGTAATACTTTTTTAGAAAGACGAAATTAGATATCAATAAATTTCAATAAAACATTGAAACGTGTTGAATATTATCACTCGACCAAAACACTCCATTCTATTTGACCTTGACTATACAAATCAAGATGATTGACTCACAACAAGCAAACTTGCATATAATCTATACATATAATAAATCTGTAGAAAAGTCATTTTTGTACATTGAAGAAATTTAAAAAAAAAATAGCCAACGTGTTAAAGGATTACTAACAGAACCCATTTCCATCATTTTTGAAATTTTTGTCTGTTTGTCTGTTTGTTTGTGCACACATCACGTAAAATCTACGAATTCAATGCAGACAATGTTTATATATAAAAATTATACACAACTTGAGGTATAACTTAGTTTTTGTTTCATCGAAATCGGTTCACTCTATCAAAAGATATGATTAATTTAGTGAGTTCAAGAAGTAAAATATTACAACACGCAATTCAGTACAGTAATTGCATAACAACTCTCTTTTGCCGGGGGTCAGATTTTATGTTACAGTATCAAACATAAACTACTTAATCGAATGGTGTAAAAAATTGAGAGGTTGTTTTCAAGAAATCGTAGATGGTTGTTAGCTATGTTGAAACATGCTATTGAATCTAGCTGATAAGGGGTGGAGCTTTAAATTTCCAAAATCATTTTCTCAACTGCACACATAAATTGGCATTATTGACAGATAAACAAGAGGGTAACCATGGCAGACTGAGGTAGCCATAGCAATCTTCAATTTGATTAGTACCTATATTTTAGTGAACTAGCTATCGAAGTAAACAGCTTGGCGGTTGAACGATTGGATATGAGTGATCTTGCTGCAAGTTCAAATCCGGTTGTTAATGTTTGTATTTTTTTTCATGCGTCCTTTTTCTTATATAAGTTTGAATTTTTTGATACCCAAGTTCAAATCTCAGTAGAGATAACTCTTTTTGTGTTTTACTAACGTATCGTTTTTAAGTAAAAAAATATTTGTAACATTATATTGTATTTTTAGTCGCAATAAACGACATCTTTAAGTCGTGAATTTTTTCTCAACCGATATATAAACTTACAATTATTTAGTGTTTGTATTTACTAATCTCCGTAGGTAAGTTTGTTCCTTATTGCTGATCATGGAGGAACAAACGTTCATGGCATATACAGTAAAGTGATTCAGGCGTAAATGTCCTGGCCATTTGCTTGGAAATTTACGCATTCGCTTCTGACTTGAAAACGTAAGCTTCCCCATAGATCACTTTATAGTTGGTTAAAAACTTTAATCCACTTTTAAACTATTTTTCCAACATAATGTGTAATGTTTTCTATTGGTCATCTATATTATATTCCATGGACAAGATCTTTTTGTATTTGTTATTTATTTTCTTTTACCCAAAAACCCAATGATCTTTTTATCACACAATATTTAGTATGTACTACCTCTTTAATATTCTTTAAAAGGTAGCTTGCTTCTCATGTAGGTTTTTATGCGTACATGACGTTTTATTTATGTGTTTAAATTTCATAAAGTTTTTGTACCCTATTACCGGAAGTTTGGGCCAAAACCCTAAATAAAATAAACTTTCTATCGCATTCTCTACATTTTAAAATATATGTACGGTATAAGCCCATCACCTTATGCTGCACCTTACACTTAATTAAGCGAATTGTACAGGATACAGCCTCTGACTTTAATCAGGGTAGAATGAGATTGTCCTTGGACAGCTATTACTTAATCTTTCCAAACAAATAATTTATAACACAGTTTTGGTAATTCTGCCACTGCGCATCTCAAACCGTACGTCAACTTTTTGTAACTACCTCCTCTTTCAGTTTCATGGGTCTCATGTCAGTCACTGCCTATCTGATATCCACTCTCAATTTAACGGCGTAGTTCAATTTCGAGGTTTCGCACCAAAACCTCGCGCCCAGTAGTCTCACTAGGGACTACGGTACCAACGAGAACTATAGCATAAAAAATGGACTAATTTGTTCTTATGGATTCGGTTTTTAGGTGCCCTTTGCCATTTACTGCCTAGAGCGACAGCTGCTTTCAGTAGACTCAATACAAAAACATTGACCTTCAATTATTGTAACCAACTGGGCAACTAAAGCACAAAAGAGAAAACATACTACATATATAAAAAAGAAGATAAAAGAGTCAGTTCAAAACTGCCCAAGGTAGACATATTTTGGACATTGACGTCGAAAGCCACCATGAAAATTATATTTTTTTCTCACGGTTCTGGACTTGGAAGATAAATCTAAAATTTTTAAACAAAGTAGCATCAAAACCAATCCTTAAAATTTTTTGCGGTAAGCTAATTATAATATAATTATGACGATGGTACTTTTTTATTTTGAGAATTTATACAAACAGCAACATTTGTGACAAAATTTACTCGGCAGTAGGCAGTTCGTGTTAGTGGCCCTCTATATCACAGTCAAATATTTATTCATAAAGATGAATGATAGGTATATAAGCGAACAACGTCGCGGGTACAGCTAGTTTCTATTATAATGTAGACAGATAGTATTTTTCTCTGAAAATGTATAACGTGGCGATCGCTCACGACTTCGACCGAGCAATTTTCCCTATGATGCAATGAAGCGAAAACTAATTACATTGTGGCTATTGACTGACAATCTGAGTCATCGATCTTGAAATCAACCCTGAAATAGATTTGAGGTAGAAAAACTAACAATAAATCGATTAATCTCAATCTAACGCAAATTTAGAATATTGCGTTCCATATTAGAAGCCTAATAAAAAGAAAAAGTTTATTGTACCCATTGAATCAGGTCCGTAAGATACTGACGTGGATGATTTTACTCAAAGATAAGAACTTTATAAGGTAAACTTCCTACAAAGAATCATCATCGTCCGTTCAAAAAGCCTTGAACCGGCTTCAGCAGGCAACCCTAGATAACGCAAATTTGATGCAAAACATGGGAACTGCATCGTTTCGAGCGGCTACGCACGGACAATGGCGGGTGAGCCAGACGCGCATCGCTGCCCACAGTCCTGAAAACACCACTGTACTACATCACTGATTTAAAACCACTTTAGTATTGCCTCTGGGCCCGCCCACGCCGCCCAAGGACGAAACGCCCATGATGAAAAGAGACGTCTATATTTTATTGCGGGAAAAATTGACATGCCATGAATACATTTCGACTGTTTAAATGTTTATGATATACCTTTGTTTAATACTAAATATAGATTATAAACAACTAGGACTAAATTAAATAATTCAAATTAAATAATCTGATCGAATATATCTATTTCAAAACAATAAGTCATGAACCCATCTTCAATATCTGTTACTTTTACCAACGTTCTAACCTTCGATTTGTTCCACATTTACGAATATTCAAAGCACTTACAATAAGCAGAATATTATAATTTGGATATTTTAATCTTGCGTGATCACGTCTTGCCTGTAATAAACATTTGGTATTAATTTCGTGGCATTCAATTACAGCCTCATTAAAACGAACCCGGTCCACGCTCGTAGTTTTAGGAAAATTTTAAATTACGGTTTAAATGATACCTACTTATCTATTTTTTGTGACCGTGTACAGATCTATACAAAACACATAATTCTCATTTCAATTACTCGTTTCCCGCGCTCAAGGAAATATTAATTCTTTGTCGGGTCTCACAAGTCTCGCATATTATCTAGACCTTAATTACAGTTCAAAAAAGCAAATTATATTACTATACTTTTAAGTTTGACCGTGAAATAACAAATGTTTTTCTTTATTCATTCTATAATTTAATATAGGTGTAGTTACATTTTTCATTGATTAATAGCTCAAATCTTAGGAAACCATATTATTATGTGTCATTGTACTACGCTACTACAGCAAAACAAATCCGTTAAATAAATTTTGGAAAAACAATTAAATTCGAAACAATATACAATAGCCTAGTAGAAGAACATTCCTAAATACCCATTAACATTTTGTCCCTTGCACTTTTATATACCACAGCAATTAAATATGACTTTTGAGCGAAACAGTGCAACAATAGAGCAGCACTTGCCGACAACAATGAGCTATGTTCCACTGGTTGTGACCCCACTGTTGCTAAACCCCAACACAATGCAAAAGAAGCGCCCGTTGATCGTCTTTTAAACGATCTTGCGCTTCTATCGCAACGCTAATAGCACGTTGTGATGCTTTATCGGGCCAAGGTCCCGTTGCAACATGCTTTCTAGCACCTGCAACTAGGACTTCTGTTGCTACTTTTGGCAGTCCAAGAACACGTCAGTTGTTCGACAATTTAAATTCTTCTCACCTTTTAACCTTTTAATTTGGTTGGGAAATTAGAATTGTTTTGTTTACTTCTATTGTGTATCTGCAACTAAATGGTGTATGTGAACATTGGCTTTTAACGTATGTATCGATTTCAATTTTGCGAGCAATGATATTGAATCGTTTGTTATCGTAACAGTCGGCTGGCTGCAGCCTTGTCTTCCTTTAGGTACACCGGCGGTTTTCAGTCTGGCATAGAACAAGGCTAATGAACCGAGAACGTTATGACGTGCTTCGGTTTCGGCATGATTTCACTTATTTGCGGGTTAAATTATACAACGCGTTGATCACGAAACAATAATTGAACTCATCTTCCAATTAGATAACATTATTCATAAAAACAGAACGGCCGACGAAATTGATAGTTTTTTAAATCAATTCATTTAATTGCTACGTTTTAAAATAATCAACTTTTGATTTTAATAGCTGCACTTCCTTATGACTATGATTGTCAAAAAAAACTAAGATGTAATGATTTCAAAGTACTTAATACAAATTCACACGTTAGTCAAGTACAATAGGTATTTGTTACGACTCGAATTTCACACAATTGTAAAAACTATGGAGTACGATGATCGTCAAGATAGGTTTTATGATTATAATGTGAGTTTTATTATTGTTTAGCTCCTGCAAAGATATCGATATCTTATTTAATGTTTGTTAAAGTTCTCACACCGTATCATTAAAGCTTTATATTCTGCTTCGTTCCGGGCGTTACCTTTTAATTTCACTTAATTATGACTACCTGAACATGCTATGACTTTGCACATTTTATTATTTACTAGTTACTTTTTAAGTATTTTTTTTTTACAATTCCGGTTTTATTTAATTTTCTTTAAGTTATCTGGCTACATACCAAACTCTATTGTACGACAAACTACTGCGTTTGCGCACTGGGCCACACCTTATGACCTAAACGAACTATCGACATTTTGTAAAGTAGACACTAATGTACCCCACTACTTGTTAACCACTCCGATGCTGGACATAAAATGCTTCATAAATCAGATGGATTTGAAGAGTCAGTTACCTTTTCACCTTCCGAAGTTCCGACCTTAATTCCTAAGTTGACCTTAGTCTCGGACGTCTCAATTTGCAAATACTTATGATACATTTCTATTGCAGTGCTGGAATGATGGGCGAGGGCCTGCTGACCTTGACGTACGGCAAGCACCACGCCTGCATCCTGAACGAGGTTGGGGCAGCGTGGCGCGGCGCCCGCTACTCGGACCTGGTTCTGGTCTGCGACGACGCTGTGCCGCTGGCCGCACATAGGATCGTCATGGCAGCTGCTAGCCCACTCATCAGGTACGTATTTTAACTATATTTTTATGATATGGCTCAAAAAGCTTATTTCGAATCAATGCTCCCAAAAAAAAGGGTTTCCAGATGGCTTAGTTCGGTCATTTCTCCCTGCTTTGTGAGCTAATGACATAGTTTTAGCACCTACATACATCTAGTAATAATATTGTGTTACATCGTGTGCTATTAATTTTCATTTCGAGTACTAGCAACAATAGTTCTCGAATAGAACATCACTGTAATCTAATCTTAATTATTTAATAAGGTTAATTGGTAAGCCAATCCACACTGAAGCTACTCGTATCTAGTAGGTGTAGGTAGTGAACATAAACCAACGAAAGACATACTGTCTTATCGGACTTTAGACCAGGATATATGAATAAAATTACAATTACTTAACATCTAACATCTATCATATTTTATTCATTGTTAGATAATTAACCAGATACCTAAGATTCTTAGAAAAAAGTCTACAATGATATATTATTTGTTTCACAGGAAAATACTGGATGATACGCCATCTGTCGAGAATCCGGTCACGATTCACATGTCGGGCATCAGCAGCACACTCATGAGGCATCTCCTTGTGTTCTTGTACAGTGGCCAAGCCTACATTGAGGTTAGCATCCAACCTGTTTTATTTATTCACTACTCAAACACATTATCATAGCATTAATTAGTTTCCAAGGAACTTGACAGACTGCGATCAAGCATTTGCATTTCATTACATCAAGGATATTAAAACACTGCCTTTTATCTTTTACAGTCTGGTGAAATAGATGATATGCAAGAATTGTTCGAATTATTGGAAATTAAGTCAGACGTATGGAAATCTACAAAAGAGCGACAGCAAGCTGAAGAAAGGAACAGATCGTGCGACCGACTCAAGAAATCCGCGAAGACCGATATCAACAGCAATGAGAGCAGTAAACACGATGCACCTTCAGGATCTTCACATTCAGAAAGCGAACTTGTCACTTCGGGCGCAGGATACAGCAAAGACAAAGGCGATGAAAATATGAGTATAAAGAAAGAAAATATGTCAACTAGCAGCAATGATGAAAGGGATGACGAAGAACATGACGGAGAAAATAGAGATAAGGAATGTGGACGGTTGATGGCACGGCGAAGAAGTTCATCAAACCCGGTCAACTTGTCATTAGCGAGAAATTCAGAGAACACAGGCAGTGAACACGATGACTCACAGGACGTCGACGTAGAAACAGTTGCGGCTAAGGTAAATAACAAATATAATTAAGCCACATTTACATCTTGCAAATATAATTAAACCACATTGACAATCTTAATACATTTAAATATTAATTTGTTTTATTTTTCTTATTTCAGAATATTGCAAGAAGAAGATCAACATCATCAAGTCAGGACGATCAACCACAGGAAACAGTATACCGGAGAC
The DNA here is from genome assembly GCA_905475315.1 of Autographa pulchrina. Lineage (NCBI taxonomy): Eukaryota > Metazoa > Arthropoda > Insecta > Lepidoptera > Noctuidae > Autographa > Autographa pulchrina. The sequence goes on along the minus strand of FR997763.1, from coordinate 3,157,023 downwards.
AATTGCTAAGTGATCGGCTAGGTCGGGGAATCGAAAGAGCTAAAAGGAAATCGCATTACTTAGAACCACCGGAATTAGACTTACGAACTGTCAAATTAGAAGACTACGCACATCTCAAACCCCCTGATCAAGACTTGATATCACTGGTTCAGACATCTCCCGAAAACTATGTAGTGACTCCCCATCGAAAACGACGACCTGGCTTTCACAACTCACCATCTCAGAATCCTCCGTTTGTCTCATTCCCTCCCAGCTACTTAGAAGAAATGGCTCATCTCCGGTACACACAAGGACCTGGCAGCGCGGTTGCCGTCGCCGCCAGCGCTCGACTCGGGGTACTGCATCCACTCAGTACTTCAGCGCCACCGTACTTACCCGAAAGAAGTGCTACTCCGCCCACAGCGACGCATGAAGATGCTCTCAAATACCGACCTCCAAGTGCAGGATCATGGGGACCTTGGCTCTGTCAGCCGCAAATGGGCGGAGACGAATCGTCAACCACGGAACACGATCAAGGTTCAAGTAAACAAGCACCGGTTCGAGAATATCGTTGCGAATACTGTGGAAAGCAATTCGGTATGTCGTGGAATCTCAAGACTCACTTACGGGTGCACACCGGAGAAAAACCATTTGCTTGTCGACTCTGCGTGGCTATGTTCAAACAGAAGGCGCACTTGCTGAAACATTTATGCTCGGTGCATCGCAATGTAATATCGTCTAGCGAGAACGACGGGCGGACCAACACGCCCGGCAGGTTTAATTGCTGTTTCTGTCAACTGACTTTCGAGGCGTTACCAGAACTCATCAGACATTTATCAGGGCCACACAACAGTTTGCTACTCAGCAAAAACTTACACGAATGACGCTCGCTCACGTGACGCAGGCGCACACGTGTTTTTGGACTTTAAAAAACTTCTTCTCTCATTGTGAGAGTTCAATTGTGATATGTGTTTAAGAAGGTTTAATGTTAAGTGTTTAGTTTTAGGACATGTGATATCGCAGAGCGATACTCATGGCAAGGCATTCGCAGAAGGTTGCTGCGGGTGATGATGATGACTAATTTAAAAATCACATGTTTGCCGAATGGGTCCAAATTGTTATAATTTGTTTAAAAATTATAATCCGGGACCAACACCTTCCAAGATAGTATTTATTTGAAAGATGTATTTCATTAGGGTAAATATGATTAAAAGCCACCGACACATTAATTCCTTAAGCATAGAAAATAGACATGTTTGTCAAAGAAAAGTTGCGAAGTATGTAAGACCTAAATAAGTAACGTCACATAAACTACCTCCTAATTTAAATCAGTATCTTGATGAATCTTCTGTGGCGTTAACATGGGTTCGTATTGGCTTTATACTTGTAACAAGTATAAAGTCAATAGATCTAGTCAGAATTGGAACTAAGAATTAGGACAGTTGTAAGTTAAGCACATTTCAATTGATATCAATTTCGCCGTTGTCCATATTTGGTGCTTTCTGTAAAATATTTACTGTCACTGTTACATCCCTTCAAATTGTACCATTAAATTTTAGTTAACTTTAGTTTCCGTGTTTTTAATTCCCATTACGTTCCAACCAATCTGACTTGACATTTCGCAGCTTTTTAAGACATTTTCAATCTCAATATTAGGTTTTATCATTTTATGTTGTTGTGAAAAAAAAAATGTGTTCGTAATAATATATTTTATAGTTTGCACATCCTTCCATTCGTTCGTGCCGAATTTTGCAATGTGGATAAGCACCAAAGATTTGTAAAGCAATGAAAATGTTTTGGTGTAATTAAGAGAAATTAAAGGGACCTGAAATGATTTCGATTTTGTTTAACTTAAAGTATGTAGGAACCAATTTAATAATCTCATCTGTAGTTACTAACGTTCAACTTTCTGTAACCACTTTCGTAATTCCGTTGCGAACTTTATTGTAAAGCTTAAATGTCTTCTTATTTTTGGATTAATTTACTTTAGTGTTAATACGAAGCTTACCAGGCATTATTTTCAAATGAATATTTTTATCTACTAGTACTTTAACTTTATTTAAAAATCTTCGAAACTTATTTTCGATGTCGCTTTTTATCGAACACGTTACTGTGGCCAGTTATATTAAAGCTATTATTGTAGTGAAGGCTGGATGTTCAATCTTAATTAAGGCTTCTATTATACAAAGTATACAAAATTAGTGATCGATTGTTTCGACAGTACGATGCCAAAAGTTATTTTTTTGTTATTCATCAATACAAGTCATTGTGTTGCGCCTCGATTCATTTGCTGGAGCTATTTTATCGGGTTATTATTTGTATCGTGTTATTGTGATACAATTTCGTCTTTGTTAAAAATATTGCAATGGATATATAAACTCAAATACAGGTCTTTCTTTCTATCAGTATTCTGTAACATGGAACTTTAAACTGCCATTGTTCAAGTGTACTTGTACTGTAAATTTGTTGTAAAATACAGCTATGAGCACTGTAGTCCATGTTTTATATTGTATTGCTATCGTTTGACCTTGTATATGACTGGCAACTACATTGTTACCATGGTAGATGTAATGTCCATCTGTTTTAGGCGAGATGCCTTGAAAGATCCCAGCTTAACAACTTCTTAATATGTCAAAGAGTCGAAACCCGATAAAGTTTTCCAAAGCATAACTAAATTTAAATAAGACAGTTCGAAACTGCACTTATTTAAAAACATTTTTCCGTAATACTCATTTTGTACAATCCGTTTATACGTACTTTTATTTGGAATTCCATTTATATTTTATACTTTCATTCATGCGGATACTTGTCAATGCAATTATTGTTGTTAATTGTTTACTTCAATAAAACTAAAGTTACCAACGAGTTGTTCAAAACATAGAGTAAACTATGAAATTGTCGAGTTGCTTTAATGTCTCTTTCGAACGTTACCTATTATACCTGATTTTTGTCGTTTTATTTTCGTGTGTTATATTCGACGTCGATATTGACGTAATTAATAATTGGGGAACAATTTAATTATAAGGATTGTGATTTCAAGGAATCGTCTAGGTTTATTATATGTGATAATTGTCTGTTTTGTCTTAAGTAGGCACGTTGAGAACGCTGTCTTCCATTGCGTTTTCCATTTTTTTATCGTCAGCAATGGTACACACGAATGCATTAGAAGTGAACGTAGTTTAATCACTATAACAAATGGGCACTTGTAATTGATTTACAATATTGTACTAAAGTACAATCTACAATTATTGCTACACCTGTTTTAATGTGTTGCGTGTACCAATGCTGTTTTGTGTAAATAGAAAATTAGAATTAAGTCAACGATGCATGACAAAATAAATCGTCCACAAACACCGCTGCCTACCCTTTACGTAACTTGAACAAATTGTATTTTTATAAATATTTTCTTCGGAACCAACTTGTAGTATAGGATCGATGTGATATTATCTCGGCGAATGTCGGAATTGCCTTAAAATTAAATATCAATGCAAGTAGGTCTTACTTATACGTAAATTGTGTTTCTTAGATATTAAGGCTAACTATTTTTTATTATCACAACGCGGGAAAGTCCTAAGGACAAGTAGACGCAACTTACAGATTTTCTTTTCGAAGAAAGGTCACTGATTTTTTGTAAAAGGATGAATGATATTAAATATAACAAAATTCATCAAATTGCAATTTAAATAACGTGAACAAATTAAAATGAGTAAGGTGAATACAACGGTACATATCTAGGAAACACCAAAAACCGATTCGAAATATTAATTTGTATGAAAACATGACGTTGTTAAGAATTAAAAAAAAATGTAAATAGTAACTAGCTGTAAGTTTAATGGTTAATAAAGCTTAACTTAATCTTGTTGAACTTGAATATTGATTTTTCTCTGTTAATTGTAAATTAAAAGGTATTTGATAAGTTTTCACATACTTGTACAATTTTATGTAGATATTGTTTAGAAAATAACATTCTGTAAAAATGTGTTCTTACCGTAGTAAATTAAATAACGAGAATATTTTAGTTACACACTCCACTGTTGTTTATTTCATACCAATTTACTATTACTTACAGTTCGTCAAATAAGTAATTATTTTTACATTACACATTACTTCAGCTACAACAATAATTTACAATAGTTTGATATTTACAATAATTACAATTATAGAGATGTGAGTAAATTAAAACAAATAAAACCTTACCTATACAGGCTTTAATTATTTTCATGAGCTGAATCGATCTCTTGTTTCTTTGTTTGATGACCGTCAAACTGTGTTATTTTATCATGGCCTCACAAGCTATGCATGCTACATAATAAAAATATAAAGTAAAAATCCGATTTGGATGTCGTTTAAAAGCATTGTTATGGATGCTACTTCGCAGATAGTAGGTAGGTTATACTATACTTAAATACAGAAAGATACTGCTCTATTCTTAGGGTTTTTTCCAAAAGACGGTCTTCACACCTCTCTGACACTTAGAATTATATGAATTCATACGAAAATCACCTTAACACCGAAAATATTTTTATATGTAGGTATAAACAGATCAAATCTACTGAAGAGTTCCATCAGCGTTGGAGACATCAAGAATTAATTTTAGATAAAAAAAACTTAACATAACAAATACATAATTATGTTCCTCAAATTTCTATTTTGTCCAAGGTATAAACTGCCACCTATATGAGATACTACTTAGGTAAATACAAATACTGACATAAGCGCAAATGGAGTAAGTAAAGTATTAAGTAACTTTAATGGTAATTATATAGAACGAGACCTAAATTCTAGGCACAAAACAAAAGCAGACCTAGGTTAGATAGCAAATTAAGAGCAAGTCGCAAATGACGACGAACGCCATTTGACCTATCCTAGAAACCGTGAACTATTTGCGCCCTAGATCTCCTAAAATACTAAGCCGTATTGTTTACACAACGCGTTATCGATCTAGTACACAAAGGCAAAGACTTGAGTACCTAGTTTAAGGATAGTGTGATAGATGGCGCAGAACTAAGTAGGTGTAGGTTTATTTATAGAGAAAAACCTATAAATAAGTATAGATATGTATTGCAAAATTGCATAGCTGCGTTCTCCGTATCCATTGCTGTATTCGAATGATGCATTTCATTACTGCTTCCAGCTAAGTCCCATCTATATAGGATTTAAGGGAAATGGGTGGTCATATTTGAAATACTGTTTCTGCCTATAGATAGATATAAACAACTATATTTAAGGAAACTAAAATAATTTCCGAAAAAATTACTTTACCATACAAAATTATCATCTGCTGATCGATTCAGAATCTTGAGGGACTTCGTAAACATATTACGATGCTTTAGAACTTGATCTAACACTTTAATCTAGGTGAAAGGTGACGATCTATCGTCACTTATCATAACACTAATTATTTTATCATGCTGATTGCACTTAAATATTTAACTAATTTGCCAACGTACAGAGATAGATTCCTGCAGCTGGAAGACGACATTCATGATTTGGCACATACAGAAGAAGAGGCAACCTACTGATAGTTCACATAAATCACTTGCATTTCCATAGATAAGATCTACTTAAATAACTAAACAGGATAACATGAAGACATTACGGAGAAAGCATTTCATTGGTCAAAGCAAATCGTATTACGTATGGTCACGCGAAAGAAGCCATTCTGTAACGAGGCAAAGAAGCATTGCAAGTTGTGACCTAACGCTGTTCAGGTGAGTTCACTTATATTACAAACATTCTAATGGTGGAAAATTTAAAGCATTTAATATAACGCAAGGTTGCATAATAGTTTGGTGAAAATACTCATAGTCTTCCTCCACAAAGGTGTAAGTGAAGTGGTGTGCTGGAATCTTTCAAGCCAAAACCGGAATGCTTCGCCATTTTCTGGAACCAGACAGTAACCCTCTACTAAAGGTTACATCTCAAACTTGATCTGATTCAAACTATATCAAATGTGAGAAGCAGGTTTTGACCTTGATACTAATAGTGTTGAAGAAACTCGGTGTGTATAGTCCAGTCCATAAGAATTTACAAAAGTGACGTGTCAGTAGGTACCATAATCTTACCAGTGCAAATAACTATGTCGTCAAACAGTGCCTTAGACTAAAGTCCGGTGAAGCAGTCAAAGCCTGCGGTCAGGGTATAGTCTAAGATCTTTATAAAAAAAACAGAGTGTCTTGGAAGACAAAATATTTTCAATCGACCAATTCGCCGTAACTAGTGCTCGGTAAATTTTAATACATAGACCAACAGCGATTATTATTATCATCATCCTCAACACCCATTGCAAATAATATTTCTAGTGCTATTAATTCAATCTTGAGTCGTAACTGTATTATTTTATTCCTAGGTTCTAAGATAAAATTAACTTAATGGCCCGTAAACGAATATAGTTTACATCTCGACATAAATTTAACTGGATAACATACATAAGTATCTTCCCGAGTACAGCTAAGCTGCCTTGTAACTGGTTGTGGAAGAATATTATATTTTACTACTTCGTTTTAATCCTATTTTATTGTCAGGATTTATTTTGCATAGGAGAAATACAAATAACATACAGGATATGAAAAATATAGCACAAGAACTAAATCTTGAATCTGTGCGTGTTTCTATTTTTATTCATTACCATTTTTATACATAGGATTTTGCACTGCAAAGGCAGATTTAAATAAAATATTTACTTCAGTGTATTCAACAGACGTGATTTTCATTCTAATAAAATAAAGCCCTGTAAATAACTTATTAAACAATTGTGATCAATATAACCATCATGTTATTAAGGTACTTTAGTACTCATAAATCCATTACTTAGTGCATTTTGCATTACACCTGCAACTAGAGTCAGTAATTTAACGTTTTAAAAGAGCTTAAAAATGCCTACTTGAAATAAAAATATTTTGATTTTGATTTTGATAGCGCTACCTTCAGATACTAAAATGTTCCTATATAATTCCATTGTTTATCCACCCATCACCAAAATACTTAAATAATAAGGCAAAGAACAATTTGCTAAAGAGCAACTAACATACACATAGGTACCTACATTCCTCTTTTGAAATGGCAATTAGTAATTCCTTTTTCCATAGCGGGGTCTCTTTAAAAGAACATAACCATAATTAAATGCACTCTTACAAAGCGTAAATTATAAAAAACCCTGTCAAGTGTGCTAAAGTTGGTGTGGAAGGTTCCGCCGGAACTTTGTTTTTTTCTCCCAGTGAGTAATTTGAGATCTAAAGTGTAAACGACATTTTGACAATTATAACTCAAAATAATGGCATCACCCATTAAATAGACAACCTTACGTACATTTATGCTATTATTATCAACCTATCATTCACAACCGTTTTCCCAAAAAAAAAATGAGAAATGTTCGCCTTCTGATTTTCGACACAAGGGTTAACCAAAAAGTTTTTTGCAGACATGTTAACGTCATAGAAGTCATTATCAATATTTTAGCCACACAAGAAAGCTTATTTCGTCAAAAGGGATATACAACACCATCCAAAGTCGAAGGAACCCTGAAACAACTAGCTAGGCAAGCAATATAGTCCTACAGGTCTTGGTATAAAAATAGATGGGAAAGATAGAAAATAAAAAGTTAAAGTCGGGAGTTGGAACCGGTAGGCTTGCAGATGGCCAGTGCCTTTTTGTTTCGTCCTGGGAACATTCCTGTGTCTCCAAGACGATAATGGGGTAGGTTGTAGGCAGACAAGTTGGTATTACTGTGTATGAAGAAATTGATTCGGTTAAGTAGCTGTCGTTTTGTAAAATACAGTAAAACAGATCGAATTTACTGAATTTGTATGTAGAAAGGTCCTTGAAGACCTAACGTTTTACTAGATTGGTATGAATATAATGATGAGAATGTGAGGTAATTGAAAAACATGGTAATAATGTAGAAACAGTTATGAAATAACTTGTCTTCCCTAATACTCCAGCAGTTTACATAATCATTGAAATCGCTTAAGCAATATTTATTTAACTCTATAAGTGCTTGAAAACTAGCATTGCGAAGAAGACATCCGGTCGTTGGAACACAAAAGCAAACAAAGCAACCCCATTAACGCACACACATACATACATATGCGTATACGCACGTTGCCTAACAAGGATCGCTGCGAAATTCATTACAGTCCGCAAGGGCCATCATAAATCAACCTTGACTTATGTGTGCCAAAGTTTTGCACCCTTAAGAGTATTTTCAAAAGCCTGATAGAAGTTTGTGTAAAGGAATCATATAAAAGCAAACATTTGACAATAGAACAAACAAGTACTTACAAATTCAAACGGGGTGCTATTTGAACTACGTTTTTATTATATATTGATGACTAGGTAAGTGCTCAAAAAGATTCTTCAAAAACATTATTGATTCAAAAACATAATTGACCTTTGAAATATGATTGATGTTAGGACTTAAGTAGATAGCTTAGGTACTGATGCATCAATTGTCTTTAAACACTACCACACCTTAAAGGGTGGCTTTCAATTGAGAACCGCTGTCCTAGTGGTTACTAGATAAGGTGTCCCATTAGATGTATTTTCAAGTTTCAGACCGGTTTGGGCTGAGCTGCGAAGGTTTATAAGCGGTCGTCGGGACGTCTGTGAGCATTCCCGTATCCGCTCCCGTGGGCTAACCTTGTCTCCTAGTCATCCCTGGTCTGATCATCAAGATGTGGCGGCTCCTGTTGCTCACTTTCATCGCGACTGCGTCTGCGCAGATCCCCTCGCTCGGCTGGTGTCCTGACTTTCAGGTGAGTTTGTTATGTTATTGTTTGTGTTTCTTTAAGTAGTTGATGTTTGTTTAAGTATTTCTTTGTATTTTAGTCCTCTCAAAATTTATTGTTCATTACCAAAGTCTAACTGTGGTCCTCTCACTACTTTTTAATTCAGTATTAGTTAGAGTTAGATTATGACAGAACCTCTGGTATTATTTCAAATTATTTCAAAGTCTTAAAAAATAGTGTATTATTTTTTAAAATCTGTTCTTTCGTATATGTTTATATTAAAATCAAACAATAACAGCATTATGTCTTAGCAATTACTTTTTGCTCGATTCCAATCTAACACCATCAGTAACACAAAAAGTGTTCAAACGGTACCATGGATATACAAAAAGTATCCGTCCATGGGTTCGGAACAAAAACCTCCATGACCTTGACCTCGGCGTACGTAATAGCCGTCACTGACCGTGGTCAACGCACAACTGGTTGCCAGTCGTCGGTCGTCGACCGCACCTCTTATGGACTTTCCTTTTCATTTTATCTTACGCAAATGTATTATTTATTAGTTCTAATTGGGAGATAACTGAGAAGTTTTTAACTTGTTTGTAGGTAAATGTTTTTGTATATAGTACATTTTAAGGTTATTTCTTGTTGGTCCTTGGACTCTAATTTTCAATGCAGTACTGGTTAACTGATTAGCGATTTTCGTAGCTACTGTATAAGAAAGAGTTTTGACAATCGTTCCAAAATATAATTACTTTTATCAAAAATATAAATACCCATAAAAATACAGTTCTGCACTCTTACTCCAACAAAGGATACTTTTTACAGGGTAGGGGATGGTTTCATAATATTCGACTTATATGTAAATGCTAATTGATTGTCCACCAGGCGATGGCGAACTTCAACATGAACCGCTTTCTGGGCACCTGGTACGAAGCGGAGAGGTACTTCACGGTCACTGAGCTGGGCACCCGCTGCGTCACCACCCACTACACCGCCACTCCTGAGGGCAGGATCCTCGTCACCAACGAAATTACTAACTCTTTGTAAGTGGTATAGACGATGAATTATTTCAAAAGCTTTAGGAATGCATTTTGCACGCGTCCAACCATCAAAGGCAAAAAAATATACACGAGTAGAATAAAAAATCAGTCATCACAAGGTCCTGGGGTAGTTAGTAGTCACATACTCGCGGTTGCCATATATTCTTAGGTATATTCAATTTTCGTTTTGTCAAATATGTTATGTAAGTATATGAAGAGAATTCATTTGGTGGTCAGTCATTCTATCAGAATCATGAATGCATGGGAATGTGGGTGGAGAGCAATCGGGGCGTGCGAGCCCCTCCTTCGTATTAGGCGGCGCGTACGCAGTCATGTGTGACGACTTTGATCAGCCCATGAAAATAAGATATATATGTATATTTTTATAAATCCAAAATTTGTTTCTAAAATAAATGATTCCATTGTTTCCATTCTCCTAGGACCGGCTTCAAGCGGATCATGGAAGGACACCTGCAGAAGGTCGGCAGGGAGGGTGAGGGCCGCGTCATGGTGAAGTACTCCTCCGCCCCTCTGCCCTACGACTTCGAGTACAGCATCCTCGACACTGACTACGATACTTATGCTGTTATGTGGTCGTGCAGCGGCATTGGACCTGTGCACACACGTGAGTTGTCTTAATATCTTGGAAACTGCTAAAGGAACTGATTTTAGATAAAAGGCGGTAAATTATGGTTTAATCCATATCATTGTTGTAGTCAATTAGTACCAGTAGGTACTTATATTATAATCATCAATTATTGATTTGGTAAAATAATAATAAATCAATGTATTAAACAGTTATCGACTGTTTATAAGTTACTAACATAAATACTATTACTATCATAAATAAGGTCTAAATATAATTTTGTGTATAGATAAAAGAGCATCCCTTCAACGCCTATCTTCATCCACAGAGAACACCTGGCTCCTCTCCCGTGACAGGCTGCCTTCCCTATCGGTGATGCAGAACGCGTACGCCGTGCTGGACCGCTACAAGATCTCCAGGACCTTCTTCCTGAAGACCAACCAGGCTGACTGCACCGTGCTGCCCGAGCCAGCGGCGGCCAGCGAGCTTGGAGCTAAGAGCGCTGATGTGCCGGTCCCCGCTGAGGAGCCGACGAAGGAGGTTGAACAACCTGTTGAGGTAAATATTATTTTAAGTGCATATTTATTCAGACAAAGAATGTGATAAGAAACCAACTATAAGTAGCCTATAAAACATAAAAAATAAAATCAATTTTCTAAAACGACTCGCCTCAAGAAAAAAACAAATGATTTGTTCGCCCCCTTTACTCTAGCTTTTGATTCCTTTGCTTTTTACAAGAATAGTAACTTTCAAGTATTTTTTTAAGTTAGCTACTTATTCCTATCACAAACCTTTATATTTTTAGCTAAACAATACACATTAACTACTAAAAACTGTTTTTCATAAACAGAAGCGAGTGGACCCCGTAGTAAAGGCAAGCGAACCCGAAGTAAGGTCAGCGGTCCCGGACATGCCAGAGGAGCCCAGCAAACCCATGCAGGTCCCAGAACTGATCATGTCTGAGTCGGAGCAGAAAGACGAGAAAATTGAGGCAGTGGAGGAGCCGGCAGCAGCACCAGCGGAGATCAAAGAAATACCGACAGTACAGTAGAGGGAATTGGAAATAGACGACCAGGGCTGTACGATACTCTATAAGGGAATACATAAGCTAAGGCAACTTCTGTTCGCTGACTGCTTGCTTTGAATCATTCTAAATCTTAGAAACACAACTACTCAATTCGTTTAGTATTCATTGCGTTTCTAAGATCTATGACATCAGCTTTCAAGACTACATCTACTTTTCTGAAAATTCTAGGTTTATTTTCATCCCTTTACAGTCCTGGAGTTCGTAAAAAGTGTGATTGTTAGGAGCCTTTCGTGTCTCAAATAGGGCTACTTGACCAAATAAGTACTCACTCGAGACTGCATGCTTGCAAGCATCGCTTAGATTAAACTCGATAGTCATTGTAATAAGTGAAGACAGCTCTGAAATAAAAATTGTAAATGAATCTAGTGGTTTTTATTCGCCCCGTATTTATTGCACAGCTTTATAGAGCAAGGTTTTCTGTAATAGGATATGATATAAATAGGATTTACCTATGCAAACATTAAATAAACGACATATTATGTACATTTGTACAATCAACGCATCAGTTGTTAACACTGAAATTAATAGCAATAATTTCAAAGTTGTGTTGAGATTATTGCCATTCGTTGTTCCTACGGCCATTTGCAATCGCCATCGTATATGTATGTGATAAAATAACACTGCAACAAGAACAACCAAGCAAAGTCTGAAGGGAATAATTATTGCTTGCACTTCCCAAAACATTGGCAGGTGAAATAAATAAATAAATCAGGGCTTCTAACCCTTCTATAATTCCATTATTACTGACGGCTAGTTACGTTTTAAAAGGAGAACATAATATAACTTCACATAGTTAATCTAGTAATTTACAAGGATTTCAATTAATGATACCATAACATACCTCTATTCGAATTTCGGAATCAAAAGTTTATAAAATAACAAAGTACATGGTAAATAAAATGACTGAACGATTTGTATTTCAAACAAACAAATAATTTGACGTAGTTATGCAAAATGGATCCAACCCACAAAACCCGATTTTTTGAGTTTCTGTCGTAAATGTCATCTACACATCAACTTTAGCATATGCAAAAAATATCCAAGCCGCAAAGTGCCTCTTTTCTAGTGAAAAACACAGACATCAATGATACCAACATCATATTAAGCATTTTCGCAGAGTTAAAATAGAACCATGTGTCGTGGTAACCTATATATCTGGTTTTAAAAGATCCAAAATACTTTGGATCTGTATGTTAACTCGATTTATTATTATAAAACAGGAACCATGCCATTTGAATCTATTTTGCAAATTAGTATAATGGTAAAATTTAAAAATGCAAAAAAGAACCACGTAATTTTTATGAGTTTCCGATATTTCGGCCAGTGGTGTAACTATACTATCTGGGGCCCCGTGGCATTTTTTTTTGATGGGGCCCTATTAGTAATTTTTCTACGATGTACTTACTTAGTTAAATTTTAATAAACTACAATTTTTCTAACGCCGAAAACAATTTTATTTTCAAGAGCGTGGGTTTGTCCCTATATTAGTATATTACAGTTATTTTTTTTAATTATACCAGATCATATTTTTGGTCTAAAACATAGGAAGTACAGGTAAAGTGAAAAAAACTAATAGTAATAGAGAAAAATGTTTGGACTATATCGAGGAAATGGTAAAACAGTCACAAATACCACTTCTTTGTCCTCATCTTTATTTTGTACTATCCCAGGAATGAGTCAAGCAAGTCGACTCTACCCATATGCTGATCGTAGTTGTGTATAATTTAAGGAAAATATATTTCTTATGTTTTTTTACAAAACCTCCTTACGTTTTGAAGCTTTCTCTTTCGTTTCCCGCTCCCACTTAAACAATTTTCTGGAACTAGATTATTAGAACATTTTAATATCTAATTTTCACAATCAACTTAACTTTCAAAGTGCCTACTTAATTTATTTAAATCAAATACGAAAAAAAAAACAATTTTGAAATTGTATCATGGTCTTAGTTGACTCACTTTAACTGATTTTAAGCAGCACGTTTTCATTGAAAATAAAATCAAGGGCGTAGCTAGAGTATGTGCAGAAAGAGAACCGTCATAGGATTGAGGGCGCTGCTGTGTTTAATTCCGTATTTATTAAATTATAGACACTGTTGCGATGATTGTGAGGCTGTAAAATCTGGATATTTATAAAAATATGTTTGATCGTAATACATTCATGATTCATTTACGGAATAATTTCATCATACATCAAATCATAATGTTAGTTCCGTTTTACGCCAGACGGTTCTCTTTCCGCACAGACTCTACCGCCGTATCTGCCGTAACAATTATACGGGGCGATGGGCCACGGGGGCCCCCGACGTGCGTAAACCAAATTTCATAAATGTAAATAAGAATAAAATAAAACTGATAAATATGTATTTATAATTTTTAACTTTAATGGGACATGAACGCCTGGCAGACCTGTGACTATTGTCCATAGAGGCAGAAGCTTTTGAAAAACTAAAGTCATCATCAGCTATAAATGATTCAATAAATAATATGTTTGCCGAAAAAAGGCAAGGATGTGTTACGTATTTAATTTCAATTGCTTGTAAAGAAAAAGTAGAAAATGATGATAAATTAGTTTTTCTTTTACTTTTATGCAATGTCTTCTTTCTCCTGTAAGAATTATTTACCCTTCATAAGGGCCCCTAAACAAATTTGAATGCGGCCCCACCAAGTCACGCTACGCCACTGAATAAAATACTCAGGTATTAACTTAAAAAAAAACTGCGCTCGCGGCCTCTTGGGAAGGGGCCCTCTTAGGTCGGGGGCCCGTGGCATTTAGCAGGCCTGCCACCCTGTAGTTACGCCACTGATAGCGGCACTGTTGCAAGCGACATGATCACGGCGCTGATCCGAGATCATTCGCCGTTATCATGGCGATCAGAGATTAATAAACATGGTAAATGTCCCGTTTCAAGTTCTAATGATATTGTTGGTGACCATTTCAAACTTTTTTTTATATTTCCTACCTTTAAACAAATACCATTAGTATTCTTAGAAGCGTTTCACTTACTGCCTCATATTAAAACAAAAAGATCCATCCCACATTTCTAATTTTGTAAATTAGATCCAGCGAGTTTTTATTTAAAAAAAAGTACTATTTTTACATGAAACTCATTGAAATAACATTATACAGGAAGTACATAAAGATACCCTATAATTACGATTAATTTCTAAACAAACTATGATCTTGTTATTTTATTATTTAAGTTTTACTAAAACCCTTATTTTCTCAAAAGTATTTTTATGTGGTTGGATCCATTTTGCATAACTACGTCCATTGTCGACGACATATCAACCAAATTGCAGTAAAAAATGGCAAAAGGAAAGGGTCTGATTTTATTGGTCAGGCTGATACTGAGCACCCACTCCCGGCCGCTATCCCACTACTGCCCGATACGGGGACTTTTGGCTGCTGGGTTTCCCCCCTGGCCCGGTTCGCCCCTCCTTAGTAGACCTGCATCCCCCGAACTCCTCCGGGGGATCCATATCAATACCAGGCTTAGTGTGGACGTCCAGTCAACATGGGCCACTCAGCACCAGGACCCCCGACCTCAAACCATCCTCCGTTCCCGACCTCCGAGAAGCCGGATTACAGGAGACGCCACGCTCCCAGTCGAATGTTAGGCCGAAATACTCGAGCACTTGATGTTAAAACACGTAGTTCGAATCAAGTAATAAACTCATATTTTAATTACAAAGAAAAATCCATTTTATAATTTTATGGATATATTTTACGTAAATTGCAGCTATTTTTGCTTTCAGAATCTTTTATTTTTAACATTTTCTTAAAAAAGTAAAGTTTTTGGAGCGCCCCCTGTACATAATATACTGAACTATCAACGCACGTACCTAAAGTAGGTAATCGCAAGCATACCTACTTAATACTTCGATCAAATTCGAACAGAGGGCGCTAGTGCGCAAACAAGTTTTAAGTCACCGGCTCATTAGATAGCTGATAATGACCTTCGCAATATAATATCCCACAATGTTTCAAGTAACATAGTTTAAAATGAGTTTAAGATAGATACAAATTGAAAAAATTGTGGATCCCTTTTGCACCATTCCAGACACGATCCCCAGTCACCTAAATTTAAGTTGTCACTACCACTAAATATAAAATATATAAAGGTTCGGGATCCAAAGTAATAATTAACCTCACAAGACACAAATACGTCACCAAAGATAAGTATGTCATTTAACCGTTCATCGTAATCCGCATCATAACATTTTTTGTGCTCAAAGTCCAATATCATGTGAGAAAAAACAACTATCTACGTTTAGCATTAGATACAAACGAAATAAAAAGTGGAATCACTGTTAAAATGGAAAATAAATAAATTTGTGTCGCTCGGAAAAGGAAAACACTTTTTTAGAGACCATCTGTTTACCTCAGAGTTTAAGTCCAAATTTAGAAATCGGGAAGTCAATTTTTTTCCGTTTTCTAATCAGATGAATGAAGAAGAAAAGTAAATGTAGAGAAAATTAAGAAAGATATCTAGGCCCATAGAATTCGATGAGAATCCCATGGGGTAGGTACAGTTTAGGAAGAGAAGGAAATAAACGTTGGAAAAGAAAATCAAAAGAAAAAATTTGGGCGAAAACTACACACAATGCATCATTTTTCTATGTAGGATCAAAACCTTGTGTTAGGGTAAGTAATTTCTGTATTATTAATAATTCATTTATTGCAATTTATTGAGAGACTAGCTGTGCCTGCGACTTCGTTCGCGTGGATGACGAAACTTATCAATGAGTTTTTAACCGCAAAATTAAGATTGTTTTTTATTGTTTATACTTTTCCGGGATAAAAACTACTCAGTGTGGTGCCCAGGATAATAAAGAATAATTATACTAAGTTTCATCGTAATCGAACCGGTAGTTTTTGCGTGATACCTGAACAAACATACAGACAGACAGACAAAAAAAAATGATTTCACACTTTTGGTTTCGGTGTCGGTCTAGTATCACCCCCCGCCATTTATTTTTTTGATATTTTCAATGTACAGAATTTTCACTTCCACAGATTTATTATAAGTATAGATAATCGCTTGAAATTTAATAAGACATTGCAATCTGTTAATTCGAATTAGTAAAATAAAGCTCTTCAAAAAGGAATTCAGTTTTGAATGCGAAATACCCAGTAAAGGGAGCGTTTTCTTGCCCATATTTTTAGACCCAATTAGAAAATCTTAAATCAATCTTAAAATTCACATTGCTATGCACTTGCATGAGTTCAAGAATGCAATCTTTTATAAACGAATTCGGTCAGTAAACCATTGGGCACTGTCATAGCATTACTGTTATTGTGATAATTATATTACCAAATTTAAAACCTTTGAATTAAATGCAGATTTTTAGCCAAAATGTTTCGTTTCCTATTTAAATCAGAAAAAACGTTAAAAACCGACATCAATGAATTATCAAGTCAAGTGGATTAGCTTGATTAATGGGTCCTAACCGCATCAGGTGGTAAAACTGCGCGTGCGCATCGTAAACAGTTAAGTCTCTCATATGGCATGCTACGGTCAGTGTGAGCGGTTGTGTTGTGTTGTGATAAGACTATTTGTTGTGGTACATAAAAAAATCAAGGTAAGGTTCTGGTTCTGTTTACATATTACGATTGTCAAGGTTTTTTTGTTAATTAATAATACCCTTACGTCAAATAGTAGGATCTACTTATCTTAAATAAATGCCCTCTAACTACTTATCACTCTCAACCTAATCCAAATTTAGTTTTTTTTTTTAATACTTAATGTAGACTAAAACAATCTAGACCTAAGTTACTAAGCACGTTTGAAAGCCCTTGAATTTCATTTAAGTTGTCAACTGTTTCCAGTATCACTGATAGTGGCTAGTCATTTGATACCCAAGGTTTTTCATACGATGATCTGGTACAATGGTATATGGTATGGTATCTATTTATCTATAGATCTGAATTATACAATTAGTAACGGTCTGACTACGTTAAAATTTGTTACGAATTTATTACAGGAAAAAATGTTACCGAACGATTGTAAATAGTAACGAACTGTTTTTAGATAAGACAAGGATATAATTAATTGCTATGCTTTTGTGGCATCTCAATAAACAGTTTATGGTAATATAAGTACTTGTTAATGAAACCTGAGGAAACTTAGATAGTGCGTTAAACGAAAAACTTACTGAATGGATAATACCTAATTTATAAGCTATCGTAGTTTCAGCGGTAGTCAATAAAGACTCCGGCTTACTCTCTTCTTTCATTCATTAAATGTGAAGTGAAAAATCTAGGATATAGAATTTTTGATAATCTAAGATGTAGAACACCTAGACAAGAACTGATATATAGTCTCAATGATTAAGATAAAGCGAGATATTTATTTCTTCATATTGTTATGGTTACCTCTTTAAAGAAATAACTTAAGCGTGAACCAAAACATCGATAAGTTATATTTTCGGTATTCCTCGTATTTAGGACTAATTAAGGTAACTGAAGGCCACATAATTATGTCAAATAAAATACGAACTACATTCTAATCTACTTGAACATAGAAGAACTCATTTATTACCCCTTAAATGTTATACAAGTAGCTACTT
Organism: Autographa pulchrina; assembly: GCA_905475315.1. Classification (NCBI taxonomy): domain Eukaryota; kingdom Metazoa; phylum Arthropoda; class Insecta; order Lepidoptera; family Noctuidae; genus Autographa; species Autographa pulchrina. The sequence continues at coordinate 3,139,033 of FR997763.1, read as the reverse complement.
TGTCCTTTCTTGGGTAATTTTTAAGCAAAAGATTGAGAATAATAATTGTAGTGTCAAGTGTTCTAAAAGAAAATAAAAACAAAAATATATACCTTTCGAACCCAGAGAAATTAAATACAAAGAAATCTGATTTGATATTAGTTATTTAACCATTTATGTTTATCTTAATTAGAATATTTAATAACGAAACCAAAATGAAAAAATAATAAAGACAAATTCGAAAGAAGCGAAAGTTACCCAAATAATTATAATCAGACATCTTATAGAAATTTAAGAATAACTTAAAAATGTATTAAGTAGTAAATAAAACATGTATGAATAAATAAATAAATCAGACAATGATGTAACTGTTAACATCAAGTTATCAAATAATGAAAGAACGGGTTTTAAATATTCTGTTCTGTCTAGACTTCCGCGATTCCTTGTAGTTAAAACAAACAAAAGCATGACGAGAGGTAACGATGGCTAAAACCTTGACTTCTGTTTACACCATTCATAATATTGTCGGAAATAAGAACAAAATTGATGGCACTGCAATAACGTTTTGGATAATTAACAGAACAATAGAGAAATAGTTTAAACCATTAGTGTAACTAACCATTGTATATTTTTTTTATCACTTTTGTTACATTTTGTAAACCGAATTTACCAACTGTTTTAAAGTAAACAGGATGTCACAAAATGCAGTATTTAAAAAGGTTGTTAAGAGTTTAAATCTTATATATAAAATTCTCGTGTCACAATGTTAGTTACCATACTCCTTCGAAACGGCTTGACCGATTTTTATGAAATTTTATATGCATATTAAGTAGGTCTGAGAATCGACTACTATCTATTTTTCATCCCCCTAAGTGGTAGTAGGTAGGTAGTAGGCAGGTGCTAGGTAGAAAAAATTGCATTGCAACGCATTAGTATAAATATAAATTCGTGATCTGCACATAATGCATATTTGCCAATATATCAGAAATCAGAAAATTTTTATTTGTATAGAATGTAGGTATTACAATTAGATGTTACAAAAGTTTAAGAGTCCTTGTACATTCTACCTTTCGGCATACAAACAACATAACGTAATACATTTTTACAACTTAAAAACATATATGTAGCAATTAATCAGATCTTAGAGATTATCTACAATAATAAAATAGTTTCATACCTTTAAACTCATTCATCTACTCATGTGCTCATTCACAAGACAGTTTCAAATAATATTAAGGCGACCGTTTTAACCGCAAGAAAAATTGTACTCATTCTTGTGGTTTTAACTAAGTTTTTTCCGTATGACTGGTTAGTATTTTCGCATGGATTAAAGTACAAAACTTTTAATGCCATAAACCAGTCGCACGCTTGTAAACGTAATAATCTACTTCTGACTTCCTGTTGTTATAATAATATACTAAATTACGATCGCAAAAAATCCATATTATCTTATAATATTAATCAAAGTTTATAGTTTTTCAACGCTTTTTTTTTCTTTTTAAATGCAGAGTTATCTATGTTAGGAATCTCATTTTCTCCGACATTGCTCAAAATAAAAAAAAAGAAACGATACTAAATATACGTACTTGGTATGGTAATATAAATATTTAATAACATCCATGTCTTTGCATTTAATTCTATTTTAAACTTGAATAATAATTGAGCCTAAACTGCCCCACTGTAGGACAAAGGCCTTCCTTTCCCCTTTCCACATATTTGGGTTGACGGGTATTTGCTATCTATCGTTTTTGAACGCGTCCAGTTCATCCCTGCATTTCCACCTTGTTTTTCCATTCTCCACACGGCCTTTGTCTATTGGATATAATCAACGTCCAAGAAGTAATATCTTTTAAAGTAGTTACCATTTTCATTTACAAGGAGGGGCTCGTGGCTAAGTGTAAGCCGTACGGTTTGACCGATAATACAGGTTAAGGCGCGCTCGCTGCGGTTGATCAGTGGATGGGTGACAATTTATAACATACCGAGTCCCCTCCGTGTTTCGGAAAGCACGTTAAACAGTAGGTCCCGGCTGTCATACTATGATCTTTGGCAGTCGTTAAGCCAATTCTGACAACCAGTCTTACTATGGGATACTGTGTTTCCCAGTAAAATGGGTTGTGGAGGTCAGACAGGCAGTCGCTCCATATAAAATACGGTATTCAGCTGAATCCGGTAAGACTGGTAGCCGACCCCAACATAGTTGGGAAAAGGCTCGGGAGATGACCATTTTCATTTACAACAGAACGACGAAAAGTGTCTTTTAAAATTTTATGAATATTCATTAACTTTACCCGGTTATTGAATTGTGAATCTTTGTGTTAACTACCTATTCTTTAGTAGTACGATTATGCTAATTCATTGTTAATTAAAAAGTAAGTAGATTAAACTAAAACGAACAAACTTGAATTGGAACAGGTTAAAAGTTACTAAAACACTGTTGTAATAAGTGGGTACGTAGATATGTACAGTTTTTGCTCCAGATTAGAAAAAAAAACAATCACACAAAAAAGCTTTTAAAATAATTATTTATTTTAAGCTTTAGAACTAGTTTAACGAATACTATGTATACATTTATTAGACTTGCCCTTGACATTTATGTAATTGCGAAAGATTATTGACTGATTTAATTTTCGCCTAGATACATTTTAATGTTTTATCGCTCGAAGAACCGATAATCGCTGGGAAAGAAAGGTTCTCGAGTGGCGACCACGAACCGGAAGACGCAGCGTTGGCAGGCCTCTCACCAGGTAGACCGACGATATCGTCAAAGTTGCGGGCACCCGGTGGATGCAATTGGCGAGTTGTCGTTCATTGTGGCGTTCTAGAGGGGAGGCCTTGTTCAGCAGTGGACGTCTTCCGGCTGATGATGATGATGATGACATTTTAATGCAAAGTTTGCAAGTACATAATTATCTTATAAAACATTAGCAACACTTAATTTTGACAGTCAATGCTTACTTGATTTTGACGATAAATAAATAAATAAATGCGGACAACATCACATACATTGCTCTGAACCCAAAGTAAGTAGCTAAAGCACTTGTGGTATGGAGTTCAGAAACAACGAAGGTACCACATACACCCAGACCCGAGCCAATGTAGAAAAGTTGGTTTCTTCATTGACCCGTCCGGTGATCGAACCCGGGACCTCTGAGCTAGAGACACCTTGAAAACCGGTGCGTACGCCACTCGACCACGGAGGTCGTCAGATATGTATACTCAGACAAACAAAACAAATTACTTTCACTTAAATTAGGTAGGTATTTGACTTGCCGATACCTATCAATGCAAATAATACTTATTTGTAAACAATGAATCAATTCAAGCAGTCGAATTAAAAGAATAATTAAATAGTAAGTTACATGTTATTAAAATAAATTACAGATTGGGGACTACCTTCTATTCTACCATTGTTTTCGAATAAGGAGTACATTCTTTTGTTTTTAAGGAATTTGAATGCGAACATTCCGTGTCAAAGACCCGGAAATATATATTTTTTTCTTTATTTACGACCTCCGTGGTCGAGTGGCGTACGCACCGGTTTCAAGGTGTCGCTAGCTCTGACGTCCCGGGTTCGATCCCCGGACGGGTCAATGTAGAAACAAACTTTTCTACATTGTCTCGGGTCTGGGTGTTTGTGGTACCTTCGTTGATTCTGAATTCCATAACACAAGTGCTTTAGCTACTTACTTTGGGTTCAGAGCAATGTATGTGATGTTGTCCGCATTTATTATTTATTATTTATTTATTTTCTAAAGTCAAGGCTAATATCATAGACTGCATAAACAGCAAATCTACAGATTGGACAAAATACCTAGTTTTTTTTAAACCTCCTGGACATTTTATGTAGGTATAGTGTCATGTTTATACGTGCTAAAAACCTAGAATTAAAATCTAAGCTTTCAAATCTTTAACTTACGAGTGCAGTAAACTTGTACGGCTATGTCCCCAATCTACTCTCAACGTCAACATCTCTCAAATTGAGTGCATCTGTGCATCTCGTCGCGTTGCTCTCGATGCAAGAACATTCAACTGTGGTTGAATTTTCAGGATGCAGCGTGCTATTATAATATGTCTATTTCCAACAATTCTAATTTATTAATAAAATCAATGAACCATACAAATAAATTAAAGCACTAATTATTTAAATTCGGTAAATGCACGAACATTTTTACTGTTGTTATTCGTTCTTCTAACCTTACAAATAATTATAATACAAAAATGTATTGATATCAACAAGCATAATTTTCTGAATCACATTTTTCTCATTGCTCAGTAGCAAATAATTTTAAAAGCCCATTTTACAAGTTTCTTATGCATCGTATAAACGGGATATGTTAAAGATATAAAGAAGATGGCAATGTCAATTCACAGTATTAAATTTAATACGGTACTCAGTCCATTCTCTGACCTCCACATTAGGCCAATTAGGATCTCTCAGTGAACTGGTCATGTTGATAACATCGTAATATTGGCGATGTCCTGTAAAGGTTAAATTATAAAGAGTTTCTATCTCAACACGATCTATAACTATTTCTACAAAATCCTATAACTCGCTCTAGCCATCCATGTCAAATATACACTCATGAATAGCATTGTAAATCTCTAAGTCATCTAATCAGATTAAAATATAATGGCAACTAGCTGTAACGATTAGCAATATTAAGTATACTATCAATAATAGCTGTAATAACATTAACAAACCAAGCGAGAAGATTATCTTACCAAAAAAATAATCTAACATTGCAATAAAATATAGTGTAGTAAATCATAAAAGCATCAATCACTGTAACTTATCACTGTCAGAATAGACTCGACCTTTGACTACTTTATAGCTAGTGCAGGACGACGACCGTGAGGTCTGTTACCGTGGTGTAAGCGAGAGGCAGCTGCATGCAATGTATAGCGCTGTCTCGCTTCCACCATAGCAACAGTCCTGCTTTAAGAGCACATGGTACAGGTACAGGTTGTTCATCTCTGACATTAAAACCTCAAAAGGGTTGCTTCAACTGTGTTAGTTTCATGCTGATAGAAGAATAACATGCCTTTTTCATTTTGTTCTTTGTTAAAGAAAGTTGTTTATTTATGACTGGTTTACTAAGGTCTTGTATTGAACACATTTAATACAAACAGCTTACTAGCCCATGTGGTATCTCTTTCTTTGGGGTTCGACCTTTCTTCATACCAGTTTTCAAATTTCAATCAAAAATTCAAATCTTTATAAACAAGCTAAGATACTCACTTTCGCATTTATTTTAAATAGTGCAACAGAAAAGTACAAGTTAGTAGAATCCCCATTAGAAATCGCAATACTATGTGAGCTGCACACAAATTTTCCAACTTCACGATCAAGTATTTTCCAAATCGCTTTCGCCCATTATCTGTCCACGCTGCCGCGCTGGCACATGCGCGGGCGCCGGCACCGTTACTTGGTACGGTAAACTTGAAGTCAGCATTCTTGCTAAGGACATTATTGACCCACTGCAGGCCATAGAAAACTTTGAATAGACTTGTCTTTGTTGTTTATGTGCAAGCAATGTAGATATATGTGATATCACACCTTTCTTTTTATGGAAATGGCGTAGTCACCAGATAGATTTCACTGCATTTACTTAAATAAGGAGTGCCTCTAGCTTTTTGGCGTAGACTTTTTGGAAGACCAAAAAGCAAATATAAAATCTAAATCACAATTTATAATTAAGATTAGCTGTACCCCGCTGTTACATGAACGTTGCTTTTGCCCCAAGGCAAGTATCGTAAAATTTTACCTTTCTTGAGAATTGAGGTACCAAATAGCAAGAAAAAAACAGTTTCAAGGTATAGTGCATTTAAACAAAAATCTTTTTACAGATAGTTAATGCGTATAAGAAGAAAGAATAAACATCTGTCAAGAACTTAACATACAATTGATTTGGTTTGCTTCACTGTAGAGCTACTGACTTACTGACCTGGCATATTTACTAACTTTTATTCACACTGACACATTTATTCAAGAGGTCCGTTTGATTAAAATGTTAATACTTAAATCAGATACAATAAACATGCTAGAACTGAAATCATTTTGATCACCAAGTCTTACTTAAAATACTCTATCTTTTGAACATAATCATAAGTTCCTATGTTCCATTGGATGATACATTTGTCGCGTTTCCCTTGTAAACACAATTAAGGTATATCTTATAAATAAGGTATATTGCTGCTTTTCAAAAACGAAATATTCCTATTTAAGAAGCCAATTTCAGATCGGCGTTCAAATAAACATAATCTAATCTAGTGATTACGGAGAACGAGCTAAATTTTCGAGCAAGGAAGGAGGAAGGCAAATTACCCACTTTGTGCCACTAAGCAATGACCCTTGACCTTAAAACTTTTAACGCATTTAGGAGAACACGCATCGCTTCATAAAAGCATTTACTGTCGCTTTTCTTTACCAAACAATAAACTGTATTTCCACGCATGAATACTCCACACTTGACCGGTATTTTTCTTTCGGAAAACAATAGACAGTGTACGAAGTTTTCTGGTCACGCAGACCATTAACATTTCTATTCGTCTTTAATTGTTGTGAAATTTGTTTGGAGGGTTGATGACCCTAACACATACATGTGAATGGTTTGCAGTTGACATATATGTGTGTGCTATTGTGAGATTGAAGATTTTCATTACGGATTATGTCGTTTCTTTGTTGATTTTTACCGTTGCACTGTTAAAGTTTTAATATTGTATCTTGTCTGTAGCTTTTCTAGTATTGCTTTCCTTTCTTAGTTTGTAGGTTTATTTATGAGTACTTTATTTGACACATACTGTAGGATTAAAATTAGTAGTAAGTTCGTTTATAATTATTGTATGTTTTGCTTGACCGTGTGTTATTTATATGTAAATAATAATATTCTCGGACAATATCCTGGGAGAACTCCCACACGGTCGTCTGATTCCAAACTAAGCAGAGCTTGTACTATGGTACTTGTACTGATAAACATACTTATATATTTCTAAATACATGTAATTTATCTATAATATGTACATATTTCTAAATATGTACATATTATAGATAAATTACACCCAGATACAGAACAAATGATCGTGCTCATCACACAAAGATTTGTCCTAGGTGGGAATCGAACCCACGACCTCCGGTATAGCAGTCAGGTCACTAACCACTAGACCAACAGGCCAGTTAAAATAAGAACACATAGGTACAAGACAAGAGAGTTTTTTGTAATGAATATCACGATAGCCTTAAAAATATTCAAAATATCGAGCCCAAGATTATACATAGGATTATGTTTGCATTGAAATTGTGACGTGCGCTATATTTAGTGAATTGAAATGAAGGTCGACTTAAATTAGAAGTGCATATAAAAAACTAAGTTAAATATTGCGCAAATTTAATATCACGATTGTAATTAAACCATCACAAATTTAGATTAAAATGGAAAAACACTTTGAGGTCACGTTGCAAATGGATATGTACTTCTGATTTAGGTACCTACTGTTTAACTTAGTATTTAATTAAAGCTTATTCATGAGTTATGTAGATGTGACGTTTTGCGAAGTAAAGAAACTCAAAAGGTATATCAAATAATTCAATCAACTTATTCAGATTAAAACTAAAAAAAAAGGAGGTAATAACTCAAATTTAACGTTATATGTAAGTAGTTATATCAGTTGTTTTACTTGAAGCATTTCACACGCAGTATACAACACGTTTGCACACAGGATCCTCCCCTATTTACCCTTGGTTAAAAATTTGGATAGTTATGTGTATCCAGTTATAACCGGTTATTACCTATGATTTCCAGATGTCGGTGTTGCGGGCTATAGCAGTGTTCCTGTGTGGTTTCCTGTCTTTGAGGACCTGCAGAGCGCAGATCATTATGCCGGGAAACTGTCCTGATATGAAAGCTATGGAAAACTTTGATGTTGGTCGAGTGAGTATAACAAAAAGTTTAACATATTTATCTTCAGCCGTGTGTTTCATCCCAGCCATTGCGAATTATTTTCGTTCTTTGCTGTATTTTTTAAAAAAGTTTCTTTAAACAAATTTTAAGAATGCTGTATCATATTTTCTGGGTTTAGCTGCATCCGATACTGCCATGGTGCCATCAAGCCAAAAAAATAGTTTTTATTTCATTTAAATAAGTTTGAAGTTATCTCACTCAGATAACTATCCTACAAATCCCTCATCACTAACTTTGGCTACTGTATTGCTCTCATTGTAAGACTGATCACAATGGTCATTAATAAATATGTACCGTGTTTTTTAGTAACAATCCTTTTTGTATAACGCCAGTACTCAGGCAAATGGTACGAGGCTGAGAAGTATTTCTTCGTGTTCGAGTTTGGCGGCAAGTGCATCACCGCCGACTACACGCTGAGGGAAAATGGAGTCGTAGGAGTTGTTAATAAACAGATTAGTATACTGTAAGTTATTTTGAACATAATTAATTACGTATACATGTAAAAATCAAATTGAAGTGAAAACTTGAAACATGTAAACGGGTTCACAATATTCAGGATTGCCTTAAATATCCCTTAGATCCCATCATAATATATGACCATTGGACCACCAAGTATCACTTTCAAACAAAAAAAAAGTTAATTTCGAGAAAAAGGTATTCGAGTAATCAGCAGGAGTATAAAAAAATGTTACACTATTCTAATCATACGATATGATAATATGAGACGATAAGTCATAAGATAGGATTGTATATATTCTTTTTATTTATTTATTTATTGCTACTGTGAGATGTATTAGAAAGATTTAATAAATAATATAGATCTACATCAGTTTGATAAAAAGCTAAAGAGGATGATTACATTATTTTTAATACTATTGTATGAGTAATGTGTTACTACTGTGACCTATATAAAGAGTAATCAACTTAAATATTGTAATTAGATCCAAAACTAACGGATAACTGTTTACTGTTAGTGAACTAGACAGTGTTCAAAATTTCCTGTTTAACCCTAGTTTTAAGTCATTGTCTCACTGCCTTCTGACTCCTCCTCGGCCTTAATTGTTAAATTTAATTTTGATTTAAATAAACAAATTTTATTTAATTTATGCGTGGAGAAGAGACATGGCTATGTTTTGCATGTGACAAAACAATATTCAATCAATCATTTCTCACCACAATAAACATAAATTTTACATGACAATGGTACACAATTCAGGTAAATATATACTGTGGAAGACTGGTGCCTAAGCTAGGCTCGTGGTCTGTGTTTCAGGACACCAGGATCCCACCCCTTTACATTTTCATTTAATAAATTAGGTACTAGGCGCGCTGACAGAATGTAAGAAATCATACGACATTTTATAGTTTTTATTATGTTTAGAAATATAAGAATATGATTAATCTTCATTCGATAATATCTCAAAAATTCAGTTACAATAATACAATTATACACTAAATTTCATATATATGGAGAGAAAACATAAGAAACTACTTACTAAATAAAACCCAAAACCAGATTATTAAATATTATTTAGATATTGGGGATAAATAATAATCAGCAAATTCTCCTACAGTAACCTAACCTAGCTTAAAAATATTAACTTACATTCTACCAAATCGCCGACCTTAGCCCCCGGCCTTGTAACCAAGTATAATTTAACTTGACTACCAATTACGTTGCGTGATTAAACTGATACTAATCTTAGAAGCTAAAAAATATAATTAGGTTTTATTATATCATTGATAGATGGACAAGTTAAGTATCCGTCATAATAATGTTATTATTTTTATAATGAGTTTGGATCATTGTGGTGAAGAGATAGTCAGTCTAGATTCTGCGTTACCGGATCTAGCTGCTACCAGACGCGCCGCGGGGAGGCTCTCTTCATGCGCCCATTTTTATAATGTAATATGGACTTAACTATAATGTAGCAGTACATTGCATTCCCATGCAATGCAAGCCATTTTACCCACTTCGTATGAAACTTTGCTTATAAACAGAAACCAGAATTTTAAGCAAAACTTTCTAAGTATTTTAGTTCCTAATTTTACATGTTTTAATCATTGTTTATTGTTGAAAAAAAGGTTATCATACCGACTTGTTTAAACTAAGTAGAAACTGTTACATTCAGCTTAAGTTACCGATAAAGATATTTACTTCTGCTCTACCCATGCCAACTATTACAATAATTATCACTAAAATATTCGAAATTCAGTTAGTACGTATTCGAGGAACTATAATATACTTGAGTGTGTTTGTGCAAGTAAAGTTTACAATGTGTGCTCACGTGCGCAGTGTTTAAAAATAAACGGGTTCTAATCCAGAGATTGCAGTATTTCAATGTCAGCTATCGTAAGTTCATTCACCTGTCAAGTACTCTGCAAAGTAATTATAGATTATATTTAACGCCATAAATTTGTCAGATATTATTAGACTCCTTTTGATGTTATTAAGGTAGATTTTAGTTTTCCATGAAATGATATTATGTTTAATTGTTTATCGTAACTATTTAATCAGTTTATTTAAATTCTTAAGCGTTCTTAAAATATTTACAATTATATAAAAACTGAGCCTACACAAGAAATAAGAAAAATTATAAACTAAATAAAACTAATAACTAAAATAAGGCATCAAAAAATTCATCCACATCGTTGTCGACTGGGAGTGTGCCCAAAAGGCTGGCAGCATTGTCGTAACTTGATATGAGAAATAAGTAATCCTTTTTGTGACCATTAGTTATTATGGCAAAAATAATGCAAGTAGGTTTCGTGGTAGTAAGTTTAATCGCCAGGATTCCAAATATTTCTTAAGCCAGAGATATAGGCTATGTACTAAACTATTATTTCGTGTAAAAGTGACGTGCTTCTCACAAATTTCAGCAATTAGACTATACTGAATATTACTCCTCAATAGCACATAATATACCTTAACTAATTTACTTCACAATATTTCCAGATCTGGAACTGCGTCGGAGATCCGAGGCTCTGCAACGCAGGTCAGCCGGTCGGATGAGGCGAAGCTCTCCGTGTCTTTTCCCTCACTCCCCATTAATATAGAGGCGCCTTACTGGGTCCTGGACACGGACTACGAAACCTACTCCGTCGTCTGGAGCTGTTATGAGTTTGGACTGTTCCATACAGGTATGATTAAGAGTATAAGATCTATTTTTACACGACTGCCCAAAAAGGAGTGTTATGTTTTCAGGGTTCATGTATGTATGTATGTATGTATGTATGTATGTATGTATGTATGTTTGTGAGTTTCTTTATTCCACCATAACTTCTAAAAGGCTTGACCGATTTCAATGTTTGTGGTATCGTTAGAAGCTTTGAGTTATCCCGAGTGACATAGACTATGTGGACATTAAAAAATGGTCAAGCGTGAGTCGAAATCGCCTGCAAAGGGTTCCGAACGATATTTTTTTTTGTGTTGCGTCATGTTTTTTTGTTGTTCACTAAAAGGTATTAAATAAAAAATTAATAATTAAAAAAATTAAAAAACACGCCTGCCATGTCAAAAAAAAATTAAAAACAAGTCAAATATTTGCAGTCGGGGTCGGTTACTTGGAACAATTCATTACAGGAACCCCGACTGCAAATATTTGACTTGTTTTTAATTTTTTTTTGACATGGCAGGCGTGTTTTTTAATTTTTTTAATTATTAATTTTTTTCCTTCTAAATGGTTTAATAATACCGGTCATAATTGTTGCCGTGCTGGGCACAACCCTCTTCTCATGAAGAGAAGGAACGCCGAACGTACTATATTGTATACCACGCTTGCCCACTTGCGGGTTAGCGATTTAAGATTCCACTTTCGGAATCCGGTTTCCTAACGATGTTTGCCTTCTTCGTCAGTTTAGCATCTTAGAATATTAAGTGTCTTATATATAGGTATATAAATAACTATATGTAGAATAAGCTTAATGTCTGTCTGCTAATTTTCGCAGATCGTGTTAGAACTTTTTATTTGTCTTATCCCCGAATGATGTTCCAGTCCATTCCTTCAGCCATATGAACGTAATTTCTATAAATATTTCGCATTTCTATTCCAGTTAACACATGGATTCTTACAAGAGAAAGGAACCCACCCGTTGCCGTGTTAGAGAAGGCTTACTCCATACTGGACAAGAATCACATCAGCAGAGCATTCCTCATCAGAACAAACCAAAAGGACTGTCAGGAATCTATCAAATAAAATAGAAATAGAACAGATAAATCTTGCATAAGGTATAGACGGAAGGCCTTCAGATGTTAGGCACCTTACAAAAGATAATATTAATTCTTTAGTTAGGAAGTAGGAAGTATCTTGTTCTTATAGCAAAAAAATATGGGATTCTCTATAATGTTTATGTTAAACCACATCTGAATGTTTTTTTTGGCAAAAGTGCAAACTGACAGACATTAACTAAAATGTAACTGGATTTGTGTGATGATCTGTAATTATGGTTACAACTAGGTAATTAAATACTATTTTATAATGTACGGCAACGTACGTCTAATTGTATTATGTGTTGCTGTTGTCTTTTTATCTAGTCTAAGATCCCGTTAAGACCGACCTTCACCGAGATGCTTATTTAATGAAACGTATTTTATATTTAATTTAATATGTCAATAAATATAATGCATATGGGTTGCCTAGCAAATTTCAGTCCAGAGTATATTTAATTAAAAATTTTTAAAAAAAAAAAATTTAACATTTCACCGGTATGATTATTAGATAAATTCTATACCAATCGAAAGTATGAAGCCCATAGAATAAGCAAACGTTAGGTTGCCTATTCTTTTCCGGTCACAACTATAGGGTTGCCATAGTATCTACGAGTCTATAGTTGTGACCGGAAAAGAATAGGCAACCTAACGTTTGCTTATTCTATGGGCTTCATACTTTCGATTGGTATAGAATTTATCTAATAATCACACCGGTGAAATGTTTAAAAAAATATTTTATTTTTTAATTATTAATTAAATATACTCTGGACTGAAATTTGCTAGGCAACCCATATGCATTATATTTATTGACATATTAAATTAAATATAAAATACGTTTCATTAAATAAGCATCTCGGTGAAGGTCGTTCTTAACGGGATCTTATACTAATCGTATTGCTTGACTTCTTCTTTGAAATAGTTATTACTCAAACATGCGTTTTAAAGTAAACTAAACTTTCTTGCGTTCGGTTACCTAAAGGTAATTTTTCGCAAAAGAGCTTTGATTAATAAATATTCAAAACTGATTTATGAAATACTATATTGTATGTCTCACAAAAACATGCTATATGCGTATCTGAAAACGTCATCCAATTTAATATTATTTAAGGAACTAGATTTAAGTAATAATACTTACTATGTCATAGCTAGGCATTTATTACTTTAAAAGTGTTTTTCAGTGTCCATTATCATGACCATCTACTTTAAATTATTTTTTATTATCTGCTTATGAGAATGGACACACGCTTGAGTACAGAGTACTTTTTAAATACCTTATACTTCATAGCTTAGGATAAAGCACCTTAAAAGTACATACAACGTAATAATACCAACAATTTTCATTGAAGCAAAGAAAACAAAGTTATAATCACATGTATATAATCATGATATATCATCTTAATATTAGGATAAGTATATAAAGTAAATAAAACGATATATATTTCACAACAGAAATGTATATTGTCCAGTATCTACAACTTAAATAAATTAAAGCCTTTAAAAAAGTTGCTTAGTTTTATTTCTACTCAATGATAGCGCGATTAAAATTATGTGAATCAATAAAGACAATTTTTTATCTTACTCCCGATATCTTAATTTTAAAACTTTATACACAAAGACATATTATCTTTGGGCACGACCAAAGTCAGCCTAGGTGCACTAAATTTTAACTTTCTTGAGTGGTTATAAATTTCAACTCCACTATTATCAGAATTAGCCACCAGACGAACTAAGTTATTCTTCATGTCACTCATAAATATAGGCTTGTGGAGTTGGTCTCCAGAAAATTTCTTACGATATTGGCAATTGCTGTCAATATGGAGGTGGATCCTAAGTGGGGGTGCTATCATCCGAATGCCAACTTTTCCGGTGCTCGCTGGTAGCCTCATCATAGCTTGGTGGAGGCGGAAGGTTATCGCTCTTGGTCTTCGAAGGAGGTTTAGCCTGTACAGCCAGTTTATCTTCCTCTGCCTCCTCAGGAATGGAAGCCCGACGTCTTGGATCGAATTCGGAGAGAGCCGGTTGCGATATATTGTTCCGTTGACCAAGACCGACCAGAACTAGCTTTGGAGCGCTTTGTGCTTGCTGAAATTGTTGAGAATTTTTACTAAATACAGTAATTTTCTATAGTAATGTTATGTAACGAGAACTAGCGAGTACATGTTTAAATACATAATATTACTAAAAAACGAGCAGCGCGATAGTTTAAGAAAGGTTAGTGATTTTCATTTAAAGCTGTAAAACCTTTTTTTCTTTACAATCCCTAACTTTAACAAGCTTTTTTATCATTGAAGTACTAATGTTAGTAGAATCATTCAAAATCTTTTTAATTTCCACAATGTGAATAGTACTTATTTGTAAATGATACCCATATGTGCAGTACTTTTAAAACCTTAAGCCACAACATGTATATTAATCCCTGTTATAAATTTAAAACACTACGTCACAGTTGGAAGATAGAGTGAGCAAATAAAGGAATAACAAAGATCATAAGCAAGGTTTCGTGGTATTTGCCATTGTATCAGCTATGCCAATACATTTATAGCCTTCACAAATTACGTACAGAAAAACTGCTTGTACAATATTTGTCAATAACTTTAAAACGATATGTATATTTGTACTTTTTACTTCATTATCTATCAAGTCTAGGTAGGCAATATTTTATGATAGCAATGTTTTGAATTAGACTGTATCGTTATCAACATTACCTTTGAATACCTTGGAAGCGTTACCTTAGTATTTGTTGACGGTATGTATCATTGCAGATACTACACAGGTTGTATTTGGTATACAGTACAGGGTTTTTGTTTTATTGATATCTACCGCCAGATATACCACTTCTAATCTTATCCCACTTTTAAGTTTAGCATAGTTAACAAGAACTCTATCTTACCTTATAATGATTTGTATTTCTATAGCTGCATAGACCAGGATTTGATATATGGCCTCTGCCGTGGTGATTGCTGATCTCTATAGCGGAACGCAGCATGTCGACTTTGGAAGCAGAACCTTCGTAGTTGCTGCCTCGACGTTGGCTGTTGCTGCCACTGCGGCTGCGGCAGTGTTCATTGATGTCGCCCTGAGAGAACTGAAATAAAATATTTAAATAACTAAAATATACAACTCAACTTTCAAAATCTAAAGTCATTCACATCCTCATAAATCAATTTTGGATATTACCCTACTAAACTGTTTGATACAGATCGTAGAACCTAGATTTTTAAGTACTTGTTAAGTATGTTTATTAAGTTGTACCTCTTTTGCACTATGTATTGACATTGATATTCTTTTCTTTTATATATTCGTTTATATATTAGGTTAACTTACCCTAGACCTTGAGCCCCTTGGCAGTGAATGTAATGAGCCTAATGGATTGAACCGCGTGATCATGTGCAGTCTCTCCAGAGATATCATCGTCTCTGCATCTTTAGTTAACGGCTCTGCGTTCAGCTTGTCTCCTTCTCCACTCTCTGTTAAAACAATTGTTAATATTATTATGCTCATTTACTGTAATTTCCATCTTTACTACTATGTATTTATCCCTCTATTAAGCTTCTCTTGTTCCACCGCAGGGCAAAATAAAACTATATTTGAAACAAAACTTTTTCTACTTCCTCTCATGTCTTTAAAATGGCTTACCATTGTCTGGCTCACAAGCATTTTCCATTCCGGTCATGTTGATGTTTTTCAGCCAGAAATAGTGCAACAATCCGTATAGCACGCCTCCGAGGAAAGCAATTAGTCCCATGTAACGGAATGCCTCTCTAGTGCCGAGACTTGCAATGAGAAGACCGCCTCCAAAGCTTCCACTACCTCTTCCTGAAATAAAAAGTAGATAATAATCTGACTGCTATCATTTAGGAAATAAAAACAAGACAGTAAATAAAATTAACAAGACGGTAAAAAAAAATTCGCACTTTAAAAAAAATCCCCATTTAATATGGAACCCTAAATATATTTTGTATGGTAATTTCCAACATTTAGATTCAAATAAATATAAAAAAAACAGAAGCTATTACTTAAGTAAAGCTCAAACAATTATATTTGTATGACGTTATTGTTATCTGGAATTCGAATTGTAACGTAAATTGTAATTGTGTGGTTTAGATTTTTTTCGTATTTGTGTAAGGATGAGACACTGAATTTTATCTTAGCACCATTAGTATTGTGTTTTCGTGTTTATAATGAGCTTAATTTTAATATAGCCATGTATTGCTGATTTACTGTCTTAATTCTATTGAAAATAGTATAATCATCATCAAATGGGCTATCGTTTCCCAATGCATTATTCCCAATTCACGTTGCTCTTAAGTTAGTCTAAAATTACGAGGAACCTACCAAGACTGAAATGCGCCATTCCGAGTACTCCAATCAACGTCGCTAAAAGGCTCTTCGGGGCCAACATAGCGCAGTAAGTGGCCGCCGCCACCCACATCAAATGCACCGACAAAGATTCCAATGCTTCGAACGGGAAACACCACCAAGAATTCCTGTTGGAATGAGAAACGATAATAGGTATTATACAAAATTCAAAATTCTTTATTTGACTTAGGCTACAAAGTAGCGCTTATCAACGTCAACACAATATAAAAATAAAAACGACAGCACCCTAAGGATTCTTATTTAAACAAGTAAATGAAACCCGTGATAAAACCAATGTTTTTTTTATCAATGTTCCAAGATAAAATATGATATATTCATTGGAATCCAAACTGGAAGCCGACCCCAACATAGTTTGGGAAAAAGCTAGGCTAGATGATGATGACGTTGATGTTACAAGATTAAATCCACTTTCTTTTGTTCAAGAATTTTGAGTCACATATTATATCTCTCTATACTTTTCCACCATCTATTTGATTTATTTGATCCATTGTTCACAACGGAGTCACTACATTACTATATCAGGTAAGTGTTTGCATTAGAGTCCTCCCACGCAACATCATTGTGCTCATAAACTTGACAATGTGATGCCGTCATAAATACATTAATCTTGAAAATGGAGTTTTAATGCCTAAGGACACATCTGCGAGGTATACTGTTTGCGTAACGGGCTGATTTAGGTGTACTGCAAATATTTTCGGGCTTTGTTTTAATGAAAGTGGTTCTGGCTGATTAGTTGGAGCTACAAGGAAGTTTTTTTTTAATTGAAGGAAGCAGGTTGTCGCTGTATGAGTGTGGGATGGGATAAGAATCGGTTGTTACTAATGCGTTATTGTTATTATTACTTAGAATTGATATCGTAACCTTACGGCATTTCCGCGTTTATCATTTTATCTTGATTTCTCGACAACAGTATTCGGAACTTATCTCAGGACGAATTCATCAAGTAACTTGAAACATTATGTTGTAAAATTTGTATTGTTACTGTATGTATGTTATACTTTCTTACTTTACTTCTCTTGTGATGTATCTAAATGTGACTTTGCCAGGGTTGCACTTATCTGATGCACTATTTTAACATGCAAGGCAAAATATATTATGTAAACGTTATTTTACATTATTTTCTAGAGTGCATGAGTTATGTAACTAGAGGTCATCTAGTATTCACATTTCTAAAGTAACGGTTTAGTTGTTTTGACTGTATTTATCTTTCAAACATACATACCTAAAACAATACTTGATGCAATTTGATATTCATATACATAAAAGCATGGATTGTACGTGCCAAATGTGCAAGAACTACTAGTAAACTAAGTATATGATAGATACTCACTCGATAAACGAGTAGCCAACGAGTCTCGCGGCGTGGGAGAAGAAGGCGACGATGATGACATTCACGTGGCCGATGCGCGCCGTGATGGCGTCCGCGCCGTAGAGGAACGGGATACTACTCAGCGTGCCCACGGTCACGGTTATTCCTGGACATAACATCCACTCGATATACTCACCACTACTAAATCACATAATGACCCAATGCTAATAAAGTCTACGTCGAAGCGACATGACGATGACTGTCGAACTCACCTAATAGGAAGTTTGGTGCCCCTAATTCCTTCAAGTAAATAAACAAATACGACTCGATAAATCCCCAAAAGTTTCCTAAAGCAAACAGGAAAAATATGAAAATAATAATATGCGGCATTTTGATGATGTTCACTAAATCTCGCAACAAATTATCAGCTGGCAGTTTAGCTCCAAGCGGCATTACGGCCACAGTTACAGCCGATATCAGAAGCAGCACGTCGTAAGTGTAGAACGCTGCTGAATAGTCCGTGTAACCTGCAATCAACAAACCGATGTAAACATTAAGTAATGCGCTATTGACATTAATGATAACGATTACAAGATGCAACCATACGTACCAACTTGTTTACTCCTCATATCAATAAGCATGCCTGTTATAGGTGAAAATATGGCCATCCCAATACTAGAAAATAGACGCTCTCTACCAAAATCTCCGCCGTACTTTTGAATCATTGTCAAAGCTATAGGATCCATGATAGTGACGCCGGCTGACAACATGATAGTTCCCATAAATCTCATGAAAAAGTAAATATAGAATGTCTTATCGTCGCTTTCTTTATAATCCGGTGGGCACGTATCAGGGCCGCCTCTCCTGTAATATTCCAACGATAATTTACCTTTAGATAGCTAACGTTTGTGTAAACTTTAGATAAATAATAAGTAGTTGGTTTACAAATAGTATTATAATCAAATAGTGGTATTAGTAATTATGCCTGTTGGTATATTACCTGAAATCACATTTTTGTACCATGCAATCTGCAGATAAAATCTCGAGTCGTTGCTGGGAGAGTTTAGTCATGTTATGTAACATAACTAGGCCACCGCATCGTAGGTCATCCTTGTCGAGAGCTGTTATATTTACTCCTTGCGCTATAAGCAACTTTTCGCCAAATCTTGATCTGAAATCTGTTACTTGGTCGTCTTCGTCCTAAAACACAATTTAATAAAAGTGATTTTAAGGTCCATCCACTTAAGCACCTATGTATACTTTCGTTTATTTTACTTACCCTTTCCATTTCAATGCCAAGTTGCTCCTTTGGTTCTTCCAAATCGTCGTGAACCTCAATAAGAAAATATGCAGCATCGTTGTAATCTTCATCGTCAGTTATATTTAAGTAACTAAAAAAATATATGGAACCAATAAAATCAAGATTTGACAAACATTTCTTGTTTATAATATTTTAGCGTAACGAAAACGTATGATGTAAGCCATATTCAGTACTTCAACGCTTCACAAAGAAAACGCATTTGGATGCTAGACAACAAATTTCAAAATACACAGAGTTGAGAGTTACCAAGAAATTACGCTTTTGTTTGTCTGAAACTGTAGCACACTGTTATCACGGTTATTTAACATGAGTAATAACGTAGTTTAAATGATTACTGCGGCGCATTTAAAGTAATTAGGTTCAAAGTTACAAATAATATAAAACGTACCTAAATATACGTGAACTTACCTTGCATTAGACAAATTCGGCGGTTGAATTTTATGACTGATATGGAAATCTAAGTCGTCTTTATCGTCAGCGGGGTCCACGGCTGGGTTTTCTGTAGGTCTCGAAAGTTGGCAATGGTCTACGCAACGGTCTAGCACAAAGTCTACTGTTTCATCCTCACCAGGACACTCTCTGCTAGGACAAGGACTCCACCAAATCTAGAAAATACACAATCTCACAAAAACCGCGAAGCAGAGTAATTTTGGTTATTCTACTGACATTGGACGAAATTACCAATTTCCGCCAAACTTTAAGATGATAAAGCAAAATTATAGGTTCTGAACGGAAGGACCATTACCGCATTCAAGGGTAAAGTCCAACGTGCATAAATTTAGCTTAATTCCCTTAACTAATTCAAACATACAGGATCACAAGACACTACTAGTTAATTCGCCCTGGGGCCGGATGACAGCGATTTGCTCAAATTCTTAGTTGTATGCTGTGTAAGTACGTAACAAGGTCCAATGTCTTAAGGGGTCGATTTCAAAACAAATTTATGTACCTCGACGCTATTTGTGATTGGATGTCGCATGACGTATGCAGATGGCATCATCCCCGGAGTCTCTTGATGGGGAATCAGTAACAGCGAATGATGGAAGGCCGCATTGAGGATTAACGCAGTGATAACTACTGGCTTGTACTCTCCAAAACGGTCCACCAGGAACCCTAAAACCATCAAAATCTCCTACAGGTAATGATCATGAATTTAGATTTTTATAAAAGTTTTTTACTTACCAGTAATAGGTGGGCTCAAAAATGTGGTAAATGGCAACGCTAAATACACAAACGAAATTTCGGGCACAGTGAGTCCTATGCTCTGCATGTGTATCGTCAAATACGGCAAGAGAGATGCAGTGGCTCCGTACATTACAAAAAGAGTCACTTTTAACATAATTAAGTTCGGGTTGATCCGCATGGTGACCATCAGCCTCCCGACGCAGCCCAGCTCCTCCTCGCTGGCTTCCCCGTCCATAGTAGAATCGTCGTCACTAGTTTTCTTGTCTTCAACAGACTTCGCCATATTCGAATCACTCACATTCACATGTTCATAACGAAAGGATGTTTGTTCGTGGGCTATATCTTATCGACTGGCGCTCGATTCGGTAGCAAAGGCTGTCGGTGCTATGACGATTATTTACATAAGGGTTCTTTACCGAGTTTTAATTTAAGTTGTAGTATACATACATGCGTGTGCTCTGAGCCAACGGGAGAGCCAGGGAGGGTCCCGTGCTCCCGAGTGACTGCGGTGCGGTCAGCTCGCGGCGGACGTCGCTCGGCACACCAATTTACAAATAATAGCAAATTACCTTCGTTTAAGAAGTGTCACGGCGATTGGTGGGGATGTTGGCTAAATCGGCTGGCGATCCAAAGACCTTGTGGGTAATGGCTGGGGTCGGGGCGCCCGATCCTTTAGTTCCCGACATGAAGGCACGGATCGCGAATTAGCGCGAACTTTGCTGCTGCGCGCCCATTGTAAGTTGATTTTGATTTAGTTTTTTCTTTTTGTTTCTTTTATTTAATATTTTAGGTATTAATGTTTCTTAGCAATAATTATTATTAATTTAAAGAACGTTTCCGACCCAAATTTAATTAAATGAATTATTTTTTATATTATTAAAATGATCATTATTTTAATTAAGTTCTTATAGCTAATATGCGTCTACAAATACCACGGCTGTTGACTGAAGTCGATATAATGATGAAAATAAAATCAAACTGATATTATTTATATCATTTTATACGGATTTAGTCATTTATTCTGATTTTAGAATTCAATTAAGCAAATGAGCAAGATCCAGTTCACTTGTATAAATCATATTATTTATACAATAAATAATATGTATTATTTACTTAATGTGTTTACATTAAAACTCACTAATGTGTTAAGAAGATAATAAAAAAATATAATAAAATATCAAATTAATAGTTCCCTACATACCTACATAGTTTCCTAATCTTACATAAAACTACATGTAGGTTTGCTCCATAACTATCAATGCATTCACTATTTAGGGTAGGTACGTTAATAGTATTACATAAAAAATATTTAAAAAAAAAACAAACTGAGATCACAAATCACTAGAAGTAGACAGGAAAGTATTATTTCTTAGTATTATTTATCGATACGGTACCTTCAGGCAATACATCAGGATTTTTTATTTGTTATTACCTAAATAAAGTAAGGACAATGAAAATATATTGATTAAGTAAAAAAATATCGTACAGCGCCATCTGTTGTGGAATAGCAGACCTATAGAAACACTTTTCATAGCAATGTTCGCAATAATTTCATCACATTGTGTAACTCCTAAAACGTATTGAATTATATGAATTTCATTTAAACCAGTTTTGCGTTAAAATGAATAACCAAAGGAACAAGACTACATTTAAAAGAAGGCGATTTTTTAAAATAAATAATTTTGCTGAACTTAAATTTCATTAATGTTGCCAGCAAGAAAATATTAGTGTATCCTACTTATTACTTTGTTCTGTGTATTAGTGTTTATTTGGTTTTACGTTTAATAGAACCACTACTATAAAAAAAAAAGGCCCATGTTTGCAAAGTAATTGTTGTAACTATTTGATTTGATATAGTCGTCAGTGTTTAGAAAAGTATTAGGTATATCAATTACTTTGTAGTTTTTCATCACATTATGTAACCAAAAATTTAAAACTTCTTTTTTGTATTCCATAATAACTAAAAATGTTTGTAGTGATCTATTAATAAGAAATATTTATCTGTAAAAAGCGATTTCATCAAATATATTTACTAATCTACTGCCATCTAGCGACCATAAACATCGACTAAAACAAGTTCGTCTAGAATGTCTATAGTCTACTGCAAATTGTCAACCATAATGCATTGCGCATAAATGGCCGCCATGTTGCTGCCGTCTGAAAGATGTTCGCAACTGTGTGTGTTTACTAATGAATTTTAAGAACTTAAATAGTAAAATTACTGTGTTTGTGAAATTGTGAGTGTACAATGGTTTTATATTTCATGTATTATAGTGATTGAAAGGTCTATCAAATGTCTCTGAAGCCAATAAACAGTGAAATTTTCTTTAGATAGTCATTCGGTTCGGACGGCATAATGGCTGACAATCTGATTCAAAAGTCACATAAAACTAGTGAGAAAAACAAGTATAACAACGTTGTTCACCGTACGACGAGTGAATCTCTTCGACTGAACGAGTCGGAGAAGGGAGTGACTCACCCGACGAGTCTGCAAGCCGCCCATAACCCAAGGAAAATATCTTCATTTCAGATCACCAGTGTGACGGTCGGCTCTCGAGTGAGCACTGATGCTGGCGAAGACTCTGCCGACGATCTTGATGAATCTCACACCGACGACATATCGAGAGTGACTGACATTGAGAATGAAACGCCTAGTTATTCCGAGGATACGTTTTCGAAAGATGATGTGTTCTACAACGCGTCGAGTGCATCATTAGGTTGCGCCCCCGTCATCCCGACCAGCTCGCAGTACGGTCTCGCGATTGTCGGTCAGGACAACGCTACCAACCAGATAGGAGGAGCAGTGCCAAATAGTAATAATACAGAAGGGTCTGACATGCATGTCAGTGTTACAAATGCCGGAACTGGCAGCATTATCAATCTCATAGGAAATGCTAAACCACAAGAAGGTATGAAAGAAATACAAGAACATGTTAGGAATGAACGGTTTAAAGTTGTGAAAATTGAAAGTACGGAACCTTTCCGTAGGGGTCGATGGATGTGCATGGATTATTTGGATCACACTACTACTCAGCAGAATGCACCTATTTCATTAAACAATAACTTGGATGTGACAGAGACTAATGCACTTCAGGCTCCTGACAGTGGTGTGGTGATAAATGATAGTCAACATGATGAAGTGTCTAACGATCTGAGTAACAAAGGGCCTAAAGACATGCAAGGTAATGCACCTTCTGTGCAGCAGTTAGAACAAACACTTCAAAAACAATTCCCTATGGCTTCCCCTGGGCAATCATTGACCCAGCCTATTAATGCAGTACAGCAACAAATGCAGGCTGTTTCTCAGTCAGTGTCAGTGCAGTCTCCACCTTTAGAAATGCCACAACAGATGCCAAATCCAAATATGCAGGCAAACCAGCAAGTTGGACAGCAGCACCCTCAAAGCATGACACACATCACTATGCAGAATGCGGCACAGAATCACCCGCAGCAGACACAACAACAGCAAGTGCAACAAATCCCTCAAAGTTTTCCTCAACATCAGTTACAACAAGTCATTGCCCAATCCCAGGGCATGGCAATGCAACAGATTCCTATGCACCAGCAGATGCCGCAGCAGATGCAACAAATACCTAATCAGCAAATGCAGCAGATGAGCCAACACTTGCCTCAGGCACAAATACCTAACATGCCTCAGATGCAGCAACAAATGCCTCAGATGCAAGCTATGCCCAATCAAGGTCAGATTACTCAAGTGCCCACTCAGCAACCTCAGATGCAACAAATGCAAATGCAGCAAATACCAGGCCAACCAAATCCTCAAATACATATGCAACAGGCACAAATGTCCAATATGGGTCAAGCTCACCATCTGCAGGGACAGCAGACAATGGGCGCTCAACAAGCCCAACTTCAGCATTTGCCCAGCCAAGCTCAGATACAAGCTCTGCAAAATCAACAAATACCTAATCATATTCAACAAATGCAAATGCCTCCTCAACTTACTGGAGCTAATCAACAGATTACCCAAATGCAGCCACAAATGCATCAGCTGCCGTCACAGCCGCAGCAATCGGTGGTAACTGGCATGCATCCTCAAATGCAACAGCCAGGGATGTCAGGAGTACAGCAACAATACAATCAAGCAGTAAACCAACAGTCTCAGCAGGCTCAGTCAATGATTAATGCTAGTATGCCTTCGTCACAACAGCAGATGGTTCAACCTCAACATAGTGTTCCTCAGTACCATGCTCAGCAATCACAGATGAGTCAGCAAGGTCAAACATTGCCACAAGAGGTGCTCACATCTATTGTTACATCACAGCAAGGTGCAACCCTTCCATCTAACCTTCAATCTATGCCTTCGCAACCACAAGGCTCAACATTGCCTGCGAATCTCCAAAGTCTTGCTGGTCAACAGCAGCCAACCACAGTGCACACTATTGCTCCTCAGCAAGGGAATGTGCCTCAAGGAAACATGCAGATGATGGCTGCAGCTCCACAGAATATGCAGATGACTCTAGACGGGAATCAGCCTAGTATGCAGATACCCGCCTCAGACTCTATATACATGCAGCCAACGAATGTCGGTCAGCAAATGCCAGTCGGCCAGCACATGGGGCAGCAAAACCTGTTGCCGCAGCAGGTAGGCGGGCAGGGTCAGATGGGCGGCGTGCAATACGTCGCCAACCAGCCGGTGGCGCAGGTGTCAATGGCACACCAGAACATTCCGATGTCTATGCAGCCAAGCATGCCGGTCGGTATGGGCGGCGGGGTCCACCCTAACGTGGTGCAGTCCCAGACCAGCATGGGTCTGGGTTACGGTGGCGTGGTGCCGGTCATGTCTCAGAGTAGTGTCGCGCCGGTGGAGGCGACCGTGTCGGGGACTAACTCGCCGGTGGTGTCGATGCCGGTGAGTTCTACTGCGTACGTGTCGAACACGGCGCAGCCGGGCCATGACAGTCAGGGCTTCGGTAGCCCAGTTAGTGCGGTGTCTCACGCGAGCAGTGGCGCAGTGATGAGCAATGTGAATGTGAATGCGTGTGATAATGGTGCTCCAGACGTGTCCACCGATACGCTGCAGGCCGGCGACACAGGGGATGGCAAGGATGAGCCGCAGGCTGCTCCACCGCCAGAGGATGAAAGGTTAGTTGGTCAATACGCTGCTTGCATATATTGGTACAATATTTTTAATGTTGTACATTGTTCATATAATTATGTAATAAAATATAGAAGAAATAGGCATAATAGGCATCATATTATATAGCCTTAATTATCAAGGAATACCACTTATTTGGAACACATACATGTTGTTTGAATTAGTGTGATTTTCCCCGTCTGCATAACACAGTGCATGCAGATAGAATAATTCTTGGCATTTTTCCATTAGCCTAATAAATATGCATAAAAAACTCTAAACTAAACTTTAAACTGTTATGATTGTAAGTAATCAAAAAAAAGAATTTACTTTTATAATAAGGCATCATGAGTAGAAAGACAAAATAATTTTTCCATTATGTACTAAGTTTGGAAGCACTCAAAAAAATATTTTTCATTGTCAGGAAGTGAACCAAGAATAAGGTTATCATATCTTTCTTTCTCTCATTTTACCTTATTATAAAAGTGAATTATTTTAATTTGCCGTATAGTTATAATTTATTTATTTTTCCACCAACTATGTTGAAGGTTCTTAGATCTATTTATCAGGTCTAAAAGGAATACATACTACACCATATTTAACAATAGGGTAAAATGAATAAAAAAATATGAATAGGTACCAACTGTAGGTATTTGTGGGTTATTTTTGAAATATATGAAATCTTTTTAAATGCTTAATTTTTTCAATGTGGAAATTAAAAAGTAAGTAACTGCGTCCAGGAACTTTTCTTATTTAAGTGACTAAGTTGCTATGATAATATATGTTCATACGACTTACATACTTAAAAGCTCTTTGTATGACGTGTTTTACGTAAACCAATTAGAATATACAATTTTAATTAATTACAATGTTAATTTCATAAAAACAACTCATACTTACTTTATAAAAGTGTGAGTCAACCAATTAAAATTCAACAACAGCCATAAGATAATTTAAACACTGGACAGCTCATCAAAAAATCCATCAATGCCTTAACTTAGCCTGTGCGGATAGCGACAGAACTTGCAAACGGCTGAAAGTGGCAAATCCGTGTCTATTTGCGAAAATAACTCATCCGTAGACAATGGTGGTTGTTTTCGTTGCTTTCGGTTGCTGCTCGCACCGTCGCCGAGCGGAATCCGACGTCTCTTTGATGCTGTTTATTTGCGCTTCGTCCTGTGACCAGCGACATAAATAGGTGGTTGACACGTACAGTGCATGGTGCGCGCCGGTATGCCGCCGGTGACTCACGCGCATCGCACCCGATCTACTGCCTGGCTAAAAAAGTGAGCGTGTCGTGCGTTCTTTTTCGTCTGGCCTGCTCGTCGATACGCGTACTTTTTGTTTGCACTAGATTTCTTAAGATCCTGTCGCTATCCTTTATTTAATACCATGCCATTTTAGGTCTTGACAAATCCAATATTCACGTTATTTTGATATAGTACTGATAAGGTTGTAATTGGGGTCACGTTATTAAGTTTGGTTGGACGCTGTAACTTGACCACATTCCTTAAGTATCCCTGAGCTAAACCGCAAATTAACTTACGCCGTTAAAGACTTCCTCATGTATTCATGACACGAAGCCGCAAAGGAGTTGGTATAGGCGCCAGCGCACCGACGTCACTGGCGTCGTTGGTAATCGAGTAGAGAATCGAAGGCCGTGAAACCCGAACCTTCCATTCGCTTCTGATCGACTCACATGCCCTACCATTTGTGCTTAAAATAGTTCAACTAAGTGCTTAGATTACTTAATAATTTTATGATGATACTTTTCTAGGATAAAATTTGAAAGCTGCTCGGTTTTTTCTAAAGTATTTCGATCCATGTTGTTTTGTTTCTGGGCTTAGTACTTAAAAATAGCAGTTATGTCAGCTCCCGTTATTTTATTGCTTGTAAAGATTCCTCGAGTTTTTTCAATAGCCCATTGTCTAAACGTACTGTTTTTGAACTCCTGTCCATTCATGGAATCATTGTCATGTACGACAGCTCCGCGGACGGAATCGATCACTTTTACGCTTTTATGGGTAGCTTGCTACAGATTTTAGCTAAAAGAAGAAATATTTAATAAACGTTTCTGATGCTCTATTGGAATTAGTCGAGTAGATAGTGTCTAGTTGTGTCAAATCTCAGTAAACTATTGAACACAATATTGTTTTTCTACAACTGATTAATAAAGCAATACGTAATAGGGCGTAGTAATTCCATTGTTAAATCAGGTCGTAGTATTTATTATCTCAATGTACAAGCGTTCTAATCGCGAGAACTATTGACCCGATTTTAATGGATTTTCATTATTCATAATTGGATGATTTATCTGATGTAAACTACGAGGTAGGACTACAAATAAGTCAGCTTGAACTTGTCTCACTCGTTCTTTATTTGCCAGATTTAAAACAGAACTTTCTTTTCATTTCTTTCAAGTAATATTTTTACAATTACATTAAAAGTAGAAAGCTATTCAATAAGTAATCGTAAATACTAGCTAAGACCATGTTTATAGTCTTCGTTTAAATTGATCTTTGGATCAATTAATTAAATGTTACGTGCAAGTCAAGTAGATTTCTAACCCACTTATTAATGTAACACACTTATCTCAGTTACATTACTAAGTGCGACTGTTCTGATAGTGGTTAAGTGAAAATGGAACAACTGCCTTATTATGGATCAACCAAAGTGTATCCAGATTATTTGTTTTGGATTTAATAGATATTTGCAACTGTCAATTGGAGAGAATTATCGGCGTGTACATTTTCTACCTCGCGGTGCAATCTATTGGCGTGCTTATATTGGTGAAAGTGGATGCACAAAATGCCTTCTTTGCAGCGATCTGCGCGCTGAACATTGTCAAATAAAGCGGCCATTTGTAAAAAAATGTAGCCGTGTTTTACAAGTTGGTAGTTTGGCGTTTGGTTGAAACAAGTTTAGCGATTTTATGGGTTCTCGAATTTTATTGGTATTACATGCTTTATGTCATAATTGAGCTGATCGTTTAAAAAACGTAGACGATTAAGATGGTAATAACAATCATATGTCAGTTGTTGTGTAATCCGGTGTCTTTACGACCTTATAGGTATCCGAATCGGGGAGTATAAACGGAGTCATCTTTTCACTAAGGCGACCACTGAATCAATTTAACGAATCAACTCGTCACACATGCTCATATGCGATAACATTTGTGAAGTCACCCGATCGCCATAATTTTTCCATTGGTGCAGTGTAGATAGTGTTAAGTTCAATGCTTACGTTCTACGTCAAGCGGTCATGTGAAGTGTTACCATTGAATATTCTGTGATAACTATATCGCGTTAGTTTGTTGTCAAACAAACAGCTGTAGGTCGGCGGTGCGTGACGGTGGCGCGCCTCGCAAGGACGTCCAGGGCTCGAAAAAACGCGCCGAGGCGACGCGTGCACACCGTGTGACTAGTTTTCATCTCGTGGTCGCCACAAAAAATATTGATTTTTTGCACAACATTGAGGCACTTCTTATGGCCCCGATAAAGTGTCGATTACTGCGCAGTATCATGTCATTGTACTAATAGCCAATAGACTAGCATTGTAAATACAATTTAATGTTTATTTTAGGGTTAATTCAGAATGACTTGTCGAAGTTCTTGAATTGATTGCGGGTTTAACATAGGAACCCAGGTATATCTAATAATACAGCACTTTATAAATAACTTGACGATGTCAGTATGCCTTATTAGGTACGTTCAGTGGCCAAATAGGCAGTTCTGCTAAATTAAATCGACCAAAAGGTGCACTTTGAAAGTACTGTCGGCCAGTGTCGGCGATTGGCAATAGTGTTTTTTTATAAAATGATGTAGGTATATCGCATCAATTTGGTTAAGAAATAAAGACTATTTTATTTATAGATACCTCCAACAGCACGTCGCTAGCTAGAAGTTAAATAGAGACTTATTTCATGAACCAAAAAAATATTCGTTCAACCATGGCATTTCGTAGTCGCCAGAAATTTACTCGAGCTCACATTATTCACATTGTTTCATATTAAACTTCCTATTTATGTTTTCGCTTTAACAAATTCCATCACGTTTAAGTGTTTAGCAAAAGAAATGTAATAAAGTAATGGCTCGCCATAATCTCACCTCTATAAAGTTTGTTGACTGATAATAAACAGTGATAATACAACAGCTCAACAAACTGTTCTCCGTGATATGGAAACTATTAACAATTCCGAATATCGATAAGATAATGATTTATTGCAATTAACCGTGTACTGTGTACAAGCTATAAATTTTAAGGCGACTTTTACTTTTATGGCCGCTTTGCTTTGTCCTAATAACAATCACCTCGTTTTTAATGTTCTAAAGTACCTACTTATAATCAACAAGATTATAATACTTATCCGCTAAAATATGGATGCCTCAGTTTGAATAGTTTCGTGCAAATAATTAAACCAGTCGAGAGGCCGATGGACTGGTTGGTCTCACGTGCATTCCGCGAATACTTCCACGCTAGCTAATTAGCGCTGTGACCTCAGATTGAACAAAATAATTAACAAACGTTTATCAGACGATATCATTTAATAAATCAAACATTCAAGTGTTATAGCGCTAAATATTCAGCAAACAGTTTGCTTTGATCAATACTACAAAATATTATTTAAATTTGCGCTCAAGTTATGTAAAGGAATCACGTCATTCTATTACATAATTTAACAACTGTCAACTGTGACAGACAAGCATGAAAACTGTGACCAAACTTATCGAAGTGGTGTTAAATTTCCAATAAAATGATATCTTCGATTGTTCACTGATAGATTATTGATTATCAAGGTATCTTGCATATTTGTTACCTACCAAGTGGACATTATCAAAATACTCTAAATTACACCCACGACTAAGATAAAGCTATGATAAATTAGTGTCAGGATTTGGGTAGGAGAGTGAAATACGAAACGTAAGTAATTTGCATTATAAATATACTTTATAATTATTCTCTAACAAATATTATGTGACACGCGAATACTTAAGTTAGGTTCAATAATCTGATAAAGAACGACTATTATAAAATATAACCGAGCCATTGGAAATTGCGAGGCGATGCGTGTTGACCTCTGTACCAGAACAATATTTCTAATTATAAACCTTTATCGTTCTTTGTTTTCGAAATGTTATAAACTTGACAGTGGATGTGGCGTTTAAGATATTATCATGTATATAATATAATTATATTTCCGATTCATTGACGCAAAGACCACCAAGCGTCGAGAGAGATGTATGAGAAATTTCTGTGTGGATCAAAATCGATATCAACCTTGTAGTTTTATTGAATAGTTTGGGCACGTGTAACTTCTTAAGTCGTGTGATCTATATACACATTAATGTTCGCACAGTTCAGTCATTAATGTAAGTTGTTTTATTATTTATTACGTAGTGTCTCTATAAACTTGGCCATAAATTTTATTGATACCTGGTGCAACAGCCAGTCGCGTTGACCTTATGACCTTAACGTCACTTTAATTTAATGACTAGGAATTAAGCATGCATTGATATGAAAGTTCTCTGTAATTTTTTCGATGTTCATGAAGCTTTTTGTTTCATAATTCCCAGACATCTTTCATAAATCTAAATTCCTAACATATGCACCAGAATCAGAAATTCATATGATTTGAATACTGAATTATAGATACTGTAATATGTTGTAAGTGCAAAACAATTATATTTATTTATTTCTTTCTTTATTGTACATAATTAGGTAAATTACAACATAAATTAAAGAAAAATAATACGTGTACAAAAGGTGGCCTTATTGCACCTGGCAATCTCTTCCAGTCAACCTTTACCAGGCAACCAATTATAATAATAGAGATTACAAATTTAACTGCCGACTTTTGAGTCATTTTTCTATGACAATAATCGATTAGTGACGAAATTGATTTGCTTATTACATTCAAAAGTAATACCTATGCAGCTAAAGCGGATATTTTGGATGTACCTTATCTTATTTTCGAAATACATACCTCCTAAATAAATCTCAGCCGACAAGGCTTTATTGCGAAGTGAGAAGCGTTAGACTTGAGATAAGGTTTGCACGCCGCTTGCGGTTCCAGTTTGCTATCGATACAGAAATGTATATTGCGTTTGATAAAAGCTTCTCGGTTTGTTGACCCACATGGACAGATGTGTTTCTCCTAGAGCGGCTAGCTGCAGAACTTTCCTTGCAATATGAAACTTCTCAAGTTTAATTCGTTCCTCCCAAAGCGCCTCTGTCATAAAGTAAACACTGCTGCACACTTTTTCGATATTTAAAATGACGCATGGTAGAACCGCGTCCGCTTGCAATTGTAATTCAGGCGTCGCCAGAACGAATCGGCGGCTGCCGGCGCTTGCCGGAAACGTCCTCAGAATGGCACATTGCCAGTCTTAATGAATGTAAGTATCATCCTTACAGAATTTATTGCGTTATAATTGCCATAAACTATTTATTTGCGCTTAAAATCAGTTTGACCAGGCTTAAATTATAACGCGAGCTATTTGACTCGTTCTACCCGAAGCGATGCTCTCAAGCTTTGAATTAGACCTAATAGACGTGGGAATATATCTACTTAGCCGTTGCATTTTGTAGAGGCATTTGCAATTCAAACGCAACGCTTTATTGGTTGTACGCTGGTGCGCCCAATGAAAATTCAAGCAATAAATTGTCTGCAAAGCGGCTAAATTACGTGGTAGTTGTTTGATACGGGCCGTTATGAATTTATGGTGTACGCGAAGGTGTTCGGATAACGTTCGTTCCGCGACAGTACCTGTGTGACCCAGTGGCGCGAGGCTGCATTTGCTTTCCCGCCAAGTTCATTGGCACCGTCCACCCACCCCGCCCCTCGAACCCCTCTCGCTGGTCAAGCCTAAAAACTGACACGATTATATTACTCTTTGTAAATAGAAAGTAGTTAGTTTCGCTATTGACGACTATTTTTGGCGAATGAGTAGCCGTACGCCGCAGAAGCATCATGTAACAAATCTATCATTAATTGAAATCTTCAGACCTCTTCTCGACTAGACAAATGTGATGATCAATATTGCATAAGCAGATCAAATAAATACATTCAACTCTGTACTGATTACTTAATAGCCAATACTTCCTTTATTTCATCTGGCAAGTCTCTGTAACTTACATGATAATTAAAAACATTTTTTATTAACCTTATGCTCTTATGCATCAGCTATTTTACCATATAAAAAGTTTAACGACATCATAATTGGGATGATTGAAGCTAAAGTTAATTACGCTGTCTTAAAGAATTAAAATGATGAAGACTTTCTCAGAAGGCACAACGTATGGTATGTACTACAACATTGATTGAATGAATAGCGAATTGATAGATACCACACCTGATTTTAATTAATTTGAAGAGGTTATTGACTGGTCGGAGTAATATTAGAGCTGTTTTTGTGACTAATGTGTCAAATATCGATTTATTATAATATGGTGGTAGTTCCGGTCAATGTTCGAAGATGCGAGCGTTGCTCTACTACCCTTTGCTATACATAATTAATTTGTAGGTTAATTTCTACCACTTACAACATCTGTTTCGCCAATTGTGTTTCTCAGCCATATTTATAGAAAACGAATGTATGTATTACAAGTACCTAAAAAATCGAAACAGTTAAAAAAATCAGTCATAAGATTTTTTAGAGCTTTTATCCTTAACTTATATTTTTGTTTTTGGTTCTTTTCTCTCCATACATTAAATCAATATTTATTAATACAATATCAGTGTCAGTGATTGTGTGTCTGTATTATTTATGGACTTACTTCTCTGTCATAACTTGTTTCATGCTGAGAGACATTTGTTTGTCACATCAATAACTCATAAGGCTTTGAACAACTACCCACTTATTGCGATTTGGATGGCGTAATTACTTGCATCAATACTATAAATTACCTATTTCAAAGTCTTGGAAGTAAAAAGCGGTCAAATAAAAGCGACAATCGAAATAAACAAAATTGACATTTACGAAATCCACTTGTATTATGATGATGACAAAAATTAATGTTTCTTTACATTTAATGTTTGCTAATGTGTTGAAAATATTATTGTAAATTAATACAATATATTAAAATTTTGCCGTTACTTATATTGCAGATACTATAATATTAGAAAGAAAATAAGAGACAAGGATCAAACTTCACATCCAGGAAAACTCCTACACTGCTCATTCGATTTTCCTAAAATAAAAAACAGCGGAAAAATCTTATCATTTTAGAAATTAGATCGATAACTATGTAAGTACAACATCATAACATACCGACACGATGAACTGAAATATGCTGTGATTTATTAAGATAATAAAATCGCAAAATGCCATGAGGCTCATAAACAGGTCAAGATCCTAAACGCATTCCGTTCTAATATCGCGACACATGCCTTCAGATATCTTATCATTCATAACTATAAATGAATATGGCGTGCTCAATTAGCTAACAGGAAAATCAACATTTTACTTTCTTCGATGTTTTGACAGTTTGCCTTTTTTTGTCGCGTCCGTTGAGCTCGTAACGGAAAGTGTATGATATACCAGATTTGTTCTATTTTGAACTATCATACACTAATTTACCGTTACGCCGAAGCTATCATTGTTGATTTGTTCCCATTAATAAAATATATATTATTAATGAGTCGTACGTGTTGTACGTTTGTTTGTAGTTAAACTACACAGTTAACTTGATGTTGTAAGTTTTGACCGCGGTGGTTTGCTCCTTTTTCTGTTAGAATTTAATAACCTTATTATAACCGTCACTATCACGATTTAATTACAATAAAAAATATGTATATGGGTTTCTTAGGTTTACGCGAATGTTAGACATTGAAATAAAACTACTTTTTTACGGATTTTGTCGCGGTTTATTTTGATTTTAGGTCCCGACGTTTCGACACCTTTGCAGCTATCATGGCCTGCCCGTGACCATGATACCTGCAAACCGCGACAAAATCCGTAAAAAAGTAGTTTTATTTAAAAAAATATGTATATAGGTAGTATACCTATACTAAAGCCAATCTGGAAAGAGAATGAAACGTTATTACTAATTACGCAATTATCAACTTTGACAACATGTGTTTAAGTTCATTTTAGAATGACAAATATTACCGAAAAGGGCCTAAAAGTAATTTGAATGTGATGGAAACTGAACTGTTAGTCATTGAATTAAGGTTCATAATCCCAAAGCACGGTCATTATTTCTTTAATGTGGCTGATATATAAGTGAAAACTAAATTCGTTTTTCCAAAGCCATGAATGAACAGCTCATCCTTACTATTCGAATGGCACACCTCGTTATCTTAGTTTGGATAAGCCTTCCTTATTTGCAATGAATGAAGATCAACATAAACTGCATAACCATGGGAGAGTGGTCTAGGACGCAAACACATTCTTAATTTGAAAGGAAAACTATTTATTTCGGTTTTGCCTGCGGTTTTTACTCATCGAATTAAGTAAGTTACTTGTAAGGATTTATTATTGGGCCTAATATCCTTATGACTAATGCTAGTTAACATAAAATGTATCTAGATAGCGGATCAAGCATGAACTCATTAACATATTCTCATATTTCTTTAAGATTAGTTTAAGTAGCAGCATTAGCTTGTGTGTGTATGTTAACATTTTTACAATGTAATCTGTTAGGTCACCCATAGTACTCGACTGGCACACCTTGTAATCTGAGTTTAGACATGAGCCGTGCTTATTTGCAATGAATGAAGATTAACATAAACTGCGTCGTCGTCGGATGCAGCGCGGATGCCGTCCAGGCTTCGTGAATACAAAATATACGTTTCAAATTCACAAATGACATGGTTATCCGTTTTTATTATTGCTAAAAGCATTGATTTATCGACTAATTGATAGTAGTATAGATTTAATACACGTCCGTGTCGTACAGTTGACGGCTATTGTTGAGGTTTGTTGAGCTTCTAGTTTATGATAGTCTAATGTGTGAAGTCATGATTTAATTAATAGCTTTGTACGGATATAAAACATAGATATAGAATTCGCCTGAAGTGAGATAAAGAATGTAAAGACATTTTTTTATTTATATTTTATTTTGAATAAGAAAGCCCTCTTAGAAAATCAAAGTCCAGATTATTTTAAACACAGACAGAAATTCTAATTTTGACGCAAAAATTACGGTTTGTTTTATGACAAAACGACAAACACAATATTTAGTTGAACTTGAATTAGCTAGCTGATCGCAGTACAGTGAGCCCTATATTTTGTTGTACCATGAATAAACCCATCGATTAGTTTGAGGTTTATTTTGCAAACGAGCGCACCAAGGTCATGGTACCGCACCAGTTCGTACCATGTAAATTTCTTTGCTCTTTACACAGTTTATTGCCTCGTGTCTCATTTAATATCGATTTAGTAAAAATGGTAAACTTTTTATCGAACATCACAATCCTTCCATAAACTTGACGCTTTCATTCTGTTACTTACACATTGCCAACTATGTCATGTCATTTACGAAAACATTCTTGATCCTATATTATAGTTATTTATAATGCTCGAACTGGTTTTGTATTAGAATACAAACGTGTTACTAGTAACGCCAGTATAGTTTTTTGCATGTTTACGAACGGGGCGACTTTACAAGTTTGGACTTGCTTAGATCTCCTCTTTAATTAGCGTACTTTTTTTGACAAGCGCCGCGCCAATTACTTACTTGAATATTGTTTGATTAATCGGTAAAATGCACATCGTTTAACAGATTAAGATTTCAATTACGATAAGTGCTTCTTCTGATTCCGTCTAATGAATGCGGCACCCAGATAATTCACTTCCATTCCTGGTTTGAAATTAATTTAATAGTCGTTTCTCACGTGAGCTGAGATATCTACGATCGTACTAAAAATATCGATGTCTGGAATTTTCATCACGGCAGCAAGAGAATGCGATACGGTCATATGTACCAGCACTGACGTTGATGCCTGTTATAAAGCTTGCTGATCGTAAAATGTTCATTGGGTATTGATCACTTTCAGTTAGCTGCCATTTTGTTTTTTTTTATTTCAAAATAGAAACTAAATGTAATTAAGCACAAGGCGTCCCGATGTCTAGTTTATTTTTGTAGTCCTACTCGGGAAATGAGTTTTTTTTTCTAGACACTGTTCAAGGCAGTTACTTGACCTATATTTTGGTATTATATGCCAGTTTTCTGAAGCTTTTCGCTGCTTTCAACTCTTTACGTCAAAGTGACTTGTAAGAGCAGGGATTTAAAATTTAATATAGTATTTCATTTAAACCACAAAATATTAGGATGGAATTCACTAGGATTTGCTTGGACAAATATTGATCATTTTTATGTTACAGACTTCATTTTCAGTTATAAATCACTGTAAAGCGACTTTAATTATAATTATTTTATTCGTTCATAAAAAGTAAGTCGTAAATAGAACGGATTGACTCATAGGCCCATAATAACTAACTGTAAGGAATAAAACTCAATTATAAAGGGTCTGGTAAAATGTTAATTTTTATTTTACAATCTATTACTTAATTTAAAAAGCAAGTGATTTATACGCAGTAGGTGGGTGTACCTACTTACTTATCAATATTACAATAATTTTGATTGTAAACGTATTTATTCATCATGGCGCCACCCATTTTGTTTTATCGTATGAGCTATAGGGACATATCTTGTTTGATGATAATAGTGAATGAGCTTGTTTGAGTCTGCCTTATAATTTGGTAGGTTTATCATACTAAGTACTTAATGGATACGTGAATTTGTCCACTATGAAAAAATAAAATGCGAACTGGTTTAAATATACAGAAAAAGGTCAAATTTTCATTATTCTTACTCACTCACTTTTTGAACAAAATATTTGCGTCACCACACTTTGTACACAATTAATTGTGTTCATATAGAAGAAGCATCTATTCAGTTTCAAATCAAAATAATTATTATGCATGAGCCCAAAACCAAACAAACAAGCTTGGGTATAAGCTACTACAAATTATTTTTCAATTAGTCTTGCCTTTTTTGTAACAATATTATATTAATAATCAACAGACTAATAAAATGTATCTTAAAATAGTTTCTTTTAATTATAAAGTAATGAAAATTACTGCATGAAATCTGTCGTAAGACATAAAACTGTAACTTTCAAAGCACTGAAACTTGATAAGTATAAAAAATATTAATTACCCACTCAGTCGTTAACACTAAGTACATTCTTTCCCTTTTTTTTATCCGGGTAAATCCTCATGGACTTCCTCCGCCCTGGGGAAGGCAGAGGGGTGTGCCGGACTCTTACCGGCTAAAACCACCGGAGTACTTCACCCTTCCCTTATGCTGAAGACCAGGCGGGAAAGCAGTGCAAACTACCGCGATCAATTACATTCTTTCCTAGTGCAACTTAAATCGAGGATTTATTTCAATCTTCGTACTCCTTCCAAAAACGATGACGCAAAGTTTGCTTATATGCACAATAAAACCTTATTTACTAACAAGAGACATCATTATATCGTCGACATACGGCAAACTCTATTGACAAAGGCAGAAAATACACTAAAACAAACACAAATGATCTGGCTTAATCTTTTTTGTTACACATTTAGATCCCACAGCTTATGTCTGGGTCATCGTTCAGAACAAGTACAGTTAGTAATTTTATGTTAGTAGTGTGAATACTTGGAACATTATTCGCTTTCACCGCGAGCCTTTTGTCTAGTAATGGCTCAAAATCAACAGTAATTTTTCCTGTTCCAATTTTTAACTCATAATTGTCTATAGCATGTACGTATCGTAAATATTTAATATATTTTTTGCACCTTCGCATTAGAAAGTTCTTAATGTTGTAGGTAATTAGAATTGCAATATCAATTATATTTTGTGTTATATATTTTACACCCTATTTTAATTCACCCGTTTAGCCTAGGCCCTAGATGGTCTTTTTATGCTATTTTTACTTTAATCATTTAGGTAGATGTGGTGTGATGCTGTAACATTTACAATGCTAATTAGTATTACGTGCTAAGAATAAAGGACAGCGTTTCAGTTACATTGCTGGCCAATGACCTCTACTCCCTCTTCCACCAAATTCGCAACTTTCTAATAAGAATAAAGTTTACTTTTCTGCATGCGCAAGATGACGCGCACTCGGAATCCAGCCACCGCTGTTGGTAATTGCATCCGTCGACACTAATTATTATATCCGATGCAAAATCGCTGAAATACCACGTATTATATAGTTGTAGTAGCAAACATGTTCTTTTTATGTATTTAATAACGACAATTTCAAGAGTATCGAGTTCTACAACGCGGTGATTCGCTCCTTATTTATGTGATTATTATAGGAAAGACATTAATTAAGTTCTCGTTGATTTTAATGTCGCCGACTCATTGAATCGTTTTACTGAACGTGTGCAATTATGTTCTTGTTAAGCTAGAGATCGCAAGGGCAGACGGGCTTTCACCGTTTAGTTTCGCGTTTAATACGCGTGTAAAATGAAAAATGATCTTACTGTCTTTTGTTAGGGTATTTATTTGCTTGCCAATTCAAATCTTCCTAACTTTCTGCTGCCGTCGCGTGAAGGAGTTATTGATTTGACACTCAATATAACATGCCTTTGTACATTATGCCTTATGTTCTTGTGCCAGAGTATATGGTCGTTCAATCAGGTGTGTAGCGTGCAATCGTAAGGCAGCGTCGACATCGCCGCCCAAAGAGGATTAGCCCAATTCCACAGACTGTTTTCTCGCTCTGTCAGACGGGTAATCCTTTTAGTGTGCATGAAAGCGGTCTCTGAGGTCGAGGCCTCCCAGTCAATCGAGCACTGTTTCATAAATACACCAGCTGCTTAAAGATCATTGTCCCAATAAGTGCAGAACTCAATTATGTATTGCGCGTACAAATAAATCTATATTAAAAAAAGAAACCATTACGATATCTTGTGAGAGTTAAAAGAAAATATCAATTATTAATCTATACTTATAATAAATCTGTAGAAGTGAAAATTCTGTACATAAAAAAAAAAATGGCGGGAGGTGTTACTAGACCGACACCGAACCCAAAAGTGTGAAAAAAAAAATTTTTGTCTGTCTGTTTGTTCAGGTATCACGCAAAAACTACCGGTTCGATTACGATGAAACTTGGTATAATTATTCTTTATTATCCTGGGCACCACACTGGGTAGTTTTCAAACCGGAAAAAACAAACTTAATTTTGCGGTAAAAAACTCATTGATAAGTTTCGTCATCCACGCGAACGAAGTCGCAGGCACAGCTAGTTTTAAATATATTGATTTGTTTATAATACGAAACCAAATCAAAAATTAACACTAATGGACTGATAATAAGTTTAATATTTAGGATATGAATTCTGCTGGAAAGAAAATATGGCTCATTGTTATGTGGCAATATTGTAGTGTTTATTTCGCCATTGTAATTTGATTTAACTAATTAAATATAAAAAAACAGCAATTTAAAACAATTATGCATAATGATCAACTACTCCCACATAAGAACATAAGTAGTCCGTCATTTTGGAACACGACAGCCGCTACAGACTTTCAACAATTCACAGACTGATTTATTAGCTGCGTTCATCTCGATTTTATGTCGCCGTTTCGATTTGCAAAATGATATTCGATAAATGCATTGCTTTTTGCATTTTATGGCATTGTAATTTACCCATATTATAATATGTTATGAATGTATCACACGACGTCACTATTACGAGTTTCACTGCGTTTCCGAATATTCTATTCTTTTGGGATTTTTGCCAAGAGCATAAAACGTGTTGTTTGTAACGTATGATTTTGTACGAAGTGTGTTAAATTTTTACGTGTTCTCATCGTCAGTGATGATAAAATTAGGGAAGATCTCCGGCTATATTCGTTATTGAGAGTCGTATGTCAAATGTGTAGCGGAAGTTCACGAATCAATACGTCATTCAGATAGGTTCTGTCTAAAGGCTTCCGGCGTTCCTCCAATGTCGTATCCGCTTAAACATTCGACGTATTTCGTATATTATCGCGGCGCTTAAAATAGCCTTTATCTCGTCCGCGTTGAGGTCAGCCAGTGGGCGCACTGTCGATGCCGGCGTGGACGCACGTCGATCATCAACAAAACTGATTAAAAACCCTCATAGATGTGCGTAATACTTTTGTTCTTTAATGAACATTATCTATCTCTTTCACATATTGAATGGAAATAAAATTAACACTTATGATTCATTTATGATTAGACGTGGGCTTTCAATCTAGTTTAACTAGAGTTTTATCTGCAGTCTATTAAAACTTTCTTTTTAAATCCGAACATTTTGTTACAGTTTTCTAGTATCACGTGAGTCAGCGATGCATGCTTCGGACGTGCACGAAGTTAGGCCAGTCTCGTGAACTTTTATTATGAAAATCGTTTCAATACTAATACTTTATTGTGTTATCACTTTTGTAGGCCAAAGGATAAAAAGTTAACAAGCAAAAACTGATTTTCATTCAAACATACATGC
Organism: Autographa pulchrina; assembly: GCA_905475315.1. Classification (NCBI taxonomy): domain Eukaryota; kingdom Metazoa; phylum Arthropoda; class Insecta; order Lepidoptera; family Noctuidae; genus Autographa; species Autographa pulchrina. The sequence goes on along the minus strand of FR997763.1, from coordinate 3,098,118 downwards.
CTAATCATTTAAGTCAATTACAACAGCTGGTGATTAAATTGTCTTTTTTGATAATATATTCTTTTACGACAGATATTTTACGATTATTATGCATATTAATTGAAATAATTAACCATGTAATGAAGGAACTACGACTACACTTCTTTGTCTTGTGAAGTCAATGCGTCGTTTTGACATCCGTTTAATTTGATTTACCCGTTGTATGTGCAAGCTAAAATTAGAGGTAAAGTCAAAGATTACATCATACTGACATTTGTGTAATTGATTTAGGTTATCATTTCATTGATCATGTTTATTCTAGTAGATTTCGTTGAATTGAGTTTTTCATGTATGTGCATATTTCATCATCATAAACTTTATTGTATCAATTGCTGTTGACAAATTCGTATTCATAAGCAACTGTAATGTTATGTTTGTTGCAAATTTACAAGTTATGAAAAATACACGCAAGTCATTGTTTAATATAGGTCATTATTACTTTAATGGGCATGGTAAAACACGTAGAACAAGTGGCACGTAAATACATATATTTTATTGAACATTCTATCAGAACAAAGTTGATTCCCGTAAGACCAGTCATCTTTTTTTAATGGTGTTTAGTTAAGAGCGTATAGTGATTCTGAAACATTCATTCATTAACATCACATGACAAACTTACGTAATGCCTCTGATAAACAAAGGTTATTTAGTAATCTCTCCATCCACGTTAATTCCAAATTCACAAGCTTGACGGATTAGTGAATGAGCACGTTCGTTGATGGGTTACCTGTAAATGTATAAACAAATTAAATTACTTATAATGGAGGAGGACGGGCAAAAATATGTGGAGGCCAGCCTAAGAACCAATATAATATCAATATGCGATATATTATAAGCTAAATTAAGTTGCAATTGAAGTAAATAAACTCACCAAAGTGTGTAGGTATAAATGCCTATATAGATAGGTATCCCATGTCTCGATTTTAACCAGTATCTCACGCTGTGTACATTAAATATATTGGACCACAGAGTCCATTTGCTTTAAACTTAACTTTGCCTGTTAAAGCTTTTGAAAGCTGTTTAGAACTTGAGTACTCACCCTACACAAGTAAAGGAAACATTCACAGTTTTACTGTTGTCGTAAATGTGTTTGATCATGGCGATATTAAATTCGCGACTCTGTGGGTCTTGCTGAGAAATGCAATAAATAACTTGACGCAGACTCTCGCCATATGCCCTTAGATGATTTAGTGCTGGGCGGACCGCCTGACTTGTTTAGGATTCAACGTGCTGGCAAAATGAAATACAGGCAGTGCTGCGAAGATGCGGATCACTGCCTCAATTGCATTGAATATAAGTGAATTCCAAAAATAAAGTGCGCCTCGCTTCCATGAAATTGAATTTCGTTTTAGAGATTCTAAAATGAGCATATATTCGGACGAGACTTGCGGTTCTGAATGTTTTTCTGCATTTAAATTGCTGAATTAAAAATATTTTAGATGCACTCGCATAAGTTTAAGACTTAATTGCTTTGAATATGTTTTGTTCTGCATACTATCTTGTAGTAGCTGCTATATTGAGTGCGTTGACTTATTTATGAAGTATTACAGTATTATTTATTATACTTGCAAAATTTGCAAATAGACATTGATAATAGACTTGATTGGTAGGTAACTATTGTATAGTGATTGCCACATGTTGAAGTGGGCCTAGGTTTACGCACAAAAAGTAAACACAGATGTCTGTTTACAAAGAAAAAATTGATTGTGCTACCACTGAAGTGATTGATTGCAGAAACCAAACTTTGAAACCATTAAGCAATTTGTTATACTTTCGATTTTATATCCCATAATTATTTATCAAGATACTTTCTCTTTTTCGAGTTTTGATTTCGTCTAGATGTTGCATAATGTCAAAAAGTTATTAGTAGTGGGTAAATAATAGTAATATAACTACGGCTATCGATAGGTCGATCTTCGTTTAACTAACTGCCTACCGGGTATTGTGAGTCATTCAGTAGAACTGCGTAGCTTAGATTATTTATCGTTTAGTCATTAACATTAGATAGAGAAAATTGATTAGGTACCTACGTTAATTATCATTGTTTGGTTAACGCGTCGCATGTGTTTTGTAAATCTTGTTTATGTAAAATTTTCTGCATGAATAGTGAATAGTGTTTTCTGCGTTTAACTATAAAGTTATACCAATCAAACTTAATACATAGGTACTAGTATCTAAACTTGTTTAAATGATAAAGAGAAAACGAAAAGATTATAATTTAAGCGTAATAATTTGTGATACTGTATACCAACAGAAATCACTTGCTTTTACATAAAAGCAACGAAACGAAAACGCTTTATTTGTTAGTTCGCTTTGGTACTATCAATCGGTCTAAATAGTAGTTTGTCATTAGTGTGGCACAAACACAATGTTGTGCAAGATTTCATCGCCTACCATTGATTTACGACTATAACCGTTGAATAGCATAAATAACAAACATTCTACACGTCATATTAGATAATATCAAACGTAATAATACTAGATATCATTTGTTCCACACTTCAAATTCTAAACATTATGTGCGTAAAGATCTCGAGAGCGATGTTTGATTTTTTTCAACGGAATCGTGTTTAATTAGGCGCACGCGCAACCTTGTCCGAACCGAGGGCTGCGTGTGCGCCGCGAAATAATAGACAACTGCGCAGTTCAAAGATAAATAAAATTAGGGAAATATTGGCTTTGACTCACATTGATAGTCACTGTTTTGATTAATGTTGTCCTTAATTCTGTTGAAAAGTAGAATAATTTAAAACATACTGTATTATCAATCAAATATGACGTATTTTTAATGTAGACCTGCTTGCAAACTACTCAGTCAATATCAATAAATTGTTTATTGATGTTCGGTTTGCTTGTGTTTGAAATGATATGAAAATCTTTCTGATGTTTTATCCTCATGAAAAAATTACAATTTGTAAATAATAACAGCAGTAATTACCAAACAACAATATTTGTGGATTTAAGGAAATACGTAGGGATTTCAAGCTTTGTCTGCCTACCTGTTTTCATATTACACAATATCTTTCTGATGTGTACTTGAACGTTATTGTGCTTCCACGTTTTTATGGAAGTTTATTGTTGCTATATTTACATCGACGCTAAAGTAAATATAATTCTGTACAGATTTACACGCGCGGAGATATTAATGTTCACAGGCTGAGAGCAAAGCTCTTCGTTTTGTTACTTCAGATTTAACACTTAACTAAATCTGTTTAACTTTGCCTAATGTCGTAAATTCCTTTAGAAGTAGGCACTGTTACTCAAAACCCTTTTTATTGAAACTTGATTTAAACACTAAAAGGTTAAAGTTTGTTAAAGCCAACTTACTTAAAACAAACTAGATCTTTTAACCGCACCCTTTTTTGTATAAGTCTGGTATCAAAAATATTTTAAAGTAAATTTGTCTGATTCTGCATATGCTTGTGCGCTATTGATAATACACCACAATTTTTTTTCTAGCCTTTTCTGTCCCACTGCAGGGCAAAGGCCTCTCTACCCTCCTTCCATATACCACTTATTAAAAATATAATTTTAAAGACATAAAACCTAAGTCCGATTAGTTCGTTTATTTCAGTTGGTCTAGTAATTAAATTAAAAACTTTTTATTAGATGTTGTAAAAAAACTTTTAAGATAACTTCCTCAAATGGGTTGTCCTAAGGGATTAGGTACAGTGAGATTCTACTAAAGATTTGAATTTGATTCGCGGAAAACTCTTCATTTTAATTCATAGTCGGTTTCCGATTGCTCAGGGATTCTTATTTTCACAACTATACTTGTAGGTAATTGAAGATGTTAATATTCAATTACCTACTTTATACTATTTACGTAAGTTTCAGGCAACTAATGTTGATATCATTTTTCACCGTGACGAATGAATCCCACCAACAACATTCAATGTAAAAAAAAGCCAAGTCTCTCTATGCAATTCTTTTATCGTAAAAAGTTTTGAGATCGCATAGGAGCCAAGTCCTGTTCAACTTAATTTGTAATAATAAATCAATATTTTGTGACTATATCAATAGTTTTGTTTACATTACAATACAGTGACTTGGCCATGAGCACAAGTTAAAGGTCGTTTGCTCCTTGTAATTACGTGCAAATACCGTTGAATTTGTATATTACATATATTATGGACACGATTTTGTAACTGATTGGAATTTGAGATCACTATGGACTAAACATGCGCCATAGTGCATGTGCAGTTCACTGATCTTGGATGATACCGACTGTCGGTTAAGATGTCCAGATATTATTTATTATTTACTTGCAACTCCTCCAAATATGCCGCTTTATATTTGTATCTTATTGTGCTCATGGCCAAGTCACTATTATTGTAATGTAAACAAAACTATTGATATAGTCACAAAATATTGATTTATTATTACAAATTAAGTTGAACAGGACTTGGCTCCTATGCGATCTCAAAACTTTTTACGATAAAAGAATTGCATAGAGAGACTTGGCTTTTTTTTACATTGAATGTTTTTGGTGGGATCTCATTTATTTTTTGTAGGTCTCTTTCTTTTCTTTTTATAAATAAACAAAATTGCTATAAAAACTATTTGCTTTTTGTACATAAACAAAGAACAAAGTTAACAATGCAGACAAAATTCATATACCATGTTCTTGTAAAACCGCAAATATAAATTTGTTTCATATTATTTACTAAGGTATATAATTTATTACCGTTTTTATAATTTTCCCTTTATATGTAGCTAAAAACCTATCTTGGTGCCAAATTTGAAGGTTCTAAGTTTGCTAGAAGTACCTTAGATTTTTGATGATCGGTCAGTGAGTGAGTCAGTGAGTGACAAAATGGTGTAACTTTGATCGCTCATAACTCGTAAACTATTGGTTCAAATGACATGTAATTTTGAGGCTGAGCTTGTTTTAATACTTACTCTAGGTCATCGAAAACCTAAACCCCTAGCTTTGTCCGTATCGATGATACAGGGGGGGTGAAATAGCTGCGAAACGCTTCGAGAAAAGAATGGTACGGCCGTGCCCGTTTTGCTCGAGACTTGGCTGGGGCACTACCGTGCCCCCAGATAATACATTTCAAGTCTAGTCATTTGGGTATTTTACATAACTCGTTTCTCAACCAAATGAGAATTATAATGAAATTAATAATTTATTTCGTTTTGGTACCTTTTAAGCCACATATTAAGATGCCTCTTCTTATCCTGCACTGATAGTAACTAATTAAACTTAAGATGTATTATTTTAGGGGGCATTAAAAGTACAATACTTTTAATGCCCCCTAAAATAATACATCTTAAGTTTAATTAGGCGAATTTGCATTTAATGAAAAGATCGAGTGGTATAGTATAGTTGCAACAAGTCTTAATTAAAATGCATTAATGTGTTACAATTTCAGGTATTTTAATGTAGCTTTGAAATATATAATAAATACCATTTTATTGTCAGTAATCACAACTTCCTTATCGTCAGTTAGAACATAAATAAAGTTTTTATTTAGTTTTATGAGAAACAGGTTGATACTATTAAATCTAGTTTAAAATAGATGTTGTTTAGATTATATTTTATTGAATGTACTTCACTGCGTACCTACAATTGTCATTTCCATCAATATTGTTTTGCTGCCCACGCGGAAAGGAAACGCCTTCCAAACCAACCTCTTTGGTTTCAATTCTCCCCGATCAGCGTAAAAGTTGTTTTAAGGCCGTGAATAAAATTGTTTCTAAGAAAGTAGTCTGTATATGACAAGCAAACGAGTTATCATGAACCTGTTTCTCTCTATCCAATGACCTTGAAGAGGTCGTCCTCGTCTATTCGCACTGATTCGGCAATAAAGCAGTGGCTCAATGAATTAAACCGATTAAAAAGAACCATTGGCCGGATGCCAGTCCGCGTCCGTATAAACATTGCAAATTTAAAGAAAATGTCGTTACGTAACAGCGAGATAACAGATTTGAAGTATTCTGCAGCTTGGTGTCGTGTTCCGATACCATTATAGAATTGTGTTATCTGTTATTTTTATGTTATCCTTTTTGGTTCTAATCTCATGCTTAATCCTTAGGTCGTCGGTGTCACGAAATCTTTTGCCAAGTTTAGCTTTATTTTTAAAAGCTTCTGCATATTGAGGCAGAACTGAGTAAAAAAGTAGTTGTTATTATTATAATATGCTTATTGAATATACCGCCATGTTGTTAATGTTATCGTTATTATATGAGGTCCACTCACAAAATGTTTAGATTCGTATCTCAATAAAGCCCAATGGCCACTTAAAATAATGTTTTGTTTGCAACTGAGCTTAGATTACAAAGGCACCGTGCTAAACTCGCCTAGTTAAATGTTACATGTGCTATACGCACGTACTTTGGGCTCGTATTTAGTCGCGGTGCGTCGACCTCCTTACTTAAAGCTAACAAAGAAGGTTCTGGAACAGTCAGCTTCCATTTCTGGAAACAGATACAATTCGCTCGCTACGCCTACGGGAATATTGTTGTAAATCACATCTCGGCCGCGACTCATACCATGACTAACTTTATGTACGTGTTGCTAGCTTCGTTTTCATTTTATTTTGTTCCCTCTAATGGAACTGGGAGACTCATATTGCTCTACATATTTTAATTAATGGACGCCTAAGGAAATTTAATCCACCAAGAAACATAGTGAAAATATTTATTTACACAACCACATGTTACATCTACAATTTATGAATTCAACTATGAGTCCATCTCTTAATAGATGTCAAAAAGAGGATCGGAGATAGTTATTCGCAATTCTATAAATACAAATAGTCAGAGGGCTTTATTCGCGCGTATCTTGTATGTATGTATTTAAATAGGATGGATCAAACAACAAGGGAGCGTGGGTTGGTATCCGCTACCGATTTATGTCCAGCAATCTTTTCTTTAGGTCTCTCGCAGATTTTTTGTGCTCATCGATCCATTAGAAGATAGCTTTGTGCGTGGTGGCACTTGAAAAAGTGAACGTGATGAATGATGAATCTTAATATATGTACTTCGTCATTCAAGTCTTCGCCGCGTGAATTCTCAACGAGTTCAAACAGTTGAAAAGCCGTTTGAGGAGGTTGTTTCACATGTCGTGCCGTGTCTTCGCCATAATTATTGTGTATATATTTATATTGGTGCCGGAGACAGGTGGCGTCCTGTGCTGTACATTGACTCCGCGACCTTGGCTTCCCTCGTTTCAATGGCATGCTGTAGCCGTGTTATGGCATGGGCTTTAGTTTTTTTTCTGTCAAGGCCAACAGCTTTATATATTTGCTTGTAACGTCGTCAGGGACGGTGGCATTTTGTTCTAGGCAGCTTTTAAATACGTCACTGACATTCTCAACATTCTAATTTTTTTTGTTAAATATAGACATATTAGACATCAACGTTTTCCTCATAATTTATTATGAAACGAATAAACGTTTTTAACTCACTCGAACTTTCAATTTTACAAAGCATAATTTAAAAGAGGATATGCAACGGCACTCTGTAGCTGTAGCTGTAGCACACGGTTTGCCAAACGCATTGTTTTCTTTGACGACGATGTTGGATGTACATACAATAGTCTGCATAACATTTACATTTTAAGACACGCGAAATTATCCTCAAGCAAGTCAGTAGCTATGGTACTGGGTAACTTTATTGGGCTCGTGTTTTTTGAAAACTGCGCCATTTATGACATACATATTATTATATTCTCACTTAACAAAATGCAACAAACAAAATGTTATATTCTGGAAATATGAGTTAAAACAAAACTTTAAGTTACTTTCCAATTTTTATAATACGAATTAAATAATTCTAAATACATATCATGTACACATGCCTTTTATTTAAATAGCAAATAAAGCTAACTAAGGCTGATAGGCCCGCTGCCCCAATTGGCTGATCATACTGTGACGTCATCAGCGTCTGCGCTTCGTCTGCCGCCGCTTCCCGGAACGGTTGGCCGCAGTGCCTTCCTGCTGCTCACGCCCTCATTATCACTATGAATGAACTTTGTGTAGTTCACTATAACATTTGGACAACGTATTCATAAAGAAAAATAACATAATTACGCCCTTATTTTTTTTCTTAAAACAAACGTCATCAATGTCTGTTACTTGTCTGTCATTGTTACTAACAGTGTACTACTGCTCTAGTAATTATTAGAATGATGAATGGATTTCACTCTCTTAAGTCGTTGAACTTTGATCTACTTTTGTTTGTAGGCGTAAAAATGACACGCGACATATTCACCAGTATTCATTTGGCTTAGTTAAATCTACACGTGCAGGTTTTTTCTTAGAGTTTTTATGCTCTAGTTGAAATGGAAATGTTACATTTCGTCTCATGGTTTCGCGTTCAACTTCCACGAAACATAAAGGTTCAATATAAAACTTTTTAATTGGGAAATGCAATAAGATCGTAATTAAATGTGCTTTCTAGTATTGGGTTCTAATTCTAATACATATCAATCTTGTAATATCTTTTAAGAGGGTGGTTTCGTTGGTAGTGTTAAAGTCCATACTTTGAGGCCACATTTAGTATTCTACTTGACCGCTAGCCAGGAAGCGGTATACCGTTTACCTCACATTACGTTAGCTTATTGTGTTCACAGTGTATTGTTCACCAAGTGACGCTTTGCATTAAAATAAAACATACTAAAGATACTCCAGGTGTTCGCAAATTATCTTTTTTAAAGCACTTTGGCAATATACAAGTTTACACAAAATTTAGAAGTAGCTTTAGAAATATCTCCTACCTTTTCCTTTTTTTTATGTAGACTGCTCTGAAATCAATGTAAAAGGTTGGTGTCGCACTGCAGATACCTACCTACAGACCGCTTCGTCTACCGGAGAAAGTTACTCGACCTATTTTTAGGATCTCTGTCAGCCAGAACGAAGAATAGTCAGTACATTCTCAATATCTTTACATGACTACAGATAAATTCTAACTAAAATAAAGAATTTAGGAATATATTTTAGAAATGCAATCTGGTAACTCTCTATTTTAATAAAATATGACTGTTTTAAACGGACATCGATTTGCAGCGGTTACAATGTTAGGCTCACTGGCTCTATCCATAATTCCGAATGAATAGTTTATTACAGTATTAATTTAAACGCGTACCGAGATCGGATCTTGCCGTCAGCCGGCGGCGATGGGCGCTGCTGTTGTCTTCAATTAACCCAGTTCTGGTCCAGCCATTGTGTGCAGTCTGCCCGGTGTCTGCTTTCTTCCACTAGCCAGTAATGAGTATAAGTAATGAGAGACTTGCCGCGAAGGCTTTGTTTAGGCGTCATTTGAGAACTGTACACACATGTGCCGTAAGTAATATTACGTTCAATACTACTGTTACTGTTGTTACATCATCAAAATTGTACGCAATTATCTGATCTGATCTCGCCAATTGTTTAATTGATTTTCCAAAATCTTGTGCAATAATAATGAATATTAATCCAATCAGCAAAAGTTTGCGTATTATAAAATAATTACACTTAACTAAATATAATAACGTAAGTAAAGTGCTGCGATCGTTTAAGCTGGTAGTCAGTTTAACCTTCGCATTAATCATCTAGTTTGGTATTAAAATTTCAACTATAAAATTCACGTTGGTTTTAAGGTTTTCGTGCTGTAGCGTTTAGATGTTTTGTTTTTAAAGTATTTTATACAAAGTCTGAAGTAAATTGTCAGCTTTTTCTGCGGTTGAATTGTACATGTAAGTTTATAAAAGCTGCTTAGCAAAATAAGTTTGTACTTGCTTGTTTTGAGTTTCGTTTTAATTGGGTAACAAATATGTCCGGACTTTATCTATATCATTTGCCTTTGCCTTATATTTCTTTCTCTGATTTTTTTGTGCCAATTGCTTTAACTAATTTTCCTCATACCATTGATATATGTTCATCCAGATCTATCGTACAAAATATTGTCGGGTGTTAAAACCTGCCTGAAAGTTGTTTTTGGTGAACACAAACATGTTGTTAAAAAACATCTTAATGGTCGTCATTACGATTTAACAAATATCGGCACGTCAATTGCAGCTACTTTCTACTAAAAGGTTGTTGAACTTAAAGCTATATTTAACTAGCAGCTATGAATGATAGTTGGTTACAAACAATTTATTGCAGATAATATTGTAAAGATAGTTACAAGGAAAGCTTTAGAAGATTGCACCTTACCTTTCGTTTCACAATCGTTGGAGTGAGAAAGCGAATACAAGCTAGACACCGCCCAGACAACGCAATAAACGGTGTCGTTACGTTAAATAATCCACAACATTTATTCTTTGCCATAAACAATATCGGAATTCAAATAAATAAGGAGTCATTGAACTGCTTAACTAAAGTAGATATTTAATTTATTACATAATTACAAAAAAGGACTACGTATTTTTTTTGTGAAACGTATCGTCTATATTTTAGTATCATTGGAGAATCTATAAAGTATTTTAATTAAGAAATCTACATACGAAAAACAATCTACATATGAAAGATTTCAATATACGAAAACTGCCATAGTATTTTTATGGAGTATTCATAGTTGGCATGTCTATTTGAGTCAGTGAAGTAAGGTAACCTGTTAGGTATTTCGCATTACGTCCCGACAGAATAGTGACCCATTTGGCACACAATGAGTTTTCACAGTAAAACTCCACTTTTCTGAGTTCCTCGTTATTGTTTTACTACGCAATTACCTACAAATGTGTTAATCAAACATTACAAAGCGGAAGTGTAATTCGTCCTGTATTTGACATAGCCAAATCATTTTTCCGTATTCCACTATTAAAGTTCCATTTATATAATCTATTAATATAACCGTAATGACCAGTAAATGCGTACAAATCTTCAGTCTGGGAGCTTTAGTAATACTCTCAGTTTTGGCATGTGACATAAGTGTGCCATCCTAATATAATTACATGCCACCGTATCTTCTATCAAAGCTGAATTGAACATGAGCTTCTATTTCATGGCTCAAAGAGAAATCTTAATGGCAATGGGAATACCGCCGCGTACGGGATTAGAAGGAGCATATAATGTTCTAGATTAATCTAATTTACGTTTTGACCAGTAAATAACTTTATTAAAATAAAGAACGACGTAATCTGGAAGTTTTGAAAAGTTGTGGCAAATATAGAGAATACACATAAAAAAATGGCAGCCACCGCCTTCTGTGACGTATTTCAATCTTACGTCCAGTTGTGTACCGGAGCGAATGAAAAAATCTTGGCAGTGATACCCGCTCGTTCCATCCCATGGCGCTCTCTGTGTCAGTGGCGTCTGCGAGCGGCGCTAGCGCATCAGCGTTTAACGTTCCCGCAGTATGTGTTAGCACCTGTTTCACTTACTTTTTTATAAAATTGACAATTGTTTTGCCTAGCTCTTGGCAAAAACACCAAAAATTACGCCATCTTGTTGTTTTGTGTTTGCTTTGCTCTTGAGTTCAACGATTGTTAAACATGTATCCACTTCTGTTTTTGCGAAAGATATATATTTTTTTAAACTACTGTCGTGTGTTTGTATTTCATACTTATTGAATATCTTCATATCTTTTTTATAAAATAAAGCTGTCAGTTGATTGTAGAGCATATCATAAGTACTTACGTTAGTTAGACGCCAGCTGAAGCTTTAATTGGACGCTTGTCATTTGGCACGTAGATTGGTACGATGTCCCGCTTTCAAATTTTAATGTACAATCAACTTAAATTCAATGGTATTAGCTTGTAGACGAATATGACATAATTAAAATAAAGAAATGACGAAATAATAAGCGTCCATAGTCCATATTGAAACCACTTTTTCCCACTTTGTTTTTGGAATCGGAATAAAGGTTTGCCAAGTTTTCGTACCTAAATGAACAACTTTACTACTGTTTATAATTCGCGAAAATAAATTACAAATCAACAACTTTCTTAGTCATATTCTAGCTAGTCACTTTGAACTGAGTTGAAATTCAGATGTGAATCATCGCACGAAATCATTTCAATCCACCTATAAATACCTTATATTTTTCCAACTTATTAAATCACTTCAGTCGTTAAATCAATTGGTCGGAACTTATAAAAACTAAAGTCTGTACTAGGTTGGTTAATTGCAATTACACGTGCAAACTTTCAAACACCGCACCGTCTCTCAAGTTTCTATGTTGTAAAATACCTGGATGTTACGGTTCGCCACACACAGGCAAGCCGAGAGCCAAGTTCTACAGAATCACGTACACTGCTGCCCGCACATAAGAGCTCTATCAACATCGGAAGTAATCGGAACTAACGGAGCGGTGAATGCAATCCCCCGACACGTTCGTATCAAGAAGAGATAGGTTTTATTCGTACTTAAAGACCTAGGAAGGAAAATTGTAGGCAGTAAATCATGCGTTTTTGCTACAATACCGCGTAGTTGTAACTTTATTACACAAAAACGATAGTATTTGCTGTAGGTACCTACTTGTAAGAAGCATGCTACACAGCGATTAGCTTTACAACTTAACAGTCGCGAAATTATTAATTTCCTCGTATTAATCAATTATCCACATTAAAGCATAGCCGACGAAATAGCAGCGGTAATGTCTATGTTATTTAACACTTCAAATCGTGTTTACTGGACACTTAAAACATTTTTGTAATGGTAAAATATCGATTTATTTTATTCATTGCCCAATACATCCATCTAAGAAGTACTACAATCGTGTCCAGATTGCTGAATACTTATTTACAATGGTTTTATTCTATTACAACTTGAAAAAGTACTGACGAAAAAACATAATAGAGAAAATGTAAATATTAAATATTTATATTCATAAAATTTATATTATTATTGTCCGAGAAAAACTTGGAAAAGCTTAGCTAGCTCACGATGTTTTCTTCTGGATAGATATTTCTTATTAAAAAAATCATTGACCTATATTTAGAATAACGAATTTTGATCGCCACTTAACATCCTACACAACATAAAATATGCGCTTCTAAACATTAAAACAAAATAAGAGTTATTTGTTCTCACCGACTAAAAATATTCTCAGAGTAAATTATCGTTGCAAGAAGGCAATCCATTCATCTTATTCAGATATAATCCTAATAATTCAAATATAATAGTGATTTACAGTCATTAAATATCAAAAATAGTTTCTGGACGTATGTATTGATAAACGTTAACGTTTCACCTCAACCGAGGCGTAGGTACATCAAACACTGTATTTTAGCGTTTTCTAGGAACTATTTCGTAAACTATTGGCGTTTAATCAACTTTACATAAACGTTGTTGCCTAAACTTAATAGACTTGCGTGACAAACGGTGATGGTTCCGATCGTACGTTATTGCGAAAATTGCTTCCTTGCTTTTTAATTTAAATTTTATTATTAGAAGGTTTTTGAACTATGTACCTACCTATTTGAATGTACAATCTGGCACATTGATTTGTTTTGGAAATTCTTTAGAGATGAGCGTAACATAAACATCCAAGCTCGTCTGTTGAATCATGGTGTTACTCCAAATGACTAGTTCAAATATGAATAAACTTGTACCCGTGTGAAGGAAGCAGAAAATATGGGAACGCGTTATCGTTAAAATCGTCGGAACTATTTTAATGTCGAGTAGGTACCCATTTCTGTTCCATATGGATGAACACGCGAATATCTTCCAGAGAAAATTCTTTTTCTGGCATCCTTTGTACGCATACCCACCCGCTTTTGCTATGCGATTATAATTTGACAATGGTTCTATCGGTTGTAATCATGTTATGTAGTACCTAAGCCCCTAAAGTATGTCGAAAGATTACGTTAATTAAACTTAAAACCAATTGTTTGTCTATAGATTTTAATCTATTTTATTAAGAAGCCATAAGGTCAGATACCTGTTAACTGTAAAATAAAAATGAAAAAAAAAAAAGAATAACTGAATGAGATCTTAACAAACATTCTGATGATTTGTGCGACCTTGATGCCGATTAACCTCAGTATGTATTGACCCAGTTATTTAACAATTATAACAGACACGATGCATTTTTCAATTGAAACTGTGGAAGTAAACACGGTCTTCTAGATTCCAAGGGCTTTCAAACGACTTGTGCAGTTGTACTGTCCTCAGAGTAAACAGTAGCACGATAGGTATTTGACCACGTAGCTTTTTATTGGAAGCTACGTTATTTAGTTTTGATAATCTATTATGTTACAAATAAAGACATTCTCTCGTCACTTTAATTTGTTTAAGCTTCGCGGTAAATTCTACATCAGGCATTACTAGATTACGTGAGGATAAGATTTTGGACAACACTTTTCGTTAAACATTTAGAACAGACAACCGATGATTTCATCAACTTTGTACCTCCGAATTAAGTATTAACATTCTAAATGCGTAATAAAAATCTACGTTTTATCGCCATACGTCTACAAATTATGTAATTGCTTGGAAGGTCAATATAATACCCAAGGCCGATTGTGGGTGATATGAAACCTGTCCAAGTGGTTAGCCGCTGCGCGCTGGTCATGTGGAAGTTCTTGGGCAATGAGGGCTACCGTTTTTGTGCTCACCAGTTGGCGCCACTGGCGAGTGAGGTCCCGATCTAAAGATCAAAAGTCTGTAAAAAATGAAAAACACAGCTGTAAACTCGGTAAAGAAGCTTAATTTCGACAAAATATTTTGTTTGTAAACAGTAAACAAACCTCTGAATTAGCTGTTCTTTCAGTCCGCTTAACTTTGCACCTCTTTTTCTTAGTTCCACTTTTAAAGCATTGACATTCATTGACCCGTAACTCGTATTTGCCATAATAAGGATGTTTTAAATTAAATATTTTGTAATACCTCAAAATTAAACTTAAATGAAATAAATAAAACCGCGCAGCCCACCCATTAAAGTGACAAGTGACATTTTGGAGACCTCACGCTACACTAGCGCCTCTAGCGGCGAATTCACACGCTTTAGCCCTCATTGGCGGTCCCTTAACCTAGAATTATGTAGTTTGAGTGATGAGGAGGTAATACAGTTCGTGAGATAAATACCTCCTTTAATGGCTGATTCTGGGAATATGTGAATTTCTTGGAATCCAGAGGCTAACAATGTAGAGTCGCCGAAGTAATGAAATCAACTTCGGTAAAGTAGATCTCATTTACCAATTTTCCGCCATTTCAAGAAGCATGGGAACTAATTTAATGACTTGAAATAATGGAAATTAACAATTAAAGATACACATTGTATTGAGATGTCAGTCAGTAGTTTTCATGCTTTTAAGTAGTTAATGAGGACTTCAAGAACTTTAGGAACAAAAGCTGCGATTGATAATGCAAGAAAAAGTTTGATTTTGTTACGGAGATATATGTATAATACGTAGAATATTCAGTAGGCAATCCTAAAATCATAGTATCTATCAGTTAGTTACTAGAATTCTAGATTTAGATGATGTCAGATCCTTATATAAGTTTGTGGTATTGCCCCAGTACAGCCGCATTACCAACGTCCGAAATTTCATCCTAGACAAATGTTTAAGTATCTAAAAGCATATTGATTAGTCTCGCCTGACTGATAGACATATTTGACCAAATGGCGTTGAGTGCCTGCCTTTCAGTCTAGTCTAGGCGCGTCGGTGGGCGTGGGCGAAGCTAATTTTATTGTAGTTATAATAACTAACTACAATATTACTGGCCCTGCTGGTGATAATACTTTATTGATATCGCTAGAGTACGGTTCATTCACATTGAGCGCTGTCAGAGAGAGGCTGCGTACATTTATCTGTGTTTATGAAACTTAACGTCATATGAATTGAATATGTGCTATAGCTGCTTATAAAAGAATGAGTGAGTATTTTTACTACTTACACAACAGTCGATACATGATTGTGAACGGACACTTGCTTTTTAATTTCCAAATAAGCCTTGCGAAGTCTATTATGTTTACAATATAGGGTTGTCATATATTAATTTTTAATTTAAAATACCTATCATGTTTATTATAAACGTTTAATTAAGTTATGTAAATTGTTCGGCGTATCTCATTTTAAACTTTTACTTACAATACCAAGTTACATGTCGATTAAGCAATTCTCTTTAAAATGGTATGGAGATGAAACTCGCTGCCATATGGTCGCTAACCGTTCAGCCAGTTGAGTGAGTCATTGATTGAAATTGAAAAATAAGGAGAAAATGTCATCGACATGACACATGCCTGATTAAAACACTTCGTGGTTCTTAATGTTTGATTTGAACGAAACGTATGTTTACGTAGTATTGTTAATAGTACGTTCTCTTTGTCTAGAAAGAAGTAAATTGTATTGCGTAGAATAATTATGTTGTATGTGTACGTCATATTTGACGCATTTCGGAGAAAGCAAAGAAACTACTAAAGCAGTCTTGTATATAATAGAAGTTACGTAAATGCTTATATTATAACATTATAATTACAAGAATAATACCTGAACTGCATAAAGGTCAAAAATGTAATTAAGGTTTGTTAGTAAATTACCGATTATAATCTCTTTATTTTGGTTTGTCGCTCGTCTACTCGTTAGCTTATTTATCCAGTACCTAAATATTCAACTCTATACTGAAGGCTAGTTTGGTCAAGGTTTCGGTCACGCACATACTTAGGTATTAGCTCGGTCTTACTGCGTTGTTTTAATGTAGAAGCTGCCGCTGCCAGTTACAGTAAACACTTAAATAATGACAACTACAAAACCTGTAATTATGATTTCATTTTGTATGTGTAGTACTAGCATACTGTTTGATCACATCATTGAATACTTAAATGCCGCGTAAGTTAGGTTAATCAAATCTAAATGATTACTTCGAGAAATGTGCAACTTTCATTTAGATTTCTTAATTATATTTCACGGGCGTATCACAGTTAGGGCTTTGGTAGATGGAAGGAGTTGCTACATGCTATTAGTTTTTTTTTAACGTAACAATTAACACAACGAAGCACGTTGAGGTAATCTGAACAAGCTTCGAAATAAGCTCCATACCAAAATGCTTCGAAATCGTTTGTATGTTAGCCGTGAAAGCGTAAAAGACAGAGTTACATCGCATTAAGCTTTACTTATAAAATACATTTGTATCTACCAGTTTTAGTATTTTAGCCTATCTTGGTATTTTTGTTTGGGCCTTTATGATAAGATTTTTATGTAGGTATGTTTTCAGAATTGCGCATTTCTATTATTCCTACGATTTCTTGCGTAAATACATTCTTTTGTTCTATTGATTGTGATTCGTATCCAATAAGGTGTTCGTCGTATCGGACCTATTGATGTTGATCATATTTTCATTTATTTCTGTCACACGTGGAACTAATGAACAAACCTTTCTCGATGCTTCTATTTATATTAAGGTCAAACTATAGAATACATCGTTCCTTCAATCTTATTACACGAATAGTGTATACCTAGTTTCAAGAGTCTCACGTAGACCTGCAATGGGTCTCCAGTACACTGCGGGCATTGTGCCTGTGCAAACACTTCTATAGATTAACAATTGCAAACCATTATTTTCCTACAATGCTTCGGTAAGTCGCAAATAGAAAATACAGGAGAAACACACCTATAAAAACCAATACTTAGTAGTCGCCTTTTTTTTCTAGCCTTTATTGAATGTCTTCTTTGTTCTTTCTATGTACTATTAAAATACGCTGGTTAACCCTACAAAACTTGAGTTAGGTACCTCTATTAACGTAATCCTAACATTTAGCACGTTTTATTGCAAAAATGTGTTGGCATAAGACCTAAGTATTTTTTATTGTATTTATATTACATACTTATAAAGTATTTAACTGGATGGTGTTAATTGGTTGTTTACTTATAACGATCACATACATATACTTGAAACAGCATTCTAGCCTTTTAGCATCCGGTTTTACCGCCTGGGGTTTATTAAAGAAACCCAGCTCTTATCGATATTATCATTCTGTGCTTATTGACGCTTTTTAAGTGCAGTGATTTTCGTTGCATTTGTATTTACAATTAAGAATTTTTACTTTTACGATTAAGAATTAAGAGCGAGTTCTGATTTAATAAGTTTTAAGTGCAACTTAAGCATAGTATTAAATTGCAGTTTTATTGTGATGATAATTTGATTTATAGCAATATTGAACAAGTAGTTAAACTTAGTTTTAGAGTCTGCTTACGTTAATAGCGTATGTTTAATATACACTTAGCTAATGCTTAAAATAAGGTTATAAGGGTATGAAAAACATAATTCATCAATTCTATTTGAACCAAATGTTTAACTAGATATTGGTGCTAGCCTGATTCCACCCACATCCATGAAAGACAAACTATTGTATACACAATTCGATTTCGCGTGTGCGTATTGAAACCTGAACACACAATTTCCTACGCAGATCAAATTCGCCGTGCCGAACAATAGCGCGGCCCGTGCCGTCAGCCGGCAACATCAGCCGCAACGCTAAAACGCACTAATCACAACTGACCAACTTTCCGTTTGTTGCAGGTACTATGACAGTCTGCGCCGCACACCGAGACCGTGAGTCATCCGTTGATAAATGACGCCTGCTGACGTATCGCAGAAAACATTGACACTATTATCATTCAATATTCCAATCAATATGAAAACAAAGTAAAAATTAAAAGAGGTTAATTAATTATTCGTTTATTGAAAACACAATTGATGCAAATAAAATTAAAATTTGGTAAGGCTTTGCATCCTAAAAGAATCGGTTACCCAATGATCTTAGTTGTAATTCCTATTGTAACCACCTCCTGTTAGAAAAGTTTACGAGTGTGACGTTTACATTTTCATCTGGATGAAGATACTATCCGTTTGAAATATCTGTGTATTTGTAGTAAATACTGTGTCTGTGTCCAACGGTACTGATTCCTTTAGGAGTTCATTAAGTCCAGTAATGATGATGGTGTCATAAAGCTTTGATGCGAAACGTCAGTGCGATGTTTTTGTGTCAATCGAAATTGTATAACGTCATCGTTCCTACTAAGGTCTCTTTCCTGTCTAATGACTGAAAGTATGTCATGACTTAGTTTTTATAACGGCCCAATAGTTTTTTTACTTATGACTCACTTGAAATAGCGTCTCTATTAAAGAGATCGAGCACGATCTCAGTTCAGTATCAGATTGTTTCTTATTTTGATAGATCACATAAGTAAAAAGTTCTGAACTACGCTACCAATAAATATTAAAGCAGAGAGGGCCTCCGTTACACAGAAGTCACAAAGAATATTATTAATATATTATACCACGGCGCCTATGAAACATCTCCAAAAGTCACTTATCCGAAAACTTAATAACGATCGTTGTGCCCTCTCAATTGATCTTTTTTTTTTTATGCCTACCTTTGCGCGGCCATACTAACTGGAATGGTTGACAAAGTACTTCCTTACATTTTTTTACCTCGATTTACTTTGTCAGGTAAAAGATTTTACTAGGAAACGTTTTGCGTTATACAATTTGCTCAGTACGTACGTGACTTTAGGTTGATTTGCAAATCTTTGTAACACATTTAAAATACAATATATTAGAGCCATGTTTCGCTAAATTGTAATTAGGATTATCGTAAACCGTCCGCAAAACCAGTTTGTTTTGATGGTTTTAGGAAACGACGGGTTTTGACGCGTTAATGATTCACGGAATCGGTTTTATAGGATTTTTTACGGTGAACGTTTTGTGTAGCTTAATATTTTGTGATAATAGTTTATAGAAATGTAGATATTAAAAGCAAAACCTGATTTTCAAGTAATTTCTGAAAACATCTGTGAAACTTTCAGTCAAGTATGAAGTGCAATACCAAATTGTCAGGTTTTGCTTTTCTTTCATGATAAGTATAATGAACATTTTGTTTCCGATAAATTAGGGTTTCTACACAGCGAGCATATTCGCAGTTTGTGTCATAACGCCATTCAATAGATCGACCTTTGTTTTTGTAAATTTTTTCAACACCGACAATGCAACACCTGGCATTGCAAGGTGCGCCTGTCTATCGGGTTCGTTGGCCTTTTTGCGTTGTACAGGAAAAATATGGATGGCGTTACGAAACATATCAAGCCTTTAGTGCTATCTCGTTATCCTGTGCTCGCCAAGAGAAGCCTTCGAGAGCAGATCGTCCTCAGGGTTTGAAGTCCTACATGGTTTGTTGGCAAGGCTACCACATTTTGTTTTGATTTTATGTTAAGTTTTATTTTTGCGTTCATATAACTTACCATCATTATCATACAACTAATAACCTATTTTTAAATACTAAACGTATTATCTACGTTGCGTAGATGATCATGTAATTTTTCATCGTTTAGAAGAATCACATAGTTTGAATCAGTTTTGAGACGCATAGCGCCATCTAGCGTTGAGTAGCATATCAAAGACTTGGAATGACACATGCGTCACTAATAAAAGTTGGTGACTTAACAAGTTCTGATTAACTAATTTAATTAAAAAGCAGCCTTTAATAACAAGTTATATTTCAAAAAAGGAAAAAATATAGAAATTCTAAGACAGATAAAAAAGAAAATGTCATGTTTTAATATATTTAATTTGGTTAATAAAAGTTCAATTTAAGTATTGAAGAAATTTCGAAAAATATCTAAATCAACAAATTTTCTATTTATCATGTTTAAACCATAGTTCGGAACTAAACAACTTTTTCGCCTAAGTCGATATGAGCCCGGATAGCTCAGTCGGTAGAGCATTGGACTTTTAATCCAAGGGTCCAGGGTTCAAGTCCCTGTTCGGGCGGGTTATCTTTTTGCTTTTGTGTTTTGTAACCCGATTTATGATATTTAATATTTTATTTAAATTTTCGAAGATAATATCTCTTCTCTTTAAATCTGAGATAATTTGTAAAAAAAAAATAGGAAAATATAACTGTACCCCATTTTAACTTCATTTGAATATTGGTGAGTGTCATAATAATATGTTACATTGTTAATTATAAATTATTTCGTTCATATAATTTTTTATCACTTAATTATTTCAGGAAATTAGCATTTTTTGAATGTCAGTAATTCATTAGCATTATTGTTAACCAAAAATTTATATCAATATTGTTTTGCATTAATGTTACATGTATTTTTTTTTGTTGAGTTATAAAATTACAACACAAACAATTATTCAAAAAGTTAATAATTTTATTAACTTTTTGAATAATTGTTTGTGTACAGCGCCATCTGTGCATTATATTGCAAGAACCGCTCGAACAGTTGTGACATGACCGCTTACAATCAAGCATTACCAAGTAACTTCAATAAAATGAGCTAGATGGCGTAACAGCGCTAAACAAAGCTGCGTCTGAATGCCACTAGATGGCAGTAGTAGTTTGAATCTTAGTAACGTAGAAGAAGAGAAAGATAAATAATGTTTTAGGAAATTAGGTTTAATACTTAGACGAATTAATTAAGTTGCACAAAGGGAGGGTACACATATCATTTAAAATAAAATTTCTGCCGACAGCTAAATTAATTTCATTCGATTTATTATTGTTTACATAACAAGGTTTGTTTATATTTAGATCACTTTTTTACCTAATTTGGGTCTTCAGGTTTTATTCTGATGAAAATAGGATTGCATAGGTTTTGGTATGAAGAATCTTCCATTAGGTATTATTCCTATAGTCATTATTCAATTGTGATGGTATACTAAATCGATTTTGTCTTCTTCTTTATTATTCCCGAGTCCTGACTCATAGCGATTGAGGCTGTTTTCTACAATTTGCTTGTGGATGAATGACCTTTTTTGAAAGATATTGTTTAATTGGTGAGGACTGAGTTTTAGCGTGGTGGTTCACATCAACGGTAATTAAAAGAAGATTAGCTAATAACCGGCTAACAGTTAAGATATGTGTGCCTTCCCACAAGCCTTATCACAAAAAATTAACTCAAGTGTGACAATTATATAATCGTTATGTGTACCAATAACCTTGCTACCAATAAATAACATATTAAACAATTAACCTACAGCTGGGTACATATTGCACAATACCCTCTAGGTTTTATTAGTGCGGTAATCTGTACTCAACGCCTGTGACCGACGACTAACCTGAGATGACCTAGCGTACCTGTAAACAGTGCGATTACTAATTAGTCATTATAAGAACCTTACTATGCTGATTCTCTATCTACACTTGTGATGATTTTAAACTATGAAATTATCGTAAATAATTATTAGTTACATGAAGGAAATCAGAAAATAGATTAAGATCCAACATTCCTATTTACTTACATTCAATCATAAAATTGAAATAGATATTTCTCTTAACGACAATATGTACCTATTGAATAACTATGATCACGATGTTACATTACATCTCTAATACGTAACGCATATTTGCATAACACCACAGACGACAATTTTATTCATATGCACATTCTGATACAAAGCATCTTTTCATAAATTCGCGCCGGCTGCAATTACATCATAAAGTTAAATATGAATTACTCATACCAAGCTTAACAATTACACCGAACCGAACAAATACACCGAATAAATTAAAAGGGTCTTTTAGTTCAATGTCAAGTACTTGCAAAAATAATTGAGATACATAGAAGCTGAAACTTAAATTACAATTGCGAGACTTATTCCAACACTTATCTAGCCGTATAAATTTAAAATTGTAGCGATATACTGATAATAAATAATATTTAAGATCACCGGCAGCTGATATGTTGGCTGTACTTTGTTATTATAATTATATTTATACGAGCAGTTTAATCGTTTAATAAATCAGTGTCACTGAGTAACAATCAGCAGGTTTCTGAGGTGTCAAACTATACGAAAAAGCTAATCTTTTACGAAAACATCTTTCAGCAACAAATCAGACTTGTCATTCTTCTTAAAATATGTTTTTATTACCTCTCATATTCTCGTGCCGAAAGATTTATCAACCATCACGTTTTAGCCTGCTAATAAATTGTTTGCTGATGATAAACAGCGCGGCATGAAATATAAAAAACCTCATGTTAGTAGTCAATTAACACAGCACCCACACGAACATGAATATAATTAAACTAAGAATATTAATAACACAACATAATTATATATTCAGCAGAGTTCTTGAGTAACTTTGTTTATGTCATTTTATTAATTAGAATATAAAACTATCGTGTCCCCGTCAATTAAGAAGTCTTTGCTTTTAGGTTGCAATCAATATTATGAAGTAATCAGAAGAGACTTCAAAGTATTCAATCCTACTATCCTACTAATATTATAAATGTGAAAGTTTGTGAGAATGGATGTGTGGATGTTTGTTACTCTTTCACGCAAAAACTACTGTATGGATTTTAATTAAACTTTACAGTAATGTAGCTTATACATCGGAATAACACATGGGCTATAATTTATAAAGATAGTGTATCAATTGTCATTCATGCGGGTGAAACCGCGGGGCACAGCTAGTTATTTTATACAATCACAACAAACCTACACCTAGATCTGTCATTTGCCTACACTGGTGATAAAATATTCAACAGTTAATTTAAATATAATAATAATAAATCAACCAATAGATAATGTTTTGATCATTGTTAGCAAAATCGCTTTGTTGACATCAACACCCACGCGACCTTCGACTCGACTTTATAAATACACACATAGTATATTAGTATGTAAATGTTAATTTTGTTTTGAATTACTAATCTGAACACGAGTATTGTTATGGTACTTAATTTGGTAATTATAAAGCTAAATTTATAAGCTCAACATAAATGTATTTTATGTACTGTAATTTATTATTTTGGCAAGAAACAAAATGGTCTGGTGATTAAAGAGTTATAAAAGAACCCAAAAGGGTAACACTTACATTTATCAAGTAAGGGCTTGACCCTTTCAGAGGTCTTTGGTTCTTTTCTTGACAGACAATGGTGAATGTGAAAAAATGTTGAAAGATAATGGTGCTCAATGTAAGTGTAAAACAGCATCCATTTGAAATCTACATGACAATCAAGTGTCGGTGGTAACGATAAGGCTTCCAGAACTCGTTCTACGCAGAAGCCCGAAAGATTTAACTGGTTATGTGCGTTATGCTGTAGATATCTGGTTACAATGTTAGCCGACCTTTAGACACTTGAGAAAGGCTAAATTCAACCTTCAAACAATAGTTAGGTCTTGGCTGTAGATATCACTCTTCGAATAAGGGCCTGGAAAGGGTATGCAAGGTCATATTGATTGCATTACTCCAAGGCGCACCGTAGGCTGCACTTAATGCTAAGGTAACGACCATAATCATTATGTGGTCGGTTACAATCTGATTATATTGTCAAGTAATATCAATTGTGGTTTTATTGCTACTTCACTTGGGCAACTTAAAATAAATGAATGCCATAATATTATTTACTA
The DNA here is from genome assembly GCA_905475315.1 of Autographa pulchrina. Classification (NCBI taxonomy): domain Eukaryota; kingdom Metazoa; phylum Arthropoda; class Insecta; order Lepidoptera; family Noctuidae; genus Autographa; species Autographa pulchrina. Next base: position 3,073,846 of record FR997763.1, on the reverse strand, counting down.
AAGACACTCCAACCGGTTCCCTGATTTTTTACTCGACTTCGAATGGTGATAAAAAATGTGAACGAGTGGTCACAGCTATAAATAGCAACGCGCGATAAACAACTTGCAAATTCTTTTATTATTACCGAAAATTTTGTCTAACTTAAGCATCAATATAAGTTTTTTACAATGACTTTAAAATCTGATCGTAACGGATTTATTATGACTGTGTCGGTCAATTATATCCCGATTTGAGTGAAAAAAAAAACAACATTATCATTGAACTAACTTACAATTCATAGACATGTTTTTATGTGATAATTTTTATCTTCGAGCTAATTATTTAATTTATGGCGTCATCTGTTTGCTTCAAAAAACAAGGTAAATAAAAACTAGACGCCCGGAACCGGCTCACTGGCAAAAACTTATGTAAATAAGATTTTGAGGGCCTTTGCTATAAATGTTATTATCAACAACGTCCCAATGAATGACGCAGAGATGAAGACTGAAATTACTATCAAGTGATGCGTTTTTTCTTAATTTGAATTAAAGAGAGTTTAAGAAATAACCCTTAACCTGGGGTTAAGATAATAACTCACTCGGGGTTGTACGTAAAGTAATACAGACAAAATGTGTCAAGTCAGTCGACTATTTTGTTTTATCAATTGCACAGCAAGCTCGACTGCGAGACACTTTTGTAATACTCTTTAACCCAGCAAAGAAACATACAAAGATTTCGTAGATTATTAACATATTCGTGACCGAGTTAATGCACCGTCGTGCGCATTAACGTAATACCTTATCATAACGTTTTGTGTACCAAGTTTAGACTCAATGTAATACAACCTTCAGCAGTTGTTATCTCAAATCTGTACCTTTGGCGCCAAATAAACATGTTTGTGACTTTTGGACTGTATCGCCTTTATATGGGATAATTATGATAATAAACGTAAGCCAGTTGTTTACATTTTTTGTTGTTATCTTGTTCCGCCATAATATCTGGTTTTCGTAATATCGGGTTTGATCTTCACAGACATGGATGAAAAATATTAATAAAATCAACATTTTATTCTTATTCAAGCTATTGTTGTTTATTACTTTTGTATTTTAGTTTAGTTTATATTATTTTAATAAGGAAAATGGCAAACCAAAAATAAATAAAACCCTAATATGATAATTTAAGACTTCGTTTAATATTAGAAACATAAATTAAATTCATATTTGCTAAGTTTGTTTTACTAAATAAATTGTAACGTAGATTATTTCTATAAATTGAAATAATGTCATTCTGTAAGTAATTTCTCAGATAGTGCATAATATTTTAATACACTACCTAGAACTCTCTCCCACAATTGTGTAATCATGTGAAACGTGGAAAAATATACCTACTGCATCATTATTGTGAATTTTCACCAATTATAGTCAACAGTCACCGCCATTGATCTCTACTAATCGCCATTGGACGATGGAAAATTACTCACGTGCCGTCCGCTTCGTGGAAACACGCCGCAATGCGGTATTATACAAAAAGGTTGTTGTCACCGCCGTTACCTGTATTCTAATTACAATATTTCCTCACTTTTTTAATAGAAAGTTCTTAGCATATTTTATCGCCACTCCTGAGAGAAAAACAGATAGACAGCAATCAGTATTCTCGTTTATGACACTACTAACTAGGTACATAAAATAAATTGATAATAACTACCAATTGATTTTATAGTCAAGTATATTATGGACCCTCTTAGGTCTGTGCAGACCCATATTAACATAAGCTCGAAGTTCTGATCACTCAGTCGTAAAATTAACCAAGTGTAATAGTTTGAGCAAAGTTACTTGAAAATATTTAAACATCAAACATATAATGACCACATAAGTGTGTTGATATCAGCTATTTCAATATAGAGTTAGTCATAAGGCAAAGGAATACTTATACAGCCTGCGTAACTTCAGAAAATGACGTCAGACACAGGAATATTGTGACTGACGTTATGGCGACATACATTCGCTTATCGATAATGACGACGCAAGTTGAATTTTGTAAATAAAGCTGTGTAAGTAACTTTACACTAAATGAAATAATTTTGAACCAAAAAACGTCATTTTTGGGTCAAAATTATGTAGGTATATTATTTTAAATATTTTTCTTTCTTTCATTTAAGTTTCCGTATAATTAAAATACGACGCCTGTCTCCATATTAGAGTCAGTGACGAAGCCTTGGCCTTACCTCGATTTTGACAAAAATTGATAATTCCATAACATAACATAGAAGACATTGCACAGATTTTAAATTCATCTGCTGTATTTTATTCAAACATTTTACCGCATTGCTATGCCGTTGCGACCTTATTTTAGACATTTTAACATGCTAAGATCTATGTATCTCACAAACTCACAAGGTTGTCTGGCGCAGTGGCGTGTCAGTCTGCAGTGGCCTTTTAATGGGCCCAGGATACTTATATTAAACATAAATGTATATAAGACAGAAACTAAGCAACGGCACAAGCTTTACATGTATATTACGTAGCTAAATGATAGGAAAATATATGTAGAAGTCTTAATATTTTAAAGGAAATATTCAATTTTATAATAATACCTACCTAACACCTAGTTGCATCCAAGGTGTTAGCCCAATCTGCTAGTTCCGCAACTGCAGTGATATCTTCCAATGCCGTTGAATAAATAATAGTATTCGAACTGCGGAGAAAACCTTGTACGAATTTCCCGTAGGAAATACACTAAAACGGTCCTTGATAAATTGACGCATAAAAAGGCAATAAAACTAAATGTTTTGACATAAAACCTGATTCCTCACAAATAGCAAACATTTAAATAGCAATTTTGAGGTGTCTGGGGCGCTATAAGGAGGAGCTTTACGATGCGTTTAAATGTTGATTCTTCGGAACTTGACGAAATGATAACATCGCGAAATCATCTACAAGTTTATGAGACAATTCATCTTTGTTTATGAAAGACAACCGGTTCTAATTAGACACACCCCTTACTTACAAAAAACTGCGATACCAATTTAGTAAACCAATCCCAAACGACTTAAAGTGATGGCAACAATGAGTGACATCGCCCATTGTACACAACATTATAATTGTTATTACAAGTCGTTTTGATGTTTGTTTGCAAATTGATTAATTTTATGCGACGTTTTCATTGATTCGTTTGAGTACCAGTGACATTGGCTGTGCCATGTGTATTTTATTACTTTAATTTATTATTTATACCATTGGCAACGGATAATGGGCGTTCTTGTAAATGTGTGCGTTCTAGTAATTTATGTGTCCTACCTACAGAATTTTATTCCCATTCCTATTTTTCCGTATTTTTTTTACGGGTATTTATATTAATAGTTTGACAGAACCTAGTACCACCTTGCAGGTTTGTAAGTGGAATAACCATGAGTAATTTAGAAGAGGTACGTTAAGGGGATTAAAGTAGAAAGAAAACATTACTACATAAAACCTGCAATCGCCTTTCTAGTTTACCTAACTTGTTAATCATGACAATATTTCATCACAGCCATTCATTATAACGGTATAATAGGTGCCTCATGTAGTCATGCTAAACATTTTATGTTTATAGTTTATTAAGAGTTTAAACATGATTAGAGCATTCGAGCAGTGCTTCAGTCTAGAATCGTATCAGTGTCTCACGAAATCTTATATTTATGAAAACCCACGATTTGCGTCAAAATGCGAATGTTATATCAGTTGTGCAAGACATTGCAGTGTAACTACATGACGTACGTGTCTATGTCTGAACTATAACTCTCGTTTTAGGTGAAGGGCGAACATCTCTAAATTTTGTACAATAAGTAACCACTGCAACATTTGTGCGTTACATCAGCTGATCCAATTACATTGTGCGTAACTTTTACGGTCACTAATTAATCCATTAATTTCGCACAATAATATATTGGACGTTTCTCTGACAGCTCCATGTTTTGACGACCCCTTTGACGCAATGTTGTTATACCGTCGCCGCGTTGGTATGACAGGTTATGCTTGTTAGTTATCATTACAAAGTAATTAGATTATAAATAATTACATGGCAAGTTTACAACTATATTGTCCTGAAAATACTAGCAATTTGTTAACTCTTTACCATTTAAAATATTACTCGTTTTAAATGAAATTTTTATAAGATAATAAATTATCTTTCTCGTTAATATTGTATTAACGATACACGCGATGGTATTAACTTCTATTTTTGGTATCCACCACACACGTATTTGTTGAAGCGTAATTTATTGTATTATTTTTGTATTTTCCCCTAACAATTAAATTTAGCTTACAATATTTATTATTTATAACAAAACAATAAGTTACAAGATAGATTAATTTGTGAAAACAATGGCCCTGTATGTGACCGGTAAAACATTCGATATAGACACTAATGATTGGTTTTCCGTACGAATCAATCATCGCACATTGCTGAAACCATCTATTAAACCCCAATTTTAATAAAACTTGTAATTCTTAGAACTATTAGAAAGCCGTTAACAACCGAATCGGAATTATGCTCAATTTTCTGTTTTATAAAACAAACTAATCAGTACAGTCAGTCACAAATGCGTTACATAGAGTGCGTTACGTTGCTGGCGGTACACAGTTGTAACACTGGCGTAACAATAATGCGTAATGTCGTAGATAAATGTCTGATTAAAATATACATGCGTGTGAAACCGGAGTAAAGCAAGTGGAGCGCATCTGAAGAACTGACAACTGCCTGCTACTCTCTTTGACATGAGTATATTTAAAAAAATACTGCTACATCTTTAAATTCGACACTCATTTGTTTATTACAATTCTATTTTAAGAGTTTGTTGCTACATTCGTTTAGTCAGCTAGCTAATTATCGTCTTTTGACCGTTATTTGTCTAGAGGGCGCTCGAACATGCAATTGGTTGTAAACGCCTCGCTCTAACTCTTGAGCATGTTTGGAGTGACTACTAATAACTGTATGTAAATAAAATAAACGTTTTCGCCGGCCATAAACAGTTCCATTTCTCATATTCCTAGTAAATAATTTTAAACACTATAAGTGTGTTAATAAACCTAACTGGACAAGTTCCAATAAATTTTAACAGTTTCAAACACAACATCAAAATTAAAAAAAAATCCCCTAAATTAGTTATTCTTAAAATCGACTGACTTAAAAGGTAAAACATCGTCTTGTGTGACACACTACATCATTCTAAATGTAATAAAGGATTAAGTCTTGACAAACAGAATGCAACATGAAAGCATATCCCTTTGAGATATTCTCTAACCATGAAAGGACAAAAAGTATTTAAGAACTTCCCGTGACAACTCTAGGAACTGTTAATGTGTTTCGATGAACTTTTTCTTGCTCAGACTATTTTCGTGTGTTTACGTGTAAACAAAATGGTTTCTGTTACACTCAACGTCATGCTATGGTTTTGTGGAAGCATGTTTGTAATGCTGAAAGTTATTGGAAGCGCAATTCTTGTGAAGGAACCATTTTGCATGGTCGGTGAAAATTATTGAGCGTTCTATGACGTTAGTAGCAATCTTTATACTTAACATCCGAGGACCAGAAGTAATGATGTGATAAATTCAATCGAAATACATAGAATACGAAGTACAATTTCTGAACAGATCAAACTACTAAGTAATCAAGCGTTTTATACATACCTATGTCTGGCCTGTTGGTCTAGTACTTAGTGACCCTGACTGCTATACCAGAGGTAGTGGGTTCGATTCCCAACCAGATCAAATCTTTGTGTGATGAACACGATCCTTTGTACAGAACAAAGAGAGATGTCCCAGGATATTATTATTATTATGAAAATAAGCGTGATTATAATACTTTCTTTACTGTCACAGACGGTGAGCGATAGAAGATGTGCGTAAACAGATTCAGGTTATCTGGTAGGTTAGACATTATGTTTAACTATGTTTACTTAACCCTACTAGTAACTACATATCCATTTTACCATATTTTGAAAGTATAAATAACATTTTAGATTATAATCGCATGCGTAAGTACCTAATCGTTTACGGATATATTGATGTCGTTAAAACCTTGTGACCTTACTATCTATCAAATATGAAAATTATTTATTCATATTTGTTTTTCATTCGATAACAAGTCGTTACGTAAATGCATTAATACTAATAACTAAACAACTTTCTTTGCATTTCAATCTATTTGTAAGCCACTTTAGAATATCTGTTACAACAAACTTATTGCTGGAAAACTTGCTAAGAATACTTAAAAGGAAATATCTAATAACTTACGGCGAATAGCTTTATTCATTTGCATCTACATAATCGTAAATTCTTTCATGTCTTCTTTGACTATAAACAAGCCTCTCATTTATTGAAACCTTTAGAAAGCCTTTCTATCATAGGCACAGGTCAAGGTAGGCGAAACGAAAATGAGTTTATGCCAATAAAATTGTGTAAACAATCGTTTGAATAAAACTCCCAAGAGAATAGTGAAAGTAAATTGAATTCGCATCGGAATCGCTTCAGCGATAATCTTGTTTTCTCTTTGTTTCTTTTTGTTTATTGGCCTTTGTTTAATTAAGACTAGGTCAGTGTTAAGAGCGAAGCTGCTTTGTAATATCATAATTCAACACTGAAGTATGTGTATTAAACGTTTATGATTGATATAAAGCGCCCATAAACGTACCTAATGGTTTATAAATCTTATAAACAAATTGTGATTTTCTTAACTTAGATAAAAGAAACAACACAATAATTAAGCAAAAAAATAAACCGTAACGCACAGCAATTGATTTCATAATCCATTATTTCCTTATAGGCCTAACACTATTTGTACTGATCCAATTTTTTTCGCCACGTCACAAACTCAGTGAACAGAACGCAAGCCATAATAATGATACCAGTTTTCCATAATACACGGTTAGTAACACTTTACATAACAAATTGCATTGCACTTTGGTACCAGCCACTGCAAATGCTGGCCAGTGTCCATTGTCGCACGGTGCGCGAGCATGCAATTGTCGTGATTTACATTGCAGCCTTGCTCACTGGACGTCCAGCAAGTTAGGCGTTATGCGTCTCCATGAATTATTGCATGTCGTGGTTGATCGATGTCTGTAGCTGGCGAAAACTTATGCTGAGTTACTAATACGTTACGTGGCGGACTATATTAAGACAGCTTTATAACGAGGTGCTAAATAAGGTCACTTAAGCAATTCTTTTATATTTTTGAAATTCTCTTCCATGAATTTTGAAAACAACTCTTTGTTTTTTTCTTTTGTTTCAATGTTTTATATTTGTAAGGTAACTTAATTCTACATAAGGCATGATAGTATAAGCTTAGATTTTTATTGCTGACTACTAAACAGAGAAAGTCGCCAAGTCTGTTTACTGTAATTTATTTCAATCGTAAGCTTATTTTGTACTTCCAAATATACTCACTGTTTATGCAGTTGCAGAATCTCAAATTACCTAATTGCCTTTCTCTTTTTTCCCACTCCTTTCATGCAACTAATGTTATTTATAACAACAAATGACGGTTGCTAGTTCGTAATTTGTTATGTTCCGATAAAGGCAATTGACAGAACATGAGACATTTCTTGACGGCAATACAATAAGGAGGGAAATCAAAAATAGTATTTGGAATTAGTGTTAACATGCAACGTGCTGTAGGAAGGATAGTATTAATTAAATATAAGTCGTCAATACTTTTAATTGGTATATGTGAAAAACACTCCGAATGTCTATTGGCAATTGAAAGCTCAAAGATCACGAGACCGGCTACACTTCATGTTATAAAATTATAAAAAAAAACAAGTCGTCGAGCTCATCGTACTACTTTTAGCAACAGTGGTTAAAAACTATCTATGGGGCCCACGGTTGATAGAAAACTGTTGCCTTCAAATATTCAATAACTGGCTTGCTATTTGTATGCTCAAGAAGAACATTATTGTTGTTCTTGTACGATATTTCGCTATTCTCAGCAGAATCCGATTTTCTGTGTAGATTACTACACAGAAAACCTTATTAACTTATATTCTGCTGACCACATTCCTCCCACTCTTTACTTAAAACATCTAATCTAGTTATAAACACAGCATTTACTCCTGACACAAACCGCTGATAGATTTATGTCCCAGCAATCATGTACCTACGATCTAATTATGGCCATTGTGTTATGAAACATGAAAATAAATCTTATACTAATGACGATTCCATGACGTCAACTCCACTATCCTTTGTATGAAAATTGCACATAATAAACGATCGATGCATTTGATTTAATACCGACCGGTATTGTACATAGAATGTGGATCGTGAATGCCTGAACTGCGTTAGAACAATACTTGAGTTGCGCAGCGCTCTGTCCTTTCAACTGTGTGTCATAATCACTCAATTCCAATGCAATAGTAGCAAATTATTTATGGTTAGATTAGACCTTGGTAGCCAATGTGTGACGGAAGGATAATAAGGAATCTATGAAGGATGCGGAATTATCATGTGCTTGTAGAGCAAACAAATTGCCGCAACAATAATAGTATAAATTATATGATATTTCCATTTTAAAAGTATTATTGCTATGTATGTTACCATTTGCAACTCAATTATTTTTCGTTTGTACCAAAAGCAAGCGCTTTCTTCCTATAACAGAAACACAATAATATTATCCTAACGAATATTTAATAAAAGTATTTGCTAACCGAAAATTGAAGAAAAATCATTTATCTAAAAATTGTTGACTATTCAGAAACTGCTATGATGAAATGCCTATAATTAAACAAGACTAACAATTACACCTTAAGACAAATTACATCACGTGCAATTACTGTTATTTTATTGGTTTACCTCTTACTCATAAAGAAAACGAGCTTGTTATGTCGCTCCTGTACTACACAACAACTCATTAAACTATTTTAATCACGCCATGCGACCTACAAGCCTGTTTACACAATATACAGAAAGCTCTCTAAATTAATAATTAGTTCTTGAAAGTTTAGTAAAAACATACTTAATTGTTTCAAAATATGAGCACCATGGTTACTTACTAGGATGTAAATTCCAGTGCAGCTATTTCGATCAGCGTTTATCTCGTATAGAAATAGCTCACGAAACTATGCCTGGATCAGATGTTTTCTGTTTTATGTAACGATTAGAAGATTCTGCTAGGGAGAATTTGCTTTAATCTTCATTATTTATTTTTTATCGGACGCTAATGGAAGGAAGGATATACTGATTATTCAGTCAATTGCCTGTCTAACTTCTATTCCTTATATAATTCCTTATTTGTAAAATGCAATTTTCCGCAGTTACTTAGTCAATAATGTCAGCATAGACAGTTCTTTAAAACAGACATTATTTCAAAGTTATGATATTCGTGATGTTGTATGTAGGGCAATGAGAAGGAAAAACGTCGTCATACCACCTTGCCGACTTCCTCGAAAGTATGTTACGTTGTTCTAATCTTTTTCAAACACGTACTTACTACACTGTCAGACGAGATAAAAGTTATATATCATCGTCATTACCTGTCTCATAATGCCCTACATAGTATATTATAACCTGAAAAAACATCCGGCACAGTGACTCATCACCTTGAAGCCTTATGGGGTGTAATAGCCATAATTTTAAGTTATATAATATCGTATTTGGTTAAGTATTACCTTCAAACTTCCAGTCGATAGTTAATTCAATATGGCACTAATGTATTTTAGATAATTTACTCGTAGGTCAGATCAAAATATCAAGAAGAATAATAAGGTTCCTAGGTCTTTGCCCTACAGTGTGATGATCTTGGTTAAAGATAAAAACTAATATAATTACGCTGTAGGACAAGCAAATGATAGAGAAAATTAAAATCACCTGAACTGCAGACAGAAACTAGGATGTAGAAAAAACAAACAGGTCATAAGAAATATGAAAGTTGCTTAAAATAAAATTGACGTAATAAAATCCGCGTTTCCCAACCCTCGTAATAATAAAATAATGACTTGTTGGGTTGGGTACTTTAAGGTCTGTGCAAACGACCTGCGAATGATCTCACCGGGTTCGTTTGAACGGTGACGTCAGTTTCGGGGTAAACAAGCCGGGCTTGGTAATTTTTTAATCTTTTGTTTTGATGCCTGTTTGCACGCTGTGCGTGTTAGATTAACCGATCCGCCGACGAGGATTAATGGGATCGTATTTTATTTAATAGTTTACAGCGCAAACGACTTACCTGGTAACTGCGTCATTGCTTATTTATTTTCTCGTTTGAGTGCTCAGCTGATTTGATCGCCGAGGCTAGAATTCTTTTAACTGTTTCAATCCAAGATAATGTTTGAAACCGGTGTAAAACATTAGAGTCATGCAAGAGTAATTATGTAAATATTAGAGACATAAGCTGTATGTTTTATCTTTGCGTTATATCTTTAAACACACCTTAGCGCATTATCTTAACTTCCCTGACTTGTTAATTTTCGCATAACAGAATTAGTGCCATGTTAAACAACTTAACCGTTGTGCCGGTAACATTTTGCAAGCATCCGCTAAATTTGACGGACGCTAAACGTTTTATTTATATGCCGATTCAGCATTGCACTCCACAAGCCAGGTAATACCTAAATGTATCGGTTACTCGACAAAAAACTAAAATAGCATTGCATATGAGCGATTATGTGTTAACTGGTCTCTGAGCGTCATTAGCTCCAAATGGTCATGTGCCAATAGAACGAGTTCTTAAAACCATTAATTGCTGGAATATTTTAATTTGCAGTCGTTAAGAAAGCATGAAATTCGCAATCCTCTCAAGGTTCAGTATGGCTGGGCTAACCATAGCCAGGTAAACCGCAAATTACGATTTTGTAACAATAATTGTCAGATCATGGTTTTTCTTGTTTTGTTTGCATATTTTGCGTATATAAATTTTATGTAGATGCTCTTTCACGCACGTTTGAGAACGATTGATGTACAAATACGACGAGTGCGGCGCCAACAAATATTGAGATAATAAACTCAATATTTGCTGGCGCCATGCTAAGACATTGTATACATATTTATGTAACCAGCCAGCAGTCAGGGACGTGTATTTGAAAACCGCTTCTAAAATGTATTATAAGAAAGCAATAGAGTTAAATTCTTAAATCAATAGGTACTTCACGTTTTTATAGTTAAATTATGAGTAGGCAATGTCAACTATGCGTAAAATTTATAGCCATCGTATGGCCTCTAAAACACTTTATTAACGCATCGTTGACAACGCTCGGTTATTTTAGGGTGCGATCATGTAAGGTGACGCTCGAATGCGTCGATTGACGTGTACACGAGCATATGGAACTATTTCTGTGTCCGATCAGTTTACAGGGACCAACCAAGTTCAATGTACGCATCGGTAACGGTCCACCTGTTTTCCAACATGTAAGATACGAATTTGATCCCTTTCATGTTTTGATCAGTTTGATTGCTCATTAAAGCGTTGCTGATATACAAAGAACGTTGGACGATGATTTATTTTAATATGTATTACCACGTACGCCTTTAGACCACTTGGCCCATGGCAAACCGCACAATAAAATAATTTCCCAAAAAAAACAACAAAAAAATATTAAGTCTGAATTGACACCGCAACGTGATTGGTCAAGTTGCATTTTCAGAATATCGCTCATTAAGTTTCTAGTATGTTAGCATTGTAGAATTTTCTAGTCATTTCAATTTCACTCAATTCTCCGGTTAACTTTTGAGATTATTCAGTAAACCAGTCATGCTCTCGATTTACGATACCGCGAATAACTGTGATTCACTCTCAGGATGTGTCTTATCTCTCTGGGAAAATATACTAAATATCACACAATACACAATATTCATGTTCGCTGCTTTTATCGTTATCGAATGTTTGTAATACTCAGTAATTAAAATGATGAACATCATTCTAGACATGATTTTGCAAGTCGTTTGTTTTCTTCCCGCTTACATATTACTCTTTGCAATAGGTATAGACGGATATTAAATTTATCATTATAGGTCAAAGTCGATATGAATACACTCACTTTTAAAATATTTTACAACGCTAATTTCTCATAATGATGGCGGCATACAAACATTAATTTGCAACGTCATTATGTTGGTCGTTGAACCACTAATAGCTTTAGTTACTATGGGTTCCACATAATGTCCCATCAATCATGTGTTTGGTACCCGGAAGCCGATAGAAAGTTCAATGTACGGCCTTTGCGTGCGACCTTGGTGTCAAATTACGACCAACCCCAACGGAAGATACACAAACAACAAAATTGTTTATTGATTTTCACCTTCCCATATTTTTGGGTAAATTAATGTTTCCGACCTGTTTTTTTTTTATAAATAACATTAAGTAAATTGTCGGCGACCAACTTATATTATAAGGTTTATAGATTCTTTTATTAAGTGTAATGTAGGTTGTAAGCATACATAAGTTGTACATTAAATAAGAGATATACAAGGGTATCGCGCTGAGCGCCGATACAAACTGAACGGAACTCAGAAGGTGGGGTACCGCGCTCATGCCGCTCACTTATTCTTAGAGTTATTTTTATATTTTGTTTTTTGTTTATTGATTTTATTATTAGATTTATTATGTTGATGTTTTTTATATTTTTACAATAAAGATAGTAAGTATGTGCCATAAACAATAGCAAGTAAGGAAAGAATTAAAGTAAAATTGTAATATTTTAAAAATTACGTATTTTGAAAACCAAGTTTTTAGATATTGGTATATTTGTTTGTATAATATGTCTATCATATAGGAAATCGCCCAGAAATGCCAAATCCGTTTGAATTAAGCAAATCGGACAACGGGTTCAGGAGTTATGGAACTAAACGTGAAATCTAGTAAAATAAACAGAGAAGTTTGGCATTTCTGGGGCTATAAATAATTGATAAGTTAAGATAAGATAGTGTTATAGCTTTATATGGATAAAGGGACATATGTACAATAAATACAAACACATTTTGTATATAAAGTAATGAAAATTTAATAAATAAAACGAGAAAAGGGTTTCGCACAAAGAGAAAATTAGGTCAAATTAGAATCCAATTTGAGTGGAGCACGCGGCGGTAAAGTCGCGCTGTATATAAACAGCGTCACTTTCCGTTGCAAAATCAGTCGCAGCTCAGCTCCGGTAACGAACACTACAAGATTACGGCGAAAACCCGAACTCTCAAGATTGAAGATTTTAAGTGGTGTTTCATTGTTTCTAAGACGTCATATCCTGAGGTTAGAGACGTGGAGGTGTACCCTGTGTGTGTCGTCCGAAGTACGCATTGAGGGGTGCGTGGGGTACGTGTGTACCAGCAACCAGCGAAGACGCACGTACCAACAAACATTGGGAGATCGTCCCAGGTAGACTGCGGGATAACCCTAGTTGGTGTCCTATAGTAGTCCGCCCCCGAAACAGTTGGTCCTTCGAGCCGGATCCCTCAAGACAAGAAGAAGTTCAGAAGTTCAGAAGATTGAAGATTGCAAGATGCCAGTGACCAGGTCGCAGAAGGATGCTCCCCTACGCCCTCCGTCCCGTCCTTCGGATAAGGACGCGGCGGCTCCGACGTCAGGGTCAGAGGGGGTCACGTCTGCGTCAACGTCATCAGCTACAGCGACTTCATCAGAAGCAACGACTTCTTCCGGGACGGCAACTACGGAATACACAACCACCACCGAAACGACAGTAGAGACTGCGACCACGGCGGCGTCAGAGAAGAGCTCGGCCGCGAAGAAGGCGAAGAAGAAGACCCCAGAAGAGGCCCTGGGGAAGGGGTTGCCGGGTTCAGCCGCAACTCTGAAACCAACGGGGGTCAGTCGCCGAGCCAGGTCCACGAAGACCACCAGTTCCTCAGCCAGAAGAAGGGAGCTTGAAGCCAGAGAAGAGCTGGCACGTCTGGAGCTCGAGCAAGCTCAGGCGGCAGCGAAGTTGGCACGCGTTCGTCTGGAGATGACGCAGTGCGAGGATGAGGACTCGGTGGATGAAGACCTGGAAGATGAAAGAACAGCACACGTCCAGAATTGGATTGAGACGTCAGTGCTGAAAGAGAACACCCAGGAAGCAACTGAAGATCGACGACAGCACCCGCCAGAAGAGCCGAAGGTGAAGCCAGAAGAAGATGCTTCAGCGGGAGGAGCGGTCGCCGGGATCCAGGCGCTTACTGCTGCACTGAAGGAAGCCTTCTCTGGAAGAGAAGGTACGACGGGGCAGCCGAAGTATATCCACGAACTGCCGTACTTCGACGGCAGCAGCAGCGAGTGGATAGCCTTCAAGGTGGTCTATGAAGATACGGCGGGCATGTTCAACAACGTTCAGAACATGGCGCGTTTACGAAGAGCGCTGAAAGGAAACGCAAGAGAAGCGATTCGGAGCCTTCTGTATTCAGAAGCTTCGCCAGAAGAAGTGATGCAAGCTCTGAAGAGGAGATTTGGAAGACCGGATGCGCTCATTCTTGCAGAGCTCGAGAAGATAAAGGCCCTAGGGAAGATCAGTGAAAATCCTCGGGAAATATGTGTGTTCGCGAGTCAAGTGAATAATAGTGTCGCGGCCATTAAAGGGTTAAAGAAGCTGCAGTATCTACACTCTCCGGAAATAGTGAAGTGCATAGTGGAAAAGCTGCCAACAGTGCTCAAGTTCCGGTGGTACGACTACACTGCAGCGGAGGATGATGGTGAGTTCTCAAATCTAAATTTGATAAGCAAGTTCTTGAACCAAGAAGCAGACAAGTGCGGAGCCTTCGCCACACTCGAAGAGAAGAGCAGGAAGACCTTCAGACATGCTTCGCACGCCACGAGGGACGCACCAGAAAGGGAGCCCAGGCAGTCTGAGAAGACATGTCCGATGTGCGAAGGTGAGCACTTTTTATTTGAGTGTAGGAAGTTCCTGAAGGCTTCAGTGCAGGACCGATGGGTGGCAGTCAAGAAGAGCCGAGTGTGCTTCAAGTGTCTTCAAGGGAGGCACAGAAAGGAGACTTGCCGGAAGCCCTCGTGCAAACAATGTCATAGGTGGCACCATCATCTGCTGCACGTAGAGTCACGTGAAGAAGCTGCACAAGATAAGAAGGAACCCTCACCAGAAGCGGCAAATGTTATGGCGTCAGTGAATACAGTGTGTAGTACGCGAGCATACCTCAAGATAGTGCCGGTTGAAGTCTTCGGAGCAAAGGGCTCCAAGAAGATACTGGCCCTTATGGACGAAGGTTCGACAGTGACACTGCTGGACGAGATGGTAGCTGAGGAGGTCGGCGCTCAAGGTAAGAAGGAGGAGTTGGTGATTGAGACAGTTGGCGGCAGGCTAATCCAGAAAAGGGACTCTCAGATGCTGGACCTGACAGTAAAGGGTGTGCATCAGGGAGGAAGGAAGGTCATGAGAGGAGTTCGGACCATGGAAGGATTGAAGCTTGCGCCACAGTTTCTGGAAAAGGAAAGGATCAAGCGTTGTAAGCACTTGAAGAAGATCGCCAACATTCTACATTACGAAGGAGAGCGACCTCAGCTACTCATCGGGCAGGACAACTGGGAGCTGATCGTGTCACGAGAAGTAAGGAAGGGTAAGCCAGGAGAGCCAGTTGCTTCAAGGACAGAACTTGGTTGGGTACTGCACGGAACGGACAGCGGAGCTGTAAAGAAGGTACAGTTTTTGAACACATGCCTTCAAGTCAACACGGCAGAAGAAGAGATGCATCAGGCCATCAAGGATGACTTCGCGATCGAGGCGCTTGGTGTACAGCCGCGAAGACAACGGACTCCGAGGGACAAGCGCTCGCCATCTTGGAGAAAACCTGCAAGAGGTTAGAAGATGGACGATTTGAGGCTGGTCTCCTGTGGAGGAATGAAGATGAAAGGATGCCGGAGAGCTACGCTTCTGCCAGGAATCGATTGGTCAACATAGAGAAGAAAATCGACAAAGATCCTCGACTGAAGGGGGAGTACGGCAGGCAGATGCAACATCTTCTGGACAGCGGATACGCAGAAGAGGCTCCGACACAAGAAGAAGACTCCAAGAAGAAGTGGTATCTGCCACACTTTGCCGTCGTACATCCTCTGAAAAAGAAGATTCGGATCGTGTTCGACGCTGCGGCTAAGTCCAAAGGAAGGAGTCTCAACGATGCTTTGCTGCCAGGACCGGATCTTCTACAGTCACTCTTCGGCGTGCTGCTGAGGTTTCGTAGAGGACCCTTGGCGGTAGCAGCTGACATCAAGGAAATGTTCCTTCAGGTACGTATCAGGCCAGAAGATCGAGATAGCTTGCGTTTCCTGTGGCGAGGAGATAGACGCGACGTGTCACCGAGGGAATACAGGATGACATCGGTTATCTTCGGTGCTACTTCATCTCCGAGCACGGCCATCTATGTGAAGAACAGGAACGCAGCAGACTTCAAGGAGCAGTATCCGGAGGCTACAAAGGCGATCGAGTTGAACCACTACATGGACGACTACCTGCACAGCTTCCACACGGAAGAAGACTTCAGAAGAGTGACGGCGCAGGTAGATCTCATACATAAGAAGGCGGGCTTCGAACTCAGGGGATGGGCATCAAATCAACCTGAGCTGCTGCAAGACATGAAGACCGAGATGGCTGAGAAGACAGAAGTCAACCTCGGTGAGAAGGAAGAGAAGACGCTGGGACTGCGCTGGTTTACGGAAAGGGACTCCATCGGCTTCAGGGCGAACCTTCGGAACACGCCGGAGGAGATTGCCAGAGGATTCAAGGTGCCGACGAAGAGAGAAGTTACCAGTGCGGTCATGTCCACGTTTGATCCGCTGGGACTAGCCTGTACTTGTGCAAGGTAAGAAGTTGCTTCAGAACATTTGGCGCAGTGGTGTTGGCTGGGACGAAGAGATTGAAGACAAGGATCACGAAACCTGGAGAACTTACCTGGAGAAGATGAAGCTGCTTCAAGATCTTCAGATCCCGAGATGTCTGGCGCCACATAGCACCGAGGGGGAGCTGCACACGTTCACGGATGCAAGCGAGACGGCGTATGCAGCTGCTGTCTACTGGAGAACGCAAGAACAGGATGGTACTTACCTCGTCAATCTGGTGGCAGCAAAGGTGAGAGTCACTCCGTTGAAGCCAGTGTCGATTCCTAGACTCGAACTGCAAGCTGCTCTCCTGGGAAGTCGGCTGGCGCACGCTGTGGAAGAAGAGATGGACCTGAAAGCGGTTAAGAAGACCTTCTGGACGGACTCCAGCATCGTGCTCTCCTGGATCAAGACAGATCCGAGGACCTTCAAGACGTTCGTCGCTCATAGGTTAGCTGAGATCGAAGACCTCACCAAGCCACAGGACTGGAGGTGGGTACCGACGGCGCATAACCCTGCAGACGACGCGACGCGCGACGTGCCGGAGGACTTCAACTGCAGTCATCGCTGGTACACCGGACCTGACTTCCTACGAAGAGAAGAAGCTCACTGGCCAGCAGCGAGGAGTTTCAAGAAAGAAGTCACCGGAGAAGAGAAGTCTACAGACGTCGTGGCAACAGCAAGTGTTGTCAACCCGACTCCAGATCCCGAGAAGTTCTCATCGTGGACAAGACTCTGGCGAGCCACAGCGAGGATGTTGCAGTTCATCAGACTCTGCCGACCTAAGGGCCGAGTCAATGTAAGCAAGACAGACCCAGCTTGGAGGCTGGTTACGAAGAAGACGCCGGCTACGGGAAGGCAACCGACGTCTAAGAAGGAAGAAAGAAGGTACTTACCTCTAGATGCAGATCTACTAGAGCAAGCTGAGACACTGCTATTAAGAAGGAGCCAAGCGAGAAGTTTCCAAGAAGACATCAGAAACTTACGAAAGGGGAAGCAACTCGAGGGCAGCAGCAAGTTGAAGCGACTCGACGTAGTGCTGGAAGACGACCTCCTGCGAGTAAAAGGAAGAATCGACGCGATACAAGGTGTGACAAGAGGTTACAAGCGACCTATCGTGCTCGACAGCAAGGAGAAGACTACGCGACTTATCTTAGAAGAGTATCATCGCCGCTTCAATCATGGGAACCACGCAACGGTGATGAACGAAGTCCGACAACGCTACTGGGTGCTGGGGCTGAGATCAGCAGTGAAGACAGTCCAGCATCAATGTCAATGGTGCCGGACAAGAAGAGCGAAGCCTCAAGAGCTGCCGACAGGCAACCTACCTGCTGAACGGCTAATGCACGGCAATCCACCCTTCACGTGCACTGGCGTTGACTACTTCGGGCCAATGTCAGTCACCGTAGCAAGACACCACGAGAAGAGATGGGGCGCGCTATTCACGTGCCTAACGACGCGAGCTGTTCACATCGAGCTTGCGCCATCGCTTTCCACTGACAGCATGGTGATGGCTCTACGAAGATTCGCTGCAAGAAGAGGGATGCCGAAGATCATCTACTCTGACAACGGGACCAACTTTGTCGGCGCCAGCAGAGAACTACAAGAAGCGCGACAAAGCATGAAGACTGAAGACCTTGTCTCAGAAGCAGAGAAGATCGGCGTGCAGTGGAAGTTCATCCCTCCTGGCGCGCCAAACATGGGCGGCGCTTGGGAGCGTCTGGTGCGATCCATCAAAACCGCACTAGATGCCACCCTCAACGAAAGGCATCCACGAGAGGAGGTTCTTCACACCCTCCTACTAGAGGCTGAGCACATCGTTAACTCTCGACCGCTCACTCACCTCTCCGAAGACCCCGAGGAGGAAGCACTCACTCCTAACCACTTCCTCCTTGGACGATCATGCGGCGCAGCGAGACTTGGCAACTTCGGTGACAACGAGCTGGTGGGAAGACACACATGGAAGGTGACGCAGCGGCTTGCCGATCACTTCTGGCAACGCTGGCTGCGCGAATATCTGCCCACCCTGCTGCCGAGGAAGACACGAGGAAGAACGTCATCAGCCGACCTGCAGGTCGGAGACATCGTGCTGATCGTCGACCACACTCTGCCAAGGTGCACTTGGCCACGCGGCAGAATCCAGCAAGTGTATCCAGGCCC
This sequence comes from Autographa pulchrina, assembly GCA_905475315.1. NCBI lineage: Eukaryota > Metazoa > Arthropoda > Insecta > Lepidoptera > Noctuidae > Autographa > Autographa pulchrina. The sequence continues at coordinate 3,054,930 of FR997763.1, read as the reverse complement.
AGACGGAAGAACCAGGATCATCGACGTCGAGACCAGAGGCGGCGTGCTGCGGAGACCCAGTTCGCGAGTGGTGCTGCTGGTGCCGGGGAGATCGCCGAGCCAGGAGGATGGTGCTACGCACGAGGGGGAGAATGTCGGCGACCAACTTATATTATAAGGTTTATAGATTCTTTTATTAAGTGTAATGTAGGTTGTAAGCATACATAAGTTGTACATTAAATAAGAGATATACAAGGGTATCGCGCTGAGCGCCGATACAAACTGAACGGAACTCAGAAGGTGGGGTACCGCGCTCATGCCGCTCACTTATTCTTAGAGTTATTTTTATATTTTGTTTTTTGTTTATTGATTTTATTATTAGATTTATTATGTTGATGTTTTTTATATTTTTACAATAAAGATAGTAAGTATGTGCCATAAACAATAGCAAGTAAGGAAAGAATTAAAGTAAAATTGTAATATTTTAAAAATTACGTAACTTGAAAACCAAGTTTTTAGATATTGGTATATTTGTTTGTATAATATGTCTATCATATAGGAAATCGCCCAGAAATGCCAAATCCGTTTGAATTAAGCAAATCGGACAACGGGTTCAGGAGTTATGGAACTAAACGTGAAATCTAGTAAAATAAACAGAGAAGTTTGGCATTTCTGGGGCTATAAATAATTGATAAGTTAAGATAAGATAGTGTTATAGCTTTATATGGATAAAGGGACATATGTACAATAAATACAAACACATTTTGTATATAAAGTAATGAAAATTTAATAAATAAAACGAGAAAAGGGTTTCGCACAAAGAGAAAATTAGGTCAAATTAGAATCCAATTTGAGTGGAGCACGCGGCGGTAAAGTCGCGCTGTATATAAACAGCGTCACTTTCCGTTGCAAAATCAGTCGCAGCTCAGCTCCGGTAACGAACACTACAAGATTACGGCGAAAACCCGAACTCTCAAGATTGAAGATTTTAAGTGGTGTTTCATTGTTTCTAAGACGTCATATCCTGAGGTTAGAGACGTGGAGGTGTACCCTGTGTGTGTCGTCCGAAGTACGCATTGAGGGGTGCGTGGGGTACGTGTGTACCAGCAACCAGCGAAGACGCACGTACCAACAAACATTGGGAGATCGTCCCAGGTAGACTGCGGGATAACCCTAGTTGGTGTCCTATAGTAGTCCGCCCCCGAAACATAAATATAAACAAACTTGTATAAATTTCGCTCCGTATTTGTAATTAAAACTTTTTTTGTTTAACCTGATTCTGCAGAACAGAGACAGTGTCATTGACTTCTTAAGAACTCAGTCATGTATGTTTAACATAAATAACGTGTCACAACTCACCCCTAGTGAGTGTCGACACGTCATCATCATCGGTCACTACCCCGCGAGTAAGCCTAACCCTCTGTGATTGTTCAAGGTTCACCGCGCGACCTTCACAGCCTGGCAGGGTGTCGGCTTACTAATGTCATTAGAATCAAGTTACTGCACAAACATGCCTCGCTGTTACCGCCACTAATTTTAAACGCAGTTTATATTTAAGATAATTATGTTTTCACATCAAAACATTAATTGTACCTATGCTTTGTAAACATTTTGTGAATTTATTCAAATATTTTTTTTTTTGACTCTACATTGTATTACGTTTTGTTGTTTTTTGTCTTATGTTGTTCTCTGCTAAATCGAGCACATCTCAACAATATCGCAACTCAGAGTGTTCGTCATACGTCTAATTTTGGTAGACGTGGGTGGCAAACTGCGATCTTTACGATCGCCACGAGATTCAATAAACCACTTTATATATTGTCGTATTTGTCAACTCTTTGAATAATGTACTCACTTAATAGATTCTCTCCAAGATAACATAGTATACACAAATCTGTCATTCAAACGATTAGGCGACTTGTTTTTGAACGTTTAAACATCATCTTTACAATTATAGGGCACGAACATTTGCCGTGATACTTCCATAATATTTTACCGCGAGAGTATGAGTATTGGACTGAAGACAAATTACCCTCTTAAATGTACTGGATTTAATGCGACAATTTCAGCTCGTGTGAGAGCTTTTATAAATCTGGAACCATTTCCGAATCTAAAAACACTACAGTCAAAAGATTAAGGATTCTAATATCTCACGACATTACAGTAGGTACAATGTTTTATTCAGGTTCCAAGGTTGTGACCTGATTTACTTTAAGCTCATGAAATAGTTATGCTAAATCTGCTCTGCAGTTTTCATTAACAACAGGCCGCCTGAAATTAGATTACATTTCTTTATTACATCCGCTAATATTAATAAAACTGTTTGGTGCAAACCCAACAGACACATTTCTGACATTTCACTGATACTCGTAAGATCGTTACGCGTCAAGTCAAATCCATAAATCGGCTATTATATTATCAAATTGTTTGCGTATCGTAAAGGTTCGTTTATCAGGGTGTGTATGTGCAGAAGTCTAGACACAAGTAAACATCGACGATATTCGACCTTCGGACACTAACCTTTCTTTTTTTCCGTTTTCGTCGCAACCGTCGCGTATTGCAAAACAAAACCGATACAATATGATGAAAGTAGAACCGGACTTCATAAATTCATCGCGAATACCTAATGAGTTTCATAAATTATTGGGTATTAGTGCTTTACGATAGTTTCTAGTAAATGTCATTCACTCTGAGAGCACTAATTAAACCTTTTATACATTAGGATCGTGGTTCTGTCTCGTTGGTAATAAAAACTAATGGACGTTAGTAGTTCGTGAAACACCGCATGGTTCCATAGCATCGTTGGGAAATCACACTTTTAGATTTAACACAGCTATTAAATCGTGGTGTAACTCGAGATTAAAATAGATTTTAAAACTCACCTCTGCATCTTTCAAGTAAGAAGTAAACAAATTTTTGTTATTTTTGTAAACAGATCTTAAATTGCGTTTTGATCTTTTTCAATACAAGGATGAAATATTAAGTTTACGGTATGTTATTGTCGGCTGTTGTATTTTTGTTTTCTAACTACAATTTTGTTCTAAAAATATATATAACACTAGCTGTGCCTACGACTTCGTTCGCGTGGATAACGAAACTTATCAATAAGTTTTTAACCGCAAAATTAAGTTTTTTTTTTTATTGTTTATACTTTTCCGGGATAAAAACTACCCAGTGTAGTGCCCAGGATAATAAAGAATAATTATACCAAGTTTCATCGTAATCGAACCGGTAGTTTTAGCGTGATACCTGAACAAACAGACAGACAGACAGACAAAAATTTTGTTAATCACACTTTTGGGTTCGGTTTCGGTTTAGTAACACCCCCATTATTTTTCTTGATATTTTCAATGTACAGAATTTTCACTTCTACAGATTTATTATAAGTATAGATATATAAGTTTTAAAATTTCTCACAAACAACAATTTACCTTTCCCCTAAATTGTTTCTTGAGGGCAGCGATCCGTACAAGGTGTAAGGTTAGCCTTGTGTGGTTTGTTGCACCGTCAAACTGTGGTCAAGGTGGCCAAGGCGCCTACACGTAGCCGTTACTATAAATATCATGACTAAAACACATAAATATTTAGCAGAAACTACAGTCTCAGGATGCAACCACTTAAAAATCTGTAAGTTTCGCAGAAGACACGTGTTTGTAAGCTACCTGCGATAGCGAAGCTGCCTCGTACACTTAAACTAGAACCAGTTTAGAACCGTTAAGTTTCATTCACCACTCGCGACTTAACCGATAACAAAATACACTCTTCATTTTGGAACCGGCAAAACTTGTTGGAAATAGAATAATGCGACAAAATGACAGACACAGTTCTAGATTCCGTTTGTGTGTGCTGACGTAACGTCACAACGATTTGGTGTCAAAATATATTCCACATGTTATGTGGCATTTGCCCAAATTTAATTTCCTAAGACATCTAATCGCCTGTCAACTACCATAATTTTTGATATAAATGTTTCTGTTTTTGCGTCGGCATCACGGAAATATTATTGCTTGTATTTATAGTCAAGGGCTTTTTATTAACGTCTTAAATTAATGTAAGACTCATGTTCAGTTGAATATCTGTAGGTGAAATAATTATTTATAGATCGTTGGTAAAATTATTTGCTAGACTTGTGATATTTTTGTGTTTAAAATGAAAAATAAGTTTAATGTGATTTCTGTGCTCAAATACATATCGCCAGACATTTCGGTGACTTTTATTGTGACATTAAGAATTGTAACACAGCTTTATATACGTTTAACACAACATCTTAATAGTATTCAGCAAATAATTCTAACCTTTCTAGACTAGGTACAATATAATGCTATGCTATAGGGCCCGGGGACTTAAGTCTATCTCGTCATAGATAATCCCAAAAAGTTTTGGGCAAATGAAATACGTCCATAAACATGAGTGCTGCATAAAAATATCACTCAACATGTCAAATGCTAATTTAATGGTGAAAACAAACAGTCAAAACCAATTTTAAAACTTCATGTATATTATACATATTAAATGGCACATAATTAAATAAATCACATACAATGAAAAAAAATGTTTGCTTTAAAAAGCAGATAACGGAAACTGTTGATGATTATGTAAACAAGTTAAAGCATTTATATCTAGGTATAAATTGGAAGTTATCAGCTGTTGCGTTCTGGGTTAATGCATGTCATTAAAGTTGATTATTTTCGATATTCACATTAATTAATCATAATGTTCCCATTCCAACGTTGGGCTCGTTTGCGGCAGCTTTTATCTGTTTTGTAGTCACGAGCCACAATACTAACCATATTGTTGTAATTTATTCAAATGGTAACTCTTTCTTAGAATAAGAATGAGGGTTATAGCAAACGTGATTCCTGAATAAAGGACAATTGTTCTCTACTATTTATCACAATTCACGGTCCATTGCGTCCGCATTGAACTCACCTCACAGTTTATCTGAGAAGGTGAACTTTAACGTATTATATGTAAAGTACAAATTGTAATGTTACGGATTAGTCCTATGCGGCTGATTGTGTCTCGTTGTTATCGTGTTGTATCGAGTGGCGCACGCGCCACAAACGACCGCTTGTATGATTTACAACGTGCTCTACTGAAAGGTACCATTGTTGGCTTAACAGCTTCGACGGCGATTACACAATCGCATCGTTTGACGCCTGTCGAAGGTTATCTCTGGTTGTTCGCCGCTGCCGCTCTGAAGTTGACCGATCTTAATAATATTATTGCGCTTTGTTGATGGTATTTCACGTTTCTGATCTTTTTGTGTTGCCACGGCTACCATTGACCATTATTAAGGCGTGGAATGCGTGCCCTTTCCAAGTCTACGTGAAAAATGTAGGCGTGCACTCGATTACTTCAATGTTGCCCAACACCTCAACTTCTGAAGTGGTTCCATTTTTCATGTAATTATACCTTAGCACCAACTGGCTGAGTAAAGACTAATTACAAACTATTTAGTTCGACGCTTTTGAAACTGTCGCATACATTAACTATTATACGATCGTAAAACATTATCCGTAATAATGTTCACATATAATATTCTCGATGTTTGCAATAATACAGTTTAAGCTGAATAATAACAAACTAACTGGCAACAGATCCGGTCGTTCCAATTAGCATTAATCAATTACACGGTTTCGGAGATAACTAACTGGCATAAGGTAGAGTGTGATGAATCACCAATTTGATGATTTGCCAAACAGTTGGCACGGCAGATTCCCAAGCCAGTTTGGAATTTGTGTTTTTATTAATATCGGGATTATTACATCGCCAATACGCAGTTTGTATTTTCTATTTCAACTGTCTTCGAAAATAGTGTTGACAGTTTGAGTTGTGTGTATACATTTAGCAACTACATATTGCATCGTTTCTTATGTACCTTAGCAATTTCCCCTACCATCGCATTGACAATTTGGAAGACTTTCACATAAGGTACTTATTATACTTTGAAGCAATTAACAGTTTATGCTTTATAAAAATACTAGCTGATCCCCGCGACTTCGTCCGCGTCAATTTCTGTTATTATGACCGCGATTAAGAAGTTTAAAAAAAAGGTAAATGATAATTTTAGTTAATATTATGTTGATAAAACTCTGTAGCAAATAATTGGCAATAATGCATTAATTTCGACCAAATGATTACCTTAAAAAAGGTTATAGTGAGTCAATCTTAAAAGATAGACATATAATGTCGCAGACATTTTTTTAGATCATTTAAAGAGGAACAATTCTTTCATACATATATTTTGGGTAACTCGAACCGTTTACGCAGCGCACGCAACGGAAGCTTTCAAGTATGAATATTTTTCCCCGTTTTTGTGACATTTTTCACTGCTGCTTAGCTCCTATTGGTCGCAGCGTAATATTATATATCCTAAAGCCTTCCTCGATAAATGGACTATCTAACACAAAAAGATTTTTTCAATTCTAACCAGTAGTTCCTGAGATTAGCGCGTTCAACCAAACAAACAAACAAACAAACTCTTCAGCTTTATAATATTAAGTATAGATTAGTATAGATTATGTTGATAAAACTCTGTAGCAAATAATTGGCAATAATGCATTAATTTCGACCAAATGATTACCTTAAAAAAGGTTATAGTGAGTCAATCTTAAAAGATAGACATATACTGTCGCAGACATTTTTTTAGATCATTTAAAGAGGAACAATTCTTTCATACATATATTTTGGGTAACTCGAACCGTTTACGCAGCGCACGCAACGGAAGCTTTCAAGTATGAATATTTTTCCCCGTTTTTGTGACATTTTTCACTGCTGCTTAGCTCCTATTGGTCGCAGCGTAATGTTATATATCCTAAAGCCTTCCTCGATAAATGGACTATCTAACACAAAAAGATTTTTTCAATTCTAACCAGTAGTTCCTGAGATTAGCGCGTTCAACCAAACAAACAAACAAACAAACTCTTCAGCTTTATAATATTATTATTAGTATAGATTATGTTGATAAAACTCTGTAGCAAATAATTGGCACTAATGCATTAATTTCGACCAAATGACTACCTTAAAAAAGGTTATAGTGAGTCAATCTTAAAAGATAGACATATACTGTCGCAGACATTTTTTTAGATCATTTAAAGAGGAACAATTCTTTCATACATATATTTTGGGTAGCTTGAACCGTTTACGCAGCGCACGCAACGGAAGCTTTCAAGTATGAATATTTTTCCCCGTTTTTGTGACATTTTTCACTGCTGCTTAGCTCCTATTGGTCGCAGCGTAATGTTATATATCCTAAAGCCTTCCTCGATAAATGGACTATCTAACACGAAAAGATTTTTTCAATTCTAACCAGTAGTTCCTGAGATTAGCGCGTTCAACCAAACAAACAAACAAACAAACTCTTCAGCTTTATAATATTAGTATAGATTATGTTGATAAAACTCTGTAGCAAATAATTGGCACTAATGCATTAATTTCGACCAAATGACTACCTTAAAAAAGGTTATAGTGAGTCAATCTTAAAAGATAGACATATACTGTCGCAGACATTTTTTTAGATCATTTAAAGAGGAACAATTCTTTCATACATATATTTTGGGTAGCTTGAACCGTTTACGCAGCGCACGCAACGGAAGCTTTCAAGTATGAATATTTTTCCCCGTTTTTGTGACATTTTTCACTGCTGCTTAGCTCCTATTGGTCGCAGCGTAATGTTATATATCCTAAAGCCTTCCTCGATAAATGGACTATCTAACACAAAAAGATTTTTTCAATTCTAACCAGTAGTTCCTGAGATTAGCGCGTTCAACCAAACAAACAAACAAACTCTTCAGCTTTATAATATACTAGCTGATCCCCGCGACTTCGTCCGCGTCAATTTCTGTTATTATGACCGCGATTAAGAAGTTAAAAAAAAAAGTATTTCTGCGTAAATGATAATTTTAGTTAATATTATGTTGATAAAACTCTGTAGCAAATAATTGGCAATAATGCATTAATTTCGACCAAATAATTACCTTAAAAAAGGTTATAGTGAATCAATTTTAAAAGATAGATATACTATTGCAGACATTTTTTTAGATCATTTAAAGAGGAACAATTCTTTCATACATATATTTTGGGTAACTCGAACCGTTTACGCAGCGCACGCAACGGAAGCTTTCAAGTATGAATATTTTCCCCCGTTTTTGTGACATTTATCACTGCTGCTTCGCTCCTATTGGTCGCAGCGTAATGTTATATATCCTAAAGCCTTCCTCGATAAATGGACTATCTAACACAAAAAGATTTTTTCAGTTCTAACCAGTAGTTCCTGAGATTAGCGCGTTCAACCAAACAAACAAACAAACTCTTCAGCTTTATAATATTAGTATAGATTAGTATAGATAACAACTGAACATGCGAAAGAAAGGAATAAGTTTGTTTGTGGCTGTAGTGCTGACCTAAATTTGACTTAAACCGCAAATTAATAACAAGATGTATATTTAAATTATAAATTACTCATTCGAACTGCGTAATATTATAAACAAACATTATAATGAACCAACTTCCGTAATAGAGCGATAAAAACAAATTAGCAATGCTCATTAAGCGATAGCTTTTATTATAACTGGAATTAAAATCTTATGGGTTCGTAGTAATTATCCAACGAGTGATAAAATCAAGCTATATATTACCCACATAATTTAAGCTTTGTTGTAATGGTTTCTTAAGCTTTTGTTTGTAGTTGGCGTGCCGACATGTAACTCGGTCATTTGTTCGATGACTCACTTATGTGCAGCGCTATCTAAGGTAATTTATGTCACATTGCGCATGCAGAAAGCCATAATGCTTGGCCGGTAATTATCCACAGATAAAGATGAAAATAAATGGTGTTATCGTTACCTTTATTCTCATTAGGCACTACCAACTTCTAGGGCAGAGTATTTGGGATTTTGTGTTTTTTTGCATCAGAGGAACGGATTCTTAAAATTCTTGAAAAAAAAACATTCCACGTGCGATTTCTTGTTCCTTCTATTTGTCAGAAAGAAAATTTATGTCTATAAACACACCCACGTTATAGATTTTCTGTTCTTGATTTAAGCTTGCTAAAAATTCTTGTGAATCTAGTTTATTTACAATTGAACTTTGCTATCGGCCTATAGTTATTGGAAATATTATTGCTGTGGGAAATTAAGTCGTTTAAGTGTAACAATATTTGCAAACTGAATGTAAATTTGCGCTGATACGGTTACAGGAATGGGCTTTTTATCTGATGACTCATAGGATCATGTGATTCTTGTCTGATGTAAAAGTAACTGACGTTTTCCTGGTCACAATTAATATTCTGTATCACTTATTACCCTTTCATATTCTTCAATTCAATTTCAATTTTTTTTTTAACCTTAAATATGAATAAATAAAAATCACTATTTAACATTAAAACCTTTTGACATCAGTACCAATGGCTCCAAGATTAAAGATACTTAATTTCTTTCGATTTATTATTTATGACAAGGACTCATGTGTTCGATATTTTTCTAGCCTTATAACCTAGTACCTGGTAAAATATAAGTACGGCCTTATAAGTAAAGATTTTACATTTTTGACGACCTCCGTGGTCGAGTGGCGTACGCACCGGTTTTCAAGGTGTCGCTAGCTCTGAAGTCCCGGGTTCGATCCCCGGACGGGTCAATGTAGAAACTCATTTTTCTACATTGCCTCGGGTCTGGGTGTTTGTGGTACCTTCGTTGTTTCTGAATTCCATAACACAAGTGCTAAATAGCTACTTACTTTGGGTTCAGAGCAATGTATGTGATGTTGTCCGCATTTATTTATTTATTTTATGAAATACGACAGGAATATAATCGTTGCATTAAATAGGTAGGTACAAAACACGTAATAGCAAGCAACAACTAAATTCGTATTCTCGTTATTGAACAGGAAATTTGTCTCTTATATCATTGTTCTCATGTTACAGCTTATAAGCTTTGATACTATCGTTATTTGTAACCTTAACGTCGGCCTTGGCGCCAGTGAACAGTGAAATGCAATTCTAGTGATGCAATGTCTCGCCACCAAACAAACATTCAAATGTATCTAAGTATTGATAGGTTTATTTTTAGAAGGCATTATGCTATTTGTTCGGACAGATCCTGGTTAAAAAATATTGCAATAGTTTAAAAATAAATCGGTATGAATGGATATCATTTCTGTTGCGACATTCAGAAAAGGTCTTTAGATATTGATTTTTGAGAAGGTATATATAAGACACTTTTATTTTATATGTGTATACTTACCTACTGATTTATGTCGGTATAGATGCGCCGCAAATTAATGAAAAAATATGAACGTCATGCATTTTTTGAAATAACTGCACAAACATTTTTATCTCAAGTACAAAGGTAGGGTATAATGTAAAAGAAATGCAGTTATTATTGTTTACATAAACGTCTGGTCCTTGAAATGTCCAAGAAATCGGTGCTATCAAACTCACACTTTGCATGCATGGTAACGTCGAGGTCGCATGCATGCACCGCATTCGTTGATGCGATAAAAACAATCTCACGTCATGTGCTCATATTACTATAAAAATATAAACAGACATTATTATAGTATTTAAAAAGCATTGGCAATTACGCAGTACACCAATTTGTAAAAAAAAAACTGTCCAATAGTTCGCTTTAATGTATGTAAGCAATTGATAGATATATAGACAACCAATGAATGAACTTTAAGTAACGATCTCACAAATACTTCTTAATTACAGACACCTAGGATAAGCAGCTCATGTCAATGACACGTGTTTACATCCGTCTGTAATCACATTTACGTTGTGGCAGTGGACATAACAATACGCTACAATACAGAATGGCAAAGGGATATTGCTGCAATCACAATATGTTGTCATTAGCTTGTAAGAAACCGCTGCCTCTTACTTCCTTCCGCACTTTCCTTTTAACTCCAGTCATTTTTATCCAAACAATAAATCATAAGCTATACGAGTTCATGAATAAGATATAAGTTTATGACTCACAGTTGCATATTCAGCGAACGATAGCTAAGACAAAGCACTCTGAGTAAACACACTTAGGCCTCCATTATTTTGAACGAGAGGCCCTATTGCAAGCGACTGACTGGCGACATGTTATTACTGTAATGAATAGGCACAACACACTGTATTATGCTGTGGTTTCGGTAACAATAAACATAGACGAAGGCAACCAGTGACCTATTGTACAATTACAATTATGTATGAACACTACAATATTTAAGAAAATCCAGTCATATTTTATAATATACTTTTTTTAACCCAACCAATTTTATCACAAGAATCGATCGAATAAAGAATGGATTTAAAAAAAAAACAGATTATGTCATCATAAACGTTAATAACATCCATATTGCAAGTAAGAAATACTTAACAGGATTAAAAATAGGTTCAAGCTTCCTTGAAAGATTCTAATGAACAATATTTGCATGATTTTCATCATTCGTAGCCCTCTCATAAAGAGGTCGTTGCCTAATATAAAATCAGTAACATTGTGAAGTCTTGTAGACTAATGTATATGATATTATATTCCCCCAAAATGTTTCTTCAAAACCTACTCGTCTTCGCTTCTGACATGGGCACGACGTCACTAAAACTAATTATACTTTCCGAAAATTTCGTTGTGAGTAATACCACTAAGAAAAGCATATTGTTGCCGCGTTGCACACGCAGTGTCTGCGTTCCACAGATGTTAACAATAACAGTTTGTGATTAACCCAAACTTCCGCCAAATGTGACCTGAGACCATAATGTTCAACCTTCACATTTTATAGCCACGTAAAAATTACAATTTACGGAAATAAATTCTGTTAATGCGAAGGTGGTTCAAGTCAATTTTATTATAACGCCCAGTCAGCGGAAATGCATAAATCGACCTGTTCCTACAGGGAACTTACATAAATTTTAGTTTTAATTGCTGCAATGGTGACGTCATTATTAACTTCCTGGATTTGTAGAAAGTAGCAAACAGATAAAAAATACAATTCAAAATATTTTTCTGAGATAATATATTTTTACAAAATAAAAATATATTATTATAGTTTACATGCATGATTTTTTATATATTTTTGTTCTGAAATTGTCAAATATGTTTTTTTACTTTAAGTCGGGAAAAGGTAAAGTACCTTCTAGGGTTGGTACGTAAATTAAATGGCTTAGCTTGAGATTATAATCATTAGCCAGCATAAATAAACTTCAATGGCGGCTTCCATTGAAATACTGATTACGTTCCATTCACTATAAAATCTAGCACCGTTCTCTTTTTAGTTTCTATCCTACAAGTTTCCATATATTTCGAAGAATTTATATGTATTGCACACGTCTTGGGATATTTAATTACTAACACCATCGGTGCTATCACGCAAGCCGATCGTTATCATCTCCACATATTTTCCTCACATAACTCCGTAACTATTTATAAAGCAACATTATTTTATTTTCAGTTCGTAAATGTTCTGCAAATCCTGTATCACACACTCGTAATTTTAGTTATTTCCTGTAGTTTTGATATTAAAAAAACGTTCAACAACCTTAAAATGTAATGTCAATTATAAATTTAAACATTTGACGTCATTCATATTTGTTGCCAACTAAAACTGTGGGACACTTCTTATTTTACACAACTTACTGCTATACTCTAGTCAATCAGGCATAAGTTTCTCGATTATTGTAATTACCAGTGATTTAAGTGAACAAAGCACAACCTGGATGACGTTGGCGACGGCGCGGCTGCTTTGTCCCACGACTTGGTCATACGCATTAGTCTCATTCATACTCTAGATGCGTTTCGTGCGACATCATTCTACAGCGTTGACGCGACCAGAGCTACTAATTGCCTGTTCTCGCCCACTCTTAGCTACGTTACTGGTTCTTCGACGTTTTCCTCTTGTCTCTTATCTTCCTTGATTTCGTGATTGACAACACGAACGATGTAACGACATACATATGCATTGTACCAGTACTAATGTCCGCCTGATTATTTCGTTGTTAGCTGTCTAGACAAGTCTTTGTTCTATCAGAGACGTTAGTTTGATTAATTCTTATTGCAACAAATGGACAACGTCCAACTAATATTGCATCTGACACGCTTGTTCTTATTATCTTGATTGATGGCTCCTCATCTGTGAATGAATTTTATTTGTATGATAATATGTCATCGGCGTTGTCTATAACAGATTGCGTGCGGAATGCTTGCTTGCCAATAAATACCTTTATTATGACTGACACTCTCGTTGCCTTGCCACTAACTAATCATCACTGCTTATGTCTCTTCACCCCGCTGAGAATGCTCTGCTTCGCTAGGCTGTACGTAGTCTAATAACAAAAAAAAAAACGATGTATAACAATCGAAGCATCAACAAATTTGTAAAATTAAACTTGGCGGGATATCATTTTTAGGTTTTAAGACAATAACGATCATATTACTGAGATTATCAGGAACTAGTTTAACATAAATAGTAAACATCGATCTAGAATGGAATTAGCTTTGGCTTACCTGCTCCAAGGTTTCACTGAATGTTGTCTAACCTTAGATTTAGTATCATGTTTCACATGTCGTGTCTTTGCGTCTTGTAATATCGGAGGGAAGGTTGGAGCAGCTAGGTCTTTGGGCGTTCGACGCTAGGGCTCTGGTGACGTGGTCATGTGTCGGCAGCATCAGCGGGCTGGCGCTGGCGCTGGGTGGCAGCGGCGCAGGCAGCCCCGCGACGGCGGCGTCCGACTCTCGGGACCAGACGACGACGTCCTCTCGCGCGCCCTCCCCGCCGCCAAACGAGAGGCAGCAACACTCCAGGTAGACGCGCTCCACGCTCGGAACGTTTGGCTTCACTGGCTATGGCTCATTTTGTTTGCGATGGAATACTAGCTTTGCCAAATTAAACACCATTCAGCAGCCCAAATATGTATGTACAAAAGTTATTGATTGTGTATCTATCTGCAAAGCTAGTGTTCCATGTGTAAAACGTAAACGGTGTTGGTAACATGATTGTGTTGTTATTTTATGTGGTTCAAGGTCGTGTCATTTTGTTTTCCTGTGTTATTAGAACGCCATACAACGTTCCTAGTATGTGTGCATGCTTGCCTGCTGAGTGTTCTTTTGATTTTTGGTGGTAGTAACCTTGTGTTGTTTGTTTTGTATTTATTGGTGTTTTTTATCAATGTATTTACATGTATATTTGCAACCCTTAGATGTTCTTTTTAAAGTTAACTTATTTCAGCGTCTTCGAAAACCTGGTGTACATACTTTTAAACATATTCTATACATGTATTGTACAAAATTTCTCCACAAGCAGGCGATATGTGTATCCTAAGTCATGAATAATTCAAAGAGGAAATTAAGTTTAATGATCGTACTAAACATTACAATGTCAAAGTCATACATATGTTTTCCTGTCGGTATCCGGATGACGTCAGGCCTAAATAAAACATTATTGGTCCTTGTTTTTGTGTGCACTTATACCTGCGCTATTTATGTTGATTATTTTGGGTACTTTAAACACAACTGAATTATCATTTAGGAATCGCTTGTGCATACGAGAATAATTAGTGTATGCTTTAAACCAAATAAATGATATATGATATTTGTAAAGAGATAATTTATGATGATGTATTTCGATGAAGACCACAACCTCTACGATACATGATTCAGGTAAGCCTGAACTTTTTATATGCTGCACCTTCCTCACGTTTCACCTGAGGTTTCCATATTCATTTATTATAAGACTGGGACATTGCTTGATCTAAGGAAAATCGATCGCTTAGTAACTGAACTGTTTATGTATTAAAAAGTTCTGCTAGGTATTATTAATAGTTAGACATATATAAGAAAGAAATTATATTATGACATAATCAACACCGTCGCCGTCTGTGTCTGCGCAGCGTGGGCACGTTTTGATACAAGTCCATGTTCTGAATTTTAATTCAATAACATACACTCAGAGCATAAGTTATAAGATGTTCGGATGTAAGGCAAATTAACCATGATTCAATTGTTTTTGTAAACAAAAAATCCAAAGACTTACATGAAATTATTAAATCACTAGCTGTGCCTGCGACTTCGTTCGCGTGGATGACAAAACTTATCAATGAGTTTTTAACCGCAAAATTAAGTTTTTTTTTATTGTTTATACTTTTCTGGGATAAAAACTACCCAGTGTGGTGCCCAGAATAATAAAGAATAATTATACCAAGTTTCATCGTAATCGAACCGGTAGTTTTTGCGTGATACCTGAACAAACAGACAGACAGACAAAAAATTTTTTTTTAACTCTTTTGGGTTTGCCTTCGGTCTAGTAACACCCCTCGCCATTTATTTATTTGATATTTTCAATGTACAGAATTTTCACTTCTACAGATTTATTATAAGTATAGATTATGTATAGAATTCAGTAGCAATATTCCTTTGTGCGCTAATAACTACGAACAGCGGTCACAAATCCGCTTGTTAGCAATTACCTATAATGACGTAGTGATTACCAGCAATATTTACTAACGACCATTAATTTTAAAGGACTTATAGCATGTAACTCGTGTCGGGCAGTCGACGAATTTATGTTACATACTTGAATGAAGTCCAGACACTCAGTAAGATGTTCAAGCATGTATCATATGCTAAAAGTAGGAAGTAAATCGAATAGCTATTGTAGACAAACAATTTGAGCACCGCCTGTTAGTGGGTGTGGCGTTGGCATTGTCACATGATAGACTATCTACAGACTTGTGACATTATCATCCGTACCTACCTTATATGTATAAGTGTTTGTGCGAGAATCAATACGGGCAATGCTTTTAAATCGTCACCCACTCACAAGTCACTCGCATCAAACAAAGAATAGAAGGGATTTTGATGCAAAAAATTGCCACATGTAAATAAATAAATAAATAAATGCGGACAACATCACATACATTGTTCTGAACCCAAAGTAAGTTGCTAAAGCACTTGTGTTATGGAATTCAGACACAACGAAGGTACCACAAACACCCAGACCCGAGACAATGTAGAAATGTGATTTTCTACATTGACCCGTCCGGGGATCGAACCCGGGACCTCAGAGCTAGCGACACCTTGAAACCGGTGCGTACGCCACTCGACCACAGAGGTTGTTAATCCTCTGTTTTTATTTTAAGGGTAAAACATTCAAGAATATCTCTTGGACTACACAGATTGGTGGAGTACCTACATCATACCTGTACTGACGATTTTTTTTTTCTCTTCCATTACCAGCAGTTCTGGGGCCATTTAAAGTTGTGCTGCTACTAGCTTAGAATTTCGTAATGAAACTTGACCCTGATCTTTGCAATCAAATCTCAAATATTTAATGAATGTTGCTCATACTTTTTAATCTCGTTTAAACAATGCTCTACCTGTTATCGTGATCATGTTCCGGGTTAGTTATTGCCTTGTAATGCGGTATATTATTACATGTCAGAAAATTTCATGCAGCTTACATAATGATGCAAGCAGAAAATTTTAAGTACTTGTTGCCAGTCAAGTTATAATCAAGAATCCATTTTCGTCGGCAAAAAATTTAATACATTTGTCGACCATTCGTCAGCCCTAATAACCGAACTTTACATGAACATTTATATCCTCAAGTCATCCGCTAACGATGGGACGGTAAATAATTACGATAAATGCACATGCCTCCCAAGTCATCTTCGTCCCAAAAACTACAGTGTTGATCATCTTGTAATTTAAATCATAATTCTGAGCTTCACTACGGCGAAGCTTACGTCATGCTCCCAGAATAGAGCTCGGTTGCTTTCAGTGTGTATTGTAGAGTTTTTGCTGGCAGGTTATTGACTTGAACGTTTAGATGTCACGGCAAGGGTACAGTGGAACACGGCACTGTTACAACGTACCGAATGTTCAACAACGTTGCAACGATGGACAGTCTTCAAAAAAGAGACGTATAACCATCGTCAAAATGCTTTACGCCCGGTTTTTGTGTTATGATTTGTAGGTCCCCTTTGTTTTTTTTTGAACGACTGATAGATATGATTTGATGCAAAAAAAGCTTGTCTAAACCAGATCTTACAAAGGTCAGATAATGCAAATATTTATTTAGTGTAAGCAAAAACAATATCTTAAATCATAATTTAATGTGGTGAAATACATCTTAGTTTGAATTCTTAAATTAAAACAAATTCAGAATCTATTTAATTTTGTAAAGAAAATGATAAAGATCTTCTGCTTATTGAGTTTTATTAACGTCATTAGATGATTATTTAATGACACTCATTGTAAGTACGAGTATTGATTATTTAAATATGCGGCGTGAATAGTAATCTGTTTAATTTAAATAAAAATATTTGAAAAGCTTTAGTGCTGTGTAAATTTGTGTAGGCGTAAGCACATAGATTAGATGTTCGGATATGTGGTAGGTATTGCAAATCACATTTAATATTATATTGACATAGCATTATTTGTATTTGCCTTAGAAACCTGCATGTATGACATGTAATAAAAACTTCTTCAATGTTAATCAAAATAAAGAAGAATTTGTTTTGTTCTACATAAAAGTAACTTATTAGGGGAATTCTTACTAAGCTTCGTTTTACTATAGTATTTAGGGGCTCTCTGCTGGAGTAGGAATATAAACGTAATAGAAAGATGATATCATATTTAAGTATGCTTGTCATTTATTTTTGTTGCTAACTTTTACCCTATCCATATAAACAGTGTGGTTTCGACAGAGAAAAGTATCTCGAGTGCGCAATGAAATACCCGTGAATGTGAACAGAATCTTGATAATAATTCACCCGTTTCACCCGTAATCTTCGAGTTGAATTCTCTCGACGCCGCGTTTAAGCTACTCGAGAAAAGTGAGCAATTATACCGGTGTTAACCCGCGCCCCGAGTGCTCTCGGGAGCACGCATTTGCACGTATACGCAAAAAACATGGCACCCGAGCACCAGTTAATAATGTTAGGGTGGCAACTGCAAACAACTCACGCTGTTTAGCCGAAGCTAATAAGCGTAGAGCTAGGGTTGGAAATACTATTTCCACGACTTGTGTACGGATGCAGTCACTTCACGGTTCACATGATTAATGTTGGAGAAAGGCATGCATCAAAACAGTTGTTATTCCCGTAATAAACGAAAACACATTCCAAATATTCAACTTGTAATTTTAAATTTCGTTACTAAGAGATTAGCCCACTTTTTATTTTCGTATAAATAATGAATACAGTCAGAAGTGCTTTATCCATATAATACTTTTATTAAGCAAAACAATAAAACAAAGTCGTTAATAAAGAAACGACGAAGTTTTACGAACATTAAAGTGACTTTTGCATGTCAAGAGGGTATTTAAATGAACGAGGGCTCACTGGGCTTAAGAACTTAAACTTAATTATGGTTAAAGGTCAGTCAGGCGGCAGAAGTGGAACCAATTCGAAACATAAATCAATACTCGAGTTATAAACACGAATGCGATTTGCACGATACAGGATATGACAAGTGCCTGTATCGTATTCATACGCAATGAACGAAATTTTTTTTACTCCATATTTGTTGATTCAAATTGAACAAATAGACAGAATTCCTAAGACCAACTATGTCAGATCTTTCATACCTACCTTTTATTGTCACGTGCAGTAACACGTTACATAAACAATTAATAAAACATCAAGACCATATAAAATAAAATAATGTAATTAAAAATGCAGAAAAAATATTAGCAATACTTTTGCCTTATAAGCGTGGTAGGAACACGTGCTCGTAACTGCATATAAATGCATGAGGATTGCGTCATCTACTATAATGTGTATGTTTGCAGCCATAGCAACGTTACGATTACCATTCTATGTTTCTAAACCTATTTATTCACCACACCTACTTTCTGAAAAAGGATTCCAACCATATTATATTAGAAAAAGTATTTTTCACATAATTTCAACGTAATTTTCCCATATGAAATAACGATCTCATTAAAAATAATGATAAATCGCGGTTATTTAACTGGAATTCATAACAAAGTCATAGAAGTAGAAAATCGACATTTATTTTTATGGGATTATTTTAATAACTTTTTGTCAATCAAAGAGACATTCCTACCAGGCACACATCCATCACTTGTGAAGCCGTCGAACTAAACCTCGTTGCCCCAGCAATAACTGCCACCGTATTCTGAGTCTTATTCCCCACACTTAACAGAAACATTTCTATTATCAATAATTGTAGAGTTGTTAAAGCCTAATTGCTACGCAACTTTTGTAATTTGCTGTCTTGTACTAGTAAAAAGGCACACGATGTTGCCCGTTATTTCCACCTAGCAACAACCGGTGGAGAGTTCGATGTCCGAAAGAAATGTAGTGACCTCATAGATTCGCCATTCGCAATTCATCATTTTGTACAAGCTGTCTCCCCGGCCGTCGTCGTCGTAATTGTGCGATCTATGGCAATATTACCTTTCCATTAAAGGCGGTTACAGCATGGATAATTTTCTATTTATGAAGCAATACTTTGAGATTGTAGTTCGTACATGTATACGTTGTTAGAGGTACCTTGATTTATAGGTTTTGTGGAAATTATAGAATCTTGAGTAATTTGATGTTGTGGATTGGTGTTGAAAGATAGGCAGCAATATCCTTCTATGGCTTCTATTCGTACATACACTATCGTTGTTTAGCAATCTAAGTAACGTTCAAATGTTAGGTCAAACATTAAAATAATTTAACTCCTTTCCTCTGCAGATCTTCTATTTAAACTTGCAAATGAACACCAATTTTATCTATTAGTTGATAATAGTCAAACCAAATTGAGATTCGCATTATCAATCAAATAGTCCAGTTATATTGTCTTCAAAAGTGAAAGACAGCATTAAAATGAGCAGACGTTGTTAAATTGAAATGTTATGGCTAACAATATCATTTGTCTTGTAAATCATCGAGCCACCGAGGATGGCCTAGAAAACTTAGGTGCGGCAACGTGCATATACTTGACTTTCAAAAAGGATTGGCCGGAAAAGGCAAGGCTTTTAGAAGAGTTAAAAGATATAGATAAACGTTTACCTAACGTTCACACGATAAGTGTATTCAAAACAATTAAGTATATTCTCGATATAAATTTACATTTAAACGCTTTCAACTTTTATCGTCATCATCCAAAAATTTGTTACGTATCTTAATGATGACATAAACGTCTTTATAACACAATAAAGTAAGTATATAGTCAGGAAATACATAAATAATAATGTATAGTTTAAACATAATACTTTACCATGCGATCACTGCCTTTGAGCTATCTAGCTTCTTTAAAGTTCCGAAGGCAACGAATTTAATTTGTATGCAAATGCTAACTTTGCAGTTGCATTTACTAGTCAGGTCGTCTGCCAGTGTCCGGTTGTACTTTCATCCTTGCCCTTAGCAACAACGCACTAACGTCAGCTCATATGACATTGAAACATATCCCGAGTGGTTGTAACCGCAGCCTCGGGATGCGTCGGCTCACCCAGCCGTACAAGGACTCTACATGACGTCACCTACAACAATACAATTACGCACACGAAATAACATCTTTCTCCATATACACTGAGGTGAAATTGCTCTGTAAAACGTACTCCTTCAACCATTTTGATCCTTGTATGCGGTTTTTCTTTGTTGTTACAAATAACCGACGTAATGATAGTTCCTAGTCTTGGATTAGTGAACTGCCAATCAAAGTTTTATGTGTCATAAAACGAGATGTAATGCCTTATGTGCATCGCTCAATTTAGCATCAGCATTTATGCTAAACGGAAACGTAACCGCATTTCCTAATGCATGACTAACTAGTGTCAACGATAAAATACTAACAGTTATCTTCGGAAATAGTATATTCCATCCACAAACATTCATCTGAAGCGGTGACATCAGTGTTTGCAGGAGATTGTCGTCAAACACGACTTACGTAGATCACCATGTTATACAACTGATTTGCCAACAGATTAGCTTGTCACTTTTTTTTTGTTGTGGCAGCACTTTCTAGTTGTTACTAGATTTTGACAAATAATTAAACGTATTTGACAGTAGCAGTCGTGTGAATTCAAAGTGTCTTTTAATTTTATAAATCAAGTATTAATGTACACAAGAGCGAGTAATATGTCAAATAAACAAGCACATCTTTTAACTAACCAATTTGTCCAACTAGTTTGCGTCCAGATGACATAATGGTGTTATCTAAAACCACAGCTCGAGATATATATATTCCCAGCCAATTTATTACATTAACTTTATAGAATAGCGAAAGGAAATCCGTCTTCAATCTTCCAACATGTAATTTGACACTCAAAAGTTACATGTTCGACCACAGTATTACCTTATGCATAGGATGATAAAATATGAGTTCGTGCTCATAAGTTATAACAGCTAGCAATGTAAATGAATTATGATTTACATAATGTAACACTGCTTTAATTGAATGTCACTCTTGACCCATATTGTCCAACCATTTCCGGTTCTCCGGTGCTGCCGTCCTTGATGTTGCCGCTACAAAGGTCAAGCGTGGCGAAAGATAATATGTGAACATTCACTCGATTTCGTGTAGTTATATCTAATTAATTAACGTGGGATGCAAATTTATTACTTATATAACACAGCCATGTAACAGTTTTTACTTGTACTCAAATTTAATTATTGTTTTGTCCTTACAGTCCCTTTTATTTCCCTTAATTTAATATAAGCATTGAAAGCACAACAGTCAGGTAACCGTTATTTCGGGTTGAATTGTAAGTAAAAATGTATTAGTTGTTGTGGCCTTAGAAAAAAAACGTAAAAAAAAACTATAGTGAAAATACTAATGTTATGTTTATTTAAAATGATTTAAAATTATTATTTGTTTTAGAATTTTTACAATCTGTATGTTTTCGGAAACCTTCTAAAACTCCTTTCTTTTTTATGATGGAGAAAGCAAAACAGTGCCTTAAGCAACTTAAAGCAATAACATGTTAGGTACAAAGATTGGAATAGTGCATACGTAATTACTAGCTTATTCGATAGTAAGGTAAGCCGGTAAATATTAATTTCCATTTTAACGCGCAGGCTAACTTTCGAAGCTGTAGTTGAAATACTATAAGTGACCTAACGACTAACGTACTTGTTTGAAATTAGGTTTGAACAGAACTGCCTGCTTTAATCAGAAATTAATACATTGAAACTATGAATACATAATAAATGTTTTAATTTGTAAAATGTTTTGACAGCTTCAGATATATCTGATATGATTTCGTTTAATAGTTTCGTATCTCACTAGTCCAAAGCGACCTTGCGTGATAATACGTAACAGTGACACCGATTTGCAGGGCAATCCTCTCCTCAGATTCGATTATGCAAACGTTTGAGCTGATAAAATGTTACTATCCGATGACCTACTTCGCTTTATTGGTTAATTACTTATAATATGACAACTTGCAAATATTTCGTTACGATTATTATTTTGCAAGTTTTATTAAGTTTTATGTATTTATCTGAAATATCAATAATATGTGCCAGTGCATTCATAGACACAGTGCATATTATTTGACTTACTTTCCATCTGATATTTGAAATTTTAATTTAGAATCAGAATCCACAGAAAAAGATTAATTACGAAAAGAAAAAGAAAAAAATAATCATTCACGAATGCTAAAAATATTACGAATATACTAGACCGTGAATAGATAAGATAGATAGTCAGTTTTAAATACAATGTTCTTTGATTTAAAGAACCGAGTACCATCTTAGACCCGTTACCTACAAAACGGGGGCGTGACTTTGCGGGCCGTGCCAAAGATTTGCTTCTTATTTGCCAAGTATTCGCGACGACGTTTGCCTAACAGCGGAGCCCGTGAAACGTTCCAAGTGTACCACATTGGAAGCAATATTATCACTGAATAATAATAATTATTAAATCCTATTTTACAAAATAGAATTTCCTTTTCTTCAGATGTCTTTGTTAAATTACAGTTCAAGCTGTCAGTAGTTTAAATAACATAAAAATTAAAATGGAGAAAATTCCAGAATGATTGTAACAGAACGAGAATGTTCTCGTGCTAAGAAATTTTTCGTTTCGTTAATTTGATTCTTCAAAGAAGTTGATTGTAATCGATCCATTTGCAAACATTAATGTAGAGCTACCAAAAGTAAATGCTGAGAATGTTTTCGTTTAAAGATGATCGTAATTTTCAACTATCTTGTTTGCGTAGAACTCTTTTGTCTGGCTTCATTATCATATTCACTAAATATTCAGTTTTTGGTCTTAAATTGCTTGAAATGTTATTGCGTTTTGTATTGGATATTTTTTTGTTCACTCTAGTTTAAACAAAAAGTAAACGGCTTTTAGTTAGAGCGAACTTTAACAAAAGAACTTGAAAAATAATTAAATATATAGATAAAGTGCTAACCATTAGAGTTCTGAGGTCAAAAAACCAATACATTATTATGATTAACTGTATATTTCTTGTCTAGGGACTAATGATACAAACATGACGCATTTATCTAACTAACACAGTCATCGGGCACGGAAAATTCTTACTACGGAAAATATTAACTCGTCGAAACATTAACGTTGAACTTAAACACAGCTGTAAAAAGCGGTTATGTAGCATAAGGGATCAGGTTGTCATAATTATGTTGAGAGGCTCCGTAGGGCCATGTCAGCATAATGATAGAAATCTAAAATGTAAAAGCTAAGTGAAAATTATTTATTGTATTAGTCCGTGTTGTCCTACTAAAATGTAAAAGCGTACATTCACACTCATGGAAATTTACTCTCAGAAGTTTGTCATCTCATTTCTCGCTACAACCGCAACAATTATGTTGAGACTACAAGCCAAGATAAGATGTAATTAATACGCTGCATCTTTATCCTGCAGCTCTAATTAAAATTCTCCTGGAAAAGCTGAAGAAACGTTTACACTTGACAAAATGAATATTCTTTTAATGAACGCTTGTTTACCGTTTGGAAAAGTACGAGAAGCTAATTGTCATGTGTTCAGCTATGAATTGAGATTGACAGCCCTGGACACGCGGCGATGTTCAACTGTTTCAATCAACCGTGGGCTAACATTGACCCGGCCCGCAAATAGATCTAACGAGTAATTAAACATGCGCGCGAGTTTATCTTGTATTGAGGCAATTTTAATTTTTTGCCCTCTACGGTCAAGTTAAGAGGGTAATGGTTTCGTTTGAGGGCATTCGTTCTTGTTGCTTTCGCCTGAGAAAAAGATCTGTATGATATTATTAATCCCATGTAGGCTCCGTATATTATAGTTAAGGTTTTCAAGATTTTGATTCGCATTACCATAATCTTCAAGCGTTTTTAGATACGACAGACAGTTAAACCAGTGTGCGATACAGCCGTTGAACTCTATGTACCTCATTATTATGTACTGTTATAGTAAAAGTATAAAACGAACATAGACATAACTGTTGTATGCGAAGCGAACTCTCATGTTAATCAATTTTTTTATTTGATCAAATACTGGTTGCTTTAACAGCACTGGTATGGCGGATGCTATACGGGGTAAAGTATATAGTTTAAATAAGAAAAAACTTTGATCTTCATCATCAGCCGCCCGCAGGACAGAAGCCTCGATGACATTAACAAATCAATGCTTAAATCAATTCCAGTTTATACTTCTTCATCTTCTTGCTGCGACTATAATAACAAATTATACCTAAAACTAAACCATAAGTTTAGATCCATTGTCAGTAAAAAAATCTTTCCCATTGTGCTCGATTCAGGTCGTTTTTTGCTGAAAATTCAATGCATTTAATACATTAGCGACACAGTTGATAGATTAGCTTTGTGCGAGATCTATGTGGATAAAATAAAAGTTCACGGCATCCAAAGAAATATGTGATAACAACCATGTCTGCGGTTAAATTAACTGCATTACTGTCCACTTCCTTCTTGCTAAGCAGTGAAATTCTCCTAGTTTATCTTTAACTACTCATTTATCGCCGGTATACTCTAGTCACCACATTAACTGTGTGACATACCCTTAGCATAAAATGTTTTACGACTGCTTTGATCATGTTCTAGCATTTATTTTGTCACTTAATAACGGTTCTATTTACACTTTATAAAATTTGAAAACTAAATTTAATTTATTCTGGAACATGCACGTGCTTTATTGTACTATCTATACTAAAGCCAAACTGGAAAGAGAATGAAACGTTATTACTAATTACGCAATTATCAACTTTGACAACATGTGTTTAAGTTCATTTTAGAATGACAAATATTACCGAAAAGGGCCTAAAAGTAATTTGAATGTGATGGAAATTGAACTGTTAGTCATTGAATTAAGGTTCATAATCCCAAAGCACGGTCATTATTTCTTGAATGTGGCTGATATATAAGCCCTCACCAGGCGCCAATAAGCAAATATATGTTTAGCTAGAAGTCTGATTATGTAATAGAATAGAATAGTCTTTATTGTACACCATTAAAAACATAATAATAAAGTATATCAACAGTAAAGCGTACAATGGCGGTCATATCGCTAGTAGCGATATCTTCCAGACAACCTTTGGACAGGAAACATAGATGAGGTAGATGTAACTTCAATTTATAGTTAAAATATATTTTGGTTTTTTTCCCTACATCAAGATTAAGTAGCACTGTGATTAGAAATTAATACTTTGAGATGAAACTACCGCTACCTGCATCTGACCTTATTACTGATGTCCTTATAAAGGGTCACGTGTAATACTCGCAACCGATGTATATCATATATCACAACATGCATGATTACGAAAGAAGCCACAGCACTAGGTAAAATAACGTAACGTTCTTTAGATTCTGTGTTACGTATGTAATAACCGACAACCGCAAATCAAAGTTAGACCGCGGAATATATATTTTACCAATTCATCATACCACCCACACGTCATAACGCAAACCACTCTTCATACCACCTACCCATATACGGCTTACACAAAAAACTATTGAGTATACCAAACAGAGTACATTGACATGCGAACTTATAAACCATTACTAGCGTATAAGACCGCCTTAATGCGGCCTGTCTTATGTCAAGATTCATCATGTAGAACATTGAATAACGTCGTATGTCTGTAGGCTGTATCGCGCATAAGAAACGTTGTCTGTTACCGTTATCGTCTGTCAGTAGGTTTTATATCTGATGGACGGTGCCAGCGGTATAACGGTGCCCCATGCATATAATGCTAAGCTCACTTGCCTAAGGGTGAGGTTAGGATGAGGTGAACTTACTAGCGGGGATCCGAGACTTGCGTATACCGGTAGCTGCTATCAACACAATGTTGTACCTCAAATGTACATGTATTTCTGTCGGTATACATTCAAAACATTTAGAATTTAAATTTGTTAACATCTATACTTAGTAACACGTCTTTCTTACACTAATCTCTCAAGCCTCTTGTTCTAAAGGACAAAAAAAAACATCATCATACTTGTCATGAAATAAACCGAAATATTTACATAACAAGAAAATCTCATTGAATAGGTTTTTTTATGTTTTAGTTTTTAAATAGGTGTCTTTAAAGTAAATTTGGCACATGTCTTAAGATGGAAAATGTTTATATTTAATTTTGTAAAATCTTTTGTAATAACTTATATATTTTCAGTAATCCTACCTAATTACACATCATCCCCTGATTTTAAAATCTTTGCAGATAGTAAAACCATTATTACTCCCTTGAATTTCTTACACCTTTTTTCTATACACTAATAATTATACATTTCCTTTAAAATAAACAGAAACGATTTAAAAACATGCTAGGAGGCAAATCCGGATTAGACCACACGACATTTCAGCTTGTAAATATTCAATTACACGTTCACATAAATAGCTTTGTTGAGTGAAAACTAGCCACTAAACCTAACAGAAATCCAACAACTATGCTTATCTAAAGAGATCTGATACTCAGTTGTAAATCTCTTGAGTTATTCTGCTTTTGCACGTATTTATGAGATATATGTACAGTATTTTTAACCGACGAAAACGGAGGAGGTTCTCAATTCGACGCGTATATTTTTTGTTTTTTTTTTTTTAGAAACGAGATTGGATACGGACTAAATTTTTATGTTTTGTGTTGATGTAGAGTTTTAGTTTCCTGAACAGTGGTGTGCAGACGATACCTATATACAATTCCTGAAAATTATAAGTTCCAATTTAATAAATTATTAGTTGATAGGACACATGTTATGGCGATATTTTCTCCAAAAAGTTCTATTAGTTATATTGCGTCCCATCTAACCCATTGATCATGATTTTCCAAAACGTCGAATGTTTCGGATTACGAGTTGTTCACGCTCCAGATAGCGTATTTAAAAGCATGCTCCGGACAATGATAGAATTGTAATAGCCACCGTATATAGTTAAATACTTACAAGGTACCTGTAATCGCTTATATAACACTCACTCTTACACAGTGACCAACTGCAATTGTTACAATATTATAATAAAGAACAATAACTAAAAGTAATCACACATCTATATAGGACAACGTGCGCGTATTGCGCAGCTCTTGATTTTCATATAAAATTATTTGCATGTCAATTGGGTAAGGTCTGTTTTATAATGTGTTCAAAATGTACATTCATAACAGCTACATTAAAAAGATTTCACACTTCAGAGGTTATGCATCACAAATAGTTTGCACAAGTTATATAACTACGATATAAATATTTACCAGTTCTTAAGAATAATACTGTAAAGATAAATTTACAAAAAGATTATAAATAATCTCAGAAAAGAAAAGCTAATAAAACGTCATGAGTAATTGAATATTATTACATCTCTGATATGATACGCCTTAAAATGATCTTTAACAACCAGTCAACAAAATAGTTGTCAGCGTAAATTAATGGCACTCGTAAAGGTTGTACATAATAGAGATCACACTGCAGTGTCGTGCAGTGCGCTGGCGCATGGAGCACAACGTGATTTATGCATTTCTAATCGCGCATGTGCCATGCCGCTCGCCCAGTTATACAACCAAGTATGCCTCAGTCAATAATAGTAACGTTGCCATGCAATGCATACGGAAAACTTTGTAAAACTACATAAATATTTGTATGCCTTGTGTTGCAATACCGAGGTTCAATGTCACTCGGCCGATATGTGTTAGATTTTGTAACGTTACACCTATCTGCCAGACGTGTTGTTCTATTGTCTATGTCTCATAATTATGCCTTTATGTGCTGTTTCTACTAGTTTTTGTTTGATATTCTGCTACCAGCCTTTATTTGTTTTGTTTTTAGATTAGTTATGTACTGAATAAATTTTTGTGAATTTAGGTGAAAATGCTTGCTTGAACAAAATATTAAATTGTTTAGAATGTATTTTTGTAACAATTGTTATTATTATCACTAAGTTATAAATACATTCAAGCATTATTACTAAATAAGATAAAACAGCATGTATTAATTGGCGTCAGAAACAAGTCCCGTGGATTGAACATGTTTACTCCGTGATTCAAATCGATAGGTTTTCCACGTGTTCTATTGTGTGCTGCTAAATTCCCTCTATTTTGCCTCTGTTTAATACTTCTAAAATTTTTATTAGATTGAGTCAAAAGTAAAACAAGAAATAAGTACATGAAAATGACACTATCTTTACTGGACTCAATTTAACATTTCATCTATTTCTGTTTCAGGTAAGGCAATGTCTTCTAAACGGGTGACATCTTTTCCCAGAAGAAGGTAGGTACCTACGTCATTGTTGGTGATCAATCAAGAGACGTCCACCAGATGCGCCAGCCCTGAGAAAAGTCAACCAGGCCGATGTACTATTTTCTTAAGATGTCAGCATATTGTTTCATGTCAAA
Organism: Autographa pulchrina; assembly: GCA_905475315.1. NCBI lineage: Eukaryota > Metazoa > Arthropoda > Insecta > Lepidoptera > Noctuidae > Autographa > Autographa pulchrina. Next base: position 3,026,183 of record FR997763.1, on the reverse strand, counting down.
GTCGACATCATTGTGTGAAAGCTGGTTTTTAAGCAAATGAAGCTGCCCTCTGAGCGTACAACAAACAAATACGGTCATCCACCCCGGCATTACTTAATGTCCAATGATTAGTCATATGGCTCAAAGCAAATATTTTGTTAGTACTCGACGCATGGCGCGATCGTATGATTTTGCTGGAAACCGCAAACTTATTTACCAATTTAACACTTCAATTTTACATTAGTCATTTATCCTTCTTACGTCATCCTACAATTTTGTGTGTTCCATAAGGATCTCAGACTTCATGACGTGTAAAGCTCCCGAATGACGTAATAAACACACAGTGAAAACTATTTATAGTCCTATCAAGTATTTAAAAGGAATATCGTTTTGTAAACGTACTTGCCCATATTAAGTGCACCGCGACAGTTAGAGGGAAGTGCCCAGTTAGAATATAACACCGAATCAACTCGGAGATCTGAAATAGATTGTTTACGCCATGTCCGGGCGCAATGCCAACGGTCACCTGAAGCCGTACTATAAGGTTTTGGCACATAATTAAATTTTTATCAACCAGTCTGGCGTTTGAGTCATTTCTGACTGGCATTCGTCTGCGATTTCTGAGAAATTGATCTAATATATTGTATCTAATTAGATTCTGTGAACGTTATTATCTGCTTGTCACGAGTTCATGCATCTGAGATGTTAGCAATAATGTTTCAACAATCGCAGGACTTATATGTCGTTATGCAATTACTATGAATAATTCAGTGGCGAGAAGTACAAATACTTACCTATGACTATATCTTATGACATTTATACCAATTGATTTATGGCTTAAAGCAAATTCATTTAATATGAACATAATTATAATGTTGCAAATAATTTATAACATTTGAATATATGTTGGTCGAAGTGAACGACACGCGACAATAGCCGATTGTGATGTTATCATGGTGTTGCTCATTACTACAACTATCTTTGCGCCGCCGTCGATCTCCAGCCAAGATACCGACCGATGGAAATCAATGGTTTTATTGTTTCTGCACTCGTGCTTTGAATTTACCTTATGACAATGACGTCACCTAAGTTTAAAGGAGTGTTCAACAATTAAATTGGGCAACACCCAACTATTGTTTATCTAATGCTTTAATTACCTACTTTAAACACGTGTACTATTCACTTCGAACTAAAATGAAACTCGGTCAAAATTTTTAAACGTTTCATTTATATCTTAGTTGACAAGATAGATACATTTGTCGACACAGCTATTATATAAATACAATTAACATACATTCTCTGCAATTAATATTTGTAGGTCGTTTTTAGAATTTGTGTTGGTATAAAAACTATTCCAGTGGTTCTCAGTGGCATCGTTATCAAGCGGTTGATATTAGATAACCTCTTCGTGGAGTTTGACACAGGGCGTTAGTATTCAATAGATCCCTGATGTCAGCCATCTTTGTGTAACCGGTTATCAATGTTTATCTAGTGTGTTTACATTTGCACGATGCTCCTGATAACGGTAATGATGTACGAGATTAACATCAGTTTTAAAATGTTCAAGTTATACTTAAATGGTTCAGTATCGTTGAGACCAACGACATTGGGATCACCTATAATAAACACACTTGTTACATTATTATGTGTTAAACAGCATTAGTAAGGCGTGTTTAGATATTTCTATGAGAAATAATATATGCGGACTGCATCAAGTTATTCTTTGTTTTGACACTGGCACGTACTGAGATATTACATTGAACACTTTCTCACGTAGGTTCCATTATTTATCTATACTTATAATAAATCTGTAGAAGTGAAAATTCTGTACATTGAAAATATAAAAAAAATAAATGGCGGGAGGTGTTACTAGACCGACACCGAACCCAAAAGTGTGAAAAAAAAAAATTGTCTTTCTGTCTGTCTGTTTGTTCAGGTATCACGCAAAAACTACCGGTTCGATTACAATGAAACTTGGTATAATTATTCTTTATTATCCTGGGCACCACACTGGGTAGTTTTTATCCCGGAAAAGTATAAACAATAAAAAATAAACTTAATTTTGCAGTTAAAAACTCATTGATAAGTTTCGTCATCCACGCGAACGAAGTCGAAGGCACAGCTAGTCATTAATAAAGTAACTACATACAAAATTTATTCGATAGGTATCTATTAAAAGCCATTAAAGCTGTAATGTATTTTTAAATCACTTTAATCTTATGACATAATTCTCAGTTGAAATGTCCTGCCGGTACTGGGTAAGAAACCTTACGTAAAAATTTTACCTGAGTTATTTTAGACACGCTGCGCGGGCTCGTGTGCAGCTTGTTGTGAATTAAAAGTGTGCATTATGCAGTTAGCCTAATAGTCTAGCAGTAGCACTTGATAACGGCTACCGTTAATACTTTTCTAGGCCGTACGCATGTTCTAAATACTAAAGTGCCCGCCACGAGAAGCTATAATTTTTGTAAACAAAGAACTTCTACCAAGTTACGTAGCGACAATTTAATCAACAACAAATAATCTCAAATTCAATAATGTCAAAGTGACGTACGTGTTATACGGAACTAATGAGCAATTTCACTTGATCGGGTTATATTTTAGCGATATAAAGCGCTGTCGTCTAAGGTTTTGTGGTACTGGAAGGCATCTGATTCATGGAACGTAAACATTTGGGCCAAGATTTTGAAGTAAGTTCACGCTGACGTTCTCTTTCGAGTTTCGAATGCGTCTGTTTGTTTGTGGTGTTTTCGCGGATTAGGTTATATTGTTTGTTATTGTTAATTATTGTATAAGGAATTGTTATTTTTTTACCACCTATAATGGATCCAGGACCCAGTACGTCCAAGGAAATTATTTCGCCACGAAAAGAACCTCAAAAGGTATGTGTTTATTTGACTGATTGCGTCAAAAAGAGAGTAATGGTTTTTCGAGTGTATGAATTTTATGAACAGAATATTCAGAATCGTCTGAAGACAGTAATTAGATGTGTGTGTTAATATAATTATATCCCTGTAAAAAATAGTACAAAACTGTTTTTGTTTTATTTTACCCAAAGATTGCAAACCCCTTAATGTGTGTTTACAAAATTTATAGCTTCTCGTGACGGGTACTCTAGAAAAATGCCACTTACTGTTTCTTCATTCTAGCAAAAATTTAACTGTGTTTTGTAGTCACGAATAACTTGACCGTATGGATAATTATTTTTAACCATTAGATAATTAAGCTTATTTCTATCTAATCAATCGGCCACTAACTAACTTACAATAAATTACCGTAATGTTGTAACGTGATTGTCTCACTAAAGGTCAAAGAGAGCAGGTTTTCCAGAAGCAGCCGTTGTCTCTGAGCCAAGATACGTCAAATCAATCTTATCAATGTCTCTAAAGCGCAAACCTAAGCGGATATGTTGAGAAAACGGGTCTTAGGTCACCTAACAGCACGTGTCTCATTGACGTCAATCAACACACATCGCGATAGCTTTCTAACGCACCTATCCCTACTTAACGCTTCATGAATGTTTTACTTGAAAGCTACCCATTTTAATTAAATAATAAATAAAATAATAATAAATAAATGCGGACAACATCACATACATTGCTCTGAACCCAAAGTAAGTTGCTAAAGCACTTGTGTTATGGAATTCAGAAACAACGAAGGTACCACATAATTAAGGAGACGTCTTATCGATCTTATGCACGTGGTTACAAAAGATAAATATTTGGGAGCCCATCAACATATTTATCTTCTATATCGCTAATGTGTGTGTCCCCCATTGCTATCATAATATTGAGCGCGTACCGATAACCTACATCTTGGCCGCAACTTGTTTACTTCCATAGCACCTAATTGTCCAAATTCGATTACATCACGTGGCGGTACTGCTACCCACGCCCATTGTCCGCACAAATTCATCGAGCCTCGATTAAGTATGTTATTTATTTCACAATAGATCGTTCGCCCAAATAGACATTTTGCAACTAGTATTGATATTATCTATTCTACGTAAAAGGGTATTGACAATATTTTACTGCGCGACCTCACCATGTTTCTGTTTGTAAGCTCTTATGGTAAAGCTTCTAACAGTTTTGTTTACTTGTTTGTAATGCTTACGTAATTGACAATAACTGACTGCCCTTCTGTATTTACTTTCCTTGGCTATTTATTATGTCATTTGTTGTTTAGCAACTTCTTGTTATGGCCATATTTTTGTGAATACCTCTATATACGTTATCAAGAATGATAAAGTAATGCCCTATATCATCTGAGTAATCATCACGTTCAGCTAATATTGTGCAAAGTTTACATAAATATGAGATAATACTGTTGATTTTAGTCCAGATTTCTGTTTATCGTGACTCACATGTTAATGTATCGCTTACTTAAAATCTAGCTGAGAACGTCGCATTGCGTAATAGTCACCGGCTTGTGAATTTACGCGCTCCAGAGAAACTAAGAGTTGTTAACATGTTAGACACTTCACCCCACTCCTCTTTAAGCGTATTTCAAACGAAATATTTCGTTTATGACGCTATTACATATGACAAATATACGCGCATGTAAATTAATATATTTTTTATTCGCGGTGCTAAAACATCGCTGGCGGTTTATGTAAGTGCTCTAAAAACCGACTGCGTAGGACGAATGTCATTCTTTTAAACTGGTTTCCATTTATTTTTGTATGCTGGAATCCGAAACGCAGTTCTCTGTTTTAAATACATCTAGCCTATATTCTTGCAAGGTTAAGGCAAAGTCTTATATGCATACCTAAAGTTATATTGTTTCCCATGAGAATAAAATTTTACCTTACGAAATTTATGTAATCGCAACCATTATCAATTTTATTTCGTTATGCACTGCATACAAGATCGTAAACGAATACGGATCCGATTAAACGTTCTTAACCTACTTGAACGTAAGTTTTATTGTAAGGCTTCCACACCTTCACTCCTACATTAATTCTTGACCAATACAGAGCGTCTAGTTACGACTTCTTTGGACTAGTATAGACATAGTTGTACTGACAAGTTACAATAAATACTACCTCTACTACCTATTACCGCAAAATGTTAAGTACGAAAAGCTCATTAAAGTTCCTTTAACTCACAGTTCCAGTAAATTAGCATTAAACTTTCTATTTATGGTTATTCCTATATGCCATGGCTTGGGTTATCGATTATGTCACCAACTGTGATGTCATTCAACTCCTTACCGTCACCACTCATTTTAGACCATTGTTAATACAAGTAGCACTCATATTCATCCAGATGGGTAAACATCATCCCAATTTTATTATTGAGTAATTAAAAAGTAATCAATTTTATGAGACTTTACTTCCAAAATCATTATTTTCCGTTTACAATTCGTTGTCAGTAAAGCTTCTTTAAATTTAAACGTTGTTTAGGAACACAACGTTGTATTAATATCCATTGTCCTTGTAATCTAAATATAGAGTGCCAAAAATCGATTCACCAATGATCATAAGAAGGTTCTAAAATCTCGGTTCACTTCCTACCGAACCGGTTCGAAACAGTAAAATCGTACGATTCGTAATTAAGATTGCGACTGACCTCACGGCTATTTGCGAGCGTGTGCTCAATTTTGATAATACTAAACCATTGCGATGACCGCAGGATTCATCTGGAGCATTATTCTTGTAGGTATATCGTCTTCAAACATATTCTTTTATTAGTTGACCTTGTTTGTTGAATTCAGACATCCATTTCTTTGGTAAATATTGCGTATTTGTAATTACGCTTTGTCAACAATGATTAATTGCTGAAAATATTTAAAATACAAAACTAACCTTTATTCTAAATCCGTCGTCTTGTTGGCTGGCTTTACTTTTAATTATGGCCAATTACATTTGCCATTTGCTGAACTGCAATTTGTACGTCACACAAGTCGCTACATTTTAATTACATTAGAACATCCAGAATACGACTGTCTGTTGGATCAGGCCATCGGTTGCATCACTATATTGAATCACATGCCAGTGATCGGTCGTCGCTGTGACAGCACTCCTTCGATGATGTCATGTCCACTATTTCCTATATTATAACACATTTAATGACTATTTAATACAGTTTACTTTATTTTGTAATATATCTTTTATTGGGAAAGGAAGGAAAATAATTTATTTTGCTACTGATTCTTCATTATTTCTGAACAACAAGGTACATAATACTCGTTTAGGTTACCTATACTTATGTAAGCATGGTGCTCTACAAAGAATGAATCATATCTTCCTGTGAGTGTCGCAAAACGTGACCTGAAACATTGAGTTGAAAACCTGTATTACAAGATACTTTTCTATCTAATAGCGTAATAACAAATTTTTCTTACAAATCATGTCTTAAGATGAACATTTGATGCATAAAATACGAATAACTTAAGAATTTTCCAAGCTGATCTCCTTAAACACTATTTACCCTGTTATGTCCATAGAAATTCTAGTTCACTAGTTTAACTCTTTGATAAATGTTAAGGAGGTAAACTAAACGAGTGTAAAACACTGCAGTCTGCAGTCACAAGGAGGTCGTGGCTTAGTTAGACACGCGGATCAACCGATGGTTAAGCAATGATCAACTGACCTATTTTACCTGGCTGGTTCTTAGTTTTTTTATTCAATGTTTAAGCGGTGTGTAACTACCTAACTGGTTTGAATTTTCCTCTTTTCGTATTAGAACTTCTTTTTATTTTTTCTTTCGTCATTATGTTCATAACTTTTTTATGTAGAGGTTGTTTATAACATACCTCTCACAGATGCAGTTAAACTAAATTAGGTCCCATTGTAACGACCCATTATTTAAAGAGAAATAACATACAGTCATTCAACCCTTACATGGCTAGCCACTTTCAATTTGACCGTATCAACTGTTTTGCTACTTTCTATTTATTCTAATTCAACGTCAACCAGCTTATATGCGTTTCTTATGACATTGCGATTAGCATTCAGTCGCCGACGTGAAGTCTGGTCGTCACATGACATGCAAGACGCGTTAACGCACTTAAATGATTTCATTGCGCGCGATGGTTAGCAAGAGATTAAGGGATAATCCGTATGTCAGCCTTGTTGGCTTGAGGACAGGCGCGATGTTCTATTTATCTGTTTCCTCCCATCGTTGCCTTACACGTATTATACAATTATTGCTCAATTATCCTCATTTATATTTTTTCCGCCTTATGCTCCACCCTCACTTCATTCCGTTAATTGTTTCTTAGAGATTTTAAATGAATCGTTTAAAATGGTAAAAACTCAAAAGCGCCAGTACGACCGACCGCGCCAATTGGTCTAGAATGATCGCTATATATGCTTTACAAGGCGTTTGCCAATTACTTTAGTACTAGTTATCTCGATTGGACAGCACGATCTCTCCTTTGATTATATTTTAGCATATTATAGACAAGGTTGATCGCCAAAGGTTATAATTTGCAAAATATCCTTGTGGTATTAAATTGGGTTCTGCCCAAACATTAATATGTGTCAGTTTCTAAACGTTGATCTCATGTTTGAATAAAAATACGGTTTTTCCGTATCCATTTTTGAAAAACGAATCGTCTTAACTACCTATAGTTGGTAAACAGATAGCTTAGTTGGTCTGCATTTTTCATAATAGATAAGTGCTATTTAAAACTATTTGTACCGATATTTTTTCTTAAATGACGAATCAAAGTCAAAGTTCTCATTATTCTTTTTGACTACCTTATTGATATGCTAATCAGGGATAATAAATAAATTATCATTTGGCTTATTATTCGCTTCTTTATTTTCTTCACACTTAGTGACCGATGATGTCATGTTTATTTTTGTATCTTCACTAACAAAAGAAAATTTTCTTTAGGTTAACGAAGCAACTTTTTGGTTATTTCTTAATTTTATTTACAATATAAGTGTTAATGTAATCAAAATGTTTATTGACCTTTTGTTTGACCCGTTGGATAAGATTACTTTTATTAATCTTTACACTGTGTATGACATTTACGACATCTACGTCTATATCAATGTTTATTTTGATAAGTACGTCTCGTTTATAATCAGTAATTTTAATAAAATGATGTTTGGATTATTAAAGTTTTGGTCCAAGTATAAGTAGCCGCTCCGCAAATGATAACTGATGTTGTATTATCTTATATATAAAATTCTCGTGTCACAATGTCAGTTACCATACTCCTCCGAAACGGCTTGACCGATTTTTATGAAATTTTATATGCATATTCAGTAGGTCTGAGAATCGGCTACTATCTATTTTTCATACCCCTAAGTGGTAGTAGGTAGGTAGTAGGCAGGTGCTAGGTAGAAAAAATTGCTTTGCAACGCATGCCGTACAGCTAGTAATACTATAAAAAAACCTATTCGCTGTCTATGTATTGTTTGAAGAAAGTACATGAATGTGCCATGTTTACAATAAACGAATACACGCGACCCTGGTTAGTTTTTGTATATCTGTTTATCAATTGAATTAATAGAGTAATTATGTGCTAAAGGCCATTATTAATAAGTACTTAATATATTTCACGGTCAGTTAATTTGTAGCCGTTGCGTCAGACGTTTCTTCATTAATAACTTTCAAAATGTCGCCAATGCAAACAAAACGATGCTGTCGAAATTTATGAACTTGAAATACCTATGTATTTTGGTATTCTTATCCAATGAATGCTCATAATGTTGTATTGTATTATTTTCGGAGCCGTTTCGAAGTTCTTCAAATAATTGTTTTGCTCTTTTATGTAAAACAATACCAAAAAAGTTATCTTTTGCTTGCTATATTATCAAAGATTTGCTTTGTTTTGCGCAAAAAAATGTTACATACTAATTAATACTGTACGGTTAAAGATATTTTTTTTTTTAATACTGATTAACTGTTGGTACGAAACTACGAATACTTCGTCGATAATTTATTTGGCCAGATTTACTACTAATAACTTAATACTCTATAATTCATAGCGAGGAATTTAGTAAATATTCATAATTAAAAAAATACTGTACTTTATACGTAAGCATCAATTACCTGGCTTGCTAATCTAATGACAGCGCTACTAAATAAAAAATGCTAACATTGATCATCATAAAATTGCGTTTTATGCTCTGTCGCATTACGTCACCCGCCTCTACTCACACAAGAGTTTTTATATCCACGCCATGGTTGGGCTTCCATCTCTTTCCCCCACGCCGTTGAAGTGTATGTGTCGGTCTCGCTCTAATGCTGGCGGCGACAAGCAGTCTGGTTCTTTCTGGCGAACACTGCGTAGCAAACAAAACCCTAGGTCACGGGCACTGGTCACATTTTCGTACAATGCCTCATCTGAATAAGTTTTTGTAGTGTCTACTCCTTCGCGATTGTATCCACCTTATTTAGGTTTGTTTAGCCTTCAGATGGAATACTAAATACAGACTTATTTGTGTATGCCAACTCTAAGGTCTTAATCACAATTTCCTTCGTAGTTTATTTCTATTACATTTTAACTGGGATTACATTGTACTTATCAACGCTTTTAACCTTTGAACTTTGAAGTCTGATGTGACAACAAAATTATGGCATGCTAGCCATTTATGGTAAACGTTTTATATGTTTACCAACTTAAGGTCTTATTTTATTAAAACCTCACCGTTCCGCTTGCCAAATATAATATGCAAGGTCAAAGGCATTCATTACCAAAGGTGCTTTACTGAAAAACAAGGGCAGCGGGAAAACTCAATGGAACAATGAATATATTATGTCCCTTGCTCGTTGTTTAAAATACAGAAATCTGATAGGACGAAATCTTGACGGGCGTGCTTGCCAACTAATACATTAGAATCTCATTGGAGATAACATCGTGCCAAAATATGAGACGGAGTGACGGGCAAATGAACTGCTAAAGATTTTACATCGCCGAATGATAAATTGAAAATATAGCTGTCATTATCCTCAACGTTATCGTGTAATGAAACAAAAACTAAATTATAACTTAATTGGAATGTTTTATATTTCTTGTCGCATAATCTATCAAAGACCAGTTGCAAATCTGGTTTCTTTTAATTAGCTTGTGATCACGCTATCGCTTGTAGTTACATAATCTGCTCAATATGCAAATAATATCGTTCACCTAGTCGGTTACAGGGAAATATCATTATCCCAGTCAATCAATCACTTCTGTTCATTTCTACTCTAAAATATTTTAAACAGTGTCTGCAGAGTGTTACGCAAAAAATGAATATGTACGTATAGTTAGGTACTAGGTATCTAATTAGCTTCTGTCACGTGCGATTTCATGTTCAAGAGAGTCAACTTGTTTGAATACTAGGTAATACCACCAATATAAATACTCAGACTTCGAGAGACAAATAATAATACAACTGTTTCGGGAAACTTATCATAACTACACATAGATATTTTTACTACTCGCAACCACCGCGATGATTTCCGTCAGAGCTGCACCGACATTGCGGTGGTCTTTATTGTTTGTTGTGCTACAGTTTTTATGGATTCCCTTAAATAACGATGGACTCACACAGGTTGTTTTATGGTCGTCCATTTTATGACTGTTTTATTGCTATCGATGTCTATTGCTCAAAATGATTGATATGCTCCTATCGTATGGCGCTTCTTTAACGACATATTTATTGTTTCTCATGTATTATTTATTTTAAATTGGTCGCACAAGAGGTAGTTTTCAGTTTCATTCATGCTTCATCGACGTCAGTTTCCCTGTCGTCTATCGCATCAGTACTAGTGGTTCTAGACACGTGGCATCAGCTCATTCCCGGAATGAGCTCGAGCGTCAATGATAGCCGTGATGATTGACGGATGTCTTCCTGCCAGTTTCTTCGTTAACATTATTATCAGAGTAATGTAAACCTTAATACCTGTCACATAAGCCTCATTCGGTCGTGTTGATTTACAATGTAGCGGCACTTTTACGGGCGCGGTCTATTTGGTGATCGGTCTAGGTATCACCGAACAGCCAAAACCGATCATCGACTTCTATGAGTCCTAATTATAGAATGTTACTCTGGAAGAGTGTTCTCGTATGTTTTTGTTAGAGCTTGTTTACTATTTGCACTTTGAAACTTGGCCCGTTGTTTCGCCATTAACCAAAGCGTTGATGAAGTCATTATTATTTTTGACGCGTACTCTAATTATGCTGTAGTTTATTTAACGGCAACATATTAAGATAATTTTGCTTACTGTATTACAGATTATTGTTCTACGCGCGATGAAAAGAACATAATATTTATTAGAGACCTTTAAAAGTTATTAGTTCATTGCCCAATGGTCATGCATACTTTTAATTGTTTTATATTCTAATAATTCTTACACTCAGTATCTCTTATAAGCCTGGGAAATAAAACTGTTAAACTTATTAAAATTTTTGCTCAACCAGCAACTCTCGCTCTATGTATCAATCTTATACGAGTAAGTACATATACTTCGTGTACTTACCATGTTATTATAATATATACATAGCGGTATACAGTTTGTATGTTATTTAAATGCAAACGAAGCATTGTAAGCACCATCTGTCGAGCACGAACAAAAAGCAATTCATCTCACATTAACATTACCGAGTGCCCGCAAAAAATAATGACATCACTTTTTATATGGCTCAAGTGTGCCGCATTTAAAAATTTAGACAATTACTCGCAGTTAGCAACAAGCATAAGTATTTATCGATATATCTGACGGGCCTGTTGGTCTAGTGGTTAGTGACCCTGACTGCTATACCGGAGGTCGTGGGTTCGATTCCCACTCAGGACAAATCTTTGTGTGATTAGCATGATCATTTGTTCTGTGTCTGGGTGTAATTTATCTATAATATGTATGTATTTAGAAATATATAAGTATGTTTATCAGTTATCTGGTTACCATAACACAAGCTTAATCTGCTTAGCTTGGGATCAGATAACCGTGTGTGAGTTGTCCCGGAATATTATTATTATTATTATTATCTAACATTACAGTTAACCTTGCAATAGTTTTGACCCAAAAATAATAATGAAAGCTTTAGCAGATAGCGGTAGGCGTCAATTTGATTGCAATCGAAACTATAACTTGATAGTTATAGTTTCGATATACCTACCTAAAACGGATATTGATGTCACGGAACAGCTTTATTTTTGGTAGTATCAATTTTCGCTAATATCCCAAACAATAGGCTATTTACACTCCTATTATTACACAAAACAATCAGACAAATCGCTCGGATGTAAAAACTAATCCTAGTTACAAATTTTGTCTCGATCCGATTCAAGTCACGTGTTCTCGCGAACATTGACGTAGCATTCGAAAAAATAAAACTCGGTACTGCACGTAATTCATTTAATCAGTACTTGGAATCAGAAACCAAGCGGAGTTATAATCATAACGCAATTTTCTAATAATTTAAAATATGCAGCGTCACCAAACTCGATTACACAGTAACTGAATTTGGTAAAATCTTTTTGTAAACTCTTCATTGCGGTTTTTACTGTAAGTTGAGCATAAATGTAGAGAACGTTGTGAGAGATCGATATTGTGCAAAGGAAAAACCGAGTCTTCCGTCGTTCACGCATTCACCAACACGCGCAATTTCATCCTGCGAGTTTTTTTGCCAAGTTTTTTTTACTGCCTCTTGTACAACAGTGGAACGAAACAGAATAAACAGGTCTGTTTTTGTATAAGATTTTTCATGGTGAAGATTCGGCTTTAAGCCCACGTCACGGTATGATGGAAGCGTTTTAAATTACGGCCTACAGGCTTGTTTTTTTATGCACGACTGTACTCGTTGTTTGTATCTGCGTAGTAAATGTATGTAGATATAAAAAATCAGACGTGCAGAATAAAACATGTTGTTTAGAATTAAAGTCAGTACATGAAATATATAGGTATAGATATAAATATAGGTAGATAAAGAAGGCAATTTTTTATTTTACATACATTATTTTAAAATAACGCTCATAGCAGGAACAGAGTCCTTTTATAATTTTATTTTAGTAAATTTATGCAGTGATCACCAAAACTTTAAATAAATACTGTGTTCTGGCATAATCTTCAAAAATACAATGATGTAAGCAAACAATCTATTTAAAGCCAGTATTTTTTATGTTTCTTATTTTTATAGCATTGTCTCTAAATATAACTTGAATTGGTAATTTATGCTAAATAATTCAGTATCAGTCACATACTCACCTCCGTTTAGTAGCACTTCCTCACGTGTTAACTATTTTTAATTCACGATAAGTATGCTTCGTGCTCATTACCCTTAATTTGCATATAGAGTGGTGCTCCATGTTCCAAGCTACCCTCAACTGGCCCTCGGGTGTAATAAGTACTCTTGTCAACAAACTTTAATAAAAAATCATATTAACCCTGACTCTATTAATTAGATTTCGCACTTCCCTTTCCGGTTAATCTTCAACTTGTCGTACTACATGAAGTTGTTTTATTTGAATTCCACTCGTGTATTTAAAACCCTTATGGGCCACGAGTACGATACAACAACATTTAAATAGACTAAAATTTGGCATGTAGTGATGTCAAAGTGAAACGAAAAAAATATCGCATGCATGCTAATTATATAAACTGTTGTAAATGTGTGTGATATCACAACTATTTGTTTATGATACATTCAATCAAACACTTACGGTCCTATCTATGGATCATTTCACACAATGCGTGCAAATTTTATCGCGATAAAATCAATGAACCGGTGAATTGTTGCGTGTAATCCGAAGCCCGTGGCATTGAACTTCTTAGCTAGTCCTTCTTTGAATAAGAACAATGATATTCTAATACGTATTGAAACACATTTTTAATATTCGCAACGGTTACTGATAAACCATCTCCTTTCGCCGGTATAATGCGTAGCATAACAACAATGGCTGGCCGTTCCTAACATTGGCGATGATGTCAGCTTTCCTTTAATGACCGCCCAGATCGCCTGCAGCATTTCATGAGCGTAAACAATTTGCCTTTTTTTCGTTAAAGTGAATTCTTACAGATGATTACCTGTAACATCAAACATAAACGAATAATTAACTAGTATAAAACAATTTAATTGACTGACTTTCTTATTGCCTGTACCTAGTCTTACAGTTTATAGTTCGTTACTATTTCGTGTGTTTACATATTAAAATAACTTAACACACCTATATTGTGAAACAAAACCGGTTGTTTTGCAATTCGGCACGCATGCGCGTTTACTCCCAAAACCATGCTTGCCCGGCCCTTGAGATCCTCGAACCCAATTATTAACATAATGCCCCGCCACGAGCATTATTTGGAGAACAAAATCCATCACGAAAATGATTGAAATTACTCACAAGTTCGGCTTCATATTCTCAGCTTTAAAAATTATTTTACTCAAATTTCAAGCGGACCTAAATTATTAAAGAACACGGTCATGAGTGGTTGAACTCTGGTCAGACGTTTATACGTGTATGTAGTACCTATATCTAGAACCGAGTTATATTCATATGTATGTATATTTTAGTTCTTCACGCATTAAATTAGACACGTGAAAGCACTCGCGTGAAATAACTGCGAGGTTATTCAAGGTTGCATGTTTTAGAAACGCACTAGGAAGCACCAGTGTCAGATCGTGCAGGAAACACGTGGTCATCGGTTTCACCAATCGTCAGTCGCCATAATTTTGTTTTATTACTTCCCAACGAAGCGATAGTTTCCATGCTTACACAATTTCTTTAATAATACTTTAATAACAATGTTTCGTCTCACTGATTTAATTAATTGTAGTTTGTCAGCACAATAAAGTTGTCCTCAGTGGAAACAAGTCTATTTTAGGAAATATGGAATTGGGCATCTGACACTTTCCACGGCTTTTCGATTTCGCAGCTGTTCCGGTATCTGGTCAATCTTCCTACGATTAAAATGCCTGCATTATATTCTATACTATTTGTACATATAACGGGGAAAGCACTTTGAAATGACCCTGCCTCGCTCGGTTAGGCAAGGATAAATTGAATGAACTTTTTGTGTCTGGCACACTCAAAGTGAATATTTTTTCTTTTTGGATATTGTTCATGTAATATTTCATGCTAATGGCTTACTGTTATAATCAAGTTGTCTTAGTGAGTAGTATCTTGCATTGTTTACATACACATAACTATGTTATTAGATTTTTGACTCTATACTCGCATGTATTACTGTAAAAAATGTTCTTCATTATCTGATAACCTTTTTTTAACTTCAAATTATACTTCCATTTAAACAGTTTTCAATTGAATGATAATTACAGTTTGCTCCAGTGTAGCATGGAACGCTAACACATTGCAAATTACTGGTTGTTGTCGAGCAGCACGCTTTGCGGTGTGATATGCCCCTCACGATGCTAACTTTAGACACTTTAATTTATATAATCAGGGAATACAAAACTTAAACTTTATACTTTACTACCAAATAGCCGTACTCGATGCCAATTTCCAGCTAGCAACAATGTTGAATGTTCCATTGAACTCAGTAGATGTATTCTTCTCCCGAAAGCGAAGTCGACAGATACACAAAATGAAAATGCATAAGTAAATGTAACATTAAAAAGTTGAACGAATGACATTGATTTCTCAAATGAAAGTTGTTGTGCAGCGCAGACACACCACAGACAATGTTACACTTAATTAAATTCATAGTTCTTAAAGCTCTGATAAAGAGCGAAGGTCACAGATTCAATTTTTAAGAATGAGTTGCATATTTTGTATTTTAATTGCTTTTGATGTAGCCTGTGATTGATTCGCACATTTCGTTCTCTGCTGATACATTAAGGGTAAAATAAAAAATGCTTCCATCGAACATGAAACAGGCTGTTAGTAAGGTGATAAATGATAATTTTTATTCATATTTCATCCCTGCCAGCTGCTTCTAGGAAAATGTAATGGCTTCCGTCTGTACTTGGCAGACGGTTCTGTGACTAAATCGTGAATTTTGCTTGCTCTTTCAACTAATGTTGTTATCATCGATTCAGGTGTGGTTAAGAGAACATTGTTGTTTCCAGTGGCGTGCATAGCATATAGGCAAAAAGGCAGTGCCTACCTACAAAATCCCAACTAACTATCTATAAATATAACAATTTATATAAGATAAATCAGTCAACACTCATCATACATTATCATTAAATTACAGATAATAAAACTTGTATGTGTATCCAAACATTTCAATAACAAACAAATCAATAATGACGTCACATATGTCACATTCAAATTCATTCAATACTCAACGACGAAGTAGGCTATTCAAAAACTGCCTAGTTTCCACTCACCCATTCAAACAAAATCTCCTTATCCATATACGCACGCACACTTCAAAAACAGAAAATAATACACCGCCATCTTGAGTTTTTATTATACGACAAAAACGAAAACCTCTTTTTGCAAAGCGTAATGCTCTGACATTTGACATTCGTAATTTTTTACACCTACAGTAAGCATGCTTACCTGCCAATAAACAAGATTATTTCTTTCTCCCATTCATTCTACTCTCATATCCGTTTTGGAGCAAAAGTCTTTTGGGTCGTTCATCGAACTTGTCAATTCTTATTCCAGTTATTAGTGTATTTTAAATGAAACTTGCGTTTTAAAATACTAATAACTTGTAAATTAATTATCACAATATTATTTAGTTATATTGATGTTTATTATATTTAGTTTCAATTAACATTTTTATTGTTTTACTTCTGTGTTGCAACTTCGTCGTCGTTTTTCGATATTTATTATCTGTGGCAGATTGTTTATTAAGTTTTTGATAGTTCGCGCGCGTGTTTTCGTCTTGTCTTTCGTAACTAGTTTCTATTTATTATGATTTTGTGAAGTGGCTGTAGTTTAAGAAACAGGAGCATTAATAAACCGCTATGTGTATGAATGTTAAGATTGTGGCGAAAATGAAATATGTTTGGATAGAATAGGTGCGTAATTACAAACTTACAATACAAACCCATCAGATGGGGTTTGTTGACAAAACTTTAAAGGTAAGGCTCATAATAATATTAACTCAAAATGTTAGAAACTATCGCCTGACTAGCGGTGTGCTGCTGGACGAACTGTTATTTTTGTGTTATTCGTCTTTTCTTGATTGTTAAATACGAAATTGTTGTGTGAATTGATAACTACGAGAACAACTGCGACGAAAACATATTGTTGTTGTGGATGATGATATTAAGTGATTGTTTTTAGTTAAAATCTTAGTAAAAATGGGAGAAATTAAACATACAAGATAATAGTATATGTTGGCACATTCAATAATACGTCTGATTCTTTTTTTGTCTATGTAATACATAAAGTAGGTACCTAAGAAAAATGTTGATCTCGAATGGTCATATTGACTATGGCGCAATATATTTACTATTATTTAGGTTCGGTTTCGAACCCTTATTAAGAATAATACACGAATAAAAGTCCTCAATCATAAGCTGACCGTTTGCTCGTCGCGAGTCCCGAGTCGCGGAGTCGGCTGCTGTTCGCAGTTAGCTTTACTAAGATTATTTTATACAAACTTATACCAACAAGTTGAAATAGTGATTCAATCAGAAATAGGTCGCGAGCTGCGCGCGTGCATTTTAAATTGTATCTTGCAGCGCGCGTACTGCTCGCGAACAGTTCGGAGACGGCGTTATTTGCACCATCGTCCTTTGCGAGAGTTTCGCGGAGGAGGCGCACTAACATATTGCAGTACCTAACTGCAGGCGTGAGCAGCGCATTCGGTGCGCGTTCGTCAGACCTGAACGCACCTTGTGATCCACAAAAATAATGCTTGTTCCATTTTTTGGGAGTTCATTTGCGTATTTACGGTAAAGTTGCTCCATGTACGAGTGCCTACCATGGCCGAAAACCAATGCACGCCACTGGTTGTTTCAGTAATGTTGTAGAAAGCGTCCAGAAATGTTGCCAAAAACAATGTTGGCGATCGTCAGCTGTAAATTTTAATTTTGGATCCTGCAGCTTTGTCCTAATTATAATCTCTTCGTAAACTAGCTTCTAATTTTGTCTTCAAAGAATATAATAATATAAGAAAAGACTAAGCGACGGAAATGACCAATATTTCATTCGAAATCTAACTTTGTGAGTAAGAGGCGTTTTATTCTTTTGTCGTCTCTTGGCTTCAGAAAATTCGTCATTTTGCATTACTGAAATAGTCTGCAACACTGTTGACAAGACTTTGTGAGATGTTTACGGCCTTTTCCTTATGGCGATTACTTTTGTTATCCTCTTTGTAACCGAGGATGGATCCTTACTACGACGATGTGCGAATTCGTTTGCTCGCAAGAAACGCACATCGAACTTACAAAGTTATTTTCTTAACGATTGTTATAACTAATGCACATAATAGTTTCTTACCTTTTGGTATTGATATATATTGCGTAAGTTGCATTGATCTTGCTGAATACTGATACTTATGGTTGCATACCATAATAAGTATCAGTTTAAACAAATTGAGTATTGAATTGTAATGGTTACTGCAATAAATCTATATTAATAATTATTTTTCTCCGTACTTTTTTATTATGTTCACTTTTTGTTACAGGTATTATTTAATGTTTAATCATTACCGCTTACTGGTTCGCTGGCGTGAAGGTAACCCACTATGTATTTATATCAATAGGCACAAAATTCATTCTTGGTTAAAGTGACCGACATGTACTTTATATTTTAACAAACTAATTATATGGTTAATATAATAATAATAATAAATAATAATAATAATATTCCGGGACACCTCACACACGGTTATCTGATCCCAAGCTAAGCAGAGCTTGTGTTATGGTAACCAGACAACTGATAAACATACTTATATATTTCTAAATACATACATATTATAGATAAATTACACCCATACAACCAGAACAAATGATCGTGCTCATCACACAAACATTTGTCCTGGGTGGGAATCGAACCCACGACCTCCGGTATAGCAGTCAGGGTCACTAACCACTAGACCAACAGGCCCGTCGAATGATGACCAATATGAAACTTAAAACCAGATTTAATGAACGGTCTACTGCAAAGATTTTATTGGTAAACGACATCTAAATATATCTTCGGTAAATATCATTCGATTTAAAAAGATCGAGGTTTATTAGTTACTCGTGGACTCGTTTATTTTAATTGCAGCTTCCTTCAGTCTTAGATTTAAAGTTACGTTCGTTATAAGCGGTGACATACATTCTTCACGCTGTTGTATTCTTAGACGTTTACAGATGTTTCTTTTTATTATCCACGTGTTAATAACCTGTTCGAGCCAAATGACATGGGAATAATTTTAGCGACGAAAATGGTTCTCATTTTGCACGACGAGCGCTGATCAAAGCGTTCTGTTTAAGGTTGATTTTCAAAGTGACGCTTGTACTAATTGGTCAGATTACAGAGGTCGCTTTTGTCGTGCGACTGTCGCACGGTTATTGCGCGACGATGACAGAACATATGAGATGGGACCTTCTTCGTAGCAATATTAATTTAATAGGTATATTTTAACTTATCAGACAATTTGAATATTATGAACCCAAAAATATTGTCAATGAAATGATTAAATTAATAAGAGCGTCTTCATGATTGTCGTCTGATTTATCAATGCCGCAGTTCATTTCATAAGTGTTGCTAATTTTTTGCATTGCTTAAAACGTTTTTACTGCAATGAATCGGCACAGATAATTTTACTCTCGGGATATCCCCACAATAAACGCTACCCTATTACTTGCCAAAAATGAAATCATCAGAGATTCTAATTAAAAAAAGAATTTTCCTTCTGGCACAGATAAAGTGGAGCCACATGATTACATCTTACCGATAAGACAATAATTAGACACTTCGGCCCGTGTTAGTTAGTCTATGACGGGGCACCAAAGTTAGTTATTTTCTCGAAATAGCAGAGCAACTGTTGCGAATTGTAACTAATGACTGCAATGTCTCGGGGCGATTGCAAGAGTGCAACTGTATGATAAATTGTTAACCAACCTGATCGTTTATTCTTGACGTGCAGGTATATCATTCTCTAAGCAAATGGCAGGCTAAAATTTAACAAACTGTATGTTATTACGCTGTTGATATATTCTCAGAAATGTTTCATTGGAGCCTTGAGACCTGCAGATGTTTGAGTATGATTTTGATGAATCAATTTACTTTAAAGACGAATTAAAGTGGTCCAAGGTTAAGCGTGGTTCGATATTTTGCCTTACATTTCAACTATTTTTAGGTTCAGAAATTTCCTTGAAATATATTTACCTAGCTATTACCGAGGTATACCTGGAATGCCGTCGCGGCGCATTGTTTTAATTGTAGTCAGAACATAAACATGGCGTGAGAAATTTGCCCACTGCCCATAGACGGGTTCTCACGGGCATTCCCTGTCCTACGCACTAACCGTGCTTAAATTGACCGACACCTTACTATATATATATTTTGATTATTTATACTTAATTAATGAAATAAAAAATGTAAATGTATTTGCAAAAAGACAAAGACTTAGACTTTAGTCTTCATCTAGAAGGACCACATACTTTCTTGAAAAAACTTGAAGATAAAAAGAAGGAAGCTTTGAACACGATTATCTAGTCCATGCTAGGCAATAGCGAAGAATTTAAATTTCATTATGACTTGCGAGTTCTTTTTTCTATAAGAAAAAGTTTATACATGGGTAAAAAATCTAGATAAATTTACTTTAGTCTATTTTAACTTTAAAACTACTTCACAAGAAGTGTTTGCATATTGTTGCTTGAGCAACATGTTGAGTAAGCATGAGTAGATATATCACAATGCTGGAAGTATATAAAATGCAGTACTTTATGCATTTTCATCCACACATTACTTTTTAATATCAGCTCAGTTAATTTTCCTCTTATTTGCAGTCATTATTATTTTTGATTCGTCATTGTAATACTATATTTTCCTTGTTTACTATTGTTTCTCAGAATTCTAGTTAAGCCTCGCGTGTGGTTGGCCAACCTTCTCTTAAACGGTTTAATAGTCAAATTATAAGTAGTAACCCCATTTCCATACTAGACATCTAAACAAGAAAGATTTTGTTTTCGCTTGTTCTTACACGAGTTGAAGTGAAATCTTTAAGTCTTATAATTTGCGAGGTTATTCATTTTCAAACCCATATTTAGCAACATCCGATTAATTGGTACATTAACGTACAATAACTAAGTGCGTGACGTTGTAAGTTTAATATTAAATTGATAAAGTAATGCCACGAAGTTTGGTCTATATTATTATTAGGGCATCGAGAACCGGCCCTATTTTAGGAACCGGTTCTTTCGGTTCCAAACTCAAGCTGGAACCGGGTACCCGGTTTTTTCGGTTCTTTCGGTTCTTTTTGATAAATTTTAGTTGATAAGCTGATTTTCTACTACCATAACGAATAAAGGAGAATAGATAAAACACACTTTATTGGAAATCACATTGTTTATTATTTTTATAACAACTCCTGTTGTACAGAACATAAGGACTGCAGACAACAAAGTTTTACATGTGCAATGCTCGGGAGAAGTGAGTTTAGATATTTATAATGACAAATGTGAAGAAAAGAAAGTTTTATTCACAAATGTGCTATGTGTTCCTGAAATCGCCACAAATCTGATATCAGTGAGTCAGATAATCCGAAGTGGTGGTCAAGTAAGATTCAATGAAAGAGGCTGTGTTATTATGAACAGTAAAGGTCAGATAGTCAGATAGTAGCAACAGCTAGCTTAATCAACAACATGTATCGGATGAATATGTCTGGAAAAGGCTTTACATGCATGTCTGATGTTGATGAACAAGATTCTTACCTGTGGCATCAGAGAATGGGACACCTGAATTTTCAGTCTTAGTAAGATGACTGAAAACACTGACCATGTAATTCTGCCAAAGAAAATGGAAAATCTGACATGAGTTACGTGTAACAAAAGTTAAAAAGACACGACTATCTTTTAAGAGTGATAGCTCAAGAGCTAATAAAATACTTGACCTGGTTCACTCTGATATCTGTGGGCCCATGGAAACAGAAACTCTCATCATCATCATCATCATCAGCCGGAAGACGTCCACTGCTGAACAAAGGCCTCCCCCCTAGAACGCCACAATGAACGACAACTCGCCAATTGCATCCACCGGGTGCCCGCAACTTTGACGATATCGTCGGTCCACCTGGTGGGAGGCCTGCCAACGCTGCGTCTTCCGGTTCGTGGTCGCCACTCGAGAACCTTTCTTCCCCAGCGGTTATCGGTTCTTCGAGCGATATGGCCTGCCCATTGCCACTTCAACTTGCATATTCTTCGAGCTATGTCGGTAACTCTAGTTCTTTGGCGAATTTCCGTATTCCGGATCCTGTCGCGCAAAGAAACCCCGAGCATAGCTCTCTCCATAGCTCGTTGAGTGACTCTGAGCCTCTCCAAAAGGCCAACCGTTAGCGACCACGTCTCAGAGCCATATGTCATCACTGGCAACACACACTGGTCAAAGACCTGCGTCTTCAGACACTGCGGAATTTTGGACGAAAAGATGTCGCGTAGTTTCCCGAAACAGAAACCCTAGGGGGTGGCAAATACTTTATAACATTTCTTGATGACCATTCGAAGAAAATACATGTGAAAACAATATTATATGATAATAACTTGATATTTAGCATGAATTGAGGTATTTCTACATTTATTTTAAGTAAGAACGAAAGAACCGAAAGAACCGAAAAAACCGGTTCTCCGATTTACAGAACCGGTTCTTTCAGGGACCCTCAGAACCGGGAATTCCCGGTTCTTTTGGAACCGGGAAAACCCGGTTCCTATGCCCTAATTATTATAGAGACTAAAGGAGTACTTTCACTGCTACTCTTTTCTAAATTTTTACCTTACAATTATTAATATCTAATTTGAATACTGATGTTCAATAGATGTCCGATCTATGATCCTTCTGGTCATCATAAAAGGCCATAAATAATGCATAATTTGCAAATCATGCAACGGGAAAGTTTAATAAACATTCGATTCGAACTAAATCGTTCCGCCGACGAATCGCGGTTTCAAAAGTGGTTTGTAGTGGAAAAAATATGAATAATATTTCTTCCAAATTGTTTTTCTATCGCCTTAATGTTAGTGATTATGTATGACTCTGAATCTATTCATATACAACGCAAAAGTTGTTAAAATGAATTGCAAGTATATTGTATTGTAATCGTACACCCGACGATGCTATGTCGGCGTGTCAAACGGTGTATCGCATTCTTTCCCAGCACCCGCCTCAGCAAATATCAGGCTCAAGTCACCGGCGATATCACGTGACCACAAATATAGAGCTGTAGTTAAAATCTAAAATCGTAGCCATGTTGAATAACAACCATTTGTTTGTTACGGCAAAATCGAAAACTTTATTAGCAGAAATGGGGAAATGAAACAGCCGAGCCACGTGCGCAAACACTCCCGTATTTTCACGCGCCTCGGAGAGACGTAATGTTTCGTGACAAGTAATCATTTTATGTAAAAATGTTATGTCCTATTTTTTTTCACTCTGCTCCTATTGAATAAATATCTAGAAAAATATATACTACATTGCAAAAAATCTGTGCAGGTATATAAATTGATTACGTCTGGGATGTGAAATATTAAAAACATGAAAAGTTGAGACAAATTGAGAGTTTCCGTTTTCAAACTAGTACGCAACTGCGTGAAAAAACGCATTCCTATCCTATGCTTTTATATTATATTTTTCATATTCTAAACGAAATACATAGTTGCATAGAAGATTATCTAAAAATACAAAACTTGTTATGTTGTTAACAAAAATGAATTCTCCTTTTGTATGTATGGATAATTTCTAATTTTATTCGGATTCTTGTATAAATATCTAGTTCGTATCTATTGTCTTTTTGATCTGGAGGTTTCTTTTAACTTATCAAACAACTAAACAAATGCATGCATTATTGAAGCTTTCACTAACAGATTTTGCCAATGTTCACGCAGTGCCCTCATTTATACAAAAAAAGTATACTTACTGCGTTATCGACCTATAGAAGGGCTTTAGCCTTTACAAATTACGTATGAAACTACTTGTAGTAATATTGTCAAGTCACCATTTGGCACGAGACGGGTGTGCCGCAATTGCAAACACGCTCGCTAGTTCGTAATGAGAATAATGATGGAAGCTTGCGCCATAGATCAGTTTGTGCGCGTGCGCGGCTTGCCGATAGCGGGAAATCGCTGATACTTGCGTAAATACGGCAGTCGGTGCTGGGCTTTAGATTAGATGCAGCCAATCGCAACTGTTCTCAAATGAATTTGTTAATGTACGACACTTGCTTGCTTGAGCTGACATTTTATAACGATGTTAATCTTTTTGCCTTAACTCGAAATCTAATAAAACATTATTCTAATAAGGAAATAAATCCTATCTACCAACAAGTTGCCAGTACATAAAATGCCCAATAACGATCATAGAGGCAACGATTTCATGGAAATGACAAGGGGGTCATATTGCATCAATAGAACGATGCACGCGATCGTTAAAGACACCATAGTGCTGATTGCGATTGCAAGTTTGTAATTTTCTCGTGTCACGAACTAATACAACGTATGTATTTAGAAACGAAACACTTCACGGGAACCACTGTTTTATTCGCAAAAAAGTGCTTTAGCAAAAATCGTATCATTGATATTATGATCGAAACTAGTATCGGTTTCCTTACCAGCAATATTAACATTTAAAAATAGCAAAGGTGATGTAAAAAATATACCGTTATTAATATACAAATCTATTCTTTCGTAATCATGTGGAAGGATGGAATGATTAACATGATTAACACTTCATCGGGTTGTCTTACATATTTCCCATTGCGTATCGCAACGGGGCCTACTCTATAATTTACGCACCAAAGAATAATTAGGTAGTTAACTTTCAACGCGTATTTACGATTGTTTAACTGCCTGTAAGCTAGTCTACTGTTGCCAAGACCTGTCTGGCTCAATTGATTGAATAATAATAGACGTCTCATTAGATCATTCTTCTGACTTTGTCTTTGAAAGAAAGCTATGCCATTAAAACTTTTTGTGATCCTTCATAAAAAACATTTATTTATTATAAGAAAGAAAAGAAAGAAGAAAGAAAAAAGTTTATTTGACACAGACACAGGACACACAAATACAACAATAAAAATAAAAAAAAAAAAGAAGAAGAAGAAAATGTATATTATTATGCCTCCAGAGATTGCTTTTAATTTGACAAACATTTTTCTGTATTTGCATTTCATTCGACTATAAAATGAAAAGCATATTGTATTGACAAAGTTGTCCAAATAAAAATTCATGAAACGATTTGCTGCCCTCCTAAAATTTATATTAGAAAAATGTTTTATTTACCATAAAATAAATAATCAATCTGGTAAAGAAAGTTATAATAAAATTAAATAGTTACGTTAAACGTTTTATGGTATTTATTTTAACGGCATTGCCGCATGTCTAAGATTCAGGCGTCACAACTCAGGAGTCACAAACTTTTACACTCCAAAATTTTCGGTAATATTGTGATTGTAAATATTATACTAAGTCAAGAGTATTATTATTCTATGATACATCTCTTTGAAACTACTCCTCGGAAATCCAAAGAGCGCTACGCCGGGAAGTCAGGAATTATTTTCTAAGAAGCGGACTTGTTGTTGTCCCTCACGTTCGACAAAAAGATTACCAAGAGATGCGATGACACTCGCCTCTTACTTTATTACGACGTCAAGCGTAATTTATTTTACTGCTACTTGTCTACGATGATTCTTGAAAATACATACGTGGCAAAAATTTACTATTACATTTGCCATGAACGATTAAGCGAAGCTTCTACGCAATGGATAGTCATATTCGGGTCAATGTACTCGAGAAATTCGATATGTCGTCGATGTTCGCGCAGCTCATGGAGCGTTGCGGTGAGCGGGTCACATAGAAGAACCGGGAGTTCATTAGACGAATTCTGGGTACTCTCTACTTGTAGCAATGGCAAAAACTATTTTACG
Organism: Autographa pulchrina; assembly: GCA_905475315.1. Taxonomy (NCBI): domain Eukaryota; kingdom Metazoa; phylum Arthropoda; class Insecta; order Lepidoptera; family Noctuidae; genus Autographa; species Autographa pulchrina. The sequence goes on along the minus strand of FR997763.1, from coordinate 3,000,273 downwards.
TCATTCGCCACGACTCTTGATGGACGGTGGGAGAGATATTTTTTTTTGGTCCTCTTGTCAGATCGCTCTACTCGCCGGTCCGTCACGCGGACATTGACCGTGGTTTTACTATTTGGGGTGTTCAGTTACTATGAGTGTAGTGAAAATTTCACTACTTAATGATCCTATACTATTATAACTTTAAACTATCTTCCTTTCGTACTTTAACTCGTAATCTTAAAAAAATGGTCCTTCGAGAATGAAATGAATATTCCGCTTTTTGACATCTTGCTGATCTGATGTAATGTTGGGTGGGTACCATCGTATTGTCATTTAATTATTTTGTCAATTGGTTCCCGTCAAATCACGGTGCGCAATATTTACAACACCAGATAATTTGTCTGGCAACATGTCTGGACTGTTTGTGAAGTTTCGAAACCTTTGTGGGGGTAAAAGCGAGGCTCTCCATCTTCAAACTTTTCGGTCTTTATCTAAAGCTTTTCGAAACTGATTGTCTTCTGTTTATACTACCGAAAAACAATAATATGACGTCTTTTATGAGTAGATGTTCTTTTAATATCACGGCTGCATTTCTTTATTCTGGGTTCTCTATCATTCTCGCGCAGATTATCGTATTTTATGGAACTGAAAGAAAGTATGACACTTCCTTTTTTACAGTGTTATGGGTGTCACACCTTCAGTATGTAAATCAAGGTGTGCAGGCTGTGCGTGAGCAGTATATAGTTTGTATAGATAGCGTGGTGAGCGGATATCGTGCGGGCGTCGAGCACGCGGCGCGAGCGCGCCCAGTCAGAGTGCCGCCGCGCCGACAGACGCACGCGCGACTTGCACGTGCTAACCACGACTTTAGTACGAGCAGCTCATCACTGAACTTCGCGTCCCAACAAACTTTGTCCCGTACACAAACATACAAATGATGTCAGTTTGCATGTACCTTGTTTGCCCCTGGTTTTTTCTCGTGATATACTTGGGTTTCCTTATGCTGGACGTGTAAGACCGGCACTGAGTCTCCGTTCTAGTGTCTGTGGACGTTTGAGAGCGCAGACGCGGCGTAGCGATCGATAAGTGTCGGTAGCGCCGCCAGTCGGTGTCAGCCGTGCGCCGACGGGCTAACACGCGGGTGGTTTTGGCGCGCTCCGGCGACGGTGCGAGCGGTGCCGCGTGCCGGGAGCGCCGGTGGTGTTATGCGGGGCGGGTGCGGCCGCTGCCGGGCCCACTGCTGAGCCAGCTGACCGGCCGTCACGATCGCTCCGCACGCGTCGGGCACGCGGCCGCGCGGCGCGCCCGCCATGAGCGCGGCCACGCCAGAGGTGCGCGGCCCGCCGGCCGACGCTGCCTCGCCGCACGTCGCATTGCCCAGGATCAAAGCGGACCTCGGCCTCAATGATGCGACCCTGTTCGCAGTCTACTGCTTCATCAAAAACTTTATTGGGTGAGTCGTATGCGAATAGAAATTCATCCTATTTGCTGCGTCGATCCACTACTTTAATCTTATGTAATACCTATTAAGAACATACCGAGTCTTCCAGAAACTTCTATATAACAAGGACTAACCAATGCACTTACAATATTGATCGCAAACTACTAGAATTCAAAATAAACTATAATGCTGAGTCCAATCCTAAAGATGATTATGAAAATTCTAGACTGCTGATTAGATACTACATACAGACAAAAGTTCATCTACAAGGTCAGTATAATATAATTTATATTTGACCGGTGTAATTGAGGCTACGATATAAGTAACTGTTCAATAGACGAATCGGTCAAGGTACACGTCAAAATTATATACTGCCATAAATCAAGACATGTTGAAATTATTATTGTTCATATGTTACACTATGACATTCCTGTCAAAATTCGGAAATCATGAAAATAGGATGCTTGAAGACTGTTTAACCCTTATTCTATTTAACCATACAATGTGTACCTCAACCTTGGCTGAATGATTCGTCTGTAAAATCACTTGTTTACTATCGGTTAGCAACAATACATTAATGCTTGTATGTTACTCTCTTACTGGCTGCTAATAGAGTCGAATGACCATGCTGCCATTCGTCAGGCTTCAGCACTTCACCCAGACAAACAAATATTTACAACTTTATGTTATCGTAAATATTTCACGTAGGTATAACAAATAATGTTTGTATTATTGTCGATATGAGCTATAGATAACGACTTTGTTAGATTCAATATTTTTCATCGTCAACCTTGAATTTAACTTAAATCGAGTCATGTTCTGGCCCCACCTATGTTTACATTTTTTTTTATCTAAATTGGGTTTGGCACGACTTACAATAAAAACTACTATACTTTTTTACCGTTACTTTATTCTGGTCCACTTGCCTATTGAAGCTAAAAAGTTAACCGTGGTGGTACCTTTAAATCCATAATAATATACTAAATCAAAATATTTTAAATTATGAAACAACTTTGCTTAAAAAATTAGTGTGCATATTTTAAATGTTTATGTTTTTGACTGCAGCAAATGAACAACAACATCGAAATTGGTAGTTGTTAAGCAATTATGGAATTTCTCGATCAGACCTCTTAGCAACAGCATGTAATGCCCCACATAATTTTCTTTTTGCCATATAAACAGCAACGTTACTGCAGCTAATTGTCGGCAATAAAGGGCGGACATTAGCCGTGCCGAACTTCGTTAGGAGAAAGGCTTAGTTTAGAAAGTACGCTTTGTTTTGTTTTCGTGTTCTGCTGTTTGGGTCCTTGGTAGATAAGCACGGCACCCATTAGATATACCAGATAACTCACACTCTATGTAAAGCTAACTGATATCGATAGGCGTCTTGGTAATCTGCGTTACACAGTCACTGTTTTCTATAAATTTATTCGCAATTAACATTCTGAGTTTCCATTTTGCATATCTAAACAGATTGACGTTCTATTTACTGGCAGCATGATCAAGAGCATTGGCTTGCACGTGACTGCTGTTACTATGAAATTTCGTTTTCTTAGCAGAATACAATTGCACGTGTAGGTGGGCACTTAGTTTTTATTACGGAGCTTTGTTGAGCTCCGCACACAACTTAGCATATCTTTTCTCCGTTGCCACAGATGATTTGATCGGTGGTTGATTTTAGATGCAAACTGTTGCTTTGTTGCAACGAACATCATCACTTTCACAAGAAGAAAAGGGAAAGTCTCGGTGGCGCCCGTTCCCTTGCGGTCAGATTAGCACAGGCTATCGGCCGGCGCTAATTCCTCTTGTTTATTTCATTTCACACTAATGGCTGCTCACTAATCTATGTCGATTTCACTACCGACAGCAATTTAAAGAAATAACATGTTCTATTGTCTTGGGCCCTATCAAACTTATTGTCGTTATGAAATACATGTCAATTTCACTAATCATTTATGTAACGTCACGTCAGTTATTATAACCTGTACATTTATGGTTGATTACATAACAAATAATGATCATAATCTACATCACGTTTGTTGATTTTATCGCAATCAATCTCTTCTAAGGATGCTTACGATGATCTGTACCTGCGATCTTTTTTTACTAAATTATCATCGACATCTTGCCATTTAATAGATTAAACTCTCGTTGTATCTACTTGGCAATTTTTTTTTTCATTTAAAAATCATAACGATTACAATTAACATGGCCTCTTTTAAAAATTTTATCTGAGCATGCGGTGATCTAAGGGGAGTAAACATCTCCAGTTCAACCTACGCATTTTTTGTCGAAGTAATGACACTAACTATTACGTGTATATTGCAATTAAACTCCAGAAGTTTGATCAGAATCAATTAATTTATGTGATCTCCGAATAAAACAATCTACAGACAAACAAACAAATTTCATGGCTTTGGGGTCAAGGACCTGAACTTTTTAATTAAGACTCTTCGTTTGTAGGTGTAGTGCTATGTCTGCAGTCAAAGCTAGTGAACAAAAAAAAAATTTTTGGCCATGTAGTGACAAGTCTCACCAATTTTAATATTTTGCGTAGTTTTGTTCTGGTTTTAAACTACTGTTTATAAAAATATTATTATTTAGTTATAGCTAAATTACCTAACTCTTTGTTCTCGATTTATTTCCGTTTCATATCTTTTTTACCATAAACTACTGTTTTGAACAGAATCTACATCGCCAATTTTCACAGTTCATTATCATTCGTTAATTAAAATTCATTTCACTTTTAGCTAAGGTTTTTATCTTTAGTGCCGCATAGCAAACTATGGAGATATCTAGGTAAATCATGTTATACGTAATTGTAACGTTAAACGTTGCCAATACTGTTTATTATATAACAATATCCAGGTCTCTTGTGAGTAGAATATTAACCTAGTTCCCTCAGTTAACACTCACTAACTAAAATTTAATATTGTTGTTAAACATAAGCTTACCACTTGAGTAAACTGCCGAGCAATTGAACAGGTGCGTTATATATTTAGAATTACAGTTTACTATCTATAAACATGGTGAAGCGCACAAAAACAATACCGTTTTACCTGAATTCTATAATGGCTTGGCAGAGGAGAACGAAAATACTCACACTTTTCGCGAATATAAATAAACGATCCATATTTTTATGTCGAAAACAATTCCAAACCTCGTTTCTCTAGTTCTCGCTCTTGTATGTGTAATATTGGATTCCATATTTTTATTTCTACACATGCTTGCAAATCGATAAGAGGTCCTTACGCTTTGCATTTACGTATACGACTAGAAACCAATATCAAAATATATCCAAACGTTCTTATAAAACCTTATTTTTTCAAGGCTTTTATTTAATTTAGTTCACATGAGACTAATCTTACTTATAATTACTATAATTAGTTATTAACGAACTCCAAAAAATATTACGTGTTAGTACACCAAGTTCGTTTAACAACTTGTCGCTCTACATTACTGAGCCGTCAACATTATCGAAGTAATTTGTCAAGAACAATGTGTTCGATACATCGAAAAGTTGAATTGTTCGTTGTCCGCTAGTTGGTTACTGTCGATCAGCTGTCGGTTCTCGCTACGATGCGTCTTGATATGATAGGAGATAGTGCGTGTCCGAACCAACTGCACGTACGTAACTGTTTACTTGCGTAACAGACGCTAACACAGTATTCATATCAGTTTCATGTACCCAAGCCCAATGTTTACATTATCACTACTTGTTATTCACATTTAAGTTAACAGTTTACGCAATATCTTTTGTTTTTCTCTTCGGGATTTGCTATTGTAATTTAGTTTCGTCATAACATTCGTTCCCTTATTTGTTTACATGAAAACAACTATCAAGTAAATGGAAAGTTTATGAGGTGAAGGGTCAGAAAAAAAACCCATGTTGCAGTTATGCAAGGCCATTTGCAACTATAGTGATGTGCATACGTAAACCTGTTGCGTATGATTTACTTGTTGCGGTTACTTTTACAATTGCGCAAAAAGTTGCATCAAATTATCCCTTATTAATTTTTTTAAAGTAACTTAAGCTAGATTTAATCAGGCGTTTAACGCGTGACATTTGGACCATTAACCAGGGATCTCATCTCGCATATTGATTGACGCGTTGCCTTGATGTGCTACCATGGCGCCACCCTACTAAACCGCCCCTTTCACGCAAGGACGTCGGGAATAGGGACGCGCGCATACTCACTACTACACTCGCCGGGGTCTACAAACAGTGTGTACAGTAACATCGCACAGAGAGCACGCTTTCTCTCACCTCCGCGCAACACTGACCCGCGAAAGTGACAAAAAGTGATTTTTTGAATTAAAACATTTATCCAGTGCGCTGGAGGACTCTCTGAAACACCATCTGTAAGTATCCCATAGCTGTGTACAAAAATTACCTTGATGGCTAAACTAGGTCAAGCTTCCGCGTCCTCGGCCCTATAGGTTTTTACTTATGAATGGGCGTGTTGTTTTTCTACTTTAGCATGGCTTCTTCTGCAATTTGTTTGTCAATTCACTCTGATGTACTAGTGTTTGTACTTGCTATGGTGACGTCATCACCCCTACGATGGGCGCCATGGATACGGACTTGGGGTGGTTATTCCCATTCCCTGTCATTGATTACTTAACTGTGACAATTGGACTGCACGGAAACATATTACCAATTTAAAAACAGACCGATCACAAAACACGATTATATATTTTGTAAACCCATAATTTAATTTATTTCCCTTATTAGCATTTGTGCTACCATTCATAAAAGTTTTTGTTTTACTTCCATTATATAACTTCTCCCCTATTTGCAATCCATGCATCACGTTATGGACCATAAAAAAGCAGGACAAAGATTTGAAAGAAATGCATAAAATTAAATGTTGCATATTACATCGAACAAAATGGTCCTAAACAAAGGCAACGTTAACCAAAACGCACGGTTGCCTGAGTTTCTCTCAAATGTGTATTGCTCATGCTTCCATTACGCATAATGCACACTTTTTAAAGCATTAAATAACTGGACTGTAGAAAAAAACAAATGATGATTCAGTTAGAGGGTGTTTAACTGCTGTTTTTTGACAGTAATATGATTAATCAAACTAGGTTCAATTTTACTACATACCTACGCTAAGACATCAACATTGATACCCTATATTTTTCTGCTATTCCGAGATCAACATAATGAGAGATACAATTAATGATAAATCCAGGAACTAGTAACAACTTCCTCTTCAGTGTTCTCGATTGTGTACGAGTAGGAACTATAAGGCCGTGATGATTACGCTTGGATAATCTCAATCTAATCTCGCTCCCTCATTCAGAGAAAGCTGTTATCGCAGGACACGCGCAACCCGACGTCGACCGTTCCCTCTGTATTAATTTATTAATACTTCTACTTGTCGGCCTCGTAATTACACAACACATTTATCACTACATCTCATTAATTACGACTTTATTCCTACACACTAAAGCGTAACCATTCCAATGATTACGACAACCTCTTTTATAGTTTAACTGCTCTCATTATTTGCTCCGAATCGGGCAACGCAGCTGTCACCCTCCGAAAATAAATTTGTTTTTACACCGGCCATAAACTGCAAATTATTACTTAAATGCTTGAGGAGCACAGATTTGCTGAAAACTGAAGATTTCTATTCAAAACTGTGATGAATTACATAAACATAATATTCCTCGCGTACATAACAAAGGAGTATAAAAGTACAAAAGGTGCAAATTTCAGCATTTTCTTTTATACTTGCACACGATATATTGCTCAAATTTCTGCAAGCGTAACTGTCCGTGTATTCATTACCCAAATTCCGGGTGTTCATTTAATGTCATTAGAGTCTAGAAATAAGTAGGTGTACTTGTGTAATATTATTATAACAGTCTATAAAAGTTTTCAGTTATTTAACTGTATTGCATAGGTAGGTATATGGATTTCGCCATGTAAAATTACGTGCATGTTTTCTCCTCGCTTTTGACTATACACAGAAGTGGTGTGTTCGGCCGTCCACACTTCCTGCGCCGGCGGCGTCGTCAGGTGGTGCTATTTCTACCTCTCCATGAACCGATCTGTCTCACAATTCACGTTCAAAGTCGATTATTTAAAAACCAGAACGAAATTTAACTTGTTTACCGTACGATTCAAGGATCCTCAAATTGTTTAAATACCATAAACTTAAACGTCTTTGTTTACATCTCGTCATTGAATCTTTCCTATTTCGCTTTAGATTTATCTCATAGTATTGGGTTTTCATTGTGTTATCTAGGTACTGTGTCCCTGACCAATTCGACATCGGAAGCGTAACAGTGTCCTATTTAGTTCAACTCTTCATTTCACAGCCGAACAATGCTAGTATGACCCCGTTTCCTCTCACCGCCATTGTGATCCGCTGCAACCAACGACCTACATTTTCTATAGTGTATTGCTGTGTAATTAGCGATTTGCTCGAAGCTGACTGATATGAGATTAGTGACCTTGGCCGTCAAGATCTTTATTTGAATGCACAAAAATGTTGTACCTCCATCATAGAAAGTGTAAAACACGGAGTAACTAATAGTATCAAAGCGTGCGTATCGTGCGTCCCAAAGATCCCGCCTAAATATAAACATGTTTATTCCGTCTCATATACACCACCTTGCGCGCTCATCGGGCACTTATAAAAAGCGGCGGCGAGGTCAAAGCGTCGTACCGACCGACAGTGTGGAACCCGCACGCGCGTTGTAACGACGCTTGTGTCGATATCGATGCTTTATTATCACGTGCAGCAGTGACGTCACGTGTGTATGCAACGGCCGAGCCAATGGCTCTTGGCAAGTTGGCTGCGATTGATTGAGGTGTACGTCTTCACTAGTGTGTGTTACGCGGTAGAGTCCACTCGTGTGTCCGTATGGTGCAAAAGTTGATGGCTGAGCTGAAGGTGCTCATAGGGAAACGAGCACCGGCCGGGGGCACTGCCCCCGCGCCGACGCCTCCCGGACAACAGCAGTACACACGAAGAGACCTCAAGCAGAATCTGCACAGACACATGAGTATCGTATTAGACAGGTCAGTAATGACTGCTTGCAATTATATCGATTTCGTCTATACTGGACTTCGTTACTATTATCACGTAAGCCCTCGGTATTTGTAAACGATGTTTTTCGATACTGTATTAATTATAGGTGATAACAACGTGCTAGCTATATATTAGATAATAATTTCGATAAGGTCCGGGTAGACATGATAAGTGAAAGCATTTTCACACCATACGATTAAGTTGAACGCGTTATCACGATGTAAACGGTCCGTTTTCAGAACACTGCGGTCGACCATAACGTCGATACTATTGAATATTTTATGGCCGCTTTATATCATTGCCATCGTGCTGTGGATAATTTATTCAACACCGCAAATTGATGCTCAATTTCAATGGTGTTGGTTGTTTATTAATATAAGAATCTGATTGTAAAAGTTTCAATGTTACATAATTAAGCTTTATTGACGCTTAACCGATTAGGTACCTTTTTATTATGGACTTAACATTAAAGACTTCACTCTAAAAAATACAAGTCTTGAAACATTAGACTCTATTTCTTCATTCGTTTTATAATTTAGATTGTAATAACTTAATTAATACATGGTTGGAGCAACGCCGCTCAGGCGGTTAATTTGGCCTCAATCTTTGTAAATACACATTAGGATTCTAAGGTCGAACCTCCATGATGCTAAAAATATGATAGGCAAAAATAATTACATACATAAATTGCTATTGTAACTGTGAAAACAGTATAGCTGGAGAATAGCGGTCGCGGCGTCGGGAAAACTTTCCCTTTCTTCGCAAAGAAAAATACAACTATAATAATCAAAGATGCGAAAAATATTTTATTTCATATCTTGAAGGCAAAGTTATTTGAGTGCGGTTTAACACCTACATTTCCCCAAAGTTAATGTTAGTCACAGGTAATAGAGGGAATTTATTGCACTGTACTGCCATTTACTATGTGCTGTAAATACTATTCCGACGTATATCATCATAGGTAGTCTTCAGTATTGAATACATCTCTTAAAACAACAAATCATTAATACTTCCAATAATAAAATAACTAAGTACCTTTGGTGTTACCATATTCTAAAGTAAATCTCCATAGTCACTCTTCGTAAGTATTTAAGCAACTTTTAACAAAGCAACGCAAAAATTACTTTGGTGTTGAAGATGCCCATGGTCAGATTAGGTAGGTTCCCACTCACACACAAACAATTGAGTCCATTTGTCTATCCTGTTAAAACTTATTTAACTTGAAGTAATACCCGCTACTAAGTTAAGGATTTTGTAACTCTTCGGAAAAGTAACGTGGTCGCCAGTGAAAGGAGGGTGAAACTTGGAATATGTAAACGCAACGGTTGTCCTGAACGTGACCAAACCCGTGTTTGACAACCGCAAACCCTGCACGGAATATTTAGACTCGGATTTTAGCACTATGCTAACTTAACTCTGTTTGCGAGTAAAATGATCTTATAAACAAATGGCGAAGCTTTAGCTATTATTTTATATTTTTAAAAAGGTTAGGGTAAGGTTTCGTTGAGGTGCTGTTCGTCTTGACAGTTAATGTTGCCCTTTCTTCCTTCCAGTTTTTTTATTTCAATGATATTTAAATACAGGTAGTACATCTTAAAAATATTTAGGTATAAAATAAATAAGTAATTATGGTATGATACATTTCTTTTATGACCTATTACATCTGAATGTAATAGGTCATAAACGATTGCAGAAACCACATTTTTCCTCACTAATGTAGTTTATTTGCGTGGGAATTATACGTCATACATAAATAATGTAGCCGTTATAACAAAGGTTGTAACTATGCTTATGGAAACAAACACGCGAAGAAAAAAAAACAGAAATTCAGATTACCACTTATAAAAACACAAACATTTGCACTTTAAATAGAAATAAATATACAAGAAGCCTTTAAGATACTATTTTTAGCACATAATTATATTTGCAACACAATTTTCAAGGTGACTCGTGGTAGACCTTACTAAAAATAACAAAAAATTTAAATACCTACTGGTTTTTTTTTTTATCATGGCTATGATTACTTAATAATTAATAATATCAAGATATTGGAAAACTGTATTTTGTTTACATAAACGTGAAAGGTCAAAATTACTATAAAGAGCCATTCAAAAAGGCACGAGAAGATAAAAACATGCGAACTATTTGCAAAAATATTACTAAACATAAAACTTTTGTAATGTCTCATTTACTTTTAAGCATTAGCTTAAATCAGACGTTCAATTACACCTACCTATATCTTAATTCAAAATAACTTAATCTAATTTAATAGGAAAAAGAAACTAAAGTTTAATTATAGGTAAGCATACTCGGTAGATACTTATTTACAGACGGTGTTCCTTGGATGTAAAAAATTACGAGAAGTGCTCTCTACACGTGTCTACCTAAGACCTAGAATCTATTGCCAGGAAGTTAAAATTAAACTTACAAACAACTGTTGGTTTTGGTTTCATAGGACTAAAGAAACGGTTCATGGACCTTAAATGACCATCCAAAGAATGATGAGGTCGATATTTAATCCACACAGTCATGCTTAAATCGGTCAACTTTATTGGAACAGATTGCAAGTTAGTCTATTACAACTAAGCCGTTTTAAACATTGCGCAACATGCATAGAGATCCTGTATCTTGGTTTTTGCGCCGCATCAGATCTTTACTTATTTATTTCTGTCCATTAAGGGTGTATCAGGTAACTATGAACTTTGCACTCTACCTTTGATCTTTGTTCTTACGACACGCTTTTTATAAGCACTCTTACGTATACTCGAGTGATCTACGCCTGCGTCACTCGCACTTTGTAGCAATCTACTATTTCTTTTTTAATTGCACTATAATTTAGCTGTCTACATACATCATGCGATGTCATTGTCATTAGTGACCTGTTCGTAATGACTTCGAAGGAAATAATGTGTTTTATAACGTAATTCTGCTCACGAGTTCCTTCGCGTGGACTCTGACAATTCCCTTGATATGGTGATATAATGGGCTATAAAACAATATGGCTCTATCAACATACCTTTTTATAGACCTTTAGTAATGAGCTTTGAAGCTAGTAGGTGTACAAATTTACAAAAATCGTTATTACACAGTTATATCTACACGTATAAAAGTTCGACCTTTATCTCAAGGGAAATCCTATCCGGCCGGGATAAAACGAAGCCAGTTTCCTTTTCCTTGACATGGCTATCTGTGCAAAGTTTCCCGTTTATTGCTCCGTCGAGACTACCGTCAGTATTATCAATATAGGTATTTCACATTCCTCAAGTGTAACACAAACGTGGAGTCTACAAATGTAGGTACTTTATTTGTATAATGTTTACTTAGCACCACACGTACATTAAAACATCAATCACTTAGATTGCTATGTATTTACAAGGCAGTAATGACTTGTTTACTTGCACGGTGAGACTGCTCGTCGGGACATAAACTTATACCCGTGTCAGGGAGGTGTGACAGCCAATATTTAAATCTGTTCGCAGTGATGCATTTCAAAATGTGTCGAACACTTGGCACCAATGTCACGCCCTTTGACGTCTTGGCAAATTAAAATACCTAATCGATTCTCGCAACAAATTTTAAATCGATCACTTCCTTATTTATACGCCTCAAGGACTACTAGTCTTCATTGAATTGAAGCACTGTAAATCGCACTGTTTATAACCTGATCTCGAACACACGTGTTTACATGAATAGTAATCAATGTTATCATAAATACTACATCTTATGGCTGGAAACATCTTGTACATTCTTAGCGTAAATAATACTTATCTAGCAAAATGCATAAGGCAAAACCAAGGTATATTAATAAAGGAAACATACTGCCGATAATGTCCAATTCCATTCATTTGACCGATTTGATCGTCTTTGTCTCTTGTCTAAGGGGCTGATCAGAAAAATCCAATGTCAAAATAGCAAAATTGAAGGAAGTAATACTCATTTGATAAATAGCGCCGACAAAAGACTCTTATGATTAATTCGTTACAGTAATTTACGTTACAGTAAAGCGGGACAGTGTTCAGAAATAACGTCTCCAAAGATACAGACAACCTTGCGCTAAATTACGAATTGCGTGGTGTTCAAATGCAAGTGCTAACTCATAGGGACTAAGCCATCCCATTTGCGGACGATGAGTTATTATATGCTGTAATACATTAGGTAATCAATTAAATCAACCACATGAAACTATTGGCATTGTTTTTTTGGCCCGCTATCGGCTTGTCAGTACGTTTGAAGAACTTCACCCCCTTAGCTAATGCGTGACGGGACTAGAAAAATGCAAATACAATTCTACGTCATTCACAAGCAATTATGTGGCTGGCATGATACTCATTGCTATGCCTTAATTGAAGCAAGAACTATGTTTAGATCGCCCAGGTCGAATAAATTGTTCTAATCTAACTATCCGCCATTAGAGTAGGCAGCGTGCTTATAACCTACGCAGTTTGAATTATTTCTACCACAAATTTCCGCATCTGATTTATATTTAGATAATAATAGTTATGGGAGTTCTGCACGATTTATAGGAAAACGCATCCTATGACCCCTAATTATTTATACTGATCACCTGGACGATGTCCAGAGGAATGTCGGAATGACACCTAAGAGTGACTGTTTAGACGCATGTAAATCATACGATGTTCGCGTTTCGTGGTATTATTCACCGCAAATATCGATATCTTCGTTAACGTTCGGATTACGCCCGGCGGCGGGGGTGCTTTGTAGTGGTGACCGCAGTCGCATGCGCCGAGCCGCCCGCGCACGGCCGCCCGCCGAGGCCGCACCGAAGCCGTGCTATGCCACACCGTCTAGGTCATTACACTTATTCGCGTGTACACCTTATCGCGTTCTTATTATCGCATTAAACCTATTTCATTCGAGTATAGATCGATTCCGGCGCCCGTTCGTAAAGAGTCTTGAAATTTTCGTGCGGCGAACGCGAACGGTCGCGCTTGTATCGCTCGTCCGTCGGATGACATCAGTTAAGCCAGCACGTCCGCTGGAAACAATACGCACTCAGTGTCCACGCTGTGGCAGTGTCGGACGTACGAGGACCTTCATGGAGGACGGACGGTGCGCGACATGCGAGGCTCTGGGTCGCCGGAGTCTCTCTACCAAGCTGCTGCAGGTGGCCACGGCGCAGGCGCACATGAGGACATGCTCGCATGCCGCCTCCCCACCTGAACAGGTGCATGACTCCGATCTCGCTTCCCGGGCTCTCGCCGCCAAACGACGCAAGTCTATAGCCGGCTTCAAGCTTAATTTGTTGATAGACTCGCAACCGAAATCGACGACTACCGAACAACCCCGATCGCCATTCGCTCGTAGAAACACGTGGTGCTCGTAAGTTATCAATTTGTGTTATTGATTTATTTCACGTTTTTTTTATTAAGGGTTTAGATTATCACACTTTATTAGCTCTTACAACTTATGTAATGCCTGCTCATCTTTTTACTATAAAAGCTGTTTGTCTGTTTTATCTTTACATATCTTATCGCACTTGTCGTTTTTTGATGATATATTGTTGTTCTTTAATCTTCTATACCACACGATCGGTATCAACTGCAAGTTACAACAGTGTGTTTTGTTCATACATATCTTCCTTCTGTCACCTTGAATTAAATTGGTGTTTCAAAAAATTGAATTGTATACGGAGTGTTTTCTGACAATGAGCGAAGGTCTCCCACACTTACCGCATTCGCTACAAAGTATAATCGATACAGCCTTGGGACTATCAGCTCATAGATACAATCCCTCGCTGTAATCAAATTGTACTTAATGTAATTAATATTTCAAAATAAAAAAAAATCTATTGATAACAATCTTGCTTGATTTCCTAATAAATAATGAATACTTCTTTTGATAATGCTGTAATAATCCACTTCGATATACCTTCTATCTATAGAGAATTAAATTTAAGTGATTAATAGCCTATTTTGTGCGCTATGATATCTGATGTAAGCTGTTTAGTCTTACAATCTAATATAATGCGCAATTATTACACTTGTTGGTTAGACTTTCAGATTTCTTAAGCGCAGTCATGTGAATCTGGGAAAATTTTCTGGTTTTAACTTGAATGAAGCTCTATTAATTTGAAACTAACGGAAATTCCAATTTGTACGTCCCAGTATCCAGTTAAGGCAATAAAGAGCGAAATCAGGAACTTGTCACTTAAGATAATTTCTTTCCACTTTATTATGAGTAAGAAAGCTTTCGAAAGCTATTACTCTTTTTATTTGTAGTTTATACGGTCGTACCGTAATGTACTTGTTCGTAAAATCCTCATATTAATCAATTAACTTGCAATTATCAATTAATTATTACTGACGGAAATTCTTGACCGTGATTAGGTTTTTATTAGAACCGATTTAAAGAATACTGCAACAGAGGGTTCACCATATCTGTTTACATTAGGTACATAGAGTACCTAAAATATTTTCGTAAATGATTCGTTCATCTTCGTTGATTAAATTTTTTACTTCGCTTAGTACGAGTACATTTAGCTCGGATGACAGTACAATATTCATCAGAAACTAAAATTGAAAAAGATGCATGATCGTTTTTTATGACGGCTACGATGATGCAAACGCCATTAGACAATACCAAAAAATAGACGAGAAAAAACTCTACATTTATTTAACCATGCCTTTAATCTACATCCAGTAATATAACATCTACAGCAAACAAACTCACAATTAATATTGTTGTACAGTAATCTTGAGTTTTGTCATCGTACAAATCGGTCGATGCTGGCATTGTCCACAGATGTTAATATAAAGGCCAGTAGATGACTAACGTGATGAATTATAATATTCATTACTGCATGTAATCGTTACAGAATCTTAATGCAAATCATTGTTGATGATTTTCCGTCTCCACATACTTACTCTGCATTCTGATTGGGACTGTATCAGGGATTACTTATTTGTGATAACATACTGCTTTATCTCCTACTTAGAACGAAGTTTTTAACATTATCAAGTCATATGATCTTCGATTGTGATTGATTGGTCACATCTTTATTTTAAGCATCCGGGTATTGTTTGTTTATGTTTTTTTTTTAGTTTTCAACTACATTGGTATTACAACCATCAAAATATATCTGTCATATTTTCCATTTTTTTTCAATGACAATATTACAATGTAGTCTACTTAGAGCACTAAATATTAATTATTTTATACTTTAGATATACTATATTATTTTATACTATAAATATGTTTTTTTTATGTATGTAAAAGCATATTTCAATAATATAAATATTATGGAAAGTCCATTCGGAATTAATGTTATCTTGGTAAACATTGCTTCGCATCTGACTTCTGCATTAAATTTAATGATGCATACTTAAACGTGCATAATCAATACTATTTACAATTCTCTATGCATTGTGAAGATGAACCATGTGGTCACAATATGGAACAACAATAAATATGTATACGGTAATGTCACACGTATTTTTTGTTAATTAAGTACAATTGACACAGCCCCCAAGGTTAATGGATATCATGCATGTGTCAGATGTCATATAGTTAATACTAATTAATTCCTCTCGTGATAATAATAATGATATCGTATATCAAACACTAAGAACACTTTGTAGTACTAGGTACAATCAAAGAACTACTGCACATAAAAATATTAATATTCCAAACAGCTAGAGCGATACGAACCGTTACGAAAATAGTCTAACACATGATTGTTTCATAATTTATGAATTTTGTAACATGAATCACGTTTAAATAAATCTTGCAATATTTGAGACCGCTAGATTTATGATGAGAAGATGAATTTATTGTTAGAATATATAACAACAATCTGCCTTGAAGTCTCGCCAAGCCACTTGTCGTACTTACAGGTTGTTATGTTTCTCGGTTCATGCAAATTAGCATTCTGCGGATTGGAAACTTGTCTGTATCCCATTGTGATGCATCAAATTTATTGCCAGCCGTTTGTTGTGGGAACCATTCAATGGATTTACTGTTACTACTTAACCTAAAAGAACTACTCATCTGAAAAAAATAGTCATTAACCTCCTTAATTTTAATTATTCTATTTGTCTAGGTTCTGAAAATTATGTTTTTTGAGACAAATGTTGGTGTTGCAGCATTTCCTAGTCCTTACATTGCACAAAACTTGAACTCTCTAGAACAATACACGGAAGCGCCGTAGTAATGACTGTGGCAATTGTTTGATGACACTTGTCTAGCCGTCTCAGTGATAATGTCTGCTTGAGATTGTCTCGTTTTCTGACTAGCTCATGCGTTCATAACAAGCGCAGTTTTTGTGCAGTTACCGACTCTCCTTCCACATCTCGGTTTTTGTTTCACCAGACTGCTCTTAGGTTGTTCATAATATAAAATTTATTAAACCAAACAAATCTTCAATTTGAAAGCTGCTCTATTAAGTAAAAACATAACGACTGGTCATTTTCTTTGTGTTATTTATAATTCACACAAAATCTAAAAACACTGACCAAATCTGGTTAGCCTTGAACCTACGCGATAGATTAAATTGAATGAGCTTTAGTATTAAATGCGAGGTGCGGCGACTGTTAGATTTATTCTCGTTTTTGAGGTACAACGGGTGTGTCGCAAAAGCGTTGCCTTGGTGTTTCGAGGCGCCATCGTAGCCCGTAGTAGGTAGAGTCGTGCGCGCGCCACTTGCTCCGATCCCCTCCCCCACCGCCCGCTTCGCTGCGACCGGCCCGGTCCCAGTTTGCCGCAACGCGTCGATCCGGTTGCTCGCGCGCCGTCACAAACATTTTTTTTACCATTGCTACCTCAGCACGCACAACGTTTCCCAACGCACAAAACAACAAAGACGGCTCCGTTGACCCCGCCGCCGGGAACTCGAGGGTCCCGTATTTTAAAATCGATAGGCAAAGTGGAAACCATGCAAACAAAACTTATAAGTGGAAGCTATACGTCCATCATGAACAAGCAAGATCTGCTCAGGGAGGTGGTCGTGAAGTATATAGACTACTTCTATCCCGTGTAAGTACAGTTTTAAAAGTTTCGAGTAAATTCATCTGCATTCTCTTGATAATATAAGCTGACGCATTGCGGAGCTGTCGCTTGCTGTCGGTTGTCCAAGTGACGGTGGTGTGAAGGTTTTCACACAGCTCGGCTAATTACCGAGCCGGTAAGTCGGTGAAGGTTCCACGGCAACGTGGCCGGCTGCAGCCAGACAAACCGTTGTGCCTGACGTCAGCGCCGCCTGCTGAACATAAGTGTCTCTATCGCCAGGCTGTTGTATCGATCCGTTGCACTATACTCTATAATTATTATTCTAAAGGTCTAGGTCCGCTTTATTGCAAATTTCAACCTTGCGTCTATTGAATTTTATAAGTTAAACCAGCACTGGTGACACCTAGACGTAAGACGTTGAACCTTCGTGTTTTAAACTCATTCATTCACATTGTATTTTTAGTTACCACCAGGATCTTTCGACTAATATGTTTTCACGGCCATAACCAACCACGCGTTAACTGCATATTATAGTTTTTAATACAGTCGGATAGCAACAACAATATTTTATGAACTACGTGCATTATTTATTTCTAGATTGGATTATTGTATCGCTAGGTCAGGGCTCTTATACCGGTTATAATCAAGTCATTCATAACATCGGCTGTGTTTTATGAAATCCTAGGGAAAGCACCGTTGCGTGACCGTTTCGCGTGACAAACACTGACTACCAGCACATTATGCCCCCAGTGTCCCACTAATGCCCTTTGTGTCCAATTGGTTGTAGTGTTCACGTCCGACCAGCCATTGTTCTATGCGAGCGACACGTGAATTTAACTTTGGCTGTGTTATTTCACGTGATTCAATTTTATGGCAAGGCCTCGAAACGCTGTATTTCGCAAAACGTTTATACTTTACTTCCTCCACAATCATCTACAATCATAAAGCCTCGTCTATAAAGCTAACAATTCGCTCAATTGAATTCGTACAGCCACTCATTTCTTTGCGCTAATTGAAAGGAGCTGCGAGTGTGTTATGAAACACGGCTGCTAGATGTAACGCCTAGGCCGCTGGCGCCAGCCATGTCGACACGAACGCCCAACGATTTCCCTTCAATGACCTTGCGCGTGTACACTCTACGCTACACGATAACAATACACGACCACACTGCAGCACGCTGATAATTCTGATAATCCCACAAATACAACAAATGTTCGTACGTTTTCATATCCGTGTGTAAATTGGCCAAGCAGCGCTCCTGAATAACGATGATCACTTAATAAACGCAAATGTTAGCCAAGCAATTCGAATCAATGGAGTCAATTCGAATTGTCAACAGTTTAAACTAATTGAGTGTATCTGATGAATGCCGGTAGTGAACAAACAATGTACGTTTTAAGTGTTCATGACTAACACATTGAATTTTCATGCAGCTCGCATAATTTCTTCAGTGACCTTTGTTTTCTAGTCGGCATTGTCGTTAGAGTGCACAACGCAATTGTTTGATACATCATGATTCATCGTACTATAATGATATACTTATTTTGGAATTGTTATCGTAACGATGTTTTCTTTGACGTTTGGCTAATTAACTTCGTGTGAATACGTGATAATCGACATGTATCCCTATAAATAATGCTCAAACGAATGATTTTTTTCCTTAATTATAAAAAATTACATCGTGCCCCACATGCAGACTTGAATTATATTGGACAATGATAGTATCTATCCAGGTATCGCCATACTGAAAATAGTCATGAATTATTGAACATGTGCATATTTTCCTCCTGCGGCTGTCAACAACTGGTGTAAATTCATTTAAACGAATTCTTTTTCATCTTTGTGATTCGCCATCTTTCCCACTCATCGAATACGAATCTTGCGTTTCTTGACAAAAGATTTCCATCAAACCAGTTTTATTGTAATTCACTAAACTCAACCAACAACTTATAAGGCTGGCGTTGTTTTTGGTCGTGATCATAACACACATAAGAAATAAATATTATTGTTTATGCTCTTTATGACAAAAATCTCAAAGGTTCTTTTGTTCTCTTATGAAAGCCTCGAATGCCTCTTGAGCCTTTGTTCGAGATGTTTGAAGTGCAGTAGAGTTGAGTGTGATCTACGCAAACACGCACGTGCGTGGTGACAAAACGTTTATCTCTTTGTTTGCAGCATCTATTTACTTAACATCTTTTTTAAACGCATTTTCATTAATACGCTATGTCAACACTGGTGCTAGTTTTAGTACGGTGTACCGTTTCTTTACTTACGCAAATGTTTGGAGTGATATGAAACAAGCAGATTTTACTTTGAAGAAATGTGTTAAACAAGTCTTACACATTCTACTTGAAATTTTAGAAAAAGGCATACAAATTTAAGCCATAAATTTTGCCTTTTTCTTCTTTAGTGTAAATATAATTACGTGTAATAGATTAGTCGCCTCAATAATAATCGTACAAACGTTGGATTCCTGTGTTTTGATCAGTAGGAAGTAAACTAAATAAATTCTCGTGTGATATGTTTAAATATATAATTAACACGTTTAGCTGTGGTCTGACGGAGAAATGTCGTCGCCTTCACTAAATACTTTCTCTGCTTCTCAAGTTTCGTCAGATTACGTTTCAACTTTTTTATGCACTGACCTACGCCAGTGGGTGGTTTGCGATTTTGTCAACTGCCAATCTTGCGTAATACTTATGGAAATAAAACTTGTTATTTCAACTTGGAACTAGAGAAAGCACGTTTTATTTTTAACTTGTGAGTCACACATAGTCACACCTATATGCATACGCTTTGGTTAAGTTGAAACCATTCTATGTGTACATAGTCTCTTCTTTGCACAGTGTACCGTCGACTTAGCAGATTGTATAAGTGGTAGTCGTTAATGGCCCAGCGGCCCATTGTTGCGGTGGTGGTCATGTGGTCCACGGCCGCTGTTTTATATCGGAGAGCTCGGTGGCGAACCGGTCGAAATCGATCCGCAACGCACTCCTCAACGGTCGAATGGCTTCAACTTTAGCGGTGTGTTGTTCACCTCGTTGACGCGACACGGAATCCGTCGGAGAAAGTCAAGTACGCAGTCGTACGTCGTGCTACATACTAGCTACCGGACGATTACACCAGCGAGATTGGATCATAATGGGTAAGTCCGGCAATCGTGCCTAGTAATGGTATCTCTCCAGTTGCTAAGTAGAGTGTGTCGTCATTCTCGCGCTGCACGTGGCGCCGGCCCGCGTGCTCTACTCGTGACACGTTGCTGCATTTGTGCACCATTGTTTTCGCACAATCAGCACAACTAACATCTAGTGATTGCAGAGTCATCACAAAACTGTGCGCAAACTGTAACTTCGCTTATACAGTTACCTACGTGAGAGGTTCTAGACCTCAATGATGGTTGACTGACTTTTTTAACGTTACAACTTTTTAAATTTACTTCCTTTCTCGAATATCGCTCGCCGGCGAGCTGTCTGAACAGATCAATAGAGGTTTCTGGGTCAAGTGTTCTTATCTGGCAAATGAAGACATATTTTTTTCTTTTAGTATACTAGGCATATACTGTCTTTTCTTGGTGCTAACAATCTGTAGTAGTACGCTGTCGAATGCCACTTGAGTATGTAAGCACAATCGAGGAAATAGGGTATAGGCCACACCAGAATTTAGTCCTCCATTGTTCCCTATTGTTGTTACAAATACCGATCAGTTCAACAGGCGGGTCAACGCTTTTGCAATATTTATCCACAGCGCACGGTGTTAACGTAATCATCCGCAGTGCAACCGACGGAAGCTTTTCTCAAAATTACCGGTCCGTACTTATTTATTACAGTAATAATTACATATTGTATGTGCATTATCTTTGAATACGATCGTGCCCTTGCGCCACCTTTCCATTGCACCAATGCTTGCAAACGTCCGCGGTAATTGTAATGTGACGTACGCACAATGTTTTGTTGTGGCGTTTTAAAACGTGAAAGCGTTTCGATATAACGATTTATGTTCGCATTCCAACGCACCGATAATATAATCAACTTGTCGTTTACGTAAACGATAAATCTCCGTGCTAATTTCGTTTATGTAGAGACAAAGGCGTGCGCATAACGAATTGATAATTTTACGGAAACTTGCAATTATATGGGAAATGTAAACGAACAAGTTTAACGCGCAAATTCTTGTATTTGCCAGGACGGTGCGCAATCATGCGTGAATGAATTATGCATTATGCAAACGCTATTATGGCATTGAATTCCGCTCCCCGAAAACTTCAATGAAAACTATAGATAATTACGCATAATTTTATTTCTACAGGTTATAAGTAATCATCACGTGTTACAAACAGTTTATTAATGCATTTTCACAGATATTTTACTGACATGATATATTCAAATATGTAAACAATTTATGACATGACACACTGCTTTCGAAATGTCTATTTTACAGTACTACGCAGTTGTTAATTTACTATTGTTACAACATTCTAATTGGATTTCTTTTGTTACAGCGCATCGGGCACAAGCGCGGTGGCCATCGACAACAAGATCGAGCAAGCAATGGTGAGTACATTAACAATCCTGTTACAAACGTTACGCAATACGCACTGAATAACCGTTGAAGACAATTACAAATACATAATGCAATAAACCACAAAACGCTGCAGTTTAAATTAGTTAAATACTACCAGTTTTTAACCATCGATTAGCTATCGAGTATTTCCTTCATTATTCTTTATGACTTGCATAAGGAAATCATTGTATTGATTACCCTATTACCGTATTCAAAAGTACGTGGAATCGTAAAGTCAAGCGGCTTATTTTTTTAATTAAATGAAAGCTTTAAAGCTATATAGTATAACCATAGATTAATAGAAACTTACTAAATAATAAAATTTTACCATTAAAAATGATAATTTAAGTTGTTTATCGGTATTTAAGGTTCAATTTATATTCAAAAAAAAAAAAAACAAAATTCAAAATCATTTATTTAACTTAGGCTACAAAGTAGCACTTATTAAATGTCAAAAATACAAAAAGGACAGCACCCTAGGGGTCGGTTCATATCCGGCGGAAGAGGCAGCGCGCAATACCGGCCGACAATATTATTTGTGTTACATACATTTATTCACGGTTTAAAATAGACTTTTAGAACAATCAACTTTTTAATTTACTTCAATACTTTATGGCAGTATATTCCTCTCCAAACTTTAAAAATAGTGTTATAGCTTTCCCTGTTATGTGTAAATCATTGATAACTAAGAAAGTAAAATGAAAACGATTAAAAAACACACTGTGTATCCATATGCGTTTCCCACACACAGTAATAGATTGAGGGAGGGAAAAAATGGCACTCTTTACCAAGATATCAAACACACTTAACACATTTGACACTCTAATATAACTAAAGGGTTACTTATTATAAGAATAAAATTATTGAAAGCATTTATTAATATCAGAGTGGCAATAATCTCACATGACGTAACTGTACCTACCAGCATACATAAATCTACTATATACGTACGTGATCAGTTTAACTAAATCTCCCTTTATTCTAACCGCTAATTATCATAATTGACTTTATTAAAGGAAACGACGTGTAATAAATTTCCATACACTGCAGTAGTGCATAAATTAATATTATGGGTGTATGTGCTGGCTCTATGTTTAGAGAGTAAACAGCTCTTCACTGTATTCTTAATCCGATCTAAGTAGCTTCAGTATTGTAGAGTGCCTTACTAAAATTAAAAATATGGTACAAGTTTAATCTCTATAATCCTATCCTATCACTATTCTTTGTTTTTCTTTTTGCTTTAAACTCTACATTTTCTTGCATTTGGATAATCTGTAATAGGAAATTAAGATCTACACTGGTGTTATCGGATTTCTCAAAATTACTTGTTTTTAGGAAGTGAGTATTGAATGGGCTTATTATCGGCTATAATAATATATAATGGTTTAAAAGGCACAACTAAATGGCATAATGCGGGTTTTATAATCACACAACTTTAAAACAATTGACATTGTTACGTTCCGTCACATATAATTCCTATTAAGTATTTAATCTATCCGTAGGCGGGATTCCATCGACTAGCGATCATTACTTTTTACTCGACGTTGCGCTGAATCCAAGACCTCCATAGGATGGCGTGTCAGTCGGACGCCGGGTTCCGCATGTTCTCAATCCTAGTAATTCGTGGAACATTTTATAACTGGCTTTGACGACGCCGCGGCCCTTTTGTACTATAGAGTGTATAGCACCGCATTCAGATAAACACTACGCGTGACTCGCTACCGCCGCATGCGTGGGATAACTTTCGTATCATTATCTGTACCAAACAAAAATTAAAGCACAACCACTGATACTGGTCAGACAATAACATGCAAGTCAATGACCTCACGAAATCTAATTCTATAATGTAGGTTGACGAGTTTGTATTGCGATTAATGCGAACTAACAACAAATATCCGCGTCTTCATTAAATTTATTACTGATGCCACACAAATATTTGTGGTAGTAAATTGTAGCTCTCCTTGAACGAAAAGTTCCGAGTATATCGGTCAATTGTACTGACCGATATCGCGCTGAGTGCGACGTAATGTTGATAACACCACTAGACCAAGTTGATGAGGAAATTTCGACATTATCATTATTTTTCACGTTACATGTTGGATCGCGGCCATTACGATTCCGTTTCACGCTGTAGTTGCGTAAAGATGCAATCTCCTGAGAGTTTATCCGTGTTTATAATAGCAATGGTTGGGCTGCATAACACCGTTATTAGATCGGAGTCACCATTTGAATCTCTAATGACTTCCCTTTTTTAATGGCCAGGAAACGCGTCCCGTTCTGCCCCGGAGCGTGTTATACCTTGAGACCGACTTTACGACGTGTTATAGTTATGTATGAGTGATAGGTGCACTCACGCGTCAAATCCACGTGTTATAATTATCCCTAGGTAATTATTGTAGCATTAGCACATTTGAAACCTAAATGTAATATTTCAATAACCTGTTTTCTAACTTCGATGTTACTACAATTGTTTTAATTTATCTGTTTTCTTGCCCGTTTTATTTTGCATGAGACTCTTCTTTTATTCAGTACAACCGTGGTCGTGGTGGGCGTAAAATTTGCAAGAGATTTCTCTTCTGCCATCAAGTACATCTGCTATCGCAATTGAGATTCATCGTCGTGCACTATTGGACGCGTCTCACATCGTCTATAATTAGCCGACGCAGATGGCCTCAAGCGATTGACCCCAATCCAGCCCTAATGCTCACTACCATCGCATCATAGTATTTTTATCACTCTCCACAACACGCTCGTGCAGTTCTCCTAGCTCCTTATATGACGTTATATCCCTGCAAATTGTAACAAAATAATCGAAGCATATTAACAGTTCTCCTAGTTAATTTTCTCACTTAGTAATAAACTTAATATTGCCTGTTTAAATTTAGCACGCATTAACGATTTAATGTTGAATTTCAATAATATTAACACGTAAATTACATACACACCTTGCAGATTGATTATCATAAGATTAACGGGACTCAATTGTTGTAAATATTTTTTTATTTTTTTTTGTTATCAGTTATCAGCTCTATGCATTATTTAATCCGATAAGGCATTACACAACACACCTCCAGAAAAATATTGATAAATTTCCGCAATAATTAAAATTATTTAATTGGCTATAGATCCATTTACGAAATAGTATTTATTTACAGAAATCTCAACTTAGTAAACAATTTATTTGCATAAATTTTAATGTATCTACACAGTAGTATATTATAATCTCAAGCATCAAGCAAACGCGGCGCGACCAGTATTTAAACCGGTCCACCTTGAAGAACGCCATCTTACATGGCGCACGATGAATGTACACCTGCAGATCGTATATAATTTTGGAATCTGTGGTACACTGGTTCTCGCTTGTTTTCGTAATATCTACGCCTAACGTTACGTCACCCGGGTAGATATGTTTATGCGTACCGCCGTATTGATGTGTAGCAGCCATAGCTTACACCACTGACCTGGTTTCACACATCTGTTCAAACATAAATTTCTTTGATTCTAGTCAAGCGTTTACATTTATTCTACTTTTATATATATTGTTTAGTTTCTCTTTGATGATTGATGTCACGAGCGTTGTGTTGTGTGATGTACCATCTCATGGCCCGTTAGTTTGTGTCGTGTTTCAAGATGTCATTTGCAAGTATTATGAGACGATGGTTGCGTGTAGAAGTTTTTATTTACTCCATGCAACGCCGTAAGCTAATTCCCTCATTGTATACGTGATTTGCATGAGCTAAACGTGACCCGACGGGACTTGGCCGGCCGAGAATAGACACGGAAGGAAAGCCGGCTCGGCGCAGTGCTGGAGTGGAGACACGTGCTCTCTTGATTATGCGGCCAATTCGTGTACGCCCACCAACTGGATAAAGACCCGGAGACGTCAGGAGGTCACACGATTCGGTCGCGTGCCGCCAATAGGTAACGTAAACGAGCGTCGGAGTAATTTGCAACTAAGAGCTGCTCCGCGAGAGCACGCGCCTGATCGGAATCGCATCACGAAACCAGGAAATGCGAGAAAAGTTTTCTTGGAAAATAAACCTGCTCCCTGTAATGAAGTCGTTGTCGCGTCCGTTGAGATCTGTCTGGATCTGGCTGAAGACAAGCCCCTGTCTGAATCTTAAATTTTTCGTCCTTGTAGTAAACATCACTGTTTCACAGATGCGCGCGAAAAGTTGCTTCACCCATAAAAGATGCACACGGAATAGTTTGATCTTTAAATAACATCAAAATTTCGAAACTGCATAACAATTAAAACTATTACTTTCCTTGAGAACTACGTTTTGGACCAGTCACACCAATCGCGCGATCACGGTTTCGTAAACCGTAATATTCTAGTTAACCTTGTTAATATGTCTGCATTTAGCTTATCTAATGTTAATATTTTTTATTGATATAAATCATATTTCAATACTAAAATGCTATCTAAGCAATGGAACAAAAATGAAAATCTACAAATTTTACGGTAAATCTTAGATTACCGCAATCTCACTGGTTGGTTGATAAACACTAAACAAATTACAAAAAAAAAACATTGTAAACATGTTTTCGTTAAATTCTTACTTACATCTGCTATTTGTTATCTTTTGCATATTGATAGCTGAAAAATATTTTATCTATATGTAAACAGTTTATTTGTATTGCTGTTTTTCGTGGATTTGGATAAGATGTTTTTTATTTATATCGTATATTATATTCTTCAGCCAAGCGTTTAATGCGTTGCGTTCTGCTTTGTTTACATTTTTTTGGTGGTATCTACTTAGCAGAATTTCCTAGACAACAGTAGTGTGTACATATGCCATATATTTTCCTCTTTAATATTAATCATCTTTGATGTTACCTTTATTTATAAATATGATGTTTATTATTCTTCGATACAAACGCACGGGATGAGTGTTGCAGTGACATCACCTTAGGGTCAAACAACCAGTCATGATTATATACGTATTTGACCGCTACGGAACAATTTTCACTTGTTTGTTTTAACTTATCGCGGTGATAAAGTAGCTACGTCAATACGTGTTTACATCAATTTATTTTATTTATTGGTTTCTTTATTAAGTTTATTAATTCAATACTCCATAAGGAAATTGATAAGAGCGTCTGGGTTGAAAAAGGCAGGTCAAGGATTGGTGTGTCTACTGTTTATTAGTAGATAGAAAGATTTGACCTTACATTTATCGAAAGTTTTATTAGCAATAAATAGAAAGACTGTCATAAATAAGAAAGCAAACGCAGACTGAAATAACAACTTGCTATACCACAGGAAAGTGATAAATGTTATTGAAGCAGAATAAGAAATTGCACATAATTAACAAAGACCAATCAAACATACAAAAAACGAAATATTCCTAATTGTTATTACAAACGATACACACCTATGTCATAGTGACTATTATACAACGGTATTGCCAACTGTTCAAATATGTCTTAACGTACGGTTCTACAAAATGATAAGAATACAGCGAGATCAAAAATATTTAAACACATGGCTTTTAACAACTGCGAGTTATTCAAAACTATTTGCAAATTTAAATTCCACGGTAATTTGTGGCTCTATTACACGAGTAAATTTAGTTTGTAACCGCGGAGAGACCATTGTTATAAGTATTGTTGTTCAAATATAATAATGTTCATTGTTTGAATCAAGAACATACATTTTGCTATTCGTAGTCATAATTATTTACAAAACCACGTGATGTGCTACAGCCATTCAAGTCTTTTGAACATAGTGAATGTTATTTCAAACATTTCAAATGTTACATCTCTGGTATTTAGAAAAGCTTTTATATTTAAGTTAATGTTGGTAAGGTGAGGTGAAAACTGAAAGAGTAGAGTGCACCATGTGTGGAGAATCACGTCAGCCGACTACTTTTACGAATGCTCTGCGGAATCGAAAACCTGTATTGCAACCTGATGCATATTGATAAATTAGTTACACCCACAAGCGAACGTTATGGTAATGACCATTTTCATCCGTTTTATACCTTCGACACACAGTATATTCTACATCAGTACGATCTTATTTATTATCGTTATCATATTTAATTACTTTATACATATTAGATTCCTCGGTACACATTCTGCTATCACTAACAATGCCACATTGTCAGTCAATATCAATTAAACATATTTACTATGTTTGAATTACAATAACTAAGATGTCATAAATAGGATTTTAAAACATAGTAACTATATCAGCAATCGTGACCTGCTTTTATTTCCAGGATCTATGTCATATTTAGTATCGTCAGGTGAAGGATTAATCAGGGTGCTCTCTATAATTTGTTGTTCTTCAAAAAGAGCTTCTTGGTAGCCTATTTTGATAAAGCAACGTTTAAATTCGAATGATTGTATTGAATACTATAGCTTTACTAAAATAACTGTAGATTTTACAATGCCAGTATATTGTCGATTGTATAGATCCGTGGTACGACGAATATTTAGTACACATCGAGTTTGCGATGCACCCACATGCACTCAAACGCTCCATTAAAATCCAAATACAGCTCGTGCACATATTTGTACAATACCAATTGTAAACACACCGGTATCTATTGCTATCGTTACTATTGTGTCTACGTTTATCAGTCTGTTGTTTTGGTACGAGCTAAACACATGTGTACAAACAACGTTTTATAATAGAGATGATGTCACTAATACAATTAAATTAAAACTCGTCTGTTCAAACTTTTGTCTGTTTACAAGTTGAGCTAAACCTGTTATCCTACCTTTGCCTTTGACGTGTTTCAAGTTTTTATATTTTGATAATCCTATATTGATAAACAGTTTTACGTTAATGGAAAGACGCTTATAGCCGGATCCATAATTCTTCATATTAAAGATATATTTGATACTGATGATAACAAATAATCCTTAAGCATTAAATGTTAATAAATTCAAATGTTAGGCCTTTTGATGGAGCGTTTATTTCAAGATGATCTCATGAATTAAGGTAGCTCAGTCGTCGCTACCGAGTGTCTAGATGTCATCGTATGTTCCGGCGCCATCCGGTTATAATTAAAAACAATGCGACAGGTTTTAACGTATGCCCTTGGACTGGTTATATCATCGTCCGATGTATTTGGTGCGCAACACCGCAAAAAGTTCATTGCACTCGTTAACGGCTGCGTTTCATGCACCTCCAGTACTTTCTTTTAAAACTTTGTTCTCATCACGCGCTTTGTTATAAAATATTTCGCTTGCCTTATATGTTCTATTTACATTATGTTCACGTTCTTTTTTTATATCTAATTCACCCACTGACACAAAAAGTTAGCAAATAATGATAACAAAGGTGTTAACTATGGCAAACTTCTAACCATTGTTTTTCGCGTTGTATTAATTTATACGCAAACTTTGTCGTGAACTTGTTCTCAATTGTGCGCCAATATATTCTAGTGATGAGTACATTGGCGCCCCATCAATCTGTTAGTGACGCGAGACTCAATACGGTCTAACACGATCCAGCGCAGACCGGTGTAATTTCAGCACACTGATTCTTTTAATTGAAGGTCGCGACACCCACGCGAGAGCATCCACTGAATAACCACTCATCAAGAAGACTATTTATATCCTGTTCTAAATTTATCATAACTGTAATCCACTCATACCACACCACAATTAGACACGCAGCTCATCTGAGTCTGATTCGTAAGTCCTAAGTCTTGTCGCCCGTAGAACATTCATTCTATTCAATTTTAATCCCTTAA
The DNA here is from genome assembly GCA_905475315.1 of Autographa pulchrina. Classification (NCBI taxonomy): domain Eukaryota; kingdom Metazoa; phylum Arthropoda; class Insecta; order Lepidoptera; family Noctuidae; genus Autographa; species Autographa pulchrina. Next base: position 2,970,565 of record FR997763.1, on the reverse strand, counting down.
CTGTAGAATTATGCCATCGTATCGACCTTGCCTTCGCTTAATGATTTAATCATCTATAATTGTTAAAAAATTCCACTGGATTATCACACAACTCGTACAAACATTAGATAAATAGCAAGTTGCTGTAATAAGTAAATGTGTACTTGTTGCTGACATGTTTAATTCATTATCCGCATTCTGTTGGTCAAGTAAATTACTACCATCATACAGTATTGAAACAAAAAATTCCAATTGTGCCAATTCTATTAATAAACCTTCTTTGTTAGCCGGTAAAGTCTTTACATACATTTTTCAACATATCGAATTGAAATTCTATGTTTTTGTTTTTGTTAAACTGTTATGCAACCTTGTGTTAGAGCGCCAATTGTGTAATTAGTTACATACCGACACAGTTTAATGTTTTTATTTTGGTCGCCCGCTGTGCCTTTATTAAGGGCAGAATTTTCCGATGAAGCTGAATGAATTAATTGGTCAGCGTAAACAATGGTCCACGACTGTCCACGAGTGTCGTAACCAAAACACTAACATGCAAATCTTTAGTTGGCAATGTCTTACTTGTTGCCTTTCCTTAAGCAAGTCTATAAATATTGTTTGTCTCTACTGTGTTGTCTTAGTTTAATAATAAACACTTGTTTGATGTGTGCATTAACGCTTATTGTAACTGCACTCTGGGGACTCTTGTTGATGACTTTTTATTTGCTCCAATTTATTGTATTGTGTACGACAACTACTTTGTCTCCTCATCCGCATACTACGAACTTAAAATTCTTGTTCTCAAAACTTAGTTTCTTAATTGCTTGTATAGGACCCAAGTGATTTCTCTTTAATTTTTTGATGGCTATGTCGTATAATCGAGCAAGAGTTTAATTTTTTCTTTAAGTCTGTAACTAAACATTTTTCAAATTTTTGAATGTATCCAAGTAAAATGTAGAAAATAAGGGCTACGTTAATATAAATGTAGGTTGTGTCGTCGAGTTCAGGGTGCACGGTCGGCTCGCGTGGCGCGGTGACGTGTTCGCCGCCATTTTAAATAGGGCTAGCGCGCGCGCAGACCATCAGTCGCCTGGTAGGACGCGAGAGCGCAACTTCGTCATACGAGTCCGCGAGCTTTACGTTATCGTCAGTCGAGTTTCAGTCGCCGTCGCCGACACTCATACATTCAGTGACCCTGAAAATAAGTTTACTACTCAGTTTAAACATGATCGACGTTGTGCAAAAACCTAGAGATGGCTGCCTGTACGAAATCAGACAGAAAGGACATAAAGATACCTGTTACGTGGTCGTGCCTAATCCAAAAGTACGTTTTGTTTTTAATTCTCACTTTTATTTACGACTTAGCCTCGTGATAACGCAGTAGCATATCGTTTAGGATTGATAAAGAAAGATACCACCGCGTGTTATTTTTAATTCATTACAAACAGTTCAACGTCAGTGCGTATTGTTGAAAAAAAATGTTTTTAGATATTTACAGAAACATGTAAGATTTTCCTTGTTCTTTAAATAGTCGTTTAACATAAATGTTTTGCGTTGTTTCAGGATCTGGTTAAGAGCCACTTGATGTTCGCGGTGCGCGAGGAAGTAGAAGTACTAAAAGAGCGCATCGCCGAACTGATGGAGAGGATCAACCAGCTCGAGGTGGAGAACACATACCTGCGCGCGCACGCGAGCCAGGACACGCTGGCGCAGCTGCCGGCGGCGGCGGGCACGAAGCCGCCGGCCGCGCCGCAGGGCCCCCAGCCGCCGGTGTCGTAGGGCGGCGGCGCGGCGCCGCTGAACACGCCCGCCGGCCCCCGCCGGCCTCGGAGGTCCCCGGCCTCGCCCTCGGCGCGCGACCCCGCCCGCGGCACCACCCTCTCGGAGTCACTATGGCTGTGCTATGTTAATTCGTAGGTTAACAAGGAACGAGTGTAAGTACACCGGTCGAGCGCCGAGGGACGCTGCGCGCACGCACGCGCCCGCACCGCGCCCGCACTGCGCCCGCGCTGCGCCGGCGCGTCTGCTGTCCTCGTATAAATCACACAAGTGTCTAGTTAGAGCTGTCCGAGCCGCGCACCGCACCACCAGACATTATGCTTCGGATTCATACATATATATTTTTCTGTTAATAATGTAAGGGTGCAGAATTTCGTGCTAACTGCCATGCTTTTGCTACGCATCTCAGCAACGAGTCTTAGTGTTTCGATGTACGTCGTGTATATTTTTTATTTGGTTTAACGTTTAGATATCGCTATCCACGTAATATATTCCATTTAAGATAATTATAAGACGTGTGTTAATATAGTAAAATGTAATGAAATAATTGAATATTCCTATGCATTGAACAAGGACTGTGTGTTAATTTATTATCTATCTATTTTTTTAATTGTAATTTAAGTTATTTATCACTTCTCTGTATGTATACTGCGTTGCATTAAATTGCAAGTGTTCCTGTAGGGCCGATAATAATGATCTGTCGATAGTAAGGTACTGAATGCGTTGTGTGCAGTTTTCATTTAGTTGGTACTCTTAAAATAATTAAATATTTACGATAAAATATAAATGTTGAATGTATGTTATCCGCAGTCGTCATGTATAATGTTATACCGAGCAGTCGTTTAGAATTAGAATCGTTGCGAGAATGTGACCTCGTGCGATGCTGGCTTAGTGAATTTTGCACGCTGAAACCGAAAAAAAAAATACTATTTTTATTCCAACCCTATGATAATGGAGTTATATAGTAATTTAACATTGTATTTTTTTAATAATTAAATTGTTTGTATATAGTACAAGTTGTAATAGAATTGTGAGTCGGAACGATGTATATAACGAAAGAATGTGATTATAGGAACCGATTCCGTAGTCTGCCTTCAAAGGTTCAGATCAGATGTTATCGCGAGAGGTATATCTAAAACGTTATAATTTAAAATATTCGCTGTATTTAAATAGCTTGATTGTTTAACATTAAACAAGCGAACAAAGTGGCTGGTGACTGACTGTATGGATTGTAACTAGTGGGATGTGACGTGATAGTCAGGCTCTATGTTTGTTTAAAAGCCAAAGGAAAGAAGGCGTGTCCCAGCGACTGAAGTGTGACTATTTTACCTATAGAGTAGTATTTTGTACAACGCTACTACATATGTATGTGTATAGACGATTTTGTTAGGTCTTCATAATTATTGTGAATATACAGTAATTTACTCCTAGAAGCATTACTCTAGACCTAGATATGATAATATGAACTATATTATATACCGAAATTTGTAAATATACTGTAAACAAAAGTCCATTGTAGCTTATGTTGACCAGAAAGGTTCCTCATACCCAATAAATGCAAAACTACTCAAACTTTTTGTATTATTTTTTGAAACCCTTGTTATTTATTCTCCTAACCAAGAAGGAAATGAAGCATATTTTTTGGCCTTTTCATCCTTGCCTTACCGGTAATTTTACCAAACCTGTTTTACAAGACCAGCAGAGTCTGAGACAGAGATATGCGCTAAGAGAAACGAGAAAAAAATGAGAGGAGAGTAAGTATTCTGAAAAGCAATAAAAACATGGTCCAAAGTCCATGAAGACAATGTTAAAATGGTTCAGTAGGAAAAATAACAAAACATTACTCAAATTAGTAGGAAATAGTAATACATGGACTTCCCTTTATACTACCGTACCTATTGTGACAAGAACACAAATATGTAAGTGTACATACAATTTCCTCGCAAACTTTTGTTTACATAATGGTGTCAAGCGTGTCACGCTACGCTACTCTCTGTTTTGGGACAGACCATGATCAGGTGATTCAATGTTTATTGTTTCCGACGAGTGATTAAGCATAACAGCGCCATCTAGTATGAAATTTTTCTAAGATGATGACATTACCTAAAATGAGTAGAGGACGCCACTACATGTACTGTTAGCGCCATCTATCTTTGACTTTAAGGGGGTAAAACAAGCCTCAACTGTTTAGACTTACAAATTGTTTTTTGTCTGTTTCAATAGATGGCGTTGGTGCCAGTAACTAACAACTTTAAAATACTATTTTGCGTATTGTTGGGAAACCTTTTGTTTCAGGTATAACATATAATTGGGAATTCAAAAGACGTAAACGATTTAAAAATTGGTATTATATGTTCATTAGTAACATTTTACTAAAATTCCTGATTGTGAATTTTGCTACTCGTCCACAGATGGCACTGTTGTAGCTTTACTTCTCACCATTGGTTTATTATTGTTTTGCTATTTGAGCATTAATATCATTAGTAAGAAGAAGATTTCTAGTCACTGATCGTACTGAACGTTGAGAATATGAACGTAGTAATTAACATCAACCAATATCAAGTAAATAGGTATAAAAGGTAGACATCCTGGGATGTTTTACTGTACAAAATCAAATTGTGTCAGGTATGACTCAGCACAAACTCATAAACTATTAATAAACTAGAATTATATTATGGTTTCAAGGCTATTTAAAAAAAAATAAGAAGCCCTCGATACATTTTGGAAAATCACTAATAACTTTCAAAATGCTAAACAGAAATTCATAAATTACAGCTAATAACACGTCAGCTTTCAAACATGCAAACCCGCATCATGTACGGATTATTCGTTTAGGAGGTACGATGCCACAGACAGAACCACAGTCGCACAACACGTGGAACTTATCCTCGTTTGCGTCGGAGTTTATAAATTTTTATGAGTAACAAATAAAAATAACTTCAGAAAAAGCGTTTTAGTACGGTTTTAGTTTTTGAACGATTTTGAGTTGTCTTGTCTATGGCTAACTTAGCGTTTCATCACTGGGACGTATTCTTTCTTGTTATTTAGCATTATTTTTGTCCAACTAAAGCTTATCTAAACTAGTGAAAGTAGTTAACACGTTCTTGTCATGCTACAAATATCTATAACACATTCTGTGTACGTGGATTATTGGATATGACTTCGGCCTTCGCCTGTCACTTCTTATTTTTAATATTTATTGTCATACGAATCTTAAAAGAAAACAGAAATTTAAACATTCGTAAACAATGGATAATATGAGTTTAAAGGAAATTCAGAGCAAGTTATTGCTTTGGGAGTCATCTGAAAATGCTTTAGCGCCGTTAACGTCTGATCAAAGAGAAGCAATCCTTGATTTAGAGTCCTTATTACTTGGTGTATCAACTGATTTGGATAATGTTTGTATTACTGCCTTTTCCCACTTTATTTTGCAGTTAATTAACATAAATATAAATAAGGAACACAGTTAACTATATAATTTACCTTCATTGGTCGTTTTCGTTACTGCTAATGATAGATTTGCCTTTCATTTTACATGTTTGTATTAACATTAATTTGTTTCTTTTACTGAAGATAACACATTTAATAGTCGATGCAAGAACACTTTAATGCTTTCAGTTTACATTATTTTTATCATGACATCAATGAGTATCCTACATTTACAGGAAAAAACAGAAATGACGGACATTGAGGAGACAGAAAAGCTTGTACCTCCCGTGGACACTACATATGAGTTCCTGGAATGGTATGAGAGCTTGTGTGACAGCAATCTTAAAGCTGACGACACTCCGTACGAAGCTTACCACAAGCAACTCAGTGATAGGAGAAATGAATGTGTTGCTTTGACTGACCAGGTTTGTTTCTTGTTATCCTTACAGAAGATACACAAAAAAAGAACCAATTTGGGTAGGTATTAAGTATATTTAACACTTATACTGGGTTTTAATGGACAAATAATGAGAACAACCTTTGATAGATTATTGGCAAGCTAACTAAGAGCCTCAATGATGGAAACTCAGTCAAATTATAAGGCAGGTAGATTTTAGTCATGAAAAAACAACAACATACTATGGGTTTTGTTTGCCTTGTAACTTTAAAAATCTCTCGCAAACATAATCAAATACAAAAAAGGTCTTCATGAAGTACCCGTTACATAATGAGTTTCTGTTACATTATTTATAAAAAATTACTTATTCCAGATTGGTGCTACAATGTCTGATTTAGAAAAACTGTCGGAACAATACAACTTTGTATCAAATAAAACAAATGCATTGCACATGATGAGTGAACAGCTGCTAGCTGATCAGAATAAGCTGTCTAGTATTGGTAAATAATCCTTTTTATAAATTTAGACTATTAACCTAAAACAAACATCCATTTTAATAATAATGTCTTTGTAAAGCAAAGGGGTTGCAAGAATAATTGCGAGGAAACTCAGTTAAAAACCTGTTAATTGGTTTGTTGCTGAACTTTTAATATAAATTGTCTGCTATGTATTTCTTTCATCTTCTACATAACAGATGCTTGAAAATAACAGAAAACTGCTTAAATTCGGTTTACTTTTAAAGCACGAAGAGTAGAGAAACTAAAAAATTTACTGTTAAAAATAACTCATTCATAAACTAGTCTGGCTGCTGAGAGAATGTGTTCCTGACAGGTATCTGACAACCTTCCTGTTGTGGTCAACAGGAAGAAGATATAAATTGAATGTGGCAAACAATTTACTAAACATAAACAACCATCACTTATTTCTCCTATAAATGAAAAATATCATTCAAAACTACATAATTATGCCTGGTTTCTGTACTTTCTGGAACACAGTTTTTATCTCCCCATAAAAATCAAGACCAATTTATTGACATGTGTCTGGAACCAATTCTGTCAGTGGCCGAAATATACACTAATACACTGGTAATATTATGAATTCCAGGTGACGAAATCAAACAGAATTTACATTACTTCACACAAGTGGAGCATCTGTCACAGAGGTTAAACAGTCCAACTATGTCTGTGAACAGCGAGACTTTCTTCAATGTTCTGGCCAAGATTGATGAGTGTTTGGAGTACATGAGGAATAATGTGGGTATATTCTTCTACCTTTTTTTATCTATTATTCTCATATGAGCAATTAGAGCTTAGAATTATGCACTAATAGTATGTTTCATTACTTCATGCAATGTTAAAATAGTTTTAAAGGAATCTGTGATTGAGAACAAACCTACATCTAATATGTTTATACTAAGCAGAGCAGTTAAAGCTCTCCAAAGATAATATTCTAAAATCAACAAATAAATGTCCTTTCTCTAGAATTAAGAACATAGATCCATAATTCTTTAGAAATAACCAATGGATTGAAAAAACCACTAGTTGGTTGAAAGATAACCTTATATTTTTTTATGGAATTGTTAAAACAGCTGAAATTGCCGTGCTTAGCTAGTAATTCACACAAATTCCGTCTTTCCAGAACAACTTCAAGGAATCCCATACATACCTAGTAAAGTACCGTCACCTGCAAAACCGTGCCATCTCCCTCGTCCGTTCCTACGTGACACACGTGCTGAACCACGCTACGGAACAAATGCTGGCGCCTAAAGACGACGAACAGAATGACCAGGAGAGTATGGACACAGCCTATGCGGTATATTTTGGTAAATTTCAAGCGGCTGCACCTAAATTGAAGATGGTTATCGGTGAGATTGAAGCGAGGGCTGAGAAGAATGCTGAGTGAGTACTACTAATGTATTGCAGATAATGACCCATCTTTGTTTCAGAAATTATATACAGTGTATATTACAGTTTACATTCAGTTTTAATATAAATTTTGCTTTATGAAGAGTTTGTGTAAGGTTTTTCCGCATTCATTTATCAATATTACTGGCAACTGTAGCTTCCTTGCGGCAAGGAATATGAGTGAGGGATCCGATATTAAGTAACATTATAGTATATATTTCATTAAATTAATTTACAGTTAAAGGTAATTTTAGTATTATAAGTTTTTAAACGAAACTGTAAACATAGTTATGACACAGTTATTTTTTTTTACACGTAAGTAGATGCACTTCTTCTTCTTCTTAGCGTATCGATCAATTGCTTTTTTTTTTTTTTTTTTTTTTAAAAATGCGGACAACATCACATACATTGCTCTGAACCCAAAGTAAGTAGCTAAAGCACTTGTGTTATGGAATTCAGAAACAACGAAGGTACCACAAACACCCAGACCCAAGACAATGTAGGAAAGTTGATTTCTACATTGACCCGACCGGGGATCGAACCCGGGACCTCAGAGCTAGCGACACCTTGAAACCGGTGCGTACGCCACTCGACCACGGAGGTCGTCAAACGAGGTCGTCAACAAAAAAATTGCTATTGGCATTGTGGCTAGTTTTTTGTTGACCAGTACTCAGACGCGGACAGCGTTATCAGTAGTGTTGTACAGGTTCTCGCGAAAACAGGTGGTGGGACACGCTGAGCAGCTCAACAAGTGAGCCATGATATACACTGTTATGATTAGTGTGACTTTTAATACACATTTAACCTATAAATTCTTTATTCCAGCTACGCGTCCCTCCTCGGCGACATCCAGCGCGAGTACGCGCAGCGTCGCTCGCGCGTGGCGGGCGCGGCCACGGGCGGCGCGCTGCGGGCGGCCGCCGCGCGACAGCTGCGCGACCACTGCTCGCTCGCCAGGGCCGCCTGCTCGCTGCTCGCACACGCGTGCAGAGATGAATGCGCATTATACAACCACTTCTTTTCGAACACTTCGCCGGCGTTGGAGTGAGTATCGTAGTGTGGAAGTGTCTTGACCATGTATTTAACATTATTTTTCAGCAAATTAATACTATTATATTATTTTGCTGTGTGGTGTGTATTGCTTGTCCATTTTCAGCTGATTTGAGTAAATTCTGTTCTTATGGTTTTTTCATACACCAAAATTTTTGTATAATTTTGAAGCTACTAGTTGTCTATTCATGTTGGGGTTACAGCAAAAAGGAAGAGCAACTTTTGGGTTTGTATCTGCTTTCTGATTTTGTTTCATTAGTTATAGAAAATAATCTTATTTCTAATAAATTTATGTTTAAATTGAAGTGTATATTACTTTACCATTTCTCTCCTTACAGCGAGTACCTACAGTCCCTATGTACCGGTCTGTACGAGACTCTGCGCCCGCACATAATCCACATCAACCACTTGGAGACGCTCGCGGAGCTCTGTGTGATACTGCGGGTGGAAGTCATTGAGGAACAGGTCAATAATGATCGTGAGTATTAACATTATTTACTGCTAACATATTGATTTTAAAGTTTTGAGGATGTGTGCAAATTAATTATTTATACATATTATGTCAGACTAGGAACCATTTCCTTCTTGTAAAATTCTTAATGTGAATGAAAGCTGTGAAATCGAACATTTTATGGGTTTTTTTTTTACGATATACACACGTTGTTTGACTTTTCGTTTCGTTCTTTTTGGTTTGGTTTGCGAACAACAGAATCGGCACTATTCCGTCGCTCGGAAGCGAGTGGTCCCGTGGAAACCACTCGCGTCGTCACGGCCGCGCATCGACTTCGCGGGTCGTATATACCGTATATTCATAGTCCTTTTGTCGTTCCCAGCGGTCCGCCTGGCAGCGCTGGGTGACTGTGCTCGCGCTCTGCTGCAAGACGCGCAGGAGCGACTGGTGTTCCGCGCGCACGTGCACCTGCGCGCCGACGTGCTCATGTACCGGCCCGCGCACGGGGACCTCGCCTACCCGCACAAGCTGCTCATGATGGAGGTACGTCGCAGTACATGCTGCACTAGGTGCACCTGCGCGCCGACGTGCTCATGTACCGGCCCGCGCACGGGGACCTCGCCTACCCGCACAAGCTGCTCATGATGGAGGTACGTCGCAGTACATGCTGCACTAGGTGCACCTGCGCGCCGACGTGCTCATGTACCGGCCCGCGCACGGGGACCTCGCCTACCCGCACAAGCTGCTCATGATGGAGGTACGTCGCAGTACATGCTGCACTAGGTGCACCTGCGCGCCGACGTGCTCATGTACCGGCCCGCGCACGGGGACCTCGCCTACCCGCACAAGCTGCTCATGATGGAGGTACGTCGCAGTACATGCTGCACTAGGTGCACCTGCGCGCCGACGTGCTCATGTACCGGCCCGCGCACGGGGACCTCGCCTACCCGCACAAGCTGCTCATGATGGAGGTACGTCGCAGTACATGCTGCACTAGGTGCACCTGCGCGCCGACGTGCTCATGTACCGGCCCGCGCACGGGGACCTCGCCTACCCGCACAAGCTGCTCATGATGGAGGTACGTCGCAGTACATGCTGCACTAGGTGCACCTGCGCGCCGACGTGCTCATGTACCGGCCCGCGCACGGGGACCTCGCCTACCCGCACAAGCTGCTCATGATGGAGGTACGTCGCAGTACATGCTGCACTAGGTGCACCTGCGCGCCGACGTGCTCATGTACCGGCCCGCGCACGGGGACCTCGCCTACCCGCACAAGCTGCTCATGATGGAGGTACGTCGCAGTACATGCTGCACTAGGTGCACCTGCGCGCCGACGTGCTCATGTACCGGCCCGCGCACGGGGACCTCGCCTACCCGCACAAGCTGCTCATGATGGAGGTACGTCGCAGTACATGCTGCACTAGGTGCACCTGCGCGCCGACGTGCTCATGTACCGGCCCGCGCACGGGGACCTCGCCTACCCGCACAAGCTGCTCATGATGGAGGTACGTCGCAGTACATGCTGCACTAAGTGCACCTGCGCGCCGACGTGCTCATGTACCGGCCCGCGCACGGGGACCTCGCCTACCCGCACAAGCTGCTCATGATGGAGGTACGTCGCAGTACATGCTGCACTAGGTGCACCTGCGCGCCGACGTGCTCATGTACCGGCCCGCGCACGGGGACCTCGCCTACCCGCACAAGCTGCTCATGATGGAGGTACGTCGCAGTACATGCTGCACTAGGTGCACCTGCGCGCCGACGTGCTCATGTACCGGCCCGCGCACGGGGACCTCGCCTACCCGCACAAGCTGCTCATGATGGAGGTACGTCGCAGTACATGCTGCACTAGGTGCACCTGCGCGCCGACGTACACTTGCGCACCAACGTGCACGTGCGCGCTGATATGCTTTTTTATGTATACAGGGTGTCCGGTAACTAGTCCGACAAACTGTGGTGGCTGATACCTTAGGTCAGGTCCTATCAAATGAACACAACATATGTTCCCCGAAAAGTTACAGGTTTCGAGTTACAGTCGATTTTCGGAAATTTTAGAATGATCTACCTTGCATCAGACTTTTCCCTTTTTCTTGCTGATTTATAGCTTTCGGAATACTTTTTGTATATCAAATTAATCTTGAATAGTTACTCTACGGTTTAATAATTCTGGTATTTATCTAAAAGAAGAATATATTGACGAAAACGCCATTCGTTTAACAATTTTCACTTTTCGTTTTTCTTACTGCTCAACTTTGAACTGTAGTGGTGAAAAATAAATGTATGTAGGAGTTTTGTACAACAATCTTAAAAACTTGCTTGAATATTGGTGATTTTGGGAAAGTACAATACTTGCGTTTTTTCCTTACAAAATTTTACAAAACAAGCTGCTGAAGTACACTTAGGCTTCTTTGTTGAAATATTACTAATGTAAATCTGAGGAAAAAATGAGACGTAACTTAACGCGGATCGTCATGATCCAGTGAAATAAGGTATTTTCTTCTAGCGATTAACTAGTTACACAAAATAATTGTGGCCAATTTCAATTTGGAAAATATGGAAATAAAAAAAAAACGCTCTGTTAATTTTTTTGCAATGTTACGGAACCCTTCGTTAGCATGTCCAGCTCCAACTTGACCGGTTTCTTATAAGACCCACTCTTCGTAAATACATTCTAGGCAAGTTGAACGATACAATATGGTTTGGGAAAATGGGTGCTAAGTGCAGTATGGGCCTAAAGTAAGAGCCTCCTCCAATGATAGGGATACCAGGGCAGATGAATTGGGCGTCCAAAACCAGCTATTTCATTGTTTTTGTATGAAAAAAATAAAGTGTTATAAAATCGTTTCATCTAGTAAGAAAGTACTGAAGGTAAGGTAACTTCACACTAAAACATGTTTAATCTGGCATAGAAAGTTAATGGCGAGAAGAAAATACCTAACTTCATTGTACAATGACGATCCGCGTTAAGTTACGTCTCATTTTTCCTCAGATTTACATTAGTAATATTTCGACAAAGAAGCCCATGTGTAGGTACTTTAGCAGCTTGTTTTGTAAAATTTTGTAAGGAAAATACGCAAGTATTGTACTTTTCCAAAATCACCAATATTCAAGCAAGTTTTTAAGATTATTGTACAAAACCCCTACATACATTTATTTTTCACCACTACAGTTCAAAGTTAAGCAGTAAGAAAAACGGAAAGTGAAAATTATTAAACGAATGGCGTTTTCGTCAATATATTCTTATTTTAGATAAATACGAGACTTATTAAACCGTAGAGTAACTATTCAAGATAATTTTGATATACAAAAAGTATTCCGAAAGCTATTAATCATGAAGAAAAATGAAAAAGTCTGAGGCAAGGTAGAAAATTCTAAAATTTCCGAAAATCGACTGTAACTCGAAACCTGTAACTTTTCGGGGAACATATGTTGTGTTCATTTGATAGGACCTGACCTAAGGTATCAGCCACCACAGTTTGTCGGACTATTTACCGGACACCCTGTATATACGAACATACTATGGGTTTATAGAACAAACAGCGTCCAGAACAAAACATACGTTACAGGTTCGTCATTAATTAAGTGGAGTCCATGTCTACTGTGAATTTACTTTTAGGCAACCAAATACATGTGGGTAGTTACCGTGTTATATACTTATTGTTGTTTTTCACAGCAAATCGCGATGTCCATCCAAGAGCAGTCTTTAAAACGGAGCGACTCCCGGAACTCCATGATTTCCGACATATCGGCGACGTCACAAGAAGTGGCCAACATTAACGTGGAAGCCCAGCGACGACCGCAAGCTTCGCCGGCCGACCTGCACGGCATGTGGTACCCCGGAGTCAGACGAACATTAGCTGCACTTTCCCGCCTCTACCGATGTCTAGAAAAGAAAGTCTTCCAAGGCTTAGCACAAGAAGCTATATCACTATGCATCCAAAGCGTCGACAGTGCCGCCAAACAGATTTCCGCCAACACAGCCAGTATTGACGGGGAACTCTTCCAAATTAAACATCTTTTGATCTTAAGAGAGCAAATTGCACCTTTCCAAGTAGATTTCATAGTCAAAGAGACGACTTTAGACTTCACTAACATGAAAAACGCGGCTTACGGGTTAATGCAGAAACCGAGACAGATATTTTCATTGAACAGTAATAATGCGTTACTAGAGTTCTTGTTGGATGGGACTTTGTTAGTGAGGGAACACCTCCTGGATTCGAGGAAGGAGGTGGACCGACAGTTGAAGTATTGCTGCGAGATGTTCATCAAAGATGCCACGGAGATCCTAGCGGGACCTATGATCACGTTTATTGAGAAGGTGAGATCAGAAATTATATTTTTTAATAACTACGACTTTCAATGTGTTTTAGTCATGTTTTTTAATACTTCATTGCATAAAGAATGGAGTGAATGTGGAGATGACGAATTGTAGAGATGAATGGAAGCTGAATACGCATTGCGCCGACCCCAAATAATTGGGAACAGGGCAGGTAGATGATGATGTACTCATAAAGTAAAATTTACTTCCAATTCCAGGCCCAAGCATTCACACCAATAGAACAACTGAAAGCCCAGCCGTGGGCAACGCCAGAAGAACTAGCTGTGGTCGTGAAAGAAGCTCAGAAGAGGATCCGAGCTCACCTCGCGCCGCTGCAGCGCTCCATGCAGCTGTACCTAGCTAACAAGGAGACAGAGTTCATACTGTTCAGACCTATTAGGGTATGTGTGATGGAAATACTAGGATAATTGTTTGTATTTATGCTTGTTTTTGTGAAAAAATTAAGATTAATGAAATAAGAACTTAAATGTTGCAAAAAAGTAACTAAAGCAGTAAGTAAAAACAGCTAGCTAAAGTACATTAATGAACCGGATATGAACCAACCCTTAGGGTGCTGTCGATTTTGTATTGATATTGACGTTGATAAGCGCTACTTTGTAGCCTAAATTAAATAAATGAATTTTGATTTTGATTAAACAAAATATATATTTATTTAAAATATTACATTTGCTAGGAAAAAGGTCTTAAATTAGCAATATTGTATATGCCTATGTTGGTATAATTAGGTACAATATTTTACTAGCGTCACTCGTCATTATCAATATCTTATCGTGACGATTTTATGCTATGATTAATGATAAAAAATATTTCCTACTGATCAATCGTTCAGTTATATATGTACTAGGCACACACATAAAAGCATTTTCATTTAACTCAACAGTTAATTCACCATCTAACTTCACTCTTTACAGAACAACGTAGTCGGTTACTTTGTGCAAATCGAGCAACTAATCACAAACGCGGGCTACTCCTACGAAGACACGCTCATCGTGGCCTGTCCCACACCAGAACAGGTCTCCGTCTTCATATCCTCGGCCAGTCTCATCAGCCACAGCGAACCAGTGCAGCCGTACGGCATGAAAGTCAAACCAGGAGTTATACGGAAACCAAGCGTTACGAGCGTGCCTGAGAAGGAAGAAACTACCGGTAAGGACACTGGTCCTATTACCGTGTAGATTTAGTTTAGTTTGGTAGCTACAGAATACACTCCCAATTGTATTATTGCATCAGCCCTAAGCTCGTTACGTCATCAATGAAAATAGGTCGAATATCGATCGATATTTCGAGCTATTTCCGTTTAGGACCTGTTTGAGTACTTCATGCCATTATATATAAAGAAGTACTCAATGGATTTTTAAATACCTAGTCTGTATAATCTTATGATGATAGAACCAAATCTTGTAATGTATGTAATTTTCGTCATTTATGCTTTTAACTTTTCTACTGTTGACACTTTTAATCCCCAAGATCCTTATTTAAAATACATTACTTCTTAACTGTTAGTCTATGTAATGACTTTGTCAAGAATCAATACCTAGGTTTATATGATTTGTGTGCCTTCACAGACTGAAGTGTCCACTACAGGATTGAAGCCTTCAATACTTATTTGGTAAGAAGTGTATTCTGTTACCTATAGCTAGGTTACATTATTTATTACTGTGTAACTATGTACATATTATATTCCTCGTCTAGTATATCCTATATATTATTAGCTATTAAATTTAATAAGGTACCTATGCAATGGAAATAAAGTAAATAGCATTTATAAAAAAAAGAATCGTGAATATATTTACATAATTTATTTTACTTATTTTCCTATAATAAATACAGATTCAACCAAGACATTGTGTTTTATTACAATAAAACGACAGGCATTGGGAGG
This sequence comes from Autographa pulchrina, assembly GCA_905475315.1. Taxonomy (NCBI): domain Eukaryota; kingdom Metazoa; phylum Arthropoda; class Insecta; order Lepidoptera; family Noctuidae; genus Autographa; species Autographa pulchrina. The sequence goes on along the minus strand of FR997763.1, from coordinate 2,955,360 downwards.
AAAATGTTTAATGTATTCTGTTCCGATCTTAACTGATTTAAATAATGTTTCTAAAATGTACGCTACAATTGTTTACACCCTAAGCCAGTACATTCCGGAGCGGATCCTGGTGTAGTCTGGCAGACCCTCGGTAGGCCCGACGGCGGCGACAGCGGGACAGCGGTCATACAGGTACTTATAGCACACATCACGCACATTTTGTACAGACACAGCTTCAATACGGGCATCCAACTCATGGATAGGGATACGACGGTTGTAGCACAGCATCTGGCGACCAATGTCCTCACACACAGGGGTGGTGCCATCCAGCTGCAGGAGCATGTTGGTCTTCAGCAGGTTCTTGGCACGCTCAACCTCACCTTCAGTGACTGATGTACAAAGCTTCATCCACTCCTTTTGGATATTGTACAACATGTCATCCAACTGCATAGGCTCAGCTACAAAATAAATGCCCCACAGTCCGGTGTCTTTGTAGCAAGTGTTGAAAGATTGGAAGCTGTGGCACAGGTTGCCAGCAGACGCAGCACGGGCCAGGTAGGAAGCATTGTTTACTCCACCACCCTGGGAACGGTCCCAAGCTCCAATAAGAGTGTTAGCAACCATCAAAGGAATGTTGTCCTGGTCGGTCCACCCGGCACCTTCAACAGCGATGGCAACATGAGCAAGAGGCATTGAGTCATCTCGCACTCTGATTTCTGAACCAGTGTATCGGCAAGGGGTTAATTGCACATCAGTCACTGTGTTTTTCAGTCCGCTGAAGTTCTTGTTGGCGAGGTCAACCAACTTTTGGTGGTCAACTCCACCAGCTCCAGCAAGAACGATGCGAGCAGGCTGGTAGTGGGTCTTGATGTAGTTCTGAAGATCGGCCTTGGAGATTTTCTTTATGTTCTTAGTGGGTCCCAAGATAGTCTGGCCTAGGGGTGTACCTTGGAAGGCAGTGGCGTGTAAGTGGTCGAATACTACTTCTTGCAGGTTACTTTCGACGTCCTGCATTTCACGAAGAATGACGCCTCGTTCTCGTTCGATTTCGGGCTCTGCGAGTGATGAGTTCTGAATGATGTCAGCAAGGATCTCCACAGCGGCAGGGACATCGTTGGCGAGGCATTTCGCGTAGAACACGGTTTGTTCCCGGGAAGTGTAAGCATTTAAATGGGCACCCATGTTTTCTACGAGAAGTTCTAAGTCAGTTTGGGACCTCTTGCTGGTGCCTTTGAAAGCCATGTGTTCTAGGAAATGGGCGACTCCATTGTTCTTAGAGTTTTCGTATCTGGATCCGGCGTCAATCCACAGTCCTACGGTGGCTGTCGCAGAACCGGAATCTTCAGAAGCAACGCGGATTCCATTATCTAACACCGAAAGTTTTGTTGGTGGGACGTTTACTAATGCCTCTTTGTAACCAACAGAAGTGGCCAAACAACGCACCTGATTGCCCTGTTTTGAGATTAATCTCAAAGTAGTCGCCACCTTCAACATTTTTGCCGTGTTTCTGATCCTTTTTTATACGAATATTTGCTTGCAGATTTACGTAATAATTAAATGGGCAATAGTTCCAAGATGTCAAAAAGGGTGAAGTGGAATGTTGCTACGCTAAAATTTATAAATTCTACCTGATAAGCGGGAAATATACGTTCGTCTATAAATGGTTATTAAAAAAGGATTCTATATTTTAAAAGACTGGAAAATCATAATTGTATGATGAAGGTATACCGCAAAATATCATAGTTAAACAATTGGTATAAGCTGGATGCCTGAATTTCATTGTTCATTATTTATAAACTAATTTAATTTTCTACTATCTTATGTTAACATTTTAGCACTTGTAACTATCGAATCGACCAGCCTGACTGTCATTGCTACAACAGAAAAAAAACTATAAAACACATGTTTTCGAAAATATATTTCCGAAGTTTTTATTATTTTACAAAAATTTAATATGTATTTACAATTAATTCGAATTAAGCTGTTTTGTACGGGAAAATAATAAATAAAAATAAAAATATTGTATGTGGCAAGAAACACGCATCTTACGTCATCTTCTCACGTTCCGTTTTACCTTCAGTCTTTTAATAAGAAATTCATGAGTATATTCCAATACACATTTTCTTTGCAGTAGTAAAACTTTTTTGTGTTTTAAAACCATCAAATTAAATGATTTTCTTACATGACAAGAACGTCAATGTCATATCTATTCTATGGCCGTAGATTTATCAATTTATCGCTTATTTATCGGGTAAAATTATTTAGTCGCATATCATTCTGCAGAAAGGAACGGCATGTCCAATTACTTTGGAAATCGTTCATTTTTTATCGCACGTAATTCGTGGGATTATTACAAGAGCAACGATGTTTAGTGAAGATTGTATTATATTCAGTTTTGTTAAAGATTTCTGGGAAAGTGTGTGCCGGTAGACATAGGTGTCAACAGGGTCTCCGCAAGATGCTATCAAAAGTTTTATCTGTGATTTAGTAAATTCATCATGACTACAATGAAGAACCCGAATTCGTCGTCTGCTAAGGCATTATTTAGCCACATTAAGTACGAGCACCTGGTAGCTGGTATATCAGGTGGCGTGACTTCCACACTCATATTGCACCCGTTGGATTTAATCAAAATCAGATTCGCTGGTGAGTGTTGCACTATGTATTCACGTAATTACCATGTGAGATCTCGTGATTTTATAAGGTTAATTATTATCAATTGACTCCTTGACGTCAGTCTTAGAAAGTAGTGAGTGTAGTGACAGCTAGTCAATGAGATAATTAGCAGTGCCCTTTATAATTAGTATCAGCCTTGAACTTCCTGCAGTGAAAGTAACACAAGTCTGCTTTGTTTACATTGTACAGATAACTTCCCTAATGATGCAATGTAAAACACGTTTGTTGTGGATCTGTTGCCTCACAGGTTTTGAGTGGATATTTTTAAATCAATGGTGAGGTAAAATAACTTATTTTTCAATTGTTCAAAAAATGTTAATGGATACCACTTACTTCATTTACTATACTTTATTTCATATACTTTAGTTCATTTACTTAGGATACATGTATGTCTTGCTAGCACAATATCAAAACATAATTGCCTCTAATGAAACCTAGGCACCTACCTACTTTCTCTATTACTTAATAGTACTTTTAAACATGAGTAATTTAGCAAGAAGGTTTAATACATAGCAGTATAAATATTCTGTCCATGTAAACACCACATGCACCATTTGTTTACAAATGTAAAATCATTAAAATGGATGCATGCTTTGTTAATAAAGACAAAGAACTAATTGACTTGCAAATAATGTTTAATCATATATTTTTTTTAAACTGTGTTTGTATGACATGATAAATAATTATAGTGCGCATAATAATACCAGCTGATTTGATTCTCAAACTGACTATTGAATAAAAGTTTATCCAGAAACTGCAGTATGAATTAAGGAATTCTAAACAAAATTATTTGAAAAGTGCAATAAAAGATTATGTTCTTCTAGGGTTTCCATATTATTTTTATAAACAGTGCTTATGTGTAATAAGAATTTAAACAAAAAGTTATTCTCTAATTTTGTATTCATATTATTGTACTCCTAAGGGATTATAGCAGGGCCCATAAATTGTATAATTTTCAACTTAAAGTTTAAAAAATAATACCAATATTGCTTAGCCATTACAATATTATTATTTTTTTCAATAAGTTACTATATTTTCCTTAACCGTTGCTTCTTGGTCACAACTCATGTGGTTTTTGTGATGTTTCTCTATATAAAACTTTTATTATTGAAACTGTTACATTTAAATTTTTTTTATTTATTGTACTTGCATACTTTTATATAAGATATCCAACATCCAGCCTTAGAAATTACCTTAAACACTATACTATGTACATGCTAATAATCCAATGTATTTCAGTAAACGACGGCAGGACCGCAACAGTTCCTAGATATGATGGACTCGGCAGTGCGTTTGTCACCATTGTCAAGAAGGAGGGAGTGAAAGGACTATACAGAGGAGTCACACCTAATGTTTGGGGCTCAGGCTCCGCTTGGGGCTTCTACTTTTTATTGTGAGTATTCTTTTCTAAAGTTTTTTATAATCATGATAAATGTCATACAAACACTCGTAGACAAAAAGTTGTTCTTAAAATATCGTAGTCTAAATTATATACCTGAAATTATGGACTTACAACAAATTAGGATAATAATTGAATTTACCCGATTACATCAAATTGTTTACGTATTTACGGAAATAAGTACACGATAGCTTATGTCGTCAACGCCTTTTGTCATAATTGCTGACTTACCAGGTAACTGGGTTAAAAACCCAAAAATTCAGACACTCCACATTCAATTCTGGTACTCAGCAGCTTTACGTGTAACTTTGGAAAAAGGCAAGGCTGAAAAACTCATACAAACTTCCAATAAAAGCCATAAAATGCCTATAACACTAGTGTGTGTGTAGATTTATTTACAGATTAATTATTTCAATGAGGTAATATAAATGACGTGTTGTTGCCATGTGCGCCGTTATCTCTTATCGGAAGTGGCGTCATTTGCAAAACATGGGGTTTTCAATAAGCGCACGCGCAGAATTAATTACCTCGTTTGACAGACGGGTCACATGACGATAGCAGTCAACTGTAAACGGTAAATCATTGAAAAAATGCATACTGGTATTATATTATCTCCTGGGAAAAAATAACTTTATCAATTTAATCAATCAACTTGATAATAAAGTATACGTCCTTCTCGCGATAGGTTTTTTAATAAAATAGCAAAATATCAAGATCTTATTTTAGGATTCATTTTTAAATAATTAAAAACAATTATCTATCATAGTTGAATATCTATCCGTCGATCTGAGTATAAGCGTAGCGTATTGTATGTTATCACACTTATCAAATACCCACGACACGGCAGTGACGCTAGTTGGCCCTTAAGTAATGGGGGCGAGCCAATCGCCGATTACCGGCTATGCAAATATGCCACGTTATGGCATTCTATTTCCAGTTTAGTACCGCAACGTGGTACGGTGGTACTTTACCGGTAATGTGGTACTTTACCGGTAATGTTAAAGGTACACTATTCACCCGAGATAGCGATATTTCACTCGAGACGCAAGTACGTCTGTGGTTTACAAGAAATTTCGAATGTTGTCTTGGTATTGTGGCTTGTATCATTATGAAGACGATTGTGTTTGAAATTATGACGTAAGAGAAATTCTCGGGATCATTACGATTGCAACTATATAGTCACACGGATAATCAACAAAGTGGTTATATAGCTGTATTTTACAGAATAGAAAGCATAACGGCTAAATTTTTAATAAAATTTCCATTCATCGTACCCACAAATTCGCCTATAGCGAATTAGGTACTTTTCCAGCAATGAAAGGCAATTGTATCCTCAATCGGTCCCCCAGTCCCCCACGGAAGCGCATTAAGAACAGAAAATAAACCATGCAGTTTCTATACGTCACCTAGACTAACATTGAATACTGGAATTGTGCCCGATACCGTACATACTACCGGGCACATTTCCAGATAATTCTAGTTTCGTGCTGTAAAGAAATCTAATGAAGTTTCACCTCATGACACGGCCAATGTACAGTTCAAAGTCCTATGTAACATTAGCCTAATAAAGCTTAGTATATAATACTGTATTTTCGAGAAAAAAACAACAATGTCATAATTAAGTGGCACGTGTATGCGATTGTTTCATTGTGCGTCAATGTTTATTTAAAACCCTCTCATTCATGTTGCGTTTAAACGATACAGAACTGCGTTATAAAAATTAATTATACAGGGTGTTAAGAAAACCCTGTCCGATCCGTGAAGGTGTTGTTAGGTATCGATATCTGATTACAAAAATGTGGAAAAACAAGAAAAAGAAATTATAACCAAAAAAAAAAAAAATTTCTCAAACGTCAAGACAGAGAGTCGGCGTCGTCACAGATGCTACCTAATTATCAAACAAAAGGCCCCCAAAAATACCGACGAAATTGGTGTATAGTTAGATAGTTTTTGATTTAATCTCAAATTTAGTGAATTTCGGGGCAAAAATGGTTATTTCAAAATCCATTATTATTGTTTTTATCATGAATTTTCCAAATTTGATATTTTATTTGGGCATGTGATTGTGAACCCTATATCACCCTTTCGGGTAGGACAGGGTTTTCTTAACACCCTGTATATTATTATTTTTATTACTCCTACAACAATTTAAAGGTATATTTTTTGTGTAGTGTTTTGTACGAGCCCGTCTTGTATTTGTTTAGAATTTTGCTCATGAATGACTACAGTAGACGGTTTTTTTAATTGGCATGTTTCCGACTTTACGGATATAAATAAGTTGTATTGTGTGGTTTCCGTTAGTGGTAATTATTTGTACATTGCTGAAATATTTACATACGTAACATATTATCTAACGTCTTAGCAAGTAGCATGTCATTTGTCTACGTGTATTAGCATTGTCTTTCTACAGTCGATGATTACAAGCCACTCGATCGAAAAAAACAATAGATCAATAGGTACCTACTTCTACCTATGCACCTTCTATTCCATTTGTGTATATCGGTTGCTAAGCAACAGTATCCTATTACGAATCGTCCATTATGTGAATATTACTGAGAAGAGTGTTATTGTTCTGCTCACGTGTGACCGAGTTACGCATAATTTCGTCATCACATCGACCGTGTGTCCACAGCTTTATTTCCGTATTTTACAGAACTTTTTTGTTTGATAATAACACGTGGAATTTACAAAGAAGGGTCATTGTTTCGAACTTCTCAAAATTAATTAAGTGAAACTGTCGCCTTTAAATGATAACAAGTGTGATAATGGTTTGGCGCCAATACGTGGTAATGTTTACGTCTTCTTCGTATCTCCGAACTTACATACTTTTTCTGACATTGTGAAATAAAATGTTAAGCGCACACTCGTCCCAATACTTGCTTTCCATTTTTAATCTGTGTACAAACATGTACAAAACCAAAGATTCATTCATTTTAAGAAAAAAAATCCAAATCTCTACTCATCTTAAAAAGTGCTCCTTTTGCGAAGTGCACCAATTGAGAAGTGCACCAGTTGCGAAGTTTACCATATGAGCAGTGCACCAGTTGCTAAGTTTACCATTTGAACATGGTGTACAAGTTGAGATGTGCACCAAATACGTAAAACCCCTTGATTATTGTTTCCCATAAGTCTGAAACCTGCAACGTAATAATAATAATAATATTCCGGGACAAATACGCCGTATTTATTCGTAACTGCCATTATTTCAACTAAATTGAAATAAGATAAAAACGTTCTAGTAACTGAGGAAAATCTGGATGACTCCGTGGGGTATTTTAAATTAACATAGTAGTAATTGATAAATATAATTTCTTATTTGTTTACTTTGCTTCTTGATAATGTATAAATATTTAATGACAATAATTTATAATGAATGCTCATATTCATAGTTTTAATACATAGTTTCTAGCAAGTCTTGAAAAACACACGTTTTTACGTTTAATAATAAGGTAAAATACATTTTGATAAGAAAATAATCATATTTATTATTACATAATGTGTTTGTCAGAATGACTTGCTTTTTAAATGAGAATATTATTCTTAAAACTTAATGATATAGTATTTTTATTAAGTACTAGCTGTGCCTGCGACTTCGTTCGCGTGGATGACGAAACTTATCAATGAGTTTTTAACCGCAAAATTAAGTTTGTTTTTTATTGTTTATACTTTTCCGGGATAAAAACTACCCAGTGTGGTGCCCAGGATAATAAAGAATAATTATACTAAGTTTCATCATAATCGAACCGGTAGTTTTTGCGTGATACCTGAACAAACAGACAGACAACATTTTTTTTTTCACACTTTTGGTTTTGGTGTCGGTCTAGTAACACCCCCCGCCATTTATTTTTTTGATATTTTCAATGTACAGAATTTTCACTTTTACAGATTTATTATAAGTATAGATAAAAACTTGATAACTTCTAATATTAATTATTTTACATTCATCAAAATAACTAGTAAACTAAGTAACTTATTTAAACGCATAATTAGGTATTTCAGTGTTCATTCTTCTGCCTAGCCTCTGCTCAAATTAACTCGGGGTCGGACGAGCACCGAATATTTCATATTTTACAACTAGCAACTGCCTATCTGCCCTGATATTTTAAGTAGATTACTTAGATATATAAGTGTTATGAGGGGCTCGTGGCTTTGTGTAAGCCGTACGGTTTGACCGATAATACAGGTTAAGCCGCGCTCGCCGCGGTTGGACCGTGGATGGGTGACCATTTATGACATACCGAGAGTACCGAGACCCCTCCGTGTTTCGGAAAGCACGTTAAACAGTAGGTCCCGGCTGTCATACATAGATCTTTGGCAGTCGTTAAGTCAATTCTGACAACCAGTCTTACTAAGTTACTATGGGATACTCCCACACAGGGATAACTCCACAACCCATTTTACTTCCCAGTAAAATGGGTTGTGGAGGTCAGATATTCAGTCGCTCCATGTAAAATACGGTATTCAGCTGAATCCGGTAAGACAGGTAGCCGACCCCAACATAGTTGGGAAAAAGGCTCGGGATATGATGATGATGACTTAGACATATCAGTTTTAAAATCACATATATTTTAATCTATAGCAATAAAAAGAAAATAAATTACAATAAATAATACAATACACAAAATATTGGTGCAATATCGTCATGCAGTGCAAGTGCGCGTGTAAACGTGACTGCAATATCACGTGTTCCCAAGCCCGAGTCAATTGTTCCGCTGTATGCAAGCTGAATGTCTCCAGTTTCTGACCAGTCTATCGCTTTATAAACATTACTGCATTGTTGAGTCTATGTGATCTTGTATAAACCTGATACAAAGTCAATAGAGATTTATTAATATTCGTTGAGTTGTCGCCGGTTCTTTTCAATAGAAATGATATTTGGTATCTTGTTAAGTCATTGTTAGCGTTTAGTCACTAAACTTTAGTGCAACATATAGAATTGGTAGTCATTTTTTTTTTAAAGTTGCGTATATTGGTTAGGCAGTTGATCAGAAACAAGATTAAAGACATTTAAGCATTTGTCTATCCTTTTTTTTCATTTTATACAAGTGAAAAAGGTTCCTGATAATCTGAGTTGAGTTCGACTTCAACACAATCAGCTCTGTCTTGCAACATTATTTCTCTGCTATATATAGATATTTTAGGGTACTTTACCTATTAATCTTCTAAGGAATACCCATCATCACTATTTATACATTTTAGTAGTTTACTTGCGCGTTTTCGGGAATTCATAAACGAATACATAAACAATTATGAATGCTACTGACGAAATTTACCATGCATGCATTCGTTTTGCTTATTGCATTAATATTTCAGTTGCTTTTTCGTTTACGGTGAAAAACATACAAAGTCGGTCTTTGAAATATGTCAAATGTGTTTATTTTTTTAGACTGAAATGATGTAGGTAATGTATATAGGTACCCAGTACTTTACCACTAAAGATGCCTTTTAAACCCAATATTTCTCACAATTTAAGCAAGGAACACAACGTTACAGATTACTTTATGTAAATAAAGTGTTGTTATTTAACTGCCATCTCGTTAAAAACTGTCATTTTGACATTCATTATGTTCTTACCTACCGTCGCGCCTTTATTTTTTTTTCACGTCGAACACATTGTCGTGAAATAGTAATCTTCCACTACAGTTTTAGTTCCTGCCACTTCTATTAATAAACCACTAGCTCTATGTGAAGTGTGTATAAACATCGTATACTACGCTAACTGTTTAAACTATAAACTTAGCTAAATCTGGATTAAAGGCATTCTCACTCGTCGCGTAGTAAATCCGTTTATGAGTTAGTCGTAATTATAAGCACAATAAAAGAGATCTCTTAAGTTCTCTCTGGGTTCTTGAGTTGTCTTTTTGTCTAAGATATATAAGAGAATATTGTACCAGGATCTTCCAAATATATGTAATACAGCCCTAAGAAATATTCTTTGGGTGTTAAGCATAACCGTCATAGTAAGTTCCAGACATAATTCAAATTTATTTTCATCCATTTTACTACCTGTCTCAAGTTGTAAAATGGCCACACACCGAAACTTTTTCGTCTCTTATATTCTTTCTTTGAAAGATTCAGATACAGCGAACAGTTATCTATCTCAGGTAAAAAAACTTAATTTTAATACTAATAAGTCCCATTTCCCCATAGCTACAACGCAATAAAAACCTGGATCCAAGGCGGCAACGCTCGCACGCCGCTCGGGCCCGGCCTGCACATGCTGGCAGCGGCCGAGGCGGGCGTGCTGTCGCTCGTCATGACGAACCCCATCTGGGTGGTGAAGACCCGCCTCTGTCTCCAGTACAGCGACGATATCGTCTCGGATAACAAGCGGTACAAGGGCATGATCGATGGCCTCATGAAGATTTATAGGACTGAGGGGATTAGGGGACTCTATAGGGTAAGTTTTATTTACATTATTTTCATAATTATTAAAAAGCAGTCTGTCGCTGCAATAAACTCAAAAACTACCTAATAGATTTTCGTATAGTTTTTACTAAGGGACAGATAATTCAAAGGTAAGGAGCGAAGTCGGGGCGGATCGCAGACAAGGTTAATGTTCTAGACCTCAAATATGATAATCTCTTGCCAAAACTTTCTGATACTTCATTGTTGAAGGGTAAAAACGGCACAGAAATAATTTTGGGAATTAGTCAAACGGCGGATAACTTATAGTAGAAGAACTATTGCAGCAAGGAAAGTATTAGGTCTCGAATAGGTTTCGAAGGCGATTTTGTTTACATAGCGTCTTCCGTTACAGTAATGACATCAGTTATTGTTATATAATGCGAATTATTGTAAATAAGTTGCGGTCCAGCTGTTTGCATTAATCATACTTTGATTCATTTGTTTAAACAACCAATATGTGTTTTAGTTTGAGTATTCAGGTCATATTATGCGTCAATATGAGGTATAAACACGGGTGTAATAAAAGACCCCTCATTTTCTCCTGTTTATTTACTCTGATGAAATTATCTTAAAGCATATTATATTACGCTTAAATTGTCTACCTGCTGGGAAAACCTGCCTCCATTATATTGCGGTCCCAGTCTTTCGCTTCGCTTCCTACCTATTCTAAAGGAAGGAATCTAGTTCTTACTGCCATCTCATTCGCGGCCTGCCGTGTCTACGTTTCGCTTTTGTAGAACACCAATCCTGAAGTCAACGACGAAATGTCGATAAGAAAATATGTATCATATAATTATACACTTATATTTAACACCTAGGGAATACTGTTGTGATATTCATCAGTTTTGTGTAACGTTTTTTTTTGCGTTCAAAATAAAGCAAAACTGTCGACATGTAAATATAAAAATATCTATTGTACACAAATTTTCCATTACATAGTAAACTCGATATGGTGTTGATGTCATTGCTAATGTATGTGAATAGATAATATACGTTTAATGCAGGATAGGGCTTGTTAATATTATTTACGCCATTTAATAGAGACATGACGACAATAGCTTTAATTGGGATTATCAACAACCAATGCTGGTGATAAAAGTATGACTCAAAAAGTTCAGGGATTATAATAACTCATAATATCTGTATTCCCAGATTATACAGGGTGTTAAGAAAAACCTACCCGAATAATACCTACGAAAATGGTGTTGTAATTATTGCTGAAATCTGAAATTTAGAGAATTTCTTGTCAAAAAGTCGTTATTTCAAAGTTCATTTTTATTGAAACTATTATAAATATTCCAAATTTAATATTTTATTGGGGATTGTGTAACCTTTATCACCCTTTCGGGTCTGACAGGGTTTTCTTAACACCCTATATAAAGGGTGTTAACTTTTTACCACGAATCCGCGCTCTTTGAGGTCAACAAAAAATTGGCCTATTTCCTTTCTTGGAATCCATACTTCATACCGAGTTCTATCAAAATAAATAAGTAATTTTTTAAATATAATCCTGTTTAGACATGTTGATTTACAATTTCCTTCATTATAAATGAACGCGAACCATAAACACTAGTTTCTACGAAAACAGCTGTATGCAAGTATGTTTTGACATAATTTACGTAACCAAAGATACTAAATTGATATCAAAGAAGATTGATGTTATAGATTGGTTTAATGATTCCATAGACACGTGACATCGACTGATTTGTTACTTTATCGCACTGATACGATACTTTGAATGGAAATGTGTAGAAACTTGATTTATTTTCAGAACTTATGAATAAAGAGTATATTTTTAAAGGCAAAGGATTTTTTAATTGTTGTGGCATTATGTTGTAGCTTTAACAAAAAACTGCCTCGTTGGCCTAGTGGCTCTAAGCGCGACTGCTACGCTAGAGGTCTTGGTTTCGATTCCCAAGTCGACCAAGGTGTTATTGGGTTTTTCTATGAAATTCTCAGTAGCAGGTCGGAGTTTGGATTTGTGCCCGGTTAGTGGCAATAGGCTCGCCCCCTATTACATGGGATCTAAACATACCGGCGAACTGTGGGTGTACATTGGTACAACGCTGCCTAACCCTTCGGGGATACAGGCGTGATGGTATGTTATGCTATGTATGTTTAACAAAAAAAGGAAAGACAAAATTTAATAATTGTTATGTTGAGAAAAGGATTTTAGCCGTCCTGAAAGGCTGAAAACTTTTGACTTAATTACAATAAACGTACCTGAAAAATTGAAGGGCTATATCTATAAAGATTAACATTATTATGCTGAATAAAACCTTAAAACTTTTATAGGCATATATTATGTTCTATTGACCATGAATTATTATTGTAATATTAAATAATTGACGTAAACATTATCGTATTAGTATACAGTAAATAGTGTGATATGATATAAATATTGTCACGACCAGTAAACAAGTGCAGTTAGTTGCAACTGTGTAAGCGTGCAATGTATATTTTGATATTACACCATGATACAGATTACGTTTAACCCATACTATTGACCATAAATACTTTTTTTTACCCTTTATTTGATTAGTGAAGGACAAAGCGGCTAGATCCCAGCCGGTTTTATTAAAAGCCGTAAAAATAAACCAACCCTCCAAACTTATACAAAATCTACCTTTTTACTAAAATGTCACGTCATCCTCAAAATAATAAATAGATGTGTTTTCCGTTATCAGAGGTCTATTTATCCTCATTTTGCTGGTAATCATGACTTCCATATAGTAGCTTTCGTATTACTTTTCATCCGGCTAGCACTGGGATTTGTCGCCTTTGATGAAACGGTTTTCCTATAAAGGAAGGAAATTATTTAGCACCACGGATATGAAAACACAATATGTACTATGTTTTATAGGTAATCGTTATCTTACAATTTCAATGGGTAGCCACGTAATATTGTGTTCCAAGGTAGGATTTCCGCATCCCGTTCCATTCGCTTGCAGGTAATAACGACAGACTGGCTGGTGATAACTGCGATCGATATAAGATTAGATACTACATGTGTAAGGCCATATGCAATGAAAAAAAAGTAGTCTTCACCACAAGTTAATTCAGAACGATTTAGCCATTGTTGCAATCGGATTACCAGTCAAACGTAATTTGCACGTGATTTGAAGTGAGATTGTATAGGATTATTCCGATTTGAAGATAACATAACTTTCACAGATAAACGGACGTCTAAATATACAATATCCATAATTTGTTCATCTTTTACAATAAGTTACCAAACCAAATACGTTTGTAAAGGAACTTTTTATAAGCGTTAGTCACGATAGAAAAACCTCGAGACAGAATATTAATGCCGGTATCATGATATAGATGCCTGCTTTAATTTTACCTGAGACTGAGTTCAAGGACATTAGAATGTTTGACGTCATAACGTTAGATTGAACATGCTGGCATTCAATTATTGATTTTTTGTTCTTCTGACTCATTCAATCCATAATGAAGATAGCCATTTCTAAAGGAAAGGTTGTCTTCAAGGAGAGTTTAACCGATCGATATCGTATGAGGAAGTTGCTAATCTGTTTCGCGAATTGTACCAATTAGCTTAGGTTTGCGAAGGGCATTGGAAACAAATCGAAGTATCTTTATAACTAAGGGCCATGCAACACGCCTTCGTATGTTAGAAAGGTCACATTCACATACACACTTTATTGCTTGTTACATTGTTCGAAGGCCAATAAGACCTTCGCGGCTTCGTATCTAATACGAGGTCTTTCAAGGTATCACAACTAAATGGAAAGTTTTGATGGGTCCATTGCGACATTTTGGTATTCTAAAAAAGATTTTTAGTTTTTCTTGGAATTTCAAAGCCACTTGTTGAGTACTTTCATAAGCTTTGAGAAAACCTTTTTAACACTTGAGAGCTCATAGCTAAAAATCTTTACAATAAAAAAAAATACAAATATGATCAAGTTGATAAAAACTTATGAGTGGAAATAAGAATGTTAAGGAAAAGTGTAGAAAGTTCTGCGAACCAAGTTGATCGGTTTATTATACATTACCAATCATTGTAATACATCGTTATATCAATGTTATAATATTAATTGGGACTGTTTTGAATACCGAATGTTTTAACCAGTTCGAACCGGACTGATGTTATTGAAGCCCGTTCAGAGTTCAACAGATATGGAATTCGGATTGCGATACGAATTAGTAATATATTCAGTATATTGACTAATGCAGTGCATCAATTGCAAAATGTGTTCTAGCTACTAAAGTTTAAGCATCATATTTGATTACCAATGACTTAATAGACCCTTCTTGGTACGATATATTTCTGACCAGAAAAAATCCGAATGTTCTGAAACTGAAACTGGATACGGATCTTCGTGAAATACAGGTTATATGATGAAACTTAAGTGGACATTGCAAAAGGCACAATAAGAAGATTAATATAGGACCTTGCATATTATTAAAATTAATGGTTCTTACCTATTACATTAACAGCTGTTTATGATGGTATAGACTCACTAGTCTAGTCTTGTAGAGTTTTATTTTTATCCTCTAAATTCGCATGAGATTTTTGCACCATACAAAAATTTAAACAAAATTTTCGTGGATTCATCCAATTTTATCTGTACCGTGTGATATCAAACAAATCTGTTCACATATGTAAAATAAATACGGAAACAAGATCGACACAAAGATGTCTGGAAATGATTGATTGATATGCGATAGTTACGCAGCTTGAATTAATTGTGAAGCTACCAACGCGCATGGTGTAATATGGTCATCAATATTCCTGTCGACGTTGCATTATATTATCCTATTAATTTAATATAATTATAGTTAATATCGTGTTATATGCTAAGGCTGACATTTTGAGCGAGGATATTAAAAGTGACTGGTAGGGATTTATTCCTTTATGACTGGTTTCTTTTTATATTTATTCATACTTATACCTTATCCTGTCAAGTATTTAAAAATATAAAATTAGATTGCCAGTAGTATAACGAAAGCATAAACATTTGATTCAGTGGGTTCATCATTAGATCCGTAAAAAATTCTCTAGTTTTTTATATAAAACACCTTCATCTATTTGTTTAATCCTTTGAAAAGCCCAAACCTAGACACATTTCTTAATGTCTAGTTTGCGTGGTTGACTTAATGGCCTTTCCATCCTGAAGGCTGTTCGCAATACCGCGCCTGCCACAGCGGTTACGTGGCCAAATTCCAGTTGCTAAACTGTATGTATCTATGCCGTAGTTGATACGATATGTTAAGAATTAATGTTGATATCCTATGTTCGTTTGAGTCGTGATTTACCTCAGGATAGTTGAGGATGGAACGCAATGATAGATAAAAAAAATCTTACAAAGAAAACCGACTTTAAAATTATGATTATATATTTTTTTTTATGGATCCCACTATCAAAACGGGAACTGAAATGGGACAACACAGGAAGCATCAGCTTTCGAATAAAAAAAGGATTATCAAAATCGGTTCACCCAGTCGAAAGTCATGAGGAAGCATAAAAAAACAGTCGAATATCCTCCTTTTTTGAAGTCGGTTAAAAAAAAAAAAGGGGGGACTGTTCGGGATTAATAATAATAAATGTTAATTTACCACTTATTAATATAACTACTACTGATGAAAATAACAGGCACAATATTCCATGATTCATAAGGCAAAAACTCCTTGGAATCTTCGCTTCGCATTGAAATTTTGTCACTGTTCGGTGTTCGGTAAAGGTTAATGGGATCGAAGTAGCCAATACTTATGCTTAATTTTATGTCTAGACTTGAATATTTGGTTCTCACAAGAATTTATATTTTGTTACCAAATGAAAAAAATTACTGGTAGACAAATCTATATGTATAAAAATGAATCGCTAAATGTGTTGGTAAGCGCATAACTCAATAACGCCTGGACCAATTTGGCCAATTGTTTTTTTGTTGTGTTTGTTATTGTCAGGAGAAAGTTCTTATGAAAGAAAAAGTTTAGAAAATTGCGAGGAAAATTAGAAAAAATAAGAATACTGAACCACCAAATTAAGTAATCCTGACTTTTGTTACGATCGTGATTTGTTGTATTCATCTCCGCCCCTAATAATACAAAGGCACCGGGAACGGGACCTAGGTATTCACGCGGGTGAAACTGCGGGGCACAGCTAGTAGTATATACATCTTACGTATTTTGGATACTGCTATCGCATGTTAGCATCTAGTTTAATGTTTACAGCCCATAAATAAATTGAATAACAATACACAAGTTTTAATCTCGGCTTTAAAAATCTCTTCAGTTATCTGTTATGTAGTGATGTCATTGATAAAAGTTACGTTTTTACAAAGACAAATATTTACAAGAAAATCTACGGGAATTTGAATATGATGAAGTATTGCAACATTATTATTATGTAAACAAAACTGAAATACGTATGTATTTACTGTCTATACATCAGCTACTTTAAAGAAATAATTAACGTGCTTTGGGTTTATGAACCTTAATTCAATGACTAATAGTTCAGTTTCCATCACATTCAAATTACTTTTAGGCCCTTCTCGGTAATATTTTTCATTCTAAAATGAACTTAAACACATGCTGTCAAAGTTGATAATTGCGTAATTAGTAATAACGTTTAATTCTCTTTTCATATTGGTTTTAGTATAGTTATAGTTTCTAGTTGTAAACATTGTTACATATCTTTGTATTATTAAAATTATATTATTTTACTGTAAGTAATGTTTTAGAAAAAGATTTAAGTTAAGAGTACGAAAGACGGCTTCCTTTTTTGCTCAAATACAGGTAAATGATAATTTTAGACAGACTACGAATCATGCCAAAAATTACATGTTCAAGGACGATGTTTGTAGCAATAAATTACAATTTAGAATTACTTGTTGAAATAGTAATCATTGCATTGAAATATGATTTCATGGAATTTAAAAAAACAAAAACGTCATTATTAATATATTATGTTCGTTTAAAAAAAACTACATTTAGAGTTCTAAAGTATTTGGTAATTGTGTAGGTAAAATACATTACGTCCAGATGACAAATGATTGATATAACCTTGACGATGTATTCTCAGTAACATTTCAGAAGACCACTGACACCACTTTACTTTAAATACAATATGCATATTCAAAACTTATTGTGGTTACATCATAAGCTTGTTTTCTGAGCTCTCAATCCCAGGTGAAGGATGATGACGATGACTTAAATAAAAAAGAAACTAAAATCTTGTTTGGAGAACTGTTTTCAGGAGCGTCTCAATCAATACAAATATAATATATTAAACTAGCTGTGCCCGATGTTTTCGAAGTTATTCTGCTATTCGGGACGGAGGTTAATACAACAAATTTAAAAAAAAAAACTACTTCAATATAAGTCTTATATGGTTTTACTTATGGATCCCACTGTCATAACTGCACCAAATTAAATTGGGACCACAAGGGAAGCAACACTTTTCAAATAAAAAATCCAAATCAGTTCACCCAGTCGAAAGTTCTAAGGTAACAAACATAAAAAAAATACAGTCGAATTGAGTACCTCCTCCTTTTTGAAGTCGGTTAAACAACCATGAAAATCGGTCTACCTGTTCTTCAACTGATGAAACCCGATTTAGTTTAACATGTTAAGATTAGATCCATTTGATATAAACATTTAATAGAGTAGGTACATAGTTGATTTTACATATTATTATTATAAAATCTTTGCTTACGTAATAGGTACACAACCTCCTTTGTTCTTTGCCTATCAATATTCGAAGTAGCAGATGTTACAGTGCAGACTGCGGTCCGCAATGTTCTAGATTCTGTCTGGGATAGTGGTTCGATCAATACTCGTAACAGCTGGATAAAACTCGTGTGCATGACAATGTGGGCTAAAATAAAACGGGTAGTATGAGATTAAAACTTTTTCTGGACGAAGTACAAAATGATGTTGCGTTTTTGGTAATTTCCGGTCTCTGGCCAAATTTTAAATGCATGTAATAACAGACTATTGGTGTATTCTGAAAATACTTAAATGGTATATTATTATGGATGTTTATGTTTGCTACTACTAGATGCTATTTGGGTTTCAACAGAAACAGTTTTGATGAGTAAATACAATTTTGATCATAGTCGAACCCGAGCAGGACCTTCTTAATACATTTATTTGATGATTTTATGTCACTGACTGATTACTCATGATTGATTGATTACGCATAAATTTGAAAAGGAATCCACTCCAGTGAAAATTATATAGGGCCACCTCTGCGCCCTATTGAAGATAAAAATAATTTTGAAACCTATCATAAATTTTATTGCCGGACATACAGCGCCAGATAGAAAAGGAAACATACCGTTGACTTGAGAACCTCCTCCTTTCGAAGTCGTTTAAATAAAAACTTTTTAACAAAAAAATTAAAACGCCGAAAAAACTGAAAAGAAAAAAGAAAAAAATATATATTAAAAAAGTTTAAATATTTGCAGTCGGCCCTGTAATGAATTGTTCCAAGTAACCGTCCCCCGACTGCAAATATTTAATTATTATTATTTTTTTTTTTATTTATATGGGGCCAACTTTGGAGTATATCCTTTCCAATATAATAAGAATTATCAAAATCGGACTACTCTGTAAAAAGTTATCAGTGGTCCCACATAAAAAAAAAATATACGCGTCGAATTGAGAACCTCCTCCGTTTTTTTCGTCGGTTAAAAATGTACTTAAATGGTTGTGTTCAGAAGTGTAAGGCAAGTTATTCATTATGTATTTGTCACGTTCCAGGGCTTCGTTCCCGGCATGTTCGGCGTGTCGCACGGCGCACTGCAGTTTATGACGTACGAGGAAATGAAGAACAGGTACAACCAGTACAGGAATCTACCGATTGATATTAAATTGGTAAGTCATCATGAATAATTAGTACGAATAGCGACCTTGTTGCTGTGGAATAAGAGTTACATTAAAGTGTTATTATTTTTATCGCATAAAGCCTCAGTCATGTAGGATGTCTTATAGCATCAATACTCTATGAAAACAAATCTGTTTAAAACTAAATTAATAAATGAAGACTTGAAATTAAGGCTTTTTGGCTCTCTGAAATCTGGGGCGTATTTGGGAAAAATCCATACTGATGGCCTAGACTATCGTTGTAGATACTTATCTACCAAGGCTAACCCACATCGATATAGTTATCTAAACATTTTATGTCCAAATCACCTAAATCGTATGCAACTATTTACCTATCTACAAAACAATTAGTACCTACCTGGGATGTATTATTCTTCTTCGTTTCGAGTCAAAGATCCAACTTTTAAATTCTATCTGACCATAAAGATAGAACTTGAAACGAATGGCTCGATCGCTGGATTATTTCCTCATTATAGGGGTGGAAACCATTTACATATTCATGATCCATTTTATTGATACTCGAGTTAATTGTAACGTTATAAAATAAGGAAAATAATGAATTATATCAGTCATCACTAATTTTATGAAAATAATATGCAATTTTTGACATTTTGTACAAAGTTTTGATCGCATTAGCTAACTATCCCATAATATATTTATTTATTTATCTAAATAGTTATCTCTTATTTCGCAAAAATAAAAACGTTGAAGGAATAAATACATTTTTCTGTTTCATACTTCATCGATCATTTCTTTAGAGTTAAGAAAGTCAGACTGACCTATCACAATGATTTCTTTGTCCTTTGATAACAATTACAATACTTTTCTCATAATATTATAGAAACTGCATTGTATGTAGTAATCCCTCCATATGTACCATACAAGGTCATTGCCAGTGTACCTTGATATTGCTGTATAGACCATCTGGTTATTGTTATAAGTTTCATTGCAATGTATGTAATAAAATTATTCTTTCACATTATTACAAATTGAGCATGTTATGGAGAAATCTTGAGTATTCACACAGTATTCATCTCCTAGATAAATTGTAATTAGAAGCTGTTCCTAGATGATGATTATGATGATGACGTCTAATTTTCGGTTTTAGGGCTCCCACACAAAACTGCGATGCGATGCGATGCGAATTCGCATCGCAGGAACTTCTAGTAAATAAAGTTCAAAATGGAACGCGAGTCCGCAGAATTTTGCGATGCGATGCGAATTCGCAGTTATGTGTGCGAGCCCTTAAACGGAAGTAATTAGGATTTTTTTGATCTTTTATTTCAGTCAACTCCATAAGCTTACGATAATATTATGACCCAAAGAAGTTTGCTTCCGTTTCTCGTATTAATTCTTATTACTTACAAGCGATAATTTCCTGCACTTAGACGCAGGCTAGAAAATAGACAGCCTAAGGTTAACAACATATCATTTTATAGTCGTTATGGCACATTATAAAAATACTTCCGACACTGAAACTGTGTAAGTGTAGCGATAGTTTTAGCCAGTAACAGTCCGGCCACCCGTATTTCTTCAAAGCATATTCATAAAGGCTCATTTTCATTGGTCGTTAGCACTCTTATTCGTATTAAAGCACTGACTGATGACTTTTATTGATTACTAGGCAGTGAGTGGGGCTCGCTGCATGCTACATACCGATGTCGCAATTTAATTTTTCTTTATCTCGTATTAGGGGACTCTCCGTCTACGATATATGGTTTGGATTAACGACCAATGAAAATGAGCTTCAAGGCTTTCCCAGGGTTAAAATAATTTTAACTTAAATAAAAGGCTTGCTGTTAATTTATATTTTTGTGTTACAGACATCGGTGGAGTACCTGACGTTCGCGGCGATCTCGAAGCTGCTGGCGGCGGGCGCGACGTACCCGTACCAGGTGGTGCGGGCTCGGCTGCAGGACCAGCGCGGCGCGTACTCGGGCGCGTGGCAGTGCGTGCGCGACACCTGGAGGTACGAACGCCTGCGCGGCTTCTACAAGGGCCTCACGCCGTACCTCCTACATGTAACGCCTAACATCTGCCTCGTCATGCTCATTTGGGAGAAATTCACCAATAACGATACATAAATCTTTCATAATAGTCTGATGGGAAATTGATGTTTTTCGCGTGCCTCTGTCTAAGTCTATTGAGGTTTTGTTTCAATAAATCTTTAATATAAAATTGTCTGATGGGAATACGTACACAACTATTTATTTTCATGTTTTTTTTTTGTTTGACATTTTATTGATTTTGACAGTTTGACAGTTCGCTCGCAGGGTTTACAGCTGATTAGAAATGTTTTTTTTTTTTCGTTTGTCTATGGAGTGTTTAAGGTAAGCGTTTAGTATTAAGCGGGATAATTTATTGTCTAGTATAATTCATATTTGTGTAATTATGCATTTTTTCGTTTGTATTGTATCTCATATAACTTTTGACGTAATTTAGACAGTTTTAAATGGACATTCTAGTTTTCTCGTATTCTAGTTGACGATTCACTTTTATTAATAGTGATGACTTTAAAAGTTTCTGGCATAGTTGCCGGTAATGGACAGTAGTTGGCACTACTTCAAAGCGAATTTCGTAATTTTAATAGTTTATTTAATATGTATTTTAAAATAATATAGTGAATGTGAAAATTTTCTCAGAATTGTAAACCTTTGTATAGAAATTATGAAAGAAGCTCGATTTATTTTACAGCCAGTAATATTGTCTTTGTTATTACAGGGATGTGTATGTATTTACCTTAACAAAATAAATCTACAGAAGAAAATAGTTTGACGTTGTATGAGATTGTGTTACTGACTGTACAATAATAATATTATTTGATGAATTGTGAAATCTGTCTCACGACATATGTTGTGTTTTATGTTTTTATTTATTTATTTCTCTAACAATGTAGTAATCTCTTGTAAATAGTAGTCGTACTCTTTCCCATCAGATCATAACGGTAATTAATTTTAAAGCTGGCAACATTTTAAATAAAAGTTTGCCAGGTGTAGCACAATTTAGTTTTAATTTATCAATTTTTTGTGATAATAGGGTATGTACTTAATAACTGTCGCGTTTCCCGAAGTATTTAATGATTAAAAGTAAAAGACAAGAATTTTCTCTTCTGATATAACGTTACATGTGTGGTGAGACGACGTTAGGTTCTTAATTGTAAGATAGTTTCGTTTCAGCTTGCTCATAAAAACATAAAAAAAACAAACAAAAAATAGAAAAAAAATATATAATAAAATGTAATTTTCGCAAACATGATACGCAAGTATGAAGCTAATCTGTCTTTAAATAAAATATTAAATGTAACCCGCCTTTGTTGTAAGTCGAAATCATTTTCATCTCTTATTATAATAAAAGATATAGGAAGAAACATCACCCCCTTTTCGTCATAGTAAACTGTAGTACAATCACGCACAACAATAGCTCGCTAAACATTTTCCATAAGTAGGGACATTTAATATTAAATACTCTATTTATTACACGATTCACTCTGTATCGACTAGAACATTTATCTTTAGTTAGTTAACGAAAAACATAGAAAATAATTGATTGACTATTGTGAATCGATAAAAACAATACAACACCAAATAACATGTGATTAAATAAGTAATCTGAATCATTATTGTTTTAATTACGGTTTCAACGCTAAAGGTGCGATTTGTGATAATTAGTTGTATTATGAATTAGGTAACGTTCTCAGCAGATGAGTATATTCTTACTGCTGATTGCGTAAGGGAGCGTCCACAACTGACGAACGAGCATTACACGAGCAACTCGCGAGCATGCCGCGAGCTGCGCGCGCACGTCTGTCAGACGGCGTAATCTCGCGAGTGACTCGCGAGCCACTCGCGAGCTGCTCGTGTAGTGCTCATTCGTCAGATGTGGACGCACCCTTAAGTACGTAAATATCAATTAAAAGAACGTAAAATAATATGTGTTGCTTTATGTCCTGTCTTACAGTTTGTCCCTTGCTATGTATTTGTCGAGTCTTTCAATTTGTATGCAATGTATTTATTATGATTTTATTTTGTGACTGTCTACTTAAGTCAGTTTACTGATGTTTTTGTTTTGTTTAATGCATATATTTTGAAGACTGTGTTAATTAATTAGGTTTTGTGAATGTTTATTACTGTATGAACTCGAGCAGTGGTTATCGATGGAATAGTGAAGAAAATTAATATATAGCGATTAAATGATTAACATTACCAACTTTAATTTGTATTGACTTATAGCACAGTGAGTATTAAAACGCATGTTGTAACTGGTCGATTAACAGTAAACAGTAAACATCGTTTTATTATACAATTTATGGTGTATTTGAGCCCTTAAATTAAATAACTTCTTAAAGCACACGGAATTTCCTTTGTGTGAGTTAAGTAAATATATTTTAATGGCCCATAGTTTCAAAGTTTTGTCCTTTTTAAGAAGGTCGGCTGCTCCCTACAATAAGTACTAAATATCTTTATAATTATAGGTCGCATGAAGTTCAAAAAAATTTAAACCTGACTTGAAGTTCTACGGTACTTTACCCGTCGGTTTCTGAAGGGCTGATCAATTTAATTTGTAGTCAAGTCTACCGATCATGACTGTAATTGGTTGACCAAATGACTAAAAACCAATCACAGCTCTTGACATGGCTACACACAATTTTAGTGTTGATCAGCCTTTGAAAAACCAGGAGAGCGAGCTACCGAAATAAATCTATGTTACTGTATGTTCAACTTGGTATTATTCTAAAATACTGCACTTGTTTGACAGTAATGCAACAGTTAAAAGAATATAGCCAAGTATTACATGACGTAGATTTATATCGGCGTAAGATATAACCAATGTTTGGGTTTACACAGTAGCACAATATATTAAATATACAATAATGATTAATTTAGCAAATGTCTATCTATCGCTCACCGTATCTCTAGCGTTGTAACCGATCTGTTTTGATTATTGTCTTGTACGGTGGCTGGCCACATAGCAATTTGTAAGACATATAAATAATCAATTATTATTATATTTTTATATAATCACTTGAAGTTCAATTGTTTCAATTCGTCTTTTCAATTTGTGTAATCAATAAATGATAGCAAATTGATCATGAGTATGTTATTTCATTGAACTTTTTTTGGTCTGGTTTTTGACTTGTAACCTCATCATTTAGATACAACAAAATTATCAAAGTAAGTAAATTAAACACAAAAAAAAAAGATAAATTCTGTAATTTCAAGTGATGAAATAATAGTATTCACTTCAGAGACAAATAACCAAAAGTGTGTTTAAAACACTTAGCGATCACAAAGAGCAAGGTAAGTACCCTACATTTCATCTAACCTTCTTGTTCACCAAACTGATAGTTTCCACATTTCCAGATACGAAGGCTGGCGTGGCTTCTACAAGGGGCTGAAGCCGAACCTCGCCCGCGTGTTGCCGGCGACGATGATCACGTTCCTGACGTACGAGAACGTGTCGCACTACATGCTGAACAGGTCGCGCGACTTGAAGCTGCCTTCCTAAGCTAGGGATGTGGTACTGGGCGTGGGTTTGGAGTTACGTTATTGGTTATTATTAGGTATTGGCTGATCAAAATACAACTTATTTCATGTCGTTTTTAAGTTTCGGCTGACAAGGGGTTTTTCAGCCTGCTTGCTTCTAGAATGGCAGTAGGTTGCCGCAAGCGACAAGTTTGCAACCCTAACGTGCAGTGCTAGACAGAGTTATGGGTTAGAGGAGGGCAATGTTAAGGTAAATATCGCGCTAGCCTTTAATCGCTTATGCGAAGTAAATTGCACTTGTTTCGTCGTGAATAGAGTAACTTATAAATATTTTTCACGAAGTGGAACTTCTGTACAAGGCCATATTGGTTGTCTGTGCTTTGAGGTAAAAATTTCCGATATATTTTATATTAGCGTTTGAGTTGTCGGGAGTATCAGCTATTTTGAAAGTAAATAATTGCAAATGTTTAAATAACTTTTTACAATGCTCAAATTCACGCCCATTAAAGCAAATAATTGCAACAATTAATCATAGGATAATGTTAAAGTAGTTAGTTCTTAATTCTTTATTAAATGTCCTAATGTCTATACCTGTCTATTTTTGTAGATATTCTGCCGAATTTGCTTTTACCGTATTTAATAAAAATTATAATTTTAAGTTAAAATAAGCCGTCAATGCATGAACTTAGTAAAATGGTGAAAGTGCACACAAAATTACGTGAATTGTTGAAAAGTGGATTTTTCATAAAGAAGAATGGATAATTATTTTAGATACCTAATTTAGTGAACAGTGGTGAAAAAAATGGGTATTGAATAATGAAACTGATACTCCATTAGAAATGAAATGAAAAGCAAAACATGACTTTCGATATATTCGAATTGGTTAAGAAGGTTCGAAAGCTTAGTGAAATATTTCATTCAAGTAAGAAGGATAACATCGTGGATAATTTGGAGATGACGAGCTGTAATGAAATAGTTCAAGTAAATTTGGAATAGTATCGTGTATTGTATGAATTTTGTTAAATCTATAATAATAACGTGTTGTATGCACAATTATGTTACCTAGGACAGCACTGGCTAAACATTTAAATACCACTGGACTAATATGCCAGTTACAGGATGCTAAGATTATTAACCTAGGTACTTTTGGCTACATAGCAAATACGCATCAACATCTTACGGAGTGCTTCCCTACAAACGTTATCTGTGCCTTATTATTTTATGTAAACATAACATTGAATATAGAATAAGTAATTCATATAAACAAGTCCCCCCCACCACAAGAGTTTATATAAATCAGGTAATTGTGTTTTAGAAATAACTATGTTAAAATATTTTTTTGTTAGTTTTAAGGTTAATTCAGGCTGTGTCCACACCTAGTTCCTTTAATAATTGCATTATTATATTGATACCAAAAGATGTAATTTTACATACTTACCTACAATATATTTTGTAGAACATAGAGCAATAGTTTTAGCAGTTGTTTAATTAATATAAAAAAAATCCTCACACTTCTTCTATTTGCTCAAATACGCAGAACCAAGTGTGGGCTAACATTTACAAATGATTCTGCGATTATTCCTTGCGGCATTTGTGATTTTCCAAGCGATGTCAGTCAGTGCAGTTTGGCCATTGTAACTTGGTCTAAAATATATAGAGCTTAAAGTAATGAAAGTGAGACGCAAGTACCCATGAATGGTGTGCAAGACAGGGACAAAGATATCTTGAAGCTCTGTCAAGACGTGCTAAGGTAGTGTACACAGTTTGCGCGCAAGCACGGCAAGTGAGGGTGATACAAATGTACTAGAAAGTTGAATTCCCGGGTAAGTTCTCAAAATCAAATGTGTCCGTATTTTTGTTCTTACCAACGTTTCCATTTGTATTTCTTAGTTAAGTTATCCTAAAGTTAATAATTTCTTAGATTAAATGACTGTTTTCAATAACGGTCTACCTACGATACAAGAAATAAGTAATTTTATTGAATTGCCTCGCCTATTTTGAAGGTCACAAATTATCTGTAAAAACATTTTCTTTTAGGTAAGTATTTTGTAGGTACAACAAAATTTGATGTATTTTTTTTTCATGTATTTTATTTTATAGTTCTTTGTTTCATTTAATTTTATTAACTAGGAATGAATTGATATTACAATTTTTCTTATATTAAAGTATGATTGTTTGTTATACGTTGTTGAGTTGTAATTATCCCTACCTAGTAAAACCTATCAATTTGTGTATATCTATTGACAAACACTTACTTGTAATATAGTTCATTTTTTATTGAAGATTTTTGAGTTCGTTTTCTTCGTATATTTAAGTGTGAAATATAGCCATACCAATTATAAAATGCTATATTTTTTATAAAATCAATGCAAATGAACCCAATTCCGCTATTTTAAAGTCAGTGGGTGGCAGTTTAATGAACGTTCCAGTGTGTACCTAATTTTCGTATTCAGATGATTTTAGTTTAATGACAAATGTACACCTACTTACCACTGTTGTCATTGTAGTATGTATGTGTGTATGTAATATGCAGTATTGCCACTGACTGTTTATTGTAGGCTTATCTGAATACGAAAATTAGGCAGTAGTACACTGGAACGTTCATTAACCTGCCACCCACTGACTTTGAAATAGCGGAATTGGGCCCCAGGGCCGTTGTTTAGATGACGAGGAAGATTAAGAAGACAGTATAAAACAAAATAAATCTATGTTAATGACAAATTATGTGCAAGATTGTGTTGACTATAAGGGTAAGACAAAATGAATGTAATGAAAGTTAATTACTAATAAAGGTTGACTTTAATAATGAATGAATGCAAATTATGCCTAAGTAATTAAGGTTTATTTATAACGCCAAGATATATTAAATTATTTGGAATTCTGGATAAATTGCAATCAAACAATTTAAACCACTTGTTTAAAGTATCAGAAAACACATCACAATTTATTGCACATTGTTACCTACCAATGTAATTCGTTTGGTTTGTTTTAAATAAATACATTAAAATACTATATGCTTTCTTATTACCTATCACTCATAATGTTTTATTTTACATACGACGTAAGTAAGGTAAATGTACTATATTACGGGATAGTACATTATGCCGTGATATTTTGATTTTTGACGTAGAATAAGAAAAGAAACAGTTAAATCTATATTTACTATATTACTAAATCAAGTCTAGTTATAATACTCCAGGAAAATATTTTTTTTGAAACCACTGGACAAGTTTTAAAAGCCTTTTCGCACCTCCGAAATCGCCAGTCGGAACTACGCAGTCGTTTCTAACAGTTTGTTGTCGGTGGGCGTAAGGTAACACCGGAAACTTCGTAAGGATTTGTTGTGATGCCGGTAAGTCTATTTAATGTATCATTGTAAAATTATTGTTAAGTAGTTATTAGAAGAAGGTTTTGTAGTCATATCAAATTTATTTAAATAATATTTTAAGGGAAATAGACGATTTTGTGATTCCCGTAATTATGTACACAGCCGAGACGCGATGTACGTAATTGCGTGATACTCACGCAATTAAAGAAACTCAGTCAGAAATGTTTTAATTCCATAAATATATCTGGGGCTACATTTTTTCATAAATTTTATTTGAATAAGCGAAGTAATGACTGTAGATTATGAAGACGTAATTACGGTATATGTTTTTTTTGGAATCTTAGTCTTACATTCAGGTCTAAAATTAATGATAACCACGTTTTACTTAAGTTAAATGGAGTATCACATGAAAAATAAATTAATGATGATTATACAGGGTGGGTAAAAAATCGTGGATCAAACGAAACAGGGCGATAGTTGAGGTTATTTGCAGTAAAAAATATCTTTGTGGCAGTGCTCTTACTTGATGTCCTTAAAAGTTATGACTATTTGAGTGCTTTTTGAAAAAAATACCAAAATTTGTGATAAATAGGCAATTCGAGTAAAATGGGTACCTATTTTAAAATAATAACTGGTGTTTAGTTGCTTCTAGGAAACGTATCATCACCACAAAAGTGCTTTTATGATAGTAGGTACCATTATTTATGAGTACTGGCACTTTTTACAATATCTTTTAAGTCTCACGAAAAATTATTTGTAACTTTAGAACCTTACTGTAAAAAAGAAATGTACTACCAAAAGATGACCCTGTATTAAAAAATCTTGCCTATTTAATGACGATTAAAATGAGGTATAACACATAGCGGTTTGTAGCCAAATTATTTTTTTATGGTCATTTTTTCATAGCAACGTCTAAATAAAGTTTTTTTATTTGGATTGGTCGAGGTGGAACAATCCAATGGCCAGTATGGCCACCGAGATCTCCGGATCTAAATCCGATAGATTTTTTTTTGTGGGGATACATAAAAGAGTTGGGTGTACGAAAAAGAGAACCAGACGGTGCAAGAATTAAGAAATAAAATCGAGATAGCGAAAGAAAGTGTTAAACGCAACAGAAACGCATTTCGTAGGCTGCGACGTAATTTTATTAGACGATGTCGTATGTGTATTGTCGCCAGAGGAAGGCATTTCGAACAATTGCTGTAACAAGATTTATTGTGTTATTATTAAATAAAACTTAATGAATTCGAATACCTGTGTTTGACTATCCTCTGATTTACTTTATTTAGACCTTGCTATGAAAAAATGACGATAAAAAAATAATTTGGCTACAAACCGCTATGTGTTATACCTCATTTTAATCGTCATTAAATAGGCAAGATTTTTTAATACAGGGTCATCTTTTGGTAGTACATTTCTTTTTTACAGTAAGGTTCTAAAGTTACAAATAATTTTTCGTGAGACTTAAAAGATATTGTAAAAAGTGCCAGTACTCATAAATAATGGTACCTACTATCATAAAAGCACTTTTGTGGTGATGATACGTTTCCTAGAAGCAACTAAACACCAGTTATTATTTTAAAATAGGTACCCATTTTACTCGAATTGCCTATTTATCACAAATTTTGGTATTTTTTTCAAAAAGCACTCAAATAGTCATAACTTTTAAGGACATCAAGTAAGAGCACTGCCACAAAGATATTTTTTACTGCAAATAACCTCAACTATCGCCCTGTTTCGTTTGATCCACGATTTTTTACCCACCCTGTATAAGCAATACAGTAGAGTTATTTATATCGATGTCATGCTTATAATAGTAATATCACCTTCCAGCTTATTAAGAATTTTTAATAAAAATATTTAATTTACACACTTTTTTTCACTCCCGCAATAATGAACGCAGATTTTCCACTAATGTCTCTTATTCTGGTATATTCGATATTAGTAAAATATTTAAGCAAATGAACTAAAAATGCGAGAAATGCTTGCAATAACTATTTTGTGTGTGTGCACTTGTAAATATTTTTATGCAATAAATGTATAATTTCATTATGTCATATTGAAGCTAGATATTTCGGGTTCGATCCACGGCCTAATAGGGAATAAGTAGTTTAATTTTGTTTTTGTTTTAAGAAACTTTGATTTTGTTGAGAAAGTTTAATTTTATTTTTGATGTTTTATTATATTTGTTTCTGCAAAGTTATGTTAATTATTAAGTAGAAACAATAATTTAAAAAAGCATTATGTTTCTTATTGTTTATAATGTGATTTTATGTTTAGCAATAACAAATGTTGTGATTCTACTTCAAGATTATAATATAAATAAAAGATTTAAGATTTTTATTAATTTTTATTTTAAACTACCTGCCCAAATTATGAACGGTTAAGGTGTAACGGAATTACGTGCATCAAATCCCGGAATTAAATCACGAGCCTAATTTTGTCACGGAATTAGAGCCAAAGAAATGATTTAGCAAAATATCAATTATTTCTATAAATTAAGAGGTATGAGGCAAAATAATATCCAAAACCCATCTTAAACGAACAATCTCTAGAATGAACAAGAGTTGTTACTTTTAGCACCTTCGTATTTTTTTTAAATCGTCCTCAAAGTGTACAACGCCTTAATATACCGTAATATGGTACATTTACCTTACTTAGGCAGACACTTATAAACGAGCTCTCCGAAAAAAATACGCCTATGTATAACTGTTTCTTTTAAATTTCTTGCCTATGATTCTCTCCACCACCCAAAGATAGACTGGTAGAGAACGCCTAAGGCGTTAAGTCCGCCATTGTACATTGTGTGCAAGAGGTATTTAATAAATAAATAACTGCCTAAGTACTTAGTTTTTTCACTTACAAAAATGTATGTTTTCTTAGCTTTTACGAGCAAGGGCGCCAAGTAATAAGAATTCCCTTTTAGGAATAAGAGTGTTTTTTTTGCTGATTCTTAGACCAGTTTACCAAACCATCAAGGTATAGTTTATGCGATTGATGATAAAATTGTTCGAGTCTAGTATTTTATATATTACCAGCTAACATCGGATAATCTAAGAAAGAAGCGATCACATAGCCACAGGCATAGAACCAACCAAACATTGTTTCTCATCTTCTTTCATCCTTAATATTTGCACTCATTCGACAACTCAATATGAAAATTGTCTTAACAATCAACCTACTGGCATATTGCGACCAAATTAATCTTTGTATCTACAGCTCTATCTATTGTTGCAACTATTTACTGAGCCTGTCAGTGTAATTCTGTACTTTATGTTCACCAGAGTAGAGTTGTAATTACTTTGTGTCCTTATTTATGTGTTCTGCGTATTTTGTTGCTATGTCCTTTCTTCATACTGAAGTGGTTCTTCATAATGGAGTATAAATACAATGCTCCCTTGTGTTCTAATCTTACTCCGTCTGATACGCTTTAACTGAATTTTAGAAATTTCTTTACTTGTGTATGTAAACTCGTAATTTTATTCTAATCTCGCGAGTGCTCAAGTCAGTAAGCTTGTCGAACTGTAACACTAATTAGTAAAAAAAGAGAAATTAAACGTCGCTTTATTTTTACCTTCGTTATTTTTTCTTTTACCGCAAATATCAGTTCACCAGAAATCCAGGAAAGAATTAAGTGACACGATAAGATTTCCAGTAGCCGCGATAGACCGTCGCAAGCCCTAAGCCCTGTAGGTAATTAGAAACATAAACATAATCATAGCGTTATCTACGCACCGAACATGTGCACCGCGGTCGCTCGCATCGCGGCAGTAACCTCGCGGGAAACCGAGAGATGCCTACGTAGGCAAGACCCTCCCGCACCGATACCAGTGAAAAAACACTCCACACACTGCCCCAAACACCGCTTCACAAAGAAAATACGCTTTTCCGATATGGTAAGTAAAAGTGATTGTCTTTTGTTCGTTTTGCTTGTTTTAGTTACGTATTCAGACCATAGATGGCGCGGAACCTAATTTCTTTTGTTTTCTTTTCGCGGTGAATGCGTTGCAGAAATGTGTCGTCCTTTATGCGAAAGGATGAACCTAATTACCGTTTGTTTTATGAAGCCCACCTTTATTATTATAGTTTCCTTGTCTTTAGTTAGTTTCAGTGTTGATAAACGTTGTATCGTGTGTTCATTATCTTGTTCTAAATAGGTACTAGTTGCGGATTAAAATGTAACTATTTACCTATCTATTATATTGTAGATGTTATCTTGTCATTCATATGCGTGTTACTGATAATAAACATGGCCTTATCGTGACGTTGATCGTGTTATTAATAACCGATTTTATTTTAAAATATTCAATGTAGGTAGGTTAAAAAGGTGTTTAGAACGCAAAGATACTTATTAGTAGGTTGGCAACTCATTATCCACTTTTCGGTAAAGGTACGGTACTGTAATTATTTTGATCAGATAGAAAAATAACTAAACTATGAATGTATATCTTAATATATATAAATCTCGTGTCACAATGTTTGTCCTCAATGGACTCCCAAACCACTTAACCGATTATAATAAAATTCGCACACCATGTGCAGTTCGATCCAACTTGAGAGATAGGATAGTTTAAATCTCAAATTATAGTCGCAATTTTAAGAAATTGACGCGGACGAAGTAGCGGGAATCAGCTAGTTAAACTTATAAATTAGAAAGACCTTAAAATATCAAAATTCTACTGCATTTAACAGTTCAATGCTGCATTCGAAGTGGTCAGGTCTTATTACTGTGTTTATTTCGTAGTAGTTAATGATTATACCATAACAATCAGCTTTTTTTTTTATAATACAATATACATGCATCCTTGACCTAGGTACACCAATAAAGTATTAGCACTCCAACTGCATACAATTGCATAAATTATATTTGCGTTAAATAAAGTGGCCCTCATTATATGACACTCGTCTTACTTTAATCAACATTACAATGTATTTACTGTTGATTTTAGGATCAGGCACAGTCTAGAAATATTCCATAGATAATGTAAACTTGCTGCAAAGCGCAAGATGGATGCCACGAATAGATATTTATTTTGACAATAAGACTGATTACAATTTAACATAAGTATATACTTTTCGGCTAAAAAAGATTGAGGGTAGTTATTAAAGTTTTAATATCTGCAACGTCAATAAGCATGTTCAGATACCGACGAGAAAAATGACCGCGTTGTTTCATAAAAATAATGCCATGATTTTTACTGCATCATTGAGTTTCATGTACCTAGTAGGGGTGTATTGGCCCCTTCGTCGCATCCATGGACTTTTGATTGGTAAATCTAATTTGTAAATATCTAGATATATGCTAATGTTTATTTTAAGACGTGGCTCTATGACTTTAAAGGTTAAAAGTTGATTAAAATCTATATATTTACAGTTCCAAGTGAGTTTATTTCTTGAGTGATTAATTAGCTTAATAATCTCTAATAAAGGTGCGTCATTATAACTTCTCGGTAGGTTTCCGCGGGTCATTGCTGATATTTGTCATGACATGGCCAATTAACTGCTACATACATTTATCTATCTAAAGGGCGGTGTAACAGGCTTAACTATCTTTTATAAGAATTAATATAATCTTTTTTTTTTTTTTTGGTTGAGATTTTGCAGTTAGCCTGAGCGCAGGCTTTGACTGCTTCACCGGACTTTTGGCGAGGTTCTCGCCGCGAGGACCTTGAGGCTTCCAGCCAGAGCAATAGGAAAAAATATAATATTTATTAGACGGTAAAAAGTTGGCGACATTGGCATTTCGCCATTTCTTACTTCCTAGACCAGAAAAAAATATGTAATTAACAATGTTTTTTCGAATGAAAACACGATATGTTAAAATTTTCTCTATATAGTAGTAATATAAAAGCAAGGTCGATTTGAAAACTAGAACCCGTTCTAAATAAGTATTATTATAGTATTATATAACTAATTTAAAACGGCTATTTTTACGGCTTCAAAGTTAAAATACAACTTTAAGAACACAGCGTCGGTAATATTGGTTTTGTGCATGATAGTTGGTATTTAAGAAGATAAAAGTGATTATATACGAAGGGATATAATATATACGTACTGCCTTATGTTATACATACCCCCTATGTAATACGCACTGCCTTATGAAATACATATACTCCCTATTTAATCCACACTGCCTTATGTAATACATACTCCGTATGTACACACTGTCTTATGTGATACATACCCTCTATGTAATACAAACTCCCTATGTAATACACACTGCCTTATGTTATACATACCCCCTATGTAATACGATTTTCCTTATGTGTTACAAACAACTCTCCACTAGCGATAAAAGCCCAAATGACAGGGTTACCGAGCATTCAGGAGAGAGGTCATTGCAGGACACTCATGGTCAGAAAATCTTATTTGATACCAACTTAAAGTTTTAAAATAAGGCAAGTGTATAAACGTGTTTACGGGTCATCAACTGGTTATTACACCGCACTTAATACGTTCATAGATAAAATAATCAATATCTACATAATGAAAATGTGGAAAATAACCGGCTTCAGTAGGATTGGAAGATAATTGGCTACTTGAAAATATCGCCTAGTTTCGCGGCAGGCGCAAGGAACTTCAAATACTAATAAATAAATAAATTTTGTTAGAATGTGTGTCGTTTTAAAATTGCAACAAATTAGTTTTATTTTATTGATAAATAATAATAGCAATATTATATTTTATTTTAAATTTGTAATTAAAAATACTAGACAATTTAATTAGTAACTTATTGCGAAGTTTATGTGTTACCTACTTTTTTTTTACAATTTTGATGCTTTTATAGGTTATTAAAACTTTTGATTACCGTCTAAGATTTTTTCTTGCGCCTACACATAAATTCTGAGACATGATATCTCAATTCGCATAAAGGCGTATTATACCATTGTGAGTTTCATTCATTGAGCCGTCGATCAATGGCTTTTCTTTGTAGATTTTTTTAAGTAACATTAAACGTTAGGTATACCAGAAGACCCAACAGAAAGTGTATTGTTTGTTAGTCTCAGTGACCTACGGCAGGCGGCGTTGAAATACATATAACGTACGCATAATTTTATGATACGATACGTACGATGGGATTTTTAAAATTTGTGTGTATTTAATAATAATAAATAATAATAATCCGGGTAAACTCACACACGGTTATCTGATCCCAAGCTAAGTAGAGCTTGTGTTATGGCAACCAGACAACTGATAAACATACTTATATATTTCTAAATACATACATATTATAGATAAACTAGCTGTTCCCGGCATGCGTTGCAATGCAATTTTTTCTACCTAGCACCTGCCTACTACCACTTAGGGGTATGAAAAATAGATAGTAGCCGATTCTCAGACCTACTGAGTATGCATATAAAATTTCATAAAAATCGGTCAAGCCGTTTCGGAGGAGTATGGTAACTAACATTGTGACACGAGAATTTTATATATAAGATTACACCCAGACACAGAACAACTGATCGTGCTCATCACACAAACATTTGTCCTGGGTGGGAATCGAACCCACGACCTCCGGTATAGCAGTCAGGGTCACTAACCACTAGACCAACAGGCCCGCCGAATTTTAACTAACTTTTTTTAGTTTTATCTTAGTATGTATAATATTGTTTTTGTTTTATAATTTCACCTAAGATGTTTGTTATAAAGGGGAATGACGAGTCTAGGCCCAGAATTGCACAAGAGATTCGTTTTACAAAAAAAATATGTTTGTATTTTTCAAATGTCTGCCACGTATTCATTAGTCTGTGCATGTCGGTAACATTTTTTCATAAATATTAAACATTATAACGACTAAACTAACGGAACTTGAACATAACATGAGTTTCAAATGTTGCCTTTACAAAAAAATGTTGGCAGGTTGAAAATCAGAATAATGAGTTTTCGTTTATTATTAAAAACCGTTCATTTTCTTCCCAGCAAACATACATTATACCTATCTAATTCCCTAAAATATATTTTAATAATAATTATTATACCAATTATTAATAAAAAAATATATCTATAAAATGACCTTTTCAAAAAATATATCTATCTATAAAAACTTTTTATGGCAACTTCCCAACTTCCTATTGCTATGTCAAAGTTTTACTTGTCACTGTCAGTTGCCGAAATACGTAAATGTGAAAATCATTGCTTCTAGCAACTCCATTGCGGTTACTTGCTTATGTTTATTGCGGTTTAAATTGACTTCTTTTCGCTATAAATACTGACTCTGACGATTCTCCTATACCTGACGACCACGGCCTGATTATGGATTTTGTTCCCGCTACTCATGACGACACTGGCGACATAAACTGCAGTATATAAGATGGAATATAAGAATCTTAAATAACTTTGAAATGCTAAGTTCTTTGTAAATCATTTCTATTACTAATTAATTGTTAGAATTGCTCCCTATTATTATTATTATTTTATATTTGTGTGCACAGAGGGCCTAAATTACTATGGCGACTTGGCATTCCCCTTTGCATGCCGAACTAAGAAGCCGAAATATGAAGAACTGTACTAATTTGTAAGACCTGTAAAGACCATATTTGAAACAAATAAATAAATTCTTTTCTATTCTAGTTGCCAAGTACCCTATTTTGGAACCCTAAATGGACCCTCTTCCATTAAGGGTTCCAAAATGTAGGGTTATTAAATGCTGTAGAGATAATAATAATAATAATCCGGGACAACTCACACACGGTTATCTTATCTGATCCCAAGCTAAGCAGAGCTTGTGTTATGGTAACCAGACAACTGATAAACATACTTGTATATTTCTAAATACATACATATTATAGATAAATTACACCCAGACAACCAGAACAAATGATCGTGCTCATTACACAAACATTTGTCCTGGGTGGGAATCGAACCCACGACCTCCGGTATAGCAGTCAGGGTCACTAACCACTAGACCAACAGGCCCGTCAATTGAACTGTAATAGTATAAGGCAGTGTTCTGTTTCGTATTCAATAATTATGTATGCATCTCTGTATACAAACTAAAACATGAATCATTCGAAAAACCCAATAGGTGCAGTGGTTAAGCTCGCTTTGATTGAGTGGTTGACAGTTCGAATCAGACACACTACAAATGTGTGTCAGTGATTATAATTAGATTTATGAGGTGTAAACAAAGCCACGGTCGAGATAAAGAAGAAAAGGTTTTATTTAAGTGAAAGATATAGTTAATTCACGTTTCAGACTTTACCACAACTCCAGAAAAGCTTCGATTGTGAAGCGACTGTCACGTCTAACCAGTACTCGCGGGTTCGAGTCCAGCCTGAGGTTCAAATTTTATCTTTCATCTCCATCAATTAGTATTTAATTGAGTACATGTCCAAATAAGCAAATACTTACATACATATAATCACGCCTCTTTCCCTTGTAGGGGTAGGCAGAGACCACTTCTTTCCACTTGCTACGATCCTTACACACTTGTTTCGCTTTGTCCACTTTCATTATTCCCTTCATACATGCTGTTCGGTTTATAGTACTCTTGACCTGGCCTTTTCTCTTTCACACTCGCACTCAATAAGCAAATATTCTAATTAAATAAAGTTTTTTGTATCTATAAACCATAACTTTAGGTCAATACTACTATTGATAGATACTACACTACTACTACTCGCGTGTACCAGTTACTACCCTACTATCAAATAATTTCGCCCACCCAGTGTAAAACGAGGCGATTTAAATCAATGAGTGATTTATAACGATATAATAACAATGTTGTTATTGTTAACTGCACATTGACCCGCCGTTACTACCCGCGGCAAACAAACTGAAAATTAATATAACATGCAAATAGGCATATAAAATTATTCCCTGTTTTATCTTAAGACAGACAATGATGTACGTTTAAGTTTATTTCACTGCGTTCGATTGATAAAGACACTTGTGCGTGCTCCATTATAAATTTTATTTTCCTTTTCGCGCCATAGTTTGACGTTTACTTTTTTTTCTCGACGGTGTTGGCGTTTCAAGATAAAAACAAACTGCGTTGTAGTTTTTTATGGGTGCATTGGATACGCGTAATAATGGTAGTGTTATATTTGTGATGTTTAAAATATTAATAAGAAATATAGTATAATGATAAAGCAATTGGATAAACACAAAGTACATGAGCATTTGTTGCAACAAGAGAAATTGCTTGAATCGAAGACTAAACCGAAATACAGTGGAAATATGTCGACAACTAGGAATGGGAGATGGCTGTCACAGGTGCGTTTTTACGTCTACCCTTTAATTATTTCGTAACTTTTAGTGTTGTTCTTACCTACATTTATTCTGGGAATTGTATTTTAAAAATACTAGATCGTCGGTGCAAACATTTCAGACTGTCACTAAAGGTAATTTGGACTCGGTATCACATAAAATATGCAAACCTTATCGATTCTGATAAAAGTCCGATAGTTAGATTGATACACGTGCAATACCGATTAGTATTACGTTATACTTTGTATGGGATAGCCATAATATTATATTACAATTTAATACAAGTGTAAAAATAATATATCGGTTCATATCCGTGTAAAGCGATAAATATGAAATAAACGAAGACATTTCAATGCCAATAACAGCTTCTTAGACTGATAATATTTAAGGTCATCGACCTCATTATAAAGTGTAATTAAGTGAGTACATTAACTTAGGTACCTATTAAGCGAAAAAAGCAGTGTTAAGACAAATAGTGATGTGAAAAAGTTATCTTAAAAGTGAGACGTAGAAATGAATGTGTGACGTATTTGATTAATAAACTATATTAATTGGATAATTATAATTATGTATGCTGAAGAAGCTTATACCGCGGAACTTGGGGGAAGGTTGAGAGCAAGTCACAATGTACGTAACTTTATTTGCTGATTGTGTTTTACAAATTATCAAACGAGCTTGAATAATTAATTGACTAAAATAACATAATAACCATTTTAATTAACACAATTTAATTCAGTTCTTATTTATTTGGGTAAACAGACAATTTATAAGGAAGAGATATATGAAAAGGTTTATAAAAGCCATATGGTAAAGATCTATATGTCTAATCTGTAAATAATTTCGGTATCGAGCTTCACCTGAGTGACAATAAAGCTCACTTCAAAAGTGAACCCAATTGGCTTTGATTTAGAATTCAAATTCGCGAATACGTATTTGACATCTCATCGCGGATTCCGCTGTCGAGACATGAAAATAATGTTACAGAATAGCACTAATGATCTTATGCTATGGCTCGAAGGAACGAAGACAACCATAGTTTACTTTGCATGTGTATAACTTTTAAAGAAATAATCTAATAGGGAACTCAATACTGTTTTAGAATGTATATGATTTCAAGTACATGGATATGAT
Organism: Autographa pulchrina; assembly: GCA_905475315.1. Taxonomy (NCBI): domain Eukaryota; kingdom Metazoa; phylum Arthropoda; class Insecta; order Lepidoptera; family Noctuidae; genus Autographa; species Autographa pulchrina. The sequence goes on along the minus strand of FR997763.1, from coordinate 2,915,897 downwards.
TGTGGATTATCATTAAGATAAGGGATAAATTATGTTGATAGTGTATTAGATATCTACTACTACAGCTGCTATGGGTTCATGGAATCATTTTTATAAAAATATTGGTCTATTGGCTGAAGCTTTATAATTTTTAATAATACAGTACATTATAAATAAGATAAATAAGAAAGGGACGTGTAGAAGCTTTTTAACTTATCTTTACTTGACTGAACGCCCACCGTGGGACTAACTGCGCTTGAACTTAAATAACATCGCAGTTGCAGCTAAGAGTACACGCGCTAGTTATTTTAATGTTTCTAATATAAACTAGATTTTATGTTAGGACTAGACCAATATTAAAGCACAGGTGGCAACTGAAAATTATTTCTAGGGTTCCGTACGTCCAAAAAAAATAAAAAAACCGAACCCTTTTAGGATCACTCGTGTGTCTGTCTGTCCGTCGGTCACAGTCAATTATCTCTGAATCTACTAGATCTATTGAGTTGAAATTTGGTACACATATCAATTTCTGTGACCCAAACGCAGAGGTATGACATGAATAGATGAAATTTGTATATGGGAGGTCGTTTTTGGGGGAAAGGTGAAAAATAAAAATATGAAAACTGCGTGAAATATCAAATGAAAGGTCTTGTTGTGAAGATGTATTTTTCTTGTAATTTTAAAATGAATAGTTTCCAAATTATTTTGTATATATTGTGTATTTGCGATCCAAAGTCATTAATTAAATAAAAAATATGGTATTCAATCATTCAACTTTCTCGCCAAAGCATTCGCCTTTACAACAAGCGTTCCTAAACGCTTACCTCGATTAGGATACCTCTTGTTCAATAGGCCTTGCTAATGCAAAATAATGTCAGAAAATTTTCACATAGATAGATTTCTATTCATTCGTATTTACGTATATAAAACTCCCATTCATCATGGAACTCTACGGCAGTGGCGGCACATTAAACATCGTTAAAGATCATTGATACTTCCTGTGTTTATCATTGGACTATTTCACCATCTTGGATCATCATACCTATAACCTATTCAACCGTTGATTTTGAACCTAGGGACCTATGTGCGTAAGACCTATATGGTTTTCTACGTTTCTTTGTCAAATATCATGGAAATCAGATTTTACTGATGATATTTACTAAAAAGGCTTACGTTAGTTGCAAAATTAATTACTCTCACATAAAAAGAAAGTATGTATAAAAAATACTATTACCTTCAAATAGGTTTCTTTGATCAGGTCTTTAAATGGAAAACTAGTAAATTTGTTATACCTAATAACGAGCACTAAATAAATATAAGTAAGTCAATAATGCTGATGAAACACCATTTTTCTAATCGCAAAAAGTGCTTTCTAAATTGCAAGTCTTTCAATTGCTCATGGCAAAAGATATTGTGAAGTTTATTTATTGGTTTATATTTTTTGTACGTATCTGACCATGCAATGTAATGGGTGTTACGATACGCGACTATTACTTAGTAACTTAGTTAGTTTGAGTAACTGCAATAAAGTTAATTTTTCTGTAATTTACAACTAAAGTAGATTTTTATCCGAAGTTCATAAACTTAGCATGGACTAAAACTATTTAGTCTAAGTATGATCTTAAGTTGGGATCAGCCTCCAGTGTGACTTGAACACCAATGTTCGCCATAGGTAGTAGAAAAGACTGAATATGTTTTAAGAGTTCTGAACTTAAATTTTTGTACCAAGAGTACCCTAAACCGAAGACCATGTATGAAGGGAATAATGAAAGTGGAAGAAGAGAAAAAATTGTGTAAGGATCGTAGCAAGTGGAAAGAAGTGGTCTCTGCCTACCCTTTCGCAAAAGAGGCGTGATTATATATGTGTGTACGTAAATTTTTTAGGGAAATTATAAGTCTAGCCACAAAATTATTTATTGGACACGTGATTAAACTTCTAATTTTATAACTAAGCAACGGGAAAATGACATAGCCTCTAATAAAATAATTCGTATCTATTACAACGCCCACTTAATATTCTATAGAAAGCGTCAAGTAAAGATCATCAATTATTGTGACTTGTCCTTCTTATTTATGCATTGACACCTAATTTACTAACTCGGCCTCGGATTTTACATCTCGTCACCATTTTACGTTTTACAGCTTCAACGCAATGTCCTCAAAAAAATATAATTCAAGCTTCTACAGAAAGCATAATTTATTTATAACTTAGCATGTAAAATAATACATCATATTCTTTTATCGTGAAAATAGCCACTGCATGATTTGGCGCGAGTACGCGAGACGACAGCGACAGCGGCCCCGACTCCAAAAAATTGTTAAATTGTATTATAGCTTTTTGTAGCTTCAATCGCGCAATCTCGCTATCTGCATGTCGGTACTTCGATTTAACTTCTCGTAAAACTTTTATCTCGTTAATTTTAAATTTTTGTCCAATTCATAGTGTAGGTATTTCTAAATTATATTGTGCACATTGTAGTATTTGATTTTAGTCTGTTGCAGCACTATTTTTCCACTATGATCTAACTCCAGTGCACTTATTTGTTTGTTATTTTAAATATTACTTTAACTTTAAAACTTTGGTCTGTGGTTATTTCCTAGTGAGTGATAGCTGTCATGATATGTCAAATTGACATCAGCATGCTGCGTTTTGTTATGCCGTGTGTGTGGTTGCGCGTGAGCGTTTTATTTTACCCTTTGAGCTTCTTGCCTTTTAATTTGTGATCGTTATTTTATTTTTTAGTTCTGTAATTGTTTTTCGTTCTTTGTGTTTGTTTTAATAATTTAATGTTTTTATCAATTTACCAGCGAGAATGGGTGGTCGTTGGTATTGCTACTTGTTTATATTAATTAATCTGTTAAATATTAGTAGGTATTGATATATTAATTTATTTATAATTATTTATTTATTTTAACTTTTTTATGGATGCTCTTGATGAGCTTAATGATAGTTTTTTTTCATGCTCTTCTGAATCTTGCGGTTATGTTAGTGCGGATGATTTGAATTCTTCTCCCTCTTTACATGATCAAATTTTCTCTCTTTTCTCTGACCGTCGTAAAAATTTTAACATTGTGCATATTAATGCCCAGAGTGTTCCGAGTCACTATTCCGACCTTCTAGCATCTTTTAGCAATGCAAATGTCGACGCGATTCTGATTTCGGAAACGTTCCTCAAACCCTCACTCCTCTCTACTCAATTTTCTCTTCCTGGCTTTATTCTTATACGTAATGATAGAATCGGGAAAGGAGGTGGAGGCGTTGCCATTTATCTGCGAGCCGATTTATCGCACAAAATTGTCCTGGCGTCTCCCTCCTCATACTCCGAATCAGCTGAATACCTTTTCCTCGAAATTTCGTTAAAATCTTCTAAGATTCTCCTTGCTGTCCTCTATTCCCCTAACTTACGAATCGACTATTTTAGCTCTCTTGATTCCACTCTGAGTGAACTGTGTCCTGTTTATAAACAGGTTATCATTATGGGCGACTTTAACACATGTCTGCTTAAGAACGATTCTCGTTCTTCCAGACTTACTTCTCTTCTTTCCTCTTATGATTTACATGTCTTGCCCCTCTCTGCTACTCACTTTTCTCCTAACTGTTCTCCTTCTCTGTTAGACCTTGCGATTGTCTCCTCCCCTGACAAGGTCACTAAGCACGGCCAACTTACGGCAACTTTTTCTTACCACGATCTTATTTACCTATCGTATCGTGTTCGCACTCCAAAGCAAAAACCACAGTATTTTAATCTGCGTAACTACAATGCGGTAGATATTGAAGCTCTGCAGGCCGACGCTACCGCACTTGACTGGTCACCTGTCACTGATAGCCCCGGTACGGATCAAAAAGTGTCTTGCTTGAATTCCATGGTTCTTGGTTTAATGGACAATCATGCACCAATTCGCCGAATTAAAGTCAAGCACAAGCCAGCTCCATGGATTACAGCTGAAATTAGAGCTCTTATGACCCGCAGAGACAGAGCTAAGGCGAAATTTAAGGGCAGGCCGTCTGATGTGTTCCTTGATTATTACAAGGTTCTGCGCAATCGTTGCAGTCGTCTGTGTAGAGATGCCAAAAGACGCTACTTTGACGAATCACTTGTTAACCGTAGTTCTTCCGAGATCTGGAAATTTTTAAAATCGGTTGGTATCGGCAAATCATTAATCAACCCCTGTAAAGACATAAATCTAAATGAATTAAACCATTCTCTCTCTCTCCCACCTATCCATTTAGATTTGAATGTCAAAACCCGTACTCTTACGGAACTTATGAGCTTGCCGGTATCAAACTGCCCCCTCTTCTCTTTTAGTTCCGTTTCTGAGGCTGACGTCGAAAAATCACTACTTGCAATATCTTCTAGTGCAGTTGGCAGTGATAATATATGCTCGAGAATGATCCGTCTCGTCCTTTCCTCTCTGCTCCCGATCCTAACCCATATTTTTAATCACTCCCTATATACTTGTAATTTCCCATCCGCCTGGAAACAGGCATATATTATACCCTTACCCAAGATCTCCAATCCCTCTCTTTCATCTCATTTCAGACCCATCTCCATCCTTCCTTACCTCTCCAAGGTTCTCGAGCATATCGTTCACAGGCAGATCACTGGTTTTTTGACGTCAAATTCTCTCATCTCTCCTTTCCAATCTGGTTTCCGTTCTGGTCATAGTACTGTCACTGCCCTGTTGAAGGTGACTGATGACATCCGTTGGGCAATGGAGAATAAGATGATGACGGTCCTTGTCTTGCTGGATTTCAGCAGCGCCTTCAACTCGGTTGACTTTGATGTGCTACTTGGCATCCTAAAATCCCTAAACTTCTCTTCCACTTCCCTAGCCTGGTTAGATTCTTATCTTCGGGGTCGCTCGCAGTGTGTTCGCCTCGAAGAGTCCTACTCTGATTGGTGTGACCTCACGGCGGGTGTTCCCCAGGGTGGCGTCCTTTCTCCTCTTCTCTTCTCTGTTTTTATTAACTCTGTAACTAGAGTTATTTCTTCTAGCTTCCATCTTTATGCAGACGACTTGCAGCTTTATCGCCACTTTGGAGTGGCTGAAGCAGACTCGGCCATTGCAGCCATGAACAAAGACCTGGCCTCCATTTGCTCTTGGGCTAGTTCTTATGGCCTTAAAGTAAATCCTTCCAAGTCTCAGGCTATTATCATAGGTGGCAAGTCTATGCGGAATCGGCTAAACTCATCATCGATGGCGCGTCTTTACTTCGATGGAATACCGATCAACTTATCGGATACCGTAAAAGACCTGGGGATTATACTGGATGCGAACCTTTCGTGGCGTCCTCAAGTTGCCGAAGTTAGCCGTAAAGTTTATTTTTCCTTTCACTCCCTAAAGTCACTTCAATACTTCCTACCTCTACAGACTAAGATCACCTTAGCCCAATCTTTAATCCAACCCATCATCGACTATGCTGATGCATGCTATTTGGATGCTACCGAGGAGCTCCTTAATAAACTTGAGCGCGTACAAAATTTATGCATCCGTTTCATATTCGGCCTGCGCAAATATGACCACGTATCTCACCTTCGCAAGCAGCTCAAGTGGCTCCCAATCCGTCTTCACCGGAACACTCGTATTTTATGCCTTCTATATAATGTCCTGCACAACCCAACTTATCCCCCTTATCTGCGTGAACGCTTTACTTTTACCCGACCTCCTAATGTCCCTTGCAGAACGCAAATAAAATCCTTGTTGCATTTCCAACCCCACTCCACTGACTTCTATTCCTACTCCTTTACCGTTCACGCAGTAAGGCTTTGGAACTCACTTCCGCCTAACATCCGTGATTCTAAATCTATTTCTATTTTTAAGAAACGCATTAAAGAGCATTATCTCTCCTTATGATTGAGTTATTATATATATAATTATTTATTATATGTGTATGAGTTATTTGTAGTATATATTATGTATTATATGTATTTTATAAAATTATTGTTTAAATTCTATAATTTTTAGTAGTTATGAATTAAGTCGCACACTATGACTACCAATATTGACGACTTCTCCATTCGCGGGTCTGCTGGCAGAAATTTCTAAAGAAATAAGCAGCACCTTTGTACATCATTTATATATTTTGTAAAATTTACTAAACTATTGTGTGTGTACATAAATTATTAAATAAAAATAAAAATAAATATAGGTTAATCGTAGTTTAGGTTAGGTTTATTCATATAGATAGGTTATAGAATTATTTTTAACTTTTTAGTGCTTTTATCGATTTTTTGAAGTCGGTTTTTTTTTTGCAAAAAAAAAATTATTTGTTTATTTTTAGTGACATATTTTAAATCTTAGATAATATGGGTAGGCCTTCAGCTGACACCCTTTCATCATCCTCATGATAATTTCCGTCAAACGAAATCCAGTGCCACGCATCTCACATCCAACCAATTCCCGCTACATTCACGAGGTCATCTTGGCTTCATCATCAGATCTGATAGTAAAATGGTTCTTATTGAACGCAAATGCTTCACTTGTTGTAGAAAATACCAAAATCGCTGTACGTTTTCCTATAAAATTTGAAGAGTTCCCTCGATTTCGCCAAAATTCCATCATCAGATCCCGACTTGGTGACTATGGGACCATTTGGGAAGTATACCCTTTCCAACAATGAAAATATTTCAAATCGGTTGGAAAGCAACGGAGTTATGCGCGAAAAAACATAAAAAAAAAATACAAGCATCCGAATTGAGAACCTCCTCCTTTTTTTAAAGTCGGTTAAAAATAAAGTCTTTTATTTTGTCTCTCCTCAATAGCTTCTGATAATATTAGTGGCCAATATACCGACTATTTGATAACATTTTTAGCAAAATTTTGACGATCAATTAATATGGGATGAGTTACCTTTTAAACGTACTGAGTTAAAAAGTTAGAAGCTAAATAAATATATTTTTTGATGTCATTTAATAGTATTTTAGAAGTTTACTGTTAGAATGCGTGGTACAAATTTAGATGCTAAAAAATAATCATTATGCTGAGTTGTATTTAGAGTCGTTTACATAGAAGATAACTAGTGGCTAAGATAGTATTATTTAGATGCTCGTTAATTGTGGCTGACTTACTAATTTAGAAGGCAACATACATTTTTGGGGGCGAATAATGATATTAAAAAGAAGCCTGTTTAATTAGCACCCAATTTTTTATAGGAAGACATTGAAAACATTTGCATCGTAAGAAGTTCAAAATAGGTCAATGAATAATGAAAAGAAGCCTAGCAAGTTGCAATTGTTCCATCTATTCTAAGATAGGTTTTTAAGAGGCTAATCGATGTAGTATCTATCAACACAATAAATGTTATTGAACAATCTATTGACTAACAATGTGCGATACCGATACTGAGGTGTCACCTTATGATATCAGTGTCCCTTCGTAATTGGGCTGTGAAGGTCGAATACCATTCATTCTGTCCGTCCTGCAAGCTTGTTAATCAGGCTTAAGGGCAACCTTAAGGATGTCAAAACTAGCGTTATTTATACCCACATTTTCCTTTTATTTACGCTATAAACTGCTCATTTCTACTTGAAGGCGTCTAATCCCCGAATTTTCTACTAAACATTAGGCGTCGGCCGGTCTTCACTACTGACCCTGTCCCCAGTTGATGAACCGTGTATGAGACAACTACGGCATTTGTATGGACTCCTAGTAAACGGAAGAGAAACCCCACAATGTTACCTTTGATATCGACTTGCGACATTCAAACGTTGCGTCATAAGTCATGAATTACTTGGCGATTAGATTGGGGAGTTCTTGCAAGGAACGCGATGCTTGAAATGTATCGAATGCTTTGTCCTTTTACGTTGTACGTCGCTGAACGAAATAAGGGTGTAGAAAGTGTGAGGTAGTTGAGGCTGTAGAAGGGTGCAGTGAGTGTGCAACTCTTTAAGTGTTGTCGAGTTCTATTCTCGACTTGTCAATATAGTTTATTCTAAATCTTTATAATATTAACATGTAATATTTCTCATATACAAGCATCATACCGAATTGCACATAGATAAAATGTCGACTTCGTATGTGCATATTTTTATATTGCTAAAGATAAAACATACGGCCTTCAAGATAAGTTCACAAACCAGAAAACGAACGGTCTCTTGGTATCTAATTTCGCTCCCATATGTACATATTAAATTAGTAGAGTATTCGCCTTTCGATTCTTTAGACGCTTTGACACACACACTCAATATCTGTATCGTATTTGTTGGAGCAAGGTCTACGCGGCTGTAGTTCACGAACCGCCGATATGCGCTGGGTAAGATGACTCAATTTATCAATTATTAAGATTACAGAACAGTGCAAACTTTGTTGGTCATTTCGCAACTCAATCGGTAGCTGTCGAAACGTGGAAACGCGAGCGAAAAGTCGCCAAAAAATAAGATAATTTAAAAATTTACAAAATAATCAGTGCCATAATTTAATTAGCTAAATAATCACGTCGTAGCTTAACAGAAGTTCGTTAGTGCGTAACGTGTGTCGTTATAGTTAGGTATCAGGGAACAAGGCCGCAGCGGCAGCGGCGGGCTGGAGTCGCAGGCTCGCGGCAGTCGTCGCGGCGCGGCCCGGCCACCAGCATGCGGGACGAGGCGCCCCCCCTGCCGCCCCCCTCGCCCTCCGGCTCCGCGCCCTCGCGCCTCCGCCGCACGCTACACACGCTGCGAACACCGTTCCGCCCCGGTTCGCCCTTCCACATCGGCTTGATCAAGCGCACAGGCTCCTCCAAATCGGTTGCCTCAGACGGCGAGATCGCCCGCGACGAACGCACGATGCGTAAGCGTAACAAGAAACAACGCGAGGTGGCCAGCGACGCATCCCGCAGCACCGACAGTTCGCCCAGTGTCGACAAGAAAAAGAAGGAGGGGAGCTTCATTCGCAGGATGGGGAGTTTTGGTAAAAAGCGATCCAGTGAGTCTCCTCAACCACCGTCACAAACTACGTCACAAACAACATCACAATCGCAGCCAGGAACTGCTGAGTCAACTATAGAGAGCCCTCCGACGCCAACACCGACTCCACCTCTTGTGACGGAGCCGGTGACTCCTGAACCAGCCAGTCCCATTGCTGTGGAACATCCGGTCGCTACGCGCCCTTTTACCAAGGCCGCCTGGAAGCGGAACAGCGAACCGGAAATGGAAAAGCCCGTAGAGGAGCCTAGCCCGGAGAACGCTCTTCGAAGACGGATCGCGTTTGTGGCGCAGGCTTCGGCGTGCTTGTCGGAGGACCACGAGGACGGAGAGAGGGGAGGCGCCGAGGTGGGGTCGCTGGAAGAGGCGGTGGCACTGGCGCGCGTGCGGCTCGCCGTGCCCGCGCCGCCCTCGCCGACACAGTCGCGCGACGACGACACGGAAGAGGAGGGGTACACAGACGCGATGCCCGCGTACGGAGACCTCATCGAGCCCGAGCACAGCGCTGGCGGTGACGGCGCCCCGGTGAGTGTAGCGCGGTGCGGCGGCGCGTGCGCGGCGCTCGCGACCCGCCTCAGTGGCCGAAGGGTCTCCGAGCGATGCGCGCGCGCCATGACCTTCGAGGAGGCGGGTGACGACTCCTATCTAACGGTGTGCGAGTGCTGCGGCTTCAGCGCCGAAACGGCCGTGTTATTCCCAGTACGTTAAGTTTCACGATAGTTTACAGCGGACGTCACGCAGCGCGAATCGCGATGCCCTTCGTGAGTACGACTCATGTGCGCTTAGCTTTCACTAAATATTTATAATCCTTCTTACGTTTGTTTTGTTTGTACAAGTGCACGCATATCTTTATGCTGCACTATAGCACTATGCTAGTTATAGTCAGGTATAAAACAAATAGATTAACACTTATGTGCACTTTGTGACTCAAAAAACGTAGCTGTTGTAGATATTATTTACATACAGCATTTCTATAACATCTTACTTTGCATATTAAACAATAATTCTCAATGCATTGAATTCTTAGACTATAAAATTTGACTAAACGAGTTTTAAACGACGACGCTTAGAACGGTTGCCATTAATTACGAGTTATGGTAAGTCAATGCTGTTCAAGTTGTAACAATAATTCATTTTGCTATATTGGCTACTGAATAAACTCGATAATAATGGCTTAATAATATTAATATTTAAATTATTTCGATATTTAGTTAATAGTTTTATTATAAGTGGCGACTGACATTTAAAGTAACATTAAATCGTAATCTATTGGCATTTTTTTATAATTTCGTGTGAATTCTCGATAGATTGCATAGTAATCAAGCATTATCTGAGAATCAATGACGTCGGTCGAATGTAAATAACCTACCTTAATTTGATTATCTGCGGATTTCGATAACGTACTATCTTAGATTTATATATCAAACGTCTTAAATGTTGTTAATAAAACGGCAAACTAATTTCACAAACATATTATGAAGATAAAAAGTTTTTTGTTTGAACGCGCTAATCTTAAACGCTCAAGCGCTGAAACTACCGGTCGGGGCTGAAAAAATATTTTTGTATTTCATAGCCCAATTCTCGAGGAAGGCTTTAGACTCTTTGAAATCATATAACTTGCCTTGGAAGTAAAGAAAGGCGAGTGAAACTGCGTGGTCTATCTTGTATGTATTTCATAATATCACAAAGATAGTTTATCTGCCTATATTAAGTGCAGGTGCACTAAGTTTATTTTTCATTTCAAGGTTTGAATAATTACTTCCGTCATTAATATATTAACACTGGTATTTAGAATGATTTAGTTGAGTAATAATTAGTATCTATAGTAAACTCCTTAGTTTAACTACAGAGTATAACGTCTAAGTTTTAGTTTGAGTTTTTTATTTTATTGTAATGCGTTCGTGTTACTAATCGTATTTTTATTCGGTAATGTTTGTTTCTATAGATATAAAACTGGTTTGTCAATTTTTCTTCGTTTTGTCACACTTGCTTTTTCTTTCGTAATTTGATTGCTGTAACAGTCATTCACGGCTTAGAAAGTATATTGAAACAGTTCTAGTTTCATGTTCCTTTTAAAGAAATTCAAGCAAGAAGAATTCTTAGTGGAAAGGACAACATTTTGACGTCACTGACTCGATATCAACGTTTTCATGAATGGCTGATTGTTGATAACAGAATGAGTACTATGGTCGTAAACTCTTTGGTAGTAACAGTCGGTCATTAAAATCAACCTTTCTGGTATTCGTTATTTATCTAGACAAGGCATTGTTACTGTCAAAGTTAGGTACCTACATAGGTTATGAGGGGATCGTGCCTTTTGCATTTTTGAGTTTTAAGATTTTAGGCAGGTATAGACCTTACCACAATAGCGAAATGATGAAGTGGTCTAGTCCAGGAGTAGTGAACTAAAAGCACGCGTCACATTTTTCGCATCGATCGCAATGTCTACTTTTGATGTCTCTGTTTTACCAATAATGTCACAAAAAGTACATGACGGCGCAGCTAGGTCGTTATTTAACATTTCTTAAAAATAAATAGCGCTTGCCACCCCTAGCATATATATTTATTTTCTGCATATTAACTATGCTAACGACACCATTTCTAAATGGTTAAAGTAAAAACGATCAACGAGTCTAAAACGATCAAGTGTGCTTTACCTTACAAGGTTTACAGTTTTTTTTAATCTCTGTTTTGATTGTCTAACTAACCTAGCTTAGTTTTTAATGTTATGTAGATAGCCATATAAAAATTAAATCACTTGCCTGGATAGTTATAATATCTGCTCATTTGCTCTGCGGCTTGCAAATGTATAAACACCATAGATGCGAATATCTGCTGCTTGATAACAACGAATCTTTATCCACAAACAAAAACCTGACAATTTTTAAAAGAAAAGAGTAGAAATATTTTCTAAATCTAAAATGTCATGTCGGAGATAAATTACCACAGACCGATAATCTTAAGAATACGTCTTAATTTTTTTTTTTTACAACTGGTTGTGGTTATGGTAATAACATACAGCCACGGTTATAAACTGCTTTGTCATCATTACTCTACACAACTTGACCTATGCCAACTGTCCTTGTGTATGTAGCGAACAATTGATTTATGACAGATTTATGCCAGTCTTCGTCACGTTTATTTTCTGTTTCAGTAGATTTCTGTCCATTAATGTTGAAGAAATGCGTTGAAGAAATGTGTTGTCTGTTGAAGACATGTGTGTCGATTAATGTTAAAGCTTTATGACCCAATCCATTAAGGTATACCTATATAACGCGAATAAATACCGCTGGTTATGTTTTTCATTAATGATAGAATTTAGATATACCCAGTATATAATTTAGCTCTATTGCATAGTACAATGTGTAACTAAACGTTTCGTATAACAAAATGAAACAAGTTTAAGCACATAATGAAATTAAGCAAGAATTTGTTTAAATACTTTCCAATAAGTACTAATTACTACAATTAAGTAACTAAATTCTTAAAAAAAAAAGCAATTGACAATTGGAATGACGCAACGTCAAATGAAGTCAAGTGGTGCGTAATGAAACCTTCCAAAGGTGGGGAAAGTATGAATTAATGGATCGGAAAATTTGATAGTTCAATTAGTGAGGGGATATGGCTTCAGGATATCGATACTGTCACTATCAGTTGGGGGACTGGCATTATGTCATTACCAATGCCTTACGAGGACAAAAAACAATAAAGTTGGTTATGGTAGCGCGGGAATAAAAGGTTCTGTGTATGTAATTGTGATAAGTTTTGACATTTCATATTACACAATTAACTTTGTGTTAAAGTTGTCGAATGTTAATCAATTTATAAAATTCACTCAAAATAGTTTGTCATAGTCAATTAGGTTTTTAACGATGTCCGTAGCCTACCTAATGTTTCCTGTAATGACGAATGTTACTTAATTATGTAATTTTATAAAGCACTTATTCGGAGTTAATCTTCTAATTAACGATGATGTATCAATTTAAAATAGTTAATTTGATTTCCTTAATTATTGTTATAGTTTTAAGGTATTTTACTATCTGTATTTTTTTTTTAATTGCATTATGTTGGATACACTGATTCGTTTGAAATTAGAACTTCAAATACTTAGTAATGTAGCTCTACTTAACAGCCAAATACTGCCTTACTTTAGGACAATACTAAGCTTAAAGAACTACAACCTCATTGCTTCAAACTATTTAACCATATAGATATGTGATTCTGGCATGCCAGTGCCAGTCGGTCGGAGGTCGCCGTTGATGCGTGTACGTAACTCGATACCCTGGCTAGAGTAACCGCGGCCGAGTCGCGGTTCCAACGGTTGTGCAATGTCCAGTCGCTGACAATATGTGACTGCACGGTATCGGGTTCGAATACGGTATTGTTAATATCTATCGATGTTTAGGAAACTCTCACGAGGCTTGTGGTTAGGTCGAATGGCGTATCCTTAAAAGTTGAAAGTGATAACAAAATTACTTTCATAGCCTCACTTTTGTTTTCATGAGATTGTACAAAATAGTCTAAAAGTACCCAATAGATAATTATATGCTATATTTTGAGTATAAAAATATGTTGTATAAAAATCATCTAGGTACACATGCACTATTGAAGTAAAACCGTAAAATTATTGATATTAATAAACTCAAGTTACGATTGATGTCCTTGTAGGGTCAAGGGAAAATAACCGGAAAATAAAAAAAAAGGTTTCATAATTATCAGTTCGACACAAATATTGAATCGGTTACTGCCTAAGGAGTGTAAATGACAAATACTTGGTGTTATCAGGTGCCCGATAAGCGCTATCTTTACACTCGACGCTACTTCATAAATAGCTGGTCATCGGACCGATTCGATAGTTTGTATTCAAAGGCTGAACGATAAAGTACTCGAGCACATTAAAAGATAAAAATAAAACAATTTATTGTTTCTTCTAGTTGAGTTCCAAATTCAAATTAAAAACGCGCAATCTTATACGCTAATTAATTAATCATTTTGAGGTTATATTTATTAAATGGAGGATGTGCGAAGATAGCTAAAGTTATATATAAAGTGAAATGTGTTATAACAATAACAAAATCGAGAATATTCTGTATCGTTTGAGTGATATACTTTATTGGACTTACTGTTGTGTTTCCTGACGGCTTGCGAGTTCTTAGGAGTTACTGATTTGACTCAAAATGTCTCCTAAACAGAAGCCCAGCGGTGGTGTAAGTTGATTTGCTTTTAATTTTATTTATGTAAATAAGTGTTACACTTATTAAACTATCAAAGTAGACTTGTGTAGGTTTTGTCATTTCACTAGACTGCGGAAAATAATATTAAGTTTGGTTCTAAGTTACAAGTAAAGTTCTGTAATAAATATAAGCTTAATGTGTCGAATACCAGGAAAGCAGGCGCCATTAGAGTTGATTTTTTTTGTGTCTGGTTAAGTCGATTAGATGTTACCTTTTATTTTTTGTTTGTGTGAACTTCATCAAACCAAGGCCTACGGCTATTTGACTGGTTTTAAGTTATGTAAAGCTCTACTTAAGTATCGATGCGATTAATATATGAAAAGAAAGATCTAGAACTTTTCCAGTTCTTTAGTTTTGGTAACTTGTAGCTGTGTACCAAGAAGTTATTTTCTGATATACGGTATAATCTCGTCTTTTTAAATACATTATTTTGTTTGCCGTACCTACGTACAACTGTTAGTGATGTAAATACATATCAATATTTATTGACGAGTGGTAATATCAACATCATTACATACTTATTTAAATAGAAATATAATCGAGTAAATCACAGTAATATTAAACGTTTTCGAGTATATTCTTAACTTTAAGCATTAATACACATATAATCTCATTAAAAACACGTTTAGATACGTTAATGGCCGTTTTTTATCAATTTAAATATTAAACGTTATTTATGGGATTAAAAAACGACATCTTGGACCCTTTAGAGTATTAAAATACAATAAATCTTAATCTTACTTACATACGTAATAAATCATTGGTTTACAAATCATAATAGTATTTAAAATAGTTTAACGTAGCCGTAAGCGCTTTCGTAGCGCATAAAACGACCTGTAAAAAAATAAAAAAGAAAAACGAACAAAAAAAATAACAACCTTTTGGATCAGGAAGTGTATATATTTTAGGCATCATATTATTATTAATGCGGTAAATAAAATTATTAATGCGGTAAATAAAAGCAAAATTTGCAGATCGCACAAATATCTTGCGTATTTTAAAACTTGCGTAAGCATATTTTAAAACTCTTGCAAATGATTTTTGGAATTTAAAGCTCAATATAAAAATGCTTTATTGTCTCCATATTGTAACCTGAAAACAACCTGACAGATATAACTCCTTACATTTTAAACAAGTGAACAAAAAAAGTATGTTACAGACAGTTACAGTAGCATATATAGTATCTTTTGCTTTGACGTTTCTTGACAGTTTATCTCATTTCAGTCTGGCCTTAAAAAAATATGAAAATAAGCAAAACAACAGCCGGTTGTCGATAGTAACTGACTTCACATGGCGCCAAGCAGAGATACCGGATTTAACATTATAAACATAATTATATAAAACATCAGTATCTTTTATTATCGTATATTAATGAAAAACTACCAAAATTGACCCCTCGTCTGACCCAACAAAAAGTTAAGTAGTCATTTAAACGTGTAGTGAGTATTTACTTAAATAATGACCAGTTGGTAAAAATAATTGTAACAGTAAGCTCATTCATTACCAGTTAATTAAAATTGAAGTAGTTACTATATTAACTATCATTAAGTACTTAGGTTGATACTATTAAGATCATGAAGCGTTTGTTCTTTTCAAAATGTACCTAAACTATAAAAATGCTTTTATTTAATGATTCTGTTCTCAGATTATTAAAATAGCTTAGCTATGACTCGGCGAATGATGACATTTTGATATCATTATCTAATATCTACATCTTTTATACCTTTTGACATTAGAGTAGATATCACATCAAACATATCTGATTGGAATTATGAGTATTCGATACTGTATATCCTCTATAATCTGTTTTGGAAAAACATTATATTAGTGGGCTATACAAGGCGCATAGCGTATAGCCCATCGCTGAGCGTAATTCAGATATTATTATATATATATATAAACTTTTTCACTAGAAAGTGAAAAAGTTTTCTCTGTACTAGTACCAATAAGGTCCGAAAGTTTAAGCTTTATACTTATAATAACGTAGGTTTGTTGCCATACATAAAATTGCTTTTTTTACTTACCCAAGGCGACCATAGTTTTATTTAATGCAAGATAGTTTCAGTTCTGTTTCATGAATTGCATAGGTCTATTTCAGATTTGGAAAGTGTTGTTCATTTGTTTTTATTTCTAAAAAGTGTCAAACCCAAATTGCTTTTATAAATACGCAAATGAATCACATCTTTCCTATATCCGTTTGTATTTTTACAAATGATTCATCGCTTATTTTTCACATTGTTATTTTATCAATATTGCAAACAAAACATTACAGTGTTTACGCTCTCATTACCGGTAATATTTGCGCCGTGTTCTCTTATCTTAGCAAGATATAATAATCTTATAGAATTGAAATCATTTTACGCACAATTAGAAATCATAATTAGGTATGGGAGTTCATTGATGAATGCGATAGGCTTTGGCGGGATTTCTGCAAATACACGTACGCTCAATGTTGCAGCAATGCAGTGTAAACCTATAACAATAATTTGCTATTACAATATTATAAGATTAATAGATTCTAGTTCTAGTAACATCGCGTCTTGTGTTTAAAGTTTGTATTGAATACATGTTTGATTTAAACGTAACTCTACTAAAGAGCGTAGAGCCAGTTTATTGAAACGAATACAGAGAGATACTATGAAAAAGACTGAAATAATTATGTTATGAGTACATACATGTTTACGTTTTAATTCTAATATTAAGATCTTATTTAAATTTACATGAAACGAAATCAAAACATTAATTAAGTATACTAAAAGAACATCCATGTAGTAAGACATTAAAATTAACATAAATTAATCTGTAACGAGGTATTTCTCAATTGGTTTCATTAACGAAGTCTCTATGTTTCTTCTTTATCAATGAAAAACAGGAACAAGAGTACAATAGGTAGGTACGAACAGATAACATTGCATCTCTGTGTTATTTATAATTATATTAATCTTAGTAAACTGTAGATAATATTCAAGGAATTCAATTTACCTCATTGTTCTATTAACGCGAAAACTGATAACTATTGTAATCAATTTGTTTGACAAGGTATGACAATGAAGGAACTTTCTCTCGTCTAGGTAAATTGGCATTAAATATTATTTAGATGAGAGAAAGTTCTGCTATTACCATTTCAAAACAAACTACAATGCTATAAATAATTCTTACAAAAAAAACCGACTTCAAAATAAAACCATATAAGACTTATATGGTTTTCTTATGGATCCCACCGTCATAACTGGACCAAATTAAAATGGAACCACACGGAAAGCACCACCTTTCAAATAAAAAATCATCAAAATCAGTTCACCTAGTCGAAAGTTATGAGGTAACAAACATAAAAAAACAGTCGAATTGAATTCCTCCTCCTTTTTGAAGTCGGTTAAAAATACCGTCTTGGCTGTATACTTAAATCTTGAATCCTAGTTCTAAGTTCAAAAGAAGACGTGTTAAAAAATGTCTGAACTGTTTCAACAGTAAATATAAAAGTAAAGAATTTCAAGTATAGGTATTGACGTCATATTAGTTACTGAATTAAATTATTCAAATTTTATTACAAAGATCCCGCTGTCTATATTATAATTCAGCAGTAAATACCAGTGAATACTGATACAAAAACAGTTTACCGTATTTCAAACAGTGTATTTTTATAATTAACTACTGGATAAAGGCAGTTTGTTTACGTTCAACTACGTACTCATATTGTGCGTTCTGTGTTGGCATAGATCAGGCATAATTAATTAGTAATTGAACTGATCAATGCACTATTAAGAGTAGCAACGTAGTGGAAATATTTTATCCTTGTACCTTGAACTATTAGATATAACTGAGGCACTCGTGTTAAACACGCAAAAAAAAGAACAAAAAAAAACATAGAAAGCTATTCTAACTAGCGATCCAAAAAATAACTTCTACGGGAATAATACGGTCAGAAAATTGGATGCAAAATCATGGCGTTCGTTTAATAAATTCGATCAATAAAGCATCAAATATTTTTTCTTATAAATATATTTAAAAAGAAGCATTACGTGTTCTTTGTAAATTTTAATCTTCTTTTTTTGTTTTATTCCGGGAGCGTGGCGTGTCTTCTACCTTTTTAATTGTTCTAAGATGGCTGACAATAGTCTGACAACCACCAATTTCGACAAAATCTAACTAGCACCTTTATGTTCCAGTCCCACGCCTCTCCTAGTTCGGAGCGCCGGGAGCACCTGTACAAGATCCTGGTCATCGGGGAGCTTGGCACTGGGAAGACGTCCATCATCAAGCGCTATGTGCACCAGTTCTTCAGCCAACACTACAGAGCTACCATCGGCGTGGACTTCGCCCTCAAAGTACTCAACTGGGACTCGAATACTATCATTCGTTTGCAGCTATGGGATATTGCAGGTGAGGACTCTTGCATTTGTTTTACTTCCTACTGAATATTATAAAAGTGAATGTTTGTATGTTTGTTGTCTATTCAGGCAGGATTTTTTAGAGATTGCCAGTTCTTTGAAAGACAGATCTTTCCTTGTGTTTTGCTTGGTTTAAAATAAGGTGTCCGTAAACATCTTCGACTATTTTAATTAGGCTTCATGACTTCTTCAGCTACACGGGGGTTACCATACCTAGGGTGTTATAATTAACAGTCACTAATAAGGCCTATCTTTGATGTTTTGGTAAATTATTCAAAAAGCTAAATTTAAAATACAGTTATCAATCTATTACTCATTTTATAGGAGAACATTATTAATATTAAAAACATCCCAAAACTTCAGTGTGTTTGTAAACACTATCCTAGGCAATGAAAAACGTCGTTACATGCAAGTTCTTCAGCCGATAAATACGGAATTCTCCGGCCCTCCATCTAGAAACATCCGTCTATTAACTAACGTGGACCTTGGTCTATGAGATCAATTTAGTACCTCAACGAGATAATCGACATCAGATCTATATTTGTTGAGCTTAATACGAACATTACAGGAACGTTGTTTAGCCAACCAAAATAAAAGTATCTATTCTACATCTACTACTTACTTATATCAAGATTGCTGCAAAATATTTGTAAGCTTATTTTTTTTGCTTAAGTATCCCAATAAAGTAGGTTAAAATGTTTCAAAAAAAAATGCTACGGTTTTATAATTTGTGTGACTGATCATTCATATTTTTTTTATCAAGGTCTTATTCTTAGCCTTTATCTGATCAAATGAATGTCCTCGTTATCTTCAGTATAATTATGTTATGTATCATACAGTGTTCTCCGAAATGAGTAGTTTCATAAAACTTATAAAGAAACAACATTGACATGTCATATTTAGTTACCATGAGAATGTTCCAATGATATTTCTTATCAGCGGGTCAAAGAAGACTTGTAATCCTTGTAATGTGTTATTTTTATCAGGGACATAGCAAATGTCTGTATATTTTTTTATAATAAATGGTATTAAGGGTCAACAATAAAATAAACGATGTCTCCAAGCCATATTATCTTTCTACAAAATTAAGAGGAAAGGGGAGCGGCCATTTTTCCATACAAACGCTCTCGTCTGTTTTCTCACTGGTTTCTGAACTTAGGACTATGATTTTTTGCAGTAATATAAATATGAACTAGATCTATGCTCCTATTTTTTCCTTTTTTAAGATAATTTTTATTTAAAGGAAATAGAACCTTCTAAAAAGTGCTTATTTTGACCGCAGTTTTCAGACGCGTTTTTTTCGAATTTGACAACAATAATCGAAAAAAGGAAAAAATAGAGGCACAGATTATTCTTTTCTCATGCAGTATATGAAATATCTTTAAAATTGGTTAAGAATTGGGGGAGAAAATAGACGAGAGCCAAACCTCGATTTTTCGTCAGTTTTGCGGTCTGAGCTGCAGTTGTCCTTATTGCACGAATTAGAGGGCGGGGGGAATTAGAGCGACAGCAATACTTTCTTCAAAAACAAAAATGTCCGCTCCCCTTTCCTCAGCTTTCCTCTTAAATAATATCTATGCAACTTATTAGGACAAAAACATCTGATGAATCATAAGGTTTATTTGTAAAAGCGCCCAAAAGCAAATTTTTTTAAAGAGCAAAATATATCGTCTTTTCAGTATAAAGGTTTTATTTAAATCTAAAGTAAAAATTTTCTTCTTCATTATGACGATTGTGACAGCTGTAAGATGTATGAAGAAAAAGAAGAAAAAGATACTTTCGAAAGAACTGTCTATCCTTTAATTATTATACTAAATATATTTCTGTTTACTATATTTGTGTGTCTATACGTATTTAAAGGCTATACATTAGTGTTATTTCTGATAAATAGTATTCTATAAAACAACACGATGGTACATAAAATGGACGATGAGGGCAGTGGGTGCAACATGATTTTTGCGCTGTGCATGATTATCTTTAGTTTGTTATTCTTTTCTTTACTTATTAGCGTCCCTTATTAATTATGTAAAATATATTGTTACTTTTGAAGCAAATCGTAAAAAGAAACCGGATAAACAAAAGCAGTATGTATAATTTTCGTACTCTTATTACAGCCAGTTTAGCTGTGAACATAGATCAGAGAAATCAAGAAACTGCGGATTGAGCTTTCTGGCCTCTTCCGCCTTGGTGCGAGAACGCATTAGCTTGACTCTCATAAGATGCAAAGCCGCTATCCATATCAATTGTATTTAGGATACCTTAGTACCTACGCAATACAATATGACATCATTATATTGATCATTATTAACAAAATAATAAACACTTATTTTCGAATTAAAGATGATTCGTCTTGAAACGGACACCAGAATAATCTCGACGAATGTTAACACAAGATCGATCTTAAGGGTGTGCAAAACGAGCGAGCTTTACTGCAGTTTTGTTAGCTCGCCGGTAAAGCTCTAGTCCGCGGTTTTGTTGGTGGCGAGCCTTGCCCTTTCGGCTTGTGGCTCGCTCGTCGACCACAGCTTTTATACATTTGTTTTGTCAGCTCCATATTTGATAAGAATATTTAAAAGAAATTTGCATTGTCACCAGGTCAGGAACGTTTCGGCAACATGACGCGGGTGTACTACAAGGAGGCTGTGGGAGCGTTCATAGTGTTCGACGTGTCGCGGGTGGCCACCTTCGACGCCGTCGTCAAGTGGAAGAACGACCTCGACGCGAAGGTGCAGCTGCCCGACGGCAGCCCCATACCCTGCATACTGCTGGCTAATAAAGTAAGTTTCTGATAGGAGGTTTTGAAGTAATGTGACTGAAAACTTTGATAGTCTTAAAAAATGGCATTTATTTAGTAAGTAATACATAGTATCCAAATAGCCATTACATAATATCCAAAAGCAAATTTGAAAGTGGATAGTTCAAAATGAGGCACTTAGTTTAATTTTTTGAGGAGATTTCACTGCTATATGCCTCTTCAAAAGTGGCTTAAATCCCCTGGTCAGCGAGTTTAAGGAAACAGGCATTTAAGCAGTAAATAATAAGGAGAGAACTCTTTTTTTGTAACATTTTCGACCTGAGATCCAAACCAAAGTTGGTGTGTGGTGCCTTGATGAAATAGTTCTTCAAATAATTTGAACGTAAATGTAAAGTTGGCGATTAAAGTTCCTTTTAGTTTCTTGATCATTCTCTTTGTGTTTCAATGATGTATTCCCATTACAATATATTTGTATCTCCTTCAGTGCGACCAGCAGAAGGAGGGCATAGTGAACTCCCAGGCCAAGATGGAGGAGTACTGCCGCGAGAAGGGCTTCGCGGGCTGGTTCGAGACCTCGGCCAAGGAGAACATCAACATCGAGGAGGCGGCCAGGTCACTAGTTAATAAGGTAAGGGGAGACATACAGACATATAGTTCATATGGGATGTTAGGTAAAGTATTTTATCTGATTCACTTGGCATATGGTTCCAGACTACGGTCTCTTCACCTTTACCATATTGTTTATCTAGTAGTCTTCTCATGGTAGGCTCTAAAAAAAATGAAGTACCTATAAGTTAAGTGAATTCGCATGTACAGAAATGTTTCCTAAAGTAGCATTCACATTTAATATAAGCAGGATTTGGAAATTGTATCTTACTTTATTTTATTCCGTGTGTTGCTAGAGAGCTGGTGATATTTCATGTAAATAAATAATTTCTTAGAAAATGTGTAAGATTTCGACAACTGTTTCATACTTTTAATTTTCGTCAAATGATGACCGGAATCAATGTAGCAATTTTTACATACACTGTTATTTCATGTGACAAAGCTAATCTAGCTTTGCAAGCTTTTGCGTCACACAAATATTCAATTTTTTGTTAATGAAACGAGTCCATTAATCTTCTTTTTTCGGTACGGATACTAGATGAATCTTTTCATTAAAATTGACCTTTTTGCTTTTCGCAACTTTATTTACGCCCAAAATTTGCGTTCAAGCCTTGAACCTTTAGTTATACACGAAACTACGGTCTCTTATACCTGTATATATTATATTATAAGAACACGGACGTAACCTTACGGAATGTTTTAGCTATTTGATATAGACGTCTGGTTAGTTTTAAATGTTGTGCAATAAGGTGTAACACGTTAGGCCGTTGTTTTTGTGGCCAAAGACAGTAGGCGGTTAAAATGTCGCCTTTTTATTGTTGCTTGGGTGGACAAATTGTAGGACTCATTTGTTTTTTGTAGGAATTAAAAAAAGTGCGTAAAGAATTTGTTGAGAAACCTTGGACAAATTAAACTATGATAATTAATTTTCTATATTTTGAGTATTCAAAGCAAATTGTGTCATCAAATCTTTTAAATGTCCAATGAACATGCATTAAATTGAAAAGCTTACGTAATTTGCCAGATAAAGGCACTAAATTAAAAATAAACTAAATTACGAGGATGAGCACAATATCTTTTTATATTTCCAAAGTCCAGTATGACGATGCGTATCTTTCGTTATTTAAATTTATAATTCACATTTCCAAAGTCCTGTTTCATTCAAATTCTGGTCTTTGACGTAAAGACTTAGAACTAATATTTGGTGGTTTTTGATGAAACATGTTTCATGTTTGGCTTACATCACTGTGGCCTATGTTTTAATGTTGTGCAATATTCTTCTAAAAACAAGTCTTACGAACCTACGTTACCAAATATTATAAATTAAGGATAGACTACTTAATTATACATACTTAATAGTCATGTCTCAAATAATTATGGCGATACGTCATCGAATGTTGTGCAAGTTTATTTTAAAGTTATTTTTTGTAGAGTTTTTAACTTATGTCGTTATAATATCATTATTGTTCAATAGTTAATTGCGTCGGATAATATAATTAGTTAGGTTGTCATGTTTTTTTAATAGTCTTGTTATGGAATGTGTATCGTTAAATATCTATTACGATATCGCGTGCGAGTGATCTAAGATTCATAGCAATCATAGCGCGAAGCTTTTTGATTAAAACACATACTTAAATAAGTCTTGTCGATATATTTTTTGTAATACTTTAAGTACTTTTTTAGATGGATAAATTAATACGTTTGTAGGTGGATGGAGTAAGTTATCATCTGTCAATGAAATTTAACCATTCTTGTTCTTTAGTTCTTTGTAATGGGTTTTGCTAAACATGTAGAGACGAAAAATACTTACCAAAAAGAGTTACAGTTTAAGATTTGCAAGTTCCGTTAACTTATTGTAGAACATAACTTAAAAAGGTCCTTAAAGTAATAGTAGGATAACTAGGTAGTAGTTGTAAATAGAGCAAGACTAAAAACAATCCTTTCATTACAGATCCTATTAAACGACAAACTACTCCAAAGCAACGACAACAGGGACGGTGAGAGATTCGCGCTCGACCACAAGATCGCTAACGGCGAGAACAGCCGGGACGGCACCACTAAGTCATGCTCGTGCTGACCAATCAGCGCCCGCCATCGGGGAAATGGCCCAATCACAACGCGTCACGAACGCTCCGTAACCAATCACGATTGGTACCAAATTTAAAACTCTCTATTCTTAAATGCACTTTTGATTTGATTGGCGTTTTGTAATTGACATTTGTTTGATTTGAATTAAGAATTAGGATTGCCTTAGGACGTAATATTTAATGTACCGCAAATTATTTCAATAATCTCAATTGTAATTCTGGTATTTGACTTGACTAATGTCGCGGACTTTTTTGTTATCGAATCTGTATTTATCTGTTCAATCCTTTTAGGATTTGTCTTCCTACTAAGCTTTTTTACAAACTAAATATGTATACTTTAATTAATAGATATTATTTCTTAAATAGGCTCATTCCTTGTTATTTATTTAGTAAAGGAACAAAGTGCCTATTCTGATCGAATTTATGATTATTGTTGCTTATATATTTGTCTTGAAGATGTCATTGTTGCCTGTAAGGGCTAGAGTCATAAATGGTATATCACGATATACGGTTATTGTAATAAGTATTATCTACTTATTGTATGAAAGTGTGAGAGTTGTTATTGTAAAATAAAATGTTTAGTGATGGAAATCTTGTTTTATTGTTAAATTAATGCATTAGTAATTGAAGTTACCTGAACTTTACTCTGTTTTTGTAGAGTCTAGACGAGAAGGACCAACCTTGATGTCTCTTCATATACTTTTAGTATAGCGAGATAAAAAAAAAACCATGGACACATTGGCGGCTCTACCTACTATAAGTAAAATATGTTTTGTACCGTTATTTCAAATAAACAGCAGAAGTAGTTTCACAATAATTTACAACTTTCTTATAATAACAATTATAGTAAGGACCAACCATTTTACTTATTATGTTTAACCTGATTTGCGGCCTGTAAGTATTTTCCGTCAAAAGGCCAGACTTTTTTACTTTAAAATAATTTTAGAAGATACTGAGACATTTAAATAGAAACACGTTAGTTCCATTAAATTACTGACATTGAATTAAACTTAACTGTAACCAGAAACCTTTTTATAAAACTTTCGAAATCTCTTTCCAATTTAAAACCAGTTCGTATACCTACCTTTTTTGGGTTAAAGTAAATCTAACGACGATAAAATAAATGACCGTAATCTATTGATAAGTGATGAGCTTAGCATTAAGTACTACTTAGTAAGGTTGTTTTTTCTGTCTCACAGTCTCACTGCATATTAAATAGATAGGTACAGTTAGTAACAAAAGTTAAAATCATGTAGATTTTTAAAATATTTTTACTTGCTTTTGCAATTTTTAGGGTTCCGTAGCCAAATGGCAAAAACGGAACCCTTATACGTCATGGCTGTCTGTCTGTCCGTCCGTATGTCTCAGCCATAACTTTTTTCCAAAACTAAGAACTATACTGTTGAAACTTGGTAAGAAGATGTATTCTGTGAACCGCATCAAGATTTTAACACAAAAAAAAAAAACAATAAATTTTGGGGGTACCCTATACTTAGAACTGAAACTCATTTTTTTTCATCAAACCCATATTGTGGGTTATCAATTGATGAATCTTCAAAAATGATATAGGGGTTTCTAATACTAGTTTTTTGTATAATCTTGTTTAGTTGCTTGTATAATCAAATTTGTACCTACTTACCTCATATTTCTATTATACTTGGGTTTAAGGCTATCCAGGAAAGGCAACCTGCTGCTATGCTTAACATACCAATGTAGCCTAAATTATATTTAAATATCTGTTTGTGACCAAGGCAATTGACTTTTTTTTCTAACAGTACACAGATTTACTTTTCATTTTAAAGGCCACGTTGGTTTTGACAAATGATGTATCGTATCAAAATTAATTTCGTCTGACACTGGAGTTGTAGGCGATGAAGAATTATATTTGTTTCTAGAAGGTAAACATTAAAACCGGTTTTATATGAAATAAATGATCACTATTTTAATTACAGCTTCCGGTATTCTGTCAACTGTGAAACAGCCCGAGGTAGCATTGGTGCAAAAAGTTTACACCTTCCGCTGTATAATTAGAAGTCTAGAAATAAATCTAATTATAAATTCTATTTTTTTATGAATGAAATCGTGACGCAATCATATAGTTTGAACTTGAGATTTTGGTCTGCATGTACTGGCCTTGGTCACAGATAGATTGCACTCTGTTTGTGAGTTTGTGACCACGGCCAAAACCCTTAATTTTTTGTATTGAGAAAAATGGATTTTACCTGTATGTGTATTATGCCTTTCAGACTGGATTTGGTTCCCAGATCCATTTGGAACTAGCTACCTACGTAGAAGATACTCCAGTATACCAGTGTGAGCTAATACTCACTACTCAATTACTTTAATAGCTGGTGAGGGCAATAGGAAACTTTATTAAATAAATTACTCTCGTAGGTCTTTATTGCCCTATTCTGTTGACTGATAGACTTTAAAAATGGTTCTTGTTTTAAAGATTTCTGTCCCAGTTAGCCTTCATAAATGACGATAAACGTTACAACCTTGACCTTGACCTTGACCTTACAACAGACCCAAAACAAGGCGTTTTGGGTCTGTTGTGAGGTCTAACGTCCTTGTGTAGTCTAACGCAGTTAGCCTGAGCGTAGGCTTCGACTACTTTACCAGACTTTCACGAAGGCTTTTACCTACTGCTTCACAGTACTAGGTATTACTCGTAGAGGTCTATTCCAGTCTAGTTATATTTCATCTTATATTATACCTGTATCTAATAACATGAATATACAATCAACAATTTCTTGTAGAGACGTAAACCACCAGAAAACAATAAGTGCAGCATGTTTGCTCTCTTAGATAACCGGTGACGAGCTTGTCTTGTATGTAACAGGAGGATTAACACATTACTTTTGCTTTTCCGTACACTTAAAGCCAAAAAAATGGTACCACCAAGATATTTGTTGGCAGTAAAACGCTGTATCAAAATTTTTTGTACGAAATTAGTTAATAATTTACTGTCTTAACTCTATATTTTAGAGTATAAGCATATAAAATGGACTTAATGCTAAGTAATTGGTCTACATTTACGTCTCGACGTAAATATTAGTCTTTAGTCAAATTAAATAGAAGATTTTAATAATTATATGCGTTCTTTAATATTATACTGAAATATAAATAAATTCCTATTTAGTAAGCTTAACTACGCAAAATGTTTTCGACGAAATTTCGTGTCCCCAATTATCTTAACACAGGTGAATAAACTCCCTTTCAAATAACGTGTTTTTTAATAGAGTAGTTCACTTAATAGAGTAATAAATATATGTAAGAGTATTTCAATAACAGTTTTAAACCATGCAATCAATCAGATTCATAATATAATTATAATGTCTTGCGTCAATCTTAAGATAAGGGGACCAGCATCCCTACATACTATCTTTCTAAAACATATGCGTTTAATGCAACATGTTTATATACAAAAGTCGTCGGAGGACAGTAAACATCTGCAAATAGACTCATAACTTACTTTTATCACAGTTTTATCTATTTAAGTAATGATTACTGTATTTACAGACGACCAACCAGTTCCATTCTTTCGAGGTAATTGTTCTTACAATTTGTAAGGTTAACTTCGAAAATGTTGGCTGTGTTGTTAAATAAATTGTGTTAATATTTTTGTTTAAATGGAGCTGGATACGGTATGTGTATTTTCTTACGAGATTTGTAGTTAAGGTGTATAAAAATGTGTTACGTAATTTTATTCGCATTTAATGTAGGTAGAGAAAGACAAATAAATATGCTTCATTTAAAGTTTTGCTATGTACGCGTTGTTTTATAAAGTCAGTCACTTGGCAGTATAATGTAAATGGTATAATGACTTATGCGTTTTAAATAGTTTATTGTTGTTAAACCTATGGTTGGGTGTACTGAAATACGTGTGACGTTTTCCTATAGGTAGGGTATTTCGTTAAGCACAGGTGGTGCTCAACATTGATACCTTTATTTCAGAAATTAAACTTAAAATATTTAGAATAATATAAAAACTAAGCCTACACAAGAAATAAGAAGAATTATACCTAAACTAAATAAAACTGGTGGTGCTTTACACAATCCCGTTTGACTGGTTCAACTTCTCAGTAGAGTTAAAGTTCGGCCCTCTAATACGATTCTTTGTTCTACCTTTGCTGCTTCATAATAATTATAATTTATACCTCATTATTTAAAAACTATAATAATATTTTCAGTACGACAAACTAGAAAATGATGTAGTGATAAGAATAAAGAACCTTAAGGTTTGGACGCCTGAAGAAAAGTCATGGTGGAGAAGAAAGCCTACGAAAAATAAGACTTTAATACTTAATAATGGTAAGTTACGCATTACTTTATTACTTACTAACTATATATATTTTGTATGTACATGAGTAATTGAAAAAAACTAAGTCTTACAAGTAATGATTGACAAAGGCCAATAAGAGCGATATTTTCAACAGCAAACTCCCAAATTCTGAAGCGTATCTTAATTTTATTATAAGACGTTCCTAAATGTCTATCTGTTTCCATTTTCCACCTTAAACTGACAGAGACAGCATGAGACCTAATAAGGGATTTTAATTTAACAACTACAAACAACTATTTGTTTGTTTATTTCTTTGTTAACTATTATATAGTTATATCGTTAATGTTGCACCAAAAGTGTTTATAAAAAAAAACAGTTTCAGGATGTTTACGACGAAACGAATTCGCTGCTATCATCGGCCCAAGGTTGGTAATCAGACAATTATTCAAAAAGTTAAATATGTATCTATTTTATAGTCTAGCTGAGAGTATAACAGATCTATCTTATCTCATATCTGATGAATTAAAACGTTTAAAATGTCAATACCACAGCATCACACGTTTTTATCATTGAAGCTATCTGTGACGATTGCTTATCTGTTTTTCTTATTTTTATTTTGTATTAATTTCCTATTATAGACTTATTATGGCGTTATCTAAACACTATACTACAAGATTATGGTATAATATTTAAAAGAATAATAATATTAAGTAGTTTGACGATACGAATCCTTTATCGCTGATTTTGTTGATAGTAAAAAGACAGTTCGAAAATTTCCATTAATTTTATAGTTATTCTAAATCTAATATTGTTATTGCCATATAATGTTAGATAATAGTAGTTAAGATAAGACCATATATCGTGACGCTAATAGACAGAAAGTAAACACAAAGTGGCCACCAAACACATAAATGTAAATATAAAAAAAAAATATTTAATATCATAAAACAATTGCCAAAATATGTGTAGGAGTAATCCTACACATATTTTGGCAATTGTTAAACTTCCAATAATAGCGTATTAGCGTCGATACATTTATTTGCTTTCTATAAGATGACCTGAACAGCACCGGCGTATGTATTCTTTGAATATTTATCTCGCTGGACAAACAGTCAGATCGATGAGTTGTGTAATAAAATTCGGTCGGTATGTGAATGATTTATTTGGGAGGTACCTCTTCCCAAATACCTGCATATAACATATAATATTTGGAATTTTTTAACCAATATCTTGAAGTTTTTTCACAATATTGTTACATTTCGCAGTGGTGCCGGCAAAACAACATTCCTAGTTTCCTTAGCAGGGAAATGTACGCTACCTTCTGAAGGGTCAGTGAACCTGGGGAGCAGAAATGTCAGGGCCTGCCAGGGAGCCGTGGAGATAGTCCCGCAGCACGAGGTCTTCATGGATGGACTCAGTGTTATGGAACATTTGGTGTTTATGGTCAGTTTACTTTTATTGACTCCTGGTTTGAATGTCACGGATTTGGGGCATGTTTTTGCGACTGGTTGGAGTTGTTTGATGATGTATGCGAGAAAGTTCATATAGAAACAGAAGCTCGAAAAATATTTTTACAAATAAGTAGATACTGCATATGATATGATACCAAACAGAGTAACGAATTATATAAGTACACAATTTACAATTAAAATATTACACGAAAAATACTAACAGGCAGTTTTAGAAACTTTAAAAACATCTTAATAAACACACTCTAGAAATTAGGGATCTGTTATAAAATGATACATTTAAAAAAGTCGCCAATCTGACTTTCAAGTTATAAACCCGACATTGGTCCCAGTCGGGCTCCAAATTAGTCGAGTCTTTAAATTGCACCCTTGATAATTGATTTTAAGGGATTGACAATAATATCAAATATAGATAATCTAAATGGAGTATTAAAAAAAGTAAATCCAATTATTATAAAATAGTTAAATTTACCTTATAATCACACGTCCAATCTTGCACTCAAGTATAAACAAACAAATCAGTTACTGCGCTTAACTGCAGTCGCCGAATCGATTATAAATCTGATTCACTCGATTCTCGATAAAATACATTTTATAGTCGACATTTACAAGTTTTGTTTTTTTATTACTATCTTAGTTTATTTATAAAAAAGCATTAAGTTCCCACGCTATTGTCTATAGATTAAAGATTATTATTCGAGCAATATGTTTATTTACATATCTATCAAGTATTATTTGGTGCGAAAAGATAAAGATAAACAAGTTTAGGTAATAAAAGGATTTGTCTGGATAATGTAAATGTCAAGTTTAGGAATAATTTAAATATACTTAATTTTGGACAATTTTTTATTGCCAATCATGTGCAGCCTACATTAAATAGTTATGACTCAAATAATGTTAATATTTTTTTAAGATTTTTGGTTTTTCCTGTGCATTTGTCGTTTTAATATATGCAGGCTTTTTTGGGTTTCCGAGACCTATTAAAACATGTCTACATTATTCAGGAAATACTAAAACGAAACGTAAAATCACTGATTATAATTAGGCTCTTGCTTAAACGTCCATGTTCAGAATTGATTCGACTACAAAAAAAAAAAATATTTGTTGGACCACCTCTGACGTATATACTACGTCGATGACCAACAATAATTTTTGAAATCGATTCGTGATTTTCGGAGATATCGCGTAACAAACCCAAAAAAAAATCTGACCTTACCAACACTTGAAACTTGGGCCTATTTAAACTTTCAACTCAATAATATTGATGCAATGTTCGGACTGATAATTAGATAATCCTTTTCATTATATTATAGACTGAAATAAAGCTGGGCAGCTGTAGAGACCTGAGGAACCGCACCATGCTGGATAGCTTAGTGGAAGAGTTCCAGTTGAAAGCTCACAAGGACACTCCGATTAATGCGCTCTCGGGAGGGGAGAAACGGCTGCTGTCATTAGCTACTACGGTAAGATGTTTTGGAGTAAAATAGTGACGATGGGAGTCATTCCTTTTATTTTTATTGTTCAGCAAGATATTTTTTTCTAAATTGTTAATGAAAGCTTAAATCATATGCCTAGTATCAGATATCACAATCATAAGCAATAAGGGGTAAAAGCCAATGATACATACACCCCTAGCGCAATTCAAAATTCAGTTCAAGATCACCTCTTCCCGACGTCTCCCCATAAAAACTTAAATCATATGCCGACATCTTCATTCCAAAATCATAAATTAGTATAAGGGGTAATAAGAGCCAATTTATACATATCTTGTATAGTTCAAAAATCAGTTCATAAACATAACATACCATCACGCCTGTATCCCCGAAGGGTTAGGCAGAGGTGTACCACAGTTCGCCGGTATGTTTAGGTCCCATGTAATAGGGGGCGAGCCTATTGCCACTAACCGGGCACAAATCCAAACTCCGACCTGCTACTGAGAATTTCATAGAAAAACCCAATAACACCTTGGTCGACTTGGGAATTGAACCCAAGACCTCTAGCGTAGCAGTCGCGCTTAGCGCCACTAGGCCAACGAGGCAGTCAGCAGCAGTCAGAGAAATCAGTTCATCATCGTTGTCAGATCATCTCTTTCTCTCCGACTTTCATTCCTTCATGGTGACTTGGTCAGATTACCTTATTTCGGCATTTATTTCATCCCGTCCATCTATATAATAATAATAATAATCCAGCCTATAAACGTGCCACTGCTGGGCACAGGCCTCTTCCCATATCGAGAAGGCACGAGCACTGATCACCACTCTTGCTCATTTGCGGATTGGCGATTTCAGATATATCTCTTTATTTCCCAGCTACTATCAGACCCCCAAATCTTGATCTGCGACGAGCCAACAACAGGCCTCGACAGTTACAACGCTCTCCTCGTCATTGGAGTCCTGAAGAAACTGTCGGCAGCCGGCAGGGTCGTCATCTGTTCCGTCCACCAGCCCTCCTGCGACCTCTTCAAGGAGTTCAGCTCGGTGCTGCTCATGGCGGAGGGGAGGTTGCTGTTCCATGGACCTAAGGACGAGTGTATGGATGCTTTTCAAAGGTATTTATTTACGGCCATGTTTGTAGAATTTGATCAGTTGCAGAGTTAGACCTGTCCCCTTACCACTTCTTCTGTTAGTAGTGTAATTATTGCTATGCTTTTTACTATGTCTGTGTTTAATTTTAATTTAATGATATTGATAAAGAATAAAAGTTTTCGATAGCTGTTTTGTAAATGAGTTAACTAATAATTTTATTTTTAAATGTATTTCTTGCATTTTTAATAAATCGATTGATATCTCAACTCTTGCTCTGAAAGACGTTATACTTAATGTTACAATCATTGTAATACTATTAGCTAAAGTCACCTACATAGATGCA
The DNA here is from genome assembly GCA_905475315.1 of Autographa pulchrina. Classification (NCBI taxonomy): domain Eukaryota; kingdom Metazoa; phylum Arthropoda; class Insecta; order Lepidoptera; family Noctuidae; genus Autographa; species Autographa pulchrina. Next base: position 2,883,323 of record FR997763.1, on the reverse strand, counting down.
TTTCATTTCCTCTGCATTTTAATAACTCTGACAAAATCGGTCCTAATAATCAATTTCGATGAAACCAACACGTGACGTCAACGTAATAGTTGACATTTATAAGTAGAATGGATAAATATTATCTCAGCATATCTAATAGGTTAGCACTAGGTTCCCACGGTATATACGTTATTGTTTATCAAGATAGTATTAATTATGTATGTTCATTTAAAGATCTATCGACATTTCGTGAAAGATATTATAAACGTATTTTAATAAAAATAAGTAGTAGAAAATGTAAAAAAAAAGTTTTCATCATCATCATCATCTCCCGAGCCTTTTCCCACCTATGTTGGGGTCGGCTTCCAGTCTTACCGGATTCAGCTGAATACCGTATTTTCTGCCTATCTGACCTCCACAACCCATTTTTACTGGGTATTAACACTGTAAAAATGGGTTGTGGAGGTCATGGTAAGACTGGTTGTCAGAATTGACTTAACGACTGCCAAAGATCATAGTATGACAGTCGGGACCTACGGCTTAACGTGCTATCCGACGCACGGAGGGGTCTCGGTATGTTTTGGAAATGGTCACCCATCCACGGACCAACCGCGGCGAGAGCGGCTTAACCTGTGTTATCGGTCAAACCGTACGGCTTACACTTAGCCACGAGCCCCTCTTTACAACAAACTAAAGATTTTTTGATTAATTGGATCTTTGATTGTTTGATATGACCAATAATTTTCACCTGCTAACATTGTTATCTATCAGTGTATTTCGCCAGTAATTTTACTATACAACAAGCGATCTTTTGTTGATTGAGATTTTTAAGTGCCTACTACATAATTTGTTATTTTGCATTTGTGTGCGTCTCAGTTCGGTTCAAAGGAGTTCAAATCAACTTCAAATGAACAACAACGCTTATACAGAGTTAGGAAAAATACAGATATTACGTTTGTCTGGTAAGAAATCTTAAAAGGATCACAGTCAAATGTCAGCTTAGAACAACAAAACTATTAACGGAAGCTATAATTAAATAAAGTATTAATCTATATACTACTTATAATAAATCTGTAAAAGTAAAATTCTGTAAATTGAAAATATCAAAAAAATCAAATCAAATCAAAAAAAAATTTTGTCTGTCTGTCTGTTGTTTGTTCAGGTATCACGCAAAAACTAACGGTTCGATTACGATGAAACTTGGTATAATTATTCTTCATTATCCTGGGCACCACACTGGGTAGTTCCCATCCCGGAAAAGTATAAACAATAAAAAACAAACTTAATTTTGCGGTTAAAAACTCATTGATAATTTTCGTCATCCACGCGAACGAAGTCGCAGGCACAGCTAGTTAAATTAATAAAATTAACAACAGTCTAAATATAGAGATACTTATTCCAAAGAAAGAATCCAAAAATAATTTAATTTTAACGAAGTTTATAAATAGAAAAACCCAAATTTAAATTTAGAAAATCGTTTTTGGCAATCGCCTACTCATTGGTAAAGGTCAAAACTATCAAATAAATTAAAGAATAATTTGCTACGGTTTCCTCTAAACGGTTTGTTGAACGTTTATCAATATTAAGCATGTATTATTATTTAAAAACGTTATTGACAGTTTTGAATAGAGTTATTTGAACCGATCATAACAATAAAATTTATTACCGTGTCAATAAAATGATATTTCTGATCCCATTTGACTGCAGGTAGCGTTATTAGAATTTAAAAGTTTTGGATTGACTGTTTTTTATGATGATACGTTTATTCATATTTCGATACTATAGTTTTTTTATATGGTGTGTTATAATCTCCTGACAGTGAACTTTAAGCTTGATAAATATTAGATACTAGCTGACCCAGCAGACTTCGTACTGCCTCGATCTATAAATAGAAGCCTAAGCTTTTGTATAAAATAAACTTAAACAAATTGTTTTTTTTTTTTATTTAATTCTTAAAATTTTCATATTTATTCACTTTTTAAACCTTCTCTGGACTTCCACAAATAATTCAATACCAAAATTAGCCAAATCGGTCCAGACGTTCTCAAGTTTTAGCGAGACTAACGAACAGCAATTCATTTTTATATATACTCGTAGATTAACTTATTATTTTCACGATATATCCGATGATTTGCAATGTTTTGGCCCGTATAAGTCAAATCTAATATTTCGGCTTAAGGAAAATCAGGCGTGATAAAATACATTAAATATGATAGTTTTGGATATAGGCATGTATAAGTATTATTTTATTCAGTAAATATGTGTTTTTCATTATAATTCATACATCTACTACATAGTTTCAGATGGATTTACATCAAATAACATTATTTTAAACCTATATTTATTATGCATGTTAAGCCTCTTGTATTTTTCTGACTTCTTATTAAAAATAAGTTATTAAAGATCGTTTAAAAAAATGTATTAATTTATGTAATAAATATTATAAGGTAGGTAGTAGCGGTTTCTAGAATTTTAGTAACTGGTTTATGTAATAAAAAATCTGTCATAAAAAATAACGCGGCGCGCATTTATGTTTGTCAAACCTTTTTTTATAACTTTTGAAGCTGACAAGGCTAACGTTTAAGAATAAAACATATTTTTTGTTTGTGCTTTTAATTTTTTCATGAGGTGTGGTGATTCATAAATTTATGTAGTGCTTCCAGGTGATATGTTTGTTGTAAATCCAAAATCATGCAAAAATGTTGACCAACTTCGCTCTAAGTAAAATTACCAAAAAAATACAAGATTACCAAGCTATTATTAATATTATTTAAAAAAAACATTATACAAATATAGCAAAAATAAATAGGTACCTATATTTTTTTTTTTAATATTAAAACGTTATCGACCCACGCTTTTGTTTGCATATGCACAGAATGAACCGCCTATTATGTTTTTCTATTATTTGGTTTTGGGCCTTTGTTGATTGAAATTAAATCAGTTCTGAATGATTCTCATTTTATATCCATTGATCATCTATATGCGAATTTAGTATACTTCCTTGATATCAAATTTCATTAAAAATAAGCAAAACGCCATTTTATGCCTCTGTTAAGTTGACATCCATCGCCAAATCTACTAATTGATTTACGATACCGATTAATAATGTGATTTGTAAATGTCAATATTTTTTATAGTTTCATTATTTATTTGGATTTCCATAAAAAATAGGTAATTCATTTTAATACAGTGACAATGCATTAATGAATCCAGATTCTAATTTTATACGAATCAAACATTCTATGAATTAAGTATGATTGGATAAAATCATGAAAGATCAAATCAGACACCATTAACTTCCCGGATGCTCGTCAATTTAATCGACTACCATCTCATAAAACACACAAAAAAGTTTCTAATTCAGTAAACACGCCTAATATAATTTTCGTCCGCAGCATAGGTCTTCACTGCCCAATAAATTACAACCCAGCAGAGTTTTACATAAGAGCGGTATCTAAATCCAACTCCAATATCCAGAAACTCGTGGAAATTTCCGAAAACCGGTTGGAATTTGACGGAACTAGTCCAATCCGACCCGATCCGGTATCCACCTATAGTAAAACGTAAGTATCCACCTATTAGATTAAAGTTAACATAACCAGTTCTAGATATCTGGAGGTTTTTATGTTGTGACGATGAGACAAACTATTTAGAAAAATATTTGTTTGTTTTTTCTGCTGTAAAATGTCTTTGGGATGATGAGCCACTTAGTCATGAAAAGAAGAAAACAGATATTGATTTACTGTTTAAACTATGGACTTTCAAAATAAATAAATAAATATCCTGGGACAACTCACACACGGTCATCTGGACAACTAATAAACGTACGTAACGTATAAGTATGTTTATCAGTTGCCTGGTTACTATAACACAAGCTCTGCTTAGCTCAGATAACCGTGTGTGAGTTGTCCCGGAATATTATTATTATTTACTTATATATTTCTAAATACATACATTTTATAGATAAGTTACACCCAGACTCAGAATAAATGATCGTGCTCATCACACAAAGATTTGTCCTGGGTGGGAATCGAACCCACGACCTCCGGTATAGCAGTCAGGGTCACTAACCACTAGACTTGACTAGACCAACAGGCCCGTCAGATATTAAAACAACAGAAAATAAAGCTTTTCTTTTGCATTTTCACACAATTCTCATATTTTCAGCATCCAAAGAAACTGGTTCAAACAAGTATATCTGTTACTATGGAGACAGTCTTTGACAATGAAGAGAAATGCTAGAAATCATCTTATACAGCTGTTTGTTTCTGTGGTAAGCTTTTCCCTCAATATTATAATAAGCTCTCGTTGGCAAAGGACAATTAGGTAGTAATATTTTGGCAATGTTTTATTTTTCCAATGCCTCTCTACATTTCCAGCCAGCGTTTCCAACTTTAACTAAAATAACTCTTATGAAATATTACCTAACAACTTAATTTTTTTATATCCCTTAGATAATAACATCACTTGTCCTGACGGTCTCCTACGTTGGGGCCACTGGTACCACTCAGCGGGGGGTCCAGGACATCAGGGGGTTCCTCTGGCTGATCACCAGCGAGGTCGCCTTCGGAGTGTCCTACAGCGCCCTCTACGCCTTCGAGTATGAAATAACGCTTTTTAAGCGAGAAGTCGGGATGTATAAGTGCTCGGCTTATTTTGTGTCGAGGTTTATGAGTTTTGTAAGTACCACTTTGTTTTTCTCAAATTGGAATTGTGTTTACTATGCAAAATCTATCCGGTAGCAGATACCTGTTGGTCACCGAAAAAATGAAAGAAATCAGAGAGACTAGACTTATGTGGATGGTATACCCCACTCATAAGTCTTAGCGTCAAGACTCAAGCTCTCTGGTGCGTTGCAGTTGTTAATATATTTTTACAAATTACTTAACACATTCACCATTTTGATCTATTCCACTTTCTTGTTACATAAAATCCATTATTTTCATGTACCTTTCTATCAGCAATTTGGTATTTCTTTTTAGATCCCTCGCTGCATATTATGGCCTATCGCTCTAGTGTCAGTCTCGACGCTGGCAGTAGACCTTCCCAACCACATCCTGACTGCGACCCAGTTCTGTGTCACCTTGATTATTGGAGCGATACCATCTGTGGCCTATGGTAAGCATACCTATAGTATAGTATTTTGTAGATGCATCAAATTATACGCTGATTGGATAAAATCATGAAAGATCAAATCAGACAACATAACGAAGGTTTTTAATATAAATACGTCTTTCTCATAACTGTACTACCTACTGTATGTGTTGGTTATGTACTGTATTAGTTTTTTAAGTTTTTTGCACTAGAGATATAATTGTAAAACTTGCACTAAGGACTCTTCGTAAATCTTCCATAGCATCAAGGCTTCGCAGCTTCGTCTTATTTTGTTTTAAACACTTCATATTTTATTTCACTTAGATTCATTAATTAGTCAATTTAAGGGATAGCTCTTTCTCAGACCCCTTCGAACCACCTCAAATTGAGAAAATATCACTGCTTACCATGCTTTAGAAACTTTCCTTCCATATAGATCCTCTAACTTAAAAAAGCACCAACAAATACTAACCTTTTTACCTTTTTTTACCCTAGGTCTGGGCATGGCAGCACTCTTCACATCGACAGGTATAATGGGTGACGTGATGCCCTGCATCGACCTGCCTCTGTTCCTCATGTCCGGAGCCTTCCTGAGGATATCATCCTTACCAACCTGGATGTACCCCGTCAAGTACATATCGCACTTCTTCTACGCTATGGACGCGATCAGCAATATTTATTGGAGGCAGATCGATTATATAGGTAAAAGGGAATTTTATTATAACTAAAGAAGGTTTTTTACTTTTATAAATACGTTTTGTTTTACGGTACATTTGAGATACTTTTCTCTACATAATATCTTGTTCATCTCAAGAGATTATGTCTTTGTTGTACTTAAGTGCTACGACCGAATAATAACTGTTATTAATCCGCTGTTTAAATGATAAAGACCTTACATAATGATGTTATTATGTAACACTCAAACAAAAAACCAAATCAACAAAAATGTTCCTTGACTAATAGGTTGTAGGTAATAGGTTCTTAGAAGGCACAGTTTTATTACACTTCCAAACTATGAATAAAGTGCTCTATGCCTCCCAATAACAGTTCCCAGAAACTTTAAGATTAATGATGAAGATATAGCAACAGTAAAAAAGATACAAATACCGTTGAACATCAAAAACCTTTTATGTACCCGCCTTAAGGGCCGTATTTCATTTCTGACTGTGAATAATAGAATTTGACTACAACTTATAGAAAAATTGCTTGGAACAAAGTATCAAGGCCACTCTGCCATCAATTAAGGCACGACGGCCACAAATCAATTTTCTACTTGGAATTTGTAAGTTTTATAACCATATGCTTTATAACTTTGAATTATTTGGCTTTTAGATACAGAGTTTAATGAAGCGGTATATGTGTATTTAATAGATATGATTTTTATTTAGAGGCCTTTGTGTAGAACGAACAGCTGAGTAACATATTTCTGAGAAACTGGATTAACATAAATAAAATACTGCCTTGCGAGATCAATTACAACAGATCACAACTTTTGACGGACGGCCTGTTGGTCTAGTGGTTAGTGACCCTGACTGCTATACCGGAGGTCGTGGGTTCGATTCCCACCCAGGACAAATGTTTGTGTGATGAGCACGATCATTTGTTCTGTGTCTGGGTGAAATTTATCTATAATAATATGTATGTATGTATTTAGAAATATATAAGTGTGTTTATCAGTTGTCTGGTTACCATAACACAAGCTCTGCTTAGCTTGGGATCAGATAACCGTGTGTGAGTTGTCCCGGAATATTATTATTATTATTTTAAGTACTTTCCTGTAATATAGTTTCAACTATTTACCACCAAAATGCCAAAAATTAAGATTGAACGATTGAACGAACTTAGTTCGACCTTATAAAATCCCAGCACCTACCTACTTAACTCCAGCTGTACCCAATCTTTGAACCTTGCCCGACTCGTACTTTCTAACTTCAACTTAAATGCCTACTCATCAGCTCATTATATATAATCATCATTAATATAATGACTTGTTTTCAGATTGTCCATTAAATGAGACATCAACATGTGTCAAGGATGGTGCAGCAGTGCTAATGGAGAATGGCTACGCTGGCGACTTCATCCTCCAAGACTCGTTAGGATTTCTATTTATTACTATGTTCTGGTGTGTTTTAGGATATCTAGGATTGAAGAGAGAGGAAAAGAAAGGCTATGCTTATTAGAATAAGGTTTGAATTTGATAAATAAGTTTATTTATTTGGTTGGTTTTATTTTTTAAACATACAATGCAATTGTTTTAAAGAGCTTTCGATATAAAGTTACTGTTTCCATGGCCATAGTTCGTTCCTAATTTAAAATCATTGCATAATCGATACTAAAGTCTTTATCGGATCGATAAAATAAAATCACAAATACTTGAAACCATTTATTTACAAAAATGCAGACTTATCTCATACAATAAAATAATCATACTTATAGGCTAAAAATAATCACTTCCCAAAGTGCTAAAATTATGATATAGCATAATCATAAAAAAAATATGGACGTCTAGTTTTTGTTCGTCGAACGTTTTTTTATTGTCTATGTTAATCGGCGGCAGGTTCCGCTTAACTATGTAGGTTTTATTTCTTCAGATAAAGTTCGGAAACTTTCCGTTGTAAAGCCTCCTACGCGAGGCTGTGATGGGCTTTGACGTGACGTCGCTCGTTAATCATGGTGTAATTAACATGGCGTAAAATTTAATTAGTTGTATCGTAAATGTTGGGCGCATATTTGTGGTTTGTTTATAAAGCTTTCTATGGATGCCAATCTACAATTTTATTTGTTATAATTAATACAAGAGAAAATCACTTTTGAAACTGTTAAAAGTACTATTTAGGTATATTTATTTGATTAGTTCAGTCTATAATTTAAAAGAAGACTACTGGAATTGATATAATCCGGAACGTTAAAGAGACCGCAAAATTTAATTAGTTCGGCCTAATTGCTTATAACACAGTACAACTTAATTCCTAATTTCATGTACATAAAAAACTAATAAAGTATTCATACATATAAAATAGAATAATATCTATTTAAACTATTTTTGACACTAGTTACAAAATTTCCTTATTTCTATAAATTACATAATTATCTCTACTCGCTACAAATTCCAACATTTGGACGCCATTTGTATTTAAGTATGACAAATTGTTATTATATTAATCTTAACTTATATATCATAGTCTTAACAACTATATATGGACTTCTTGATGATGGGCTTAATAAGAATAATGATAAGACTTTACATCAATATTTAGGCTGGTGTTTTTATGTTATTCTGTAAACATTCAGCATCTTAAACTTCGCCGAAATATCAAATATGACCAACCCGCAGTAATAACGTTATAAACCATCCTACGTCTACAGACCTGGACCTCGATTCAGCTATTTAAGAGTTGCTAGAATTGACCGAATGACCTGCTTCATTTGGTCATTTTTACGATAGTTGGCATACTGCTAACTGTCATTACGATCATTAATTGGTCATTACGATCATTATCTTCAAGAGTTCAATGAGATTTTATTGTAGGCTTATCTGAATACGAAAATTAGGCACAATGACAAGTACGGTCACCGACCACTGACATGCATTTAAAATAGCTGAATCGAGGCCCTGGCTCCGTTTTAGAGATATCTTATTTTGTTTGGTCATCGTTTTTTTTATTATAATGATAATTTGATGCACATATAAAAGGCTGTTCGTACACGAGGCGACGCAAGTGTCTGATACTTGACGACATCTGCAAGCAACTATCCCCATACATTGCGAGGTCTTTGAACCGTCTTTGGAGACTAAAGTCGTCTTATATCGGAGACTTGCGACGCCTCATGTATGAACAGTCTAATTCTGTACGAAGATTGCGGTTTGATACCTTGATAAAAAAAAATTGTATACGAGATACAATTTCGTTTTACCATCAAAAGTATATTAGCCTTAACATCTATACTTACCTACCTTAATTCTTAATAATATATTTTTTATAAACCGGCTTGACCATGGTCAGGGTATGGTGATAAAAACTTCCGTGTTTTCCGCCTACGAAATTACCGTGAGACAGATATAAAAAACTTATTTGGCAAATGTTGCTAAATTTAAGTTCTAATGGTGACTGAACTCTACTCGGTATCCATTATAATGAAGGTCGCCTAATTATATTTCTCATGAAACTCGATACATTGTATTGAATAACTTTTTTAATATTGAAAATCAGCAGGCCTGTCTTAAAAATACTTGTAATTAGATTGGTGTATTGGCGACCGCATATCAGTGGTAAAACTTTGACATTGATATCGCCTTTGATTCTCTTAATTAGTTGTTACCTATGACAAGCGGCCTATCGAATATCAGACTTCGAAATTTAATCTACAGTAGCTACTGAAAAAAAATAACCACAATATGTTAAAGCAATAAAAATCAATACACAGGCGTACCCTTGCTTCTTCTAACAACCATAGTATACGCTACAATATTTCCCACACAATACAAACACATTAAACATCCACAATTCCTCCAGAAATTGTCTTCATCGTATCCAAAACGCGTCAAAACTCCTGCCCCAGTCCTTATACACGGTACACCTTCAGAATCGACACAGTTTATACTATCAACTAAGTTCCACTGTAACACTGAGATGCACTCGGTTCCATAGTAGAAACCAGAGATGTATCGCAGCCAGGAGAAGTAGGGTGGTGCTGTGGCCAGGTTCAGGTAAATTCCGGAGAACATTAGCCCTACTAAGTCATGTGGGACTGATATTAAAGCGGCCGTCTCCATTTTGTCGAACGTCGCTGATAGAAATGAGCCTGGAATTTCAAAATGGAGTTGTGGATTCCATTTTTATAATGGATTTATTAAATAGAGTTTAAGTTTCTAGTCCTCGTTTTTTCGTGGTTACATAATGCTTTAATTATTTAGGCATATGTAGAACTCATCTATTATTAAGTCGTTCACAAAGGAGATTGGGCACTTATAGATTCACTTTGTGACGCGTACGGCCATTTGATATAGTGTATAATTCATAGTAATATTATATTTATTGAGTTTTTACTTAAATTCAATGAATTAATTTGAGGGATTTCTATTTCATTTTAATTAGTATTTAATACAATAAATAGGTAGGTACGTCATTTGTTCCGTTATAGTGAAAAATTGACATTCGATGAAATGTCCAACAAAATGGTCTTTTCTGTTTACCGTGCCGGTAAGCAGAGAATATTGTTTTTAGCTTTTCTCTGTTAACAAATATAAATTCGTGACGAGTTGAGTTTTAGGATTCCTGCTCGTCTATTGCTACATCGAACAATTTGAATCTTTATGTGCGTGTGCTGTGAAGTGAATCGTTAGAACCTTTTTACGTCCACAGTGATTTGTTCTGGACAAATATGTCGCGCTGCATGAATTGTTCTCTTTGATTATCACACTCGCTGCCTAGACGGCAAATCAGAGAGGCAACGGATTCCATGGACAATTTTACGCACATGGAGATGTAACATAACCTCAAAAGGTAGATACTCAACTTAGTTTTTTTTTACAAAAACCCCACAGTATTTAAAATTAGAATTTAACCTTGTTTTTGTCTGTTACTACCCCTTTTTGTGTCTAATTTAAATTACTGTATTATGTCAAAAGTTGCGCAACCAAGTGCCATAGTAACTTGCTCAATCTCCTTTTGTAAAATTAATTTAATATAATGAAAATCTATTTCTAAACACTTGTGACCACGAAAATCAATATTATGAGTTGTGACTGTGCAGTTTGTCGAGAACAAATTATAACTTAAAATAGAATTTCGAATGTATTTATATGAAAAACTTGTATGTTTTTAATCAGGAACTCGTTAGGACGAAATGTGTGATCATTATATTTCGTTATTATCATCAAGTGTGCCAAATTACTTATTAACAAGGTACGTGCAGCTAAACAGCGTGCAAACAAAAATTAAAGTTCGTGTTGTTAAAGTACTTACTAACCAATATTTTTATCTACATTAAGCAAAAACTAAAAAATTGTTAGGTTCTTACTTTTTGCAGTTTTCGTACTGAAAACATGTTAATTGGGAAAGCGGGAAAAGCAAAATGAAAACACATTAAAACTTCATAAAGTTTAATTAGACTATTTAAAATGTCTTATTGCCAATTAAAAATAATATGTATAAAATTAATGTCAATTCACTTTTTATAATCATTCAATATGAAATTTTATTTATAACATGAATTTAGGAATTTATAGCTATTTTTTTACTTACTATTTATGTTTAAAACTATTAATATTTTTTAAATGTTACCCTGTTTTCCATATTGGTTGCAGGATATCAAGCAGTGGTTATTGTGCTATTGCTAAAACTATGTACAATTAAACTATTTTCTAATATACAGGTGTGCCTCTACTTCTTTTCATAACCATAAGGAAAGCGATCAAATGAGCTACACAATACATAGTCATCAAACATATGCAGTTACGCCAAAAATGTTCTTCAGAGTAACCAAATCGTTTTAAAACCTCTGGCCCCGTCTTTATGCAGGGTATTCCTTTGATTTTAACACAATCTATAGTGTCTATGGAAACCCATTGGAGTATAGAAATGCTTTCTACACCGTAATAGAACCCTGACACGTATCTTAGCCAAGATAAGTAAGGTGATACGCTGGCCAAGTTCATGTAAATACCAGAGAACATTGTACCAATGAGGTCGAACGGTACGGACACGAGAGCAGCGGTTTCCATTGAGTTGAACGTCGATGATAGGAACGAGCCTGGAATTTTGAAAATCGAATTGCAATGCCAATTAATATATTCCAGCCAGCTGGAATAAGTGAAAATTTTGAATTTCGAAGGTTAGAATTGTTTCATTTTGTAGTTTGTATTAAAAATTTTTACTTTGTTTTTCGATAAAATTTACGAAATTTTGAATTTAGAAAGACATTATTCATTCTTTTTTAGTAACTAAACTAAATATTGATTAGTTAAGTTATGTTTTACTCAAAAAACTAACTAATAAATAACAGGTTACAACCTGTAACGTTATTTCAGTTTTCATTGTTGCAAGTTCCTTTTAATTTGATTATTATGTGCCGTGTACTACACTTAAGCCATAGCTTATAAGACTATGCTCACAAAACCTAGGAAAGGCATAATCTACAATTTCTAACTACAAAACGAGACAGTTTCTTACCGTAAGCATTGGCGTAGTTGGCACACAGTATGCAGACGAAGTTGAAGCCGAGCCAGCCCATGAAGCCGCCTCGTAAGCCGGCCACGGTGAAGATGAGAGCTGTGTAGATAGTCGGCTCTATCACTGCTCGGGGTATCTAGAAAGATAAATAATATTGTTATTATTATTTAGTTTTTCGAGTTGCTTCTTGTTATTGCTAAATGTTTTGTCTATGTGAACGTTTTAATAGAATCATGCATTTTTTTTCCTTAATAAAATGTAATTTATATGCATAGTACATTTACGTTCTAGTAAAAATATCTTATGATTATGGTTTTGTAAGTTCAAATATACTATTAGATTTTTTGTATTTATGTATTCTAGTGTTTTGAAGAAATAAGACATAAGACTTTATGATTATCATTTTAGTCTTATGCCAGAATAAGTCGTTCCAGATACCCAAGAGACGTAAATAAAGGCACTCTTAAGGTTTGTTTTAAGAACACTCATTAACATATTGGTTGATGCAATATTGTTGACCGATGAGTAAATTAAAAACAAGCAAAGCACACGACGCACATAATTATAGTAACCATAAACAAAACTGGTTTGAACTGTTACACATAACTGTTTAGGGACTGTTCTGTGATGATACTGCGCTCGTTAAATATGCATTTAAATTATATCAATCATTTCGAAAGAACGATCAAAATACTTGGCATTCCGGTGAACCGTATGTTTGAACTATAATTTTAATTAGAGAAATCTCTACTTGAGAAGTTGTTTGTCTTTTATGTTTTAACTAGAATTGGGCCGATATAACATAATTTTTGGATATCATATAGATGTAAAATGAAATTGTATACATGATAGAATTTCATTTTCTGGGAGTGTACTCTAACTTGTAACATATTTGATACATAAATTAGTGTAATCGAAATAACACAGTCTTTGTAAATGGCGAAAGACTACACTTTTATTTTTTCTCTTTGGGTCAACAACATTTCGAGCAAATAAACTAACACCAACAATAATAAGGGTAAACAAAAGAAAAACGTCACAGCAACAGTACCAAAGGAAACCTTTAGAAAAAACTCGATAGATCATAACTCACCCAAAACACCATCTTCGACAAATAATACGGTAACGGCGAATACAACCCACTGGCCGTCTCTCTCAACAGTATCGGCACTTCACTAGGGAAGGTAATGAAGACGGCGTATATAAACAGGAAGATTGTCTCAGCTATGGTCAAGTATAGGAGGCCTTCCACGTTCTGGATGTCGCGCTGGTCGAGGTCCTCGAAGTGGCCGTGGTAGGGGACCGAGATTATTATGCCGACAAACTGTGGGGAGGAGATCATGTTAAATAGTGTAGACTTTCATGGAATAACTTTAAAAGAGTTTAATACCTATAGGGTGAAATCAAAGGTTAAACAAGAAGTGAAAAACTGTATTTTATTGCTGTATTTGTGTGTTTTGTAAAACTGATCAAGATTAAAATTTAATAAAAATTACTTTTTGAGCGTGGTGATTGTTACACTAAGTCTTTTAGTCAAAGTTTATTTAAAAAAATCTAATTATAGTTTACTTTCATAAATTGGAACTGGAAGTAAAAAAAGTAACAGAGGTAACAATAAAGTAGACATTTAAATTAAAAGCTCGATGGAGTTCTTAACGTTTCCTATAGATTAGAGTAAACGATTTGCCTACATAGTATAACAAAAAAAAACGGAACTAACAAAGTGTATATTATTTAAGCCTGCAACAGAAATTGATGTAACTTACCATAAGCAGTACAAACTCTGCGACCCATATGCTGTAGTTCCTTTTGAGAGCTTGCACGTTTCTCCACATCAACCAGTAGAATTGTACGAAGTAATTCACTTTGACTCTGAAATATTACATTTATTTAATACGACCCTTTTTAAATAAGTTATAACTTAAAAAAATGTCAGGAATGAACGTTTTTGCACCACCCAAAAAATTTCCTCGCGGGAATTTGCAGATTGAGAGAATGACTAAAAAATGTTTTACAACAATTGTATTAAATTCAAAATCAAAAACTACGTATTATTTTATCTTTGTATCCTGGATGTTTTAAACATGGTATGAAATACGTATTAGCATGCAATATGTAAATAAATGTATACTTACAGAGTTAAATATCGTTCGAAATATTGTTCCTGAAACAAAATATATTGCTACTAATTAAGTCATTAGAATTTGTCACTCAAATATTTATGTGTGGTACATATGTTTGAGATACATACTAATGTGGATATTATACCTAAATTTATATTCAAATCGATGAGCATAATACATAGCTTTACTAGACATAGGTATTGTTATTGTCATGAGAACATTTTAAAATTTGATGCAACCAATTCATTATTAACAAAATAATTTAATTTGGAAGTCAAATAGAAACATTAAGTATAGCGAAATAATAAAAAAAATGAATAAATGAATATTGTTTTGGACAAAACTTTGTTATAAGGATGTCAAAAGCTTAAAACTTGGATGTTGCATTTGACATTTCTTTTAATTTAACTTTTAATGATTCGATTAAATTTTAAGTAGGTAGCAAAGTTTTGATCATTTGCATGTCTTATGAGCAACCATTTATGGTATTTATTGATTTTAAATAAATAAATAGTAAATAATTTTGTAGTATCGTGACTGCGCATATAAATTTATTTTTTGTATTGTGAATGTCATGTGAAAAGATGAGTCAAAGAAGTTCCTTAATGAGTCAGAATGAAGTTAATGTCGACTGGAATGGTCAAAGTCTCAGACAGGTCAACGTGGACATTTTGTAACATAAACTATTTTAAGCACTAATTTAGCCAAAACTTTATCCGAAGAGAAATCACTTCAACAAATTTAATAAATAAACAGTAAGTTAGTCATCGAAGGCGTGTAACGAATATGAGTTTAGCTAGTCCCCGATGTTTGGATATTTTTTGAGCCCTAAAGTATGACGATAGCATCGATCGCTATATCGATTGATAGCTTGGTGCTGATCAATGGATATAGCTTCATAACCTTTTACTAACCAATCGACTGATGGCATTCACGTGAGGTTACCTTAACAGGTAAGTCATACATACCTTTTCATTAACAGTACCATTAAAGTACTCGGTCTCGTCCCTCACATTGCCGACGCGGCCATCGATCTCGGCGGCAATGTCGGACCGGGAGTACTCGTCACAAATGCGTCTGATGCGAAACCGGCTCTCCGCCTCCTCGTCTACCTCCACTCCTAGTATGGATATGTAGTACTCTGCTGCGTTGAAGCCGAGGGGACACTTGTAGTTGAGGCTGTGGGAGAAAGGAGTCTTTAATGTGGGGAACTTTTAGCTGTTACATAGTCAGAGTACAGCCTTTTCGTCTATATACCAGACCATATGGACGAAATCCTTATCTTTAGTAAAAAATATTTCGTCACACACACTGAATTTATTAAGAGTGTATGAAGAATACACGAGTTCGTTCAAACAAAAGGTTTAAGATATAGGATCCAAGTTACGAAAAAGATCATGTAACTTATTAAGATGAAAAATCGGAAAGAATACAAATAAATGACAAGGTTTGAGATTCGTCCCCCCCCCTTTTTTATTCCAAACGCCTTTGCTTTGAATAACAATAGTCCATTTAAATGAAAAATAAAGACCCTTTAAAAGTTAGTTTCTTAAAGATAATATTAATCAATTATGTTTAAGTCATTGGGTCGAGAAACGTCACGGTACATTGACTTCCTAGTGACATGCGCATGAGCATTACAAACGACTATTTCTTAACGTAGGAATGTGATGCCAATGGATGCAGTCTGATTAACACTCGCTCTGATTATGATAACCTGAACTATAAATTATGTTTCTACATTTCAATACATTTAAACAAATCTTAAGTACCTACTACTTAAAAACGTTATTTTAAACTAGATATGTCATAAAACTTGTAAATGTCAATTACAAGGATGTTTTGAGAAATTACGATCGGCAGTTGTTTCTACGAACATAATATTGGTATATTTCTTGGTCGTATTTAAATCAAGTATTGGTCTTCAGGTCACCTTTAAAATAATGCTCAGTAATTTCATCTAAAGAATTTGTCTGTTTATATGTTTATTTATATAGTTTGATTTAGAATAACTGCTTATCTTAATAACTTTATCAGAGAGTTGTAGTATTAGCATAGCATAGAGGTTTTGCATAACGGGTGCATTGATGTACAGTGTACACCTTGACTTGCATATGCATGAACAATATATTATTTAATCGTAAATTCAGGATTTTAAACGATTCGGTTAAAGTAAAGCACCAAAAACTAAAATTCGTTATGATCTTAAATCAGAAATAAAAAATCGATTGTTATACAGGGTGTTAAGAAAACCCTGTCCGATCCGTTAAGGTTTTGTTAGGTGTCGATAACTGATACCATTAATGTAAAATTAAATTGGAAATATAAAAAAAAAATTATAGCCTAAAAAATTTTTTTTTTCTCAAAAGAGGAGAGAGAGATTTACAGGTGCTGCCAAATGATCAAACAAAAGGCCGCCGAATAATACCGACGAAAATGGTGTTCTAATTATTGTTTTAAGCTTAAATTAAGGGAATTTCGTGACAAAAAATCGTTATTTCAAAGTTCATTATTATTGATTCTATCATGGATATTCCAAATTTAATATTTTATTTGGGCATGTGATTGTGAAACCTATATCACCCTTTCGGGTCGGACAGGGTTTTCTTAACATCCTGTATACAAATTCTGCGGGGTCATATACATGAGAAGATACTACAACAAGATACGCGCGAAAAACATAACCCTTCTTGGCAGTCGGGTAAAAATAGAACTCTTTTGTTTATACTACAAAGATGTGAACAATAGCTTAGCTATCCATTTCAGACACTAATCGTAGCTATAAAAATGTTAATGCAATTAAATTAATATGTCTGATCAATTAACAGGTTTTATTAGCTATATGTAATTAAAATTAGTCGTAAAAAATCAAATTAAGTTGCCTACCAAATCGAAAATTTGCATATAATATACTACAGACATATAAAAATGAAATTAATTAAACGTAACATTGAAAAGATACAAAATACATTAAGTAAGTATGTCAAAGTAATGAATAGGCTTAAACGTATGTAAGATCTATTTTTTTTATAAATTTATACGAATTCTGATAAAAATCTTCTAAAGTAGATTTTTAGATAAAATTATGTCACATAAATTTTCGTCCAAATTGACCGGTTCCATATGAAATATTTTTAGATTCTTTTTACCTTGAACTTCAAAACTTTTAGACGATTAATATTTTCGTACTTTGACATTTTATTTATTGTTATCTTAGTCTAGATAACCGATATAATCAATCTACACATGTTAATGCATCTATCTCAAATACTATCCGCTTTGAAAACCTGTATTTGATATAAATGTGATTTTTATTCCCGCATTTATGATCCCGCAGGAACGCAATGGACCATCATAAAAATAATTTAATTATCCAAAATGGCGGCGATGTAGTTCGCCACCCATCACGTCTCGTTTCTCGCGGGGGCGAAAAGTGGCCCACGGAGAGCCGCTTTGCTACGTTAAATTTAAGAATGGATGGTAAGGTGGATGAAGTATGTCAGATGATGGATGTTGAGACAAAAATTAAGAAAGGTATGCTGAGATGGTTTGGCTATGTCGAGAAAATGAATGAAGTACGATTGACGAAAAAAGTGTAAAAGGCGAGTGTGAATGAAAAAAGGCCAGGTCGAGAGTACCATAAACCGAACAGCATGTATGAAGGGAATAATGAAAGTGGATAAAGCGAAACAAGAGTGTAGGGCGCTGGCCAGACAGAAGAGACGTAAGACGCAGACGGGGCGCGGACATTTGTCTTTACCGCGACGCTTTCATACAAAATGTATAGAAGCGTCGCGACGCAAAACATACAGAAGAGACGGGGCGCGGGCGCGACGGTTCTATACATTTTGTATAGAAGCGTATTATGTCCGCGCCCCGTCTGCGTCTTACGTCTCTTCTGTCTGGCCAGCGCCTAAGGATCGTAGCAAGTGGAAAGAAGTGGTCTCTGCCTACCCCTACAAGGGAAAGAGGCGTGACTATATGTATGTATGTATGTATGTTTATTGCCGTTTTCCTATAGCTTTGCAATTGTAATGACTTCGACATTCTTAGACCGTGTGAAATGTTTATTACATATTTATTTTTTGAGATATTTTAATTGCTAATACGTTGCCCACGTTCATTTGTGTTCAACAAGACAATGCTTAGTATGGACTTTGAATCTTCGAGTATTGAAAAATATTAACAATGTCTCCGAAAAAAGTATTATAAACCAGCAATAAACTTGGCGCCTACGCTTATCTTTAGAATATATTTAAACGACTCATATTTAGCTCACTTTGTACTTGTACAAAATCATGTGTGTGTGGATCTCTAGAAAATGTTTTTTTTTTTTTAATTGTTGAAGAATATTTATTATTTAAGTGTCCAGAACGAAGCCTAAGCGCAAAAGTCAAAGAGTTCCTGTGGAGGGAACCACAGTCAATCCACGGAACATCTGCGAAACAATGGATCGACACCGATACCACAGTCCTTTATTGAGCTTTTTTCAAAATGTGCCTGCCACAAACCCAAACACTGACATCTAGGTCAGAAATAAAATCGGAAAACAAGGGAAGAATAGGTAAAAGAATTCCGTCAGAGATAGCCTGCCTCGCCAATAGAAAATGTTGTCATGACGCATTTACTACCAAAACAACACACAAGAAATCTTCCACTTAGAATTATGGGTTCCAATCGAACGGTAAGCTGTAAGCAAGAATTATGGTGACATTTTGACATCCGTTAGTAATCATAGGCCATTTATTATGTTACCTTCGAATTATTGAAGCTTTAATGTTTTGTTAATTGATAGGCATAAACACATTACTGATATTTATTATAGTTTTGACTGTGAAGATGAGCAGTCATTTGTTTTTTCTACGCTTTTTGATTTATGTGCTGTTTGTGTTGCTTGTAAGGTGATCTAGTAGGCTATGCCTATGAATTAATGTTATGTGTGTGATTTTAACTTGTATGTAAATCGAGATGGCTAATAAAAAATAACTAGATTTAAATTCTAATTAAAATATGATTACCTTGTGCGTCTTGGCCTTAATTCGAAACATTTAAAGGTTATTAGGGAAAGCTTTTAGTGTCACAAGTTTAAAAAATAAATTATTGTTAATATGGGCTACTCATTAGGTAGGTATACGAATTTCGTGGTGGCCTAGCGGTTCAATGAACGGATTTGTATACACAAGGTTGCAGGTTCGAACCCAGGCAAGTACCAATGTGGCTTTTTCAAAGTTATATGTACTTTCTTAATTATTCTAAGACACTTCTGACAAACGGTAAAGGAAAACATCGTGAGCAAAGCTGGATTCCAAAATTTGGGATCTGAAATCGCCAATCCGCAGAGAGCAAGCGTGCTGATCAATGCTCGTGCCTTCTCTATATGGGAAGAGGTCTGTGCCCAGCAGTGGGACGTTTATAAGCTGGATTATTTATTTATATTATTATTAGGTATATAAATAGATTTCAATATCCGCTTTGTGTAATAATTATGAAAACTGGCTTATTAAGGGCCGGTTTGTAACATACAATTATAGAGATTTCAAATAGCATCGATTAAAAAACTTAAAATGAAAAATGATTTTATCAAGAAGAACAAGGTCAGCGTGTTATATGGAAATCGTGATAATTAATAACTATACTTATTTAGAATATTTGTTAAGTCATCTAAAAGATTAAATAAAATCCTATAAGGTATTACGTGCGGTTGGGTTTGGTTAATCAAATGGTTACGATTCAAATAATTCAAGAAAAAATTAAAATCCATGTTATACCTTTTCATATTAAAATCCATCTCAAATCTCACTACGTAAGTACCATATAAGTACCATACCACTATAAGTAGGTACCATCGCCAATACAATAACAGAAATACTAAAAAACCCCATAATTAAAGTTTTCATTGGTTGTAAGAACTATTATTCCATGCATTCTTAAGAGAATCCTCCCGATAAGTTTGCACGACACCGTCATATCACAGGCGCATGATTAAGAAATCCAAACGCATACATAACTCGTTATAAAAAAAGTCAAACCAATAACACCTTATAAATAAAATCTTGTTTTAAATCCAATATTATGTTATATACTTACGAAGCAAAGAACTCATCAGCCTGTTCGATAGTTCCATGGAAGGCTGTCCTGCCGTTAGCCAACAGCACGACCTGGTGGAAAAGCTCGAAGACGCCCGAAGCCGGCTGGTGGACGGAACACACCACCAACTTGCCGCCTATAGCCAGCTTCCGTAGCCGGGAGACCACGGCCGCAGCCCCCCAACTGTCTAACCCTGTTGTGGGCTCGTCGCAGAACAGGATTGGGGGGTCGTTTAGGAGCTAAAGTAGAAAAGCTGAATTTAATAAATACTCGAATGTAGATATTTCCACTGCGATATTTAATTTGAATCCGAGCAAGGTCTATCTTTGGGTCAGTGCAATCAACCTCAATGTTTAGATTTAGACTAAGTCAAATTGACCAAAGTCGAAAACCAAACATTAAGGAGATCCGAAATCTTAATGACACGGATAACTACTTTGAATAGGGCTTTAGGCTTTGTATAGGGTTTTAGGCTTTGTAAATTCTTCTAAGTGTTGGATGAATCAGATGTCATATGAGGTCCGGGGCTTCTTTGTTTGATTTGAAAAGATGCTCTTTCAAGGGTCCCAATCCAAAATTAGGTTTAGAAGACAATTATCACTTTTTAAACAAACGACATACCTGTACAGCCAGGGCGACCCTCTTCCTCTCGCCTCCCGACAGATCCTTTAGTTTCGTTTTATCACAGTTGTTCACTCCCAGTTCACTGAGCATCAGCTGAACACGTCTGGCTCTCACCATTTTGGTCGCTCGCTTGTCCATCATCATACGAGCCTAGTGATAGAAAGGACCACTTTAGAAATTATAATCACTAATGTTACATATTTCCAACATAGTTGTAAAAAAGCTACTTCAATTAAAAAAACTACTTGGTCGAATTTGATGAACTTTATGTGTATAAAGTTGGAGGTGGTCCATCTCCAAGGTATACAGTAAAGGGGACTTATTTTTTTTATCGATCATCATTTGCCTTTTATATCGAGTACAAATGTACAAAAAAACATACAGATAAAATGAGAACCTCCATTTTTTTATTCGGTTGAAAATACACAACTCCAACATCAAAATTTTTTTGTGATAATGATGACAGTAAATAATCATTTAATATGCACAATATTCTCACCATAAACTCCATATGCTCTGCCACAGTGAGGTCCTCGATAGCCAGGTCTTCCTGCGGCACGAAGCCAGATATCCTGGAGATGAGGTCGGCTCCAGCCAGTCGGCCGTTCAGCATCAGGTAGCCAGTCATCGCGCTCTTGTCACGACGACTTATGGCGGCTAGTAGTGTGGTCTTGCCGGCACCACTGATTGTTAAAAATGGAGTTGAATTTATCTAGAATACTGATTTCTATGCTAACTTAAGGGACTTTAGAGTACAACATGTAACGGAACTTTAGCTCTTTTAGTGTGATGATATAAAAATGTTTTGGTTAAAGTAAATATGATTTACATCCATTTTCTGCCTATCCTAATCTCAAGCAATATCAGGATTGGCTTCTAGCCTCACTGGATTCAGCTACCAGTATTTTATACACTTAAAGCAACTGCCTATCTGAGCTCCACATCATATTGTACTGAGTTGTGAACATATCCCTTTGTAAGATAGATTGTCAATAGAAAGTTTACCCGTAAATGAAAATGGTATCTAATAATGACTTCCCAATTTTTAAACATTGTATTTCGTTTTAACTTAAATTCTTGACTCATTTTCAAATGTTATTGTGTCTACTGACGAAATATCAAGTTGATAAAGCAAAAATAAATATTGTTGTTGACATTCAGTTTTTATCAAGATAAAAGTGTTAGAGTGACATGTTAATTAGTATAACAAATAAAGATACTCACCTAGATCCCATTAAAGCTACTAAGTTACCCGAAGATACGATGCCATTTACTGAAAAAAACATACCAATTAGTATACCGATATTATTTTGACTTGCTTAGAAATACTTTTTCGTAGTCGCTACGAGTTTTGCTACGAAACAGCAATGTTATATGGTTTTGAGGTAAAATTGCTACAAATATATTGTTGTATAGTTACAGTCTTTCTTTCAGATCGGTAAAGATCATCATCTGCCTGCGTTTTCCCAAACTATGTTGGGGTCGGCTTTACGGATGATCAATAAAATGAGTAATAAGAATAAATAAACGTAAAAATAATTTATAAGACCCACAAAAAACAAGTGGTTGCTACGCAGTCTACATACTCGTAATTATACTTAGACCTATTCATTAATTCATGATACATGCTTAATTTATACTATAGTAATTTAAAGTATACGTTTAACATAACCCGATTTTTAAAGTTTCTTGGCTTGGAACTAAACAATATTAATATCTAAATAAAATAAATTTTCGTAAGCGATGCGTGTGTGCTTTTAATTCCGCCTACGCCTTATATGCATATATAAAAAATAAATCAAATTAATACTACCCTAAAACAAATTCAAAATTCTTGAGCAGGTGTGACAAGAAAAGATTTTATCTGGTTTCATGTTATTTAAATAGTTATGTGATTATTCAAAATATTCGCATTTAGATGATGTTTATTAACATTTTAGATAAAGATCTATTAATGTTCAATATTCTGGATCACGTGATGTATGGCGAAAACCCTTCCTAATATACCTAATATAGACAAGATCATTTATAAAATACCTACATCACTAAAGGGTGGGCGATTTGGGTTCTGTTTCATCATCATCATCAGCCGGAAGACGTCCACTGCTGAACAAAGGCCTCCCCCCTAGAACGCCACAATGAAGGAAATCTCGCCAATTGCATCCCGCAACTTTGACAATATCGTCGGTCCACCTGGTGGGAGGCCTGCCAACGCTGCGTCTTCCGGTTCGTGGTCGCCACTCGAGAACCTTTCTTCCCCAGCGGTCATCGGTTCTTCGAGCGATATACGAGCGACAAGATCATTTATAAATTTATACCTACATCACTAAAGGGTGGGCGATTTGGGTTCTGTCTATTCTTGTATTAAATAAGTGATTTTTTATTGACTCTTTGTTCACATCATAATATACGTATCTATACCTATCTATCATATGACTAACAAAGAATCCGGTCTGTTTTTAGTAGCGTATAGATTAAATATAGATTAGTAACAAAAAATACCATGAAATTAACTATAAATAACTTTTATTTGCCTAACATTTAGGTTCCTCTCATTGTACTACATACATATTCGTACCTACTGATGGTTATGATTAATCTTCAGTTATTTCTATATCTCTATTTATGGAAATAAGATATATTAAAAGTTCGATAAATTAGTTCAAATATGCTTAACATTTCAGGACAAACGATATAAACATAAACACCTATTCATAAATGTGTTATTTTTATAGCAATAAAATAGACTAAATGGTTAGATATAAATGTCTGTTACATTTAAAACACGGAATTCATTTATTTTTAACCATATAATATAATACTTGAATGCAATAAATATTTATATTTTTTATTTAACATTAGTTAAAACTAGAATAGAAATTAATGGCCTCGATCACGTCCTTGTCTTGACTTTCATATCAATGTAGTAAATTCCTAATATTTCAAGTAAACTAGTTTTATTTTAAAATAAGTTTAAACACGACATATTTTATGTAAATAGACTGCAATTTACTACTAATTTAATCCTACATGAATAAACTACATAATTATTATAGTAGTATGTTTATTTATTTATTTCCAAAAGTTACGTCAACAGCATTTTTAAAATCACACTTTGTATTTCTACTCATGAGAAACTATTTTATTAACCGACTTTAAAAAAAAGGAGGAGGTTCTCAATTCGGATGTTTGTATGTTTTTTTTTTTTTTTTTTTTTTTATGTTTGTTCGCGCATAACTCCGTTGCTTTCCAACCGATTTGAAATATTTTTTCTTTGTTGGAAAGGGTATACTTCCCAAATGGTCCCATAGTCACCAAGTCGGAATCTGATAATGGAATCTTGGCGAAATCGAGGGAACTCTTCAAATTTTATAGGAAAACGTATAGCGATTTTGGTATTTTCTTCAACAAGTGAAGCATTTACGTTCAATATGAACCATTCTACTATCAGATCTGATGATGAAGCCAAGATGACCTCGTGAATGTAGCGGAAATTCGTTGGATGTGAGATGCGGCGGATCCACCCCACTGGATTTCGTTTGATGGAAATTATCATGAGGATGATGAAAGGGTGTCAGCTGAAGGCCTACCCGTATTATCTAAGATTAAAAATATGTCGCTAAAAATAAACAAATAAAAAATTTTTTTGCAAAAAAAAAAACCGACTTCAAAAATCGATAAAAGCACTAAAAAGTTAAAAATAATTCTATAACCTACCTATATTAATAAACCTAACCTAAACTACGATTAACCAATAATACAATTTAACATTTTTTTGGAGTCGGGGCCAAGCAATATACAAAACTTACAGCTTATAAATATTAATTCTAATCGGAAAACAACAAAAATACTTTATGACATATATTACCTAATAATAGATTACCTAATATTAAGACACAAAGACAAAAGATTCTAACGTTTACACTTAACAATATTGATAATATATTTTTACAAACACAATACACATCAATATACTCAGGAATTACCAGTCGTTTCATTACTTAGCTTGGCACCGACTCCAAAAATTGTTAAATTGTATTATTGGTTAATCGTAGTTTAGGTTAGGTTTATTAATATAGGTAGGTTATAGAATTATTTTTAACTTTTTAGTGCTTTTATCGATTTTTGAAGTCGGTTTTTTTTTTTGCAAAAAAAATTTTTTAATAATATTTTTATAAATTCCAATTTATTTATTTATTTACATTAATAAATGCAGACAACATCACATACATTGCTCTGAACCCAAAGTAAGTAGCTGTAAAGCACTTGTGTTATGGAATTCAGAAACAACGAAGGTACCACAAACACCCAGACCCGAGACAATGTAGAAAAGTGAGTTTCTACATTGACCCGTCCGGGGATCGAACCCGGGACCTCAGAGCTAGCGACACCTTGAAACCGGTGCGTACGCCACTCGATCACGGAGTCCGTAAAATTTTCCATTCCTAATGACATATAAGGCTAGTGCATATTGCAGCGCGCCGCACCGCAAAGTAAAAATGTTTTTGAATCACTTTCGATGTTTTGCGTTGCGATGCCGCGCACCTCAGTGTGGGTGCCTTTAGCATTATAAAAACAACTTATTTACATGTCAAGGCTATCTTAGTGCACGATTAGAACAAAAAGCTTATACTTATCTAAGCTTTACGTGGCCTTAAATGGGAAAATCCCATTACGCATGTCTTCGATTTTACACAATTTACTTAAAGCTAAACTTATTAAAAAGTTGACCATACATTAAGTTGTGTGCCGTGTTAAGCGGTGTGCAGTAAAATAATTAAAAAACAAACTATAAGCGTATCTATAACACTATGCTTAAAAAATCTCTAACAAAAATGGTGGCTTGTGCCCAACATGTTCTAAGGGTTTTCGAAGAACAATTTAAACCTGCCAATAGCGACTCGCAGTAAAAATGAAGCTCATAAATAGGTACATATACATACCTCCATGCAAAACCCTAACTTCCTCATAAACCGGTGACCTCCATATACTGGTCTGTGTCTTCTTCTTCCTGTACACCGAAAGGTCTTTCCAGGCCAGTGTGAGGTTCCCCGGCGTGTCTCCCAGGCCAATCTCATCATCCTCCCAGTTCACGACTGTGCCGGTCAGCACATTGCGCGTAGGCAACTTCAGATCTAAGTCCTTCATTTTGGTGTTACGTCATTGGCACTATAGAAAAAAAGATGAAAAAACTATACGGTAAAAAAGGAAAAAAAAAATAAGTATAATATAATATAAATAATAAATAATAATAAGATATGTGATACAGGGCATGTGGAAATTATAATGGGACTGCCTCCGCTGATGTGGGGAAAAGCGGATTGCCGAATAGAATACCGGACTGTTATCAGATAAATCTACCGAAATATCTAAAATATCGGTTAAAACCTTCACTTTATTGGACCCAAGCAGCTTTAACAACCTTATTCAAGTTCGACCAGTTTGACAGTTGCTCTATTCACAAAAGATTTGAGAACTTACAGTTATCAATGTTCATTGCCACTATGAATGAACCAGATCGAACAGACCACTTTTTGTGCTCCAAAAAAATCTCTATCGGACAAAGGAAATTAACTAAATGGTTCACCCGCGTTCAATGAACATGTTATAAAGTTAATTTCGGATCTCTTTGATATGCTAATAGTACAAATTACTAAGATTAATTACCTAACATAGTGATAAATGTAATCTACAATTTTGATGATCAAACAGTGAGCTTGTTATATGTTTAAAGAGATGTCATTGCTATAAACAACCACTTATTACGGTAAGCTTACTACAAATAAAATATAAAAAGTGTCAAAGTTTATCAATCGTTTTGGAAGCTTCAAAGATTCTTTATTTGGATAATGATAAAGGAAACTGCATATTTTAAGGTTTATTCAGGAAATGTAGAAGGTTAAAGGTTGCCTACGTTTAAAAATATTTTCTTATTGTAACACTGACTTATTACAAATACTGAATTTTCGATAGGTTACGATAGGCCAATCCTAGAATCAAAATGATGAATAAGAGTGTATTTATTTATTGTATGTATTTCTTTAAGTGTACCAACAATATTGTATAGGAAACTATGTATATCAAAATTAGGATGTTGTAACCTTTGCCACTGAAGTAACATTATAACAAGATTATGCAAATTAAGAATAATGTCTGATAAAAGTTAGGAAATAAAACCAACGTAATGACTTTTTACAGGTCAGATGTGAAAGAGCCTAATTTAAATTAACCTCATAACTGTCATCATTCATTAAATTTTAAATTACTCAATGAGATTACTATATATAGGCTGATTAAAAATAATGTCCTTATGTGTATTTTGATTAAAGATTATTTATATCACGGAGACAACGAATTTCATTGCAGCTTGCAATCTGTTATCAAATAAAAGATCATACAATGAATAAACTGTTTGAGTCTTCTACGTTTTAAGTCTTGTACAAATCGATTCATTAATAATGCTTAAAAGATTACGTTTTTATAATCCGTTTGCGTTTATAGGCTTAACTCGTGTTGGTTGCCTCTTTCATACATTATTTTGAGGTGTATTATCAAAAACTAAGCCTATGGAACAGAGTTTATATAAAATGCGATATAATAAGATACGTGTTGCTCAGCAAGTGTTGCGTAACTTTTATAAAGCAGAGATTTAAGTTGCCGATTACAACTTAAGACGGGACGTTTAAAGTATAAAACAGAATGTCTAAGCATAATTAAGATACTATTGAAGTAAAGTGTTTGGATAATGTATCACCGTAAAATAAGTAATTTGTATACCGTAATCCATGTTTGTCTGTCGAAATTTGGTTTACTCTCTGGGGCCCGATGCCGCTATTTTAAGTCAGTGAGTGGCGGGTCAATAAACGTTCCAGTGTATTTGTTATTGTGCCTTATTTTCGTATTGAGATTATTTTAGTTTAATGACAAATGTACACCTTCTTGCCACTGTTGACATTGTAGGATTGCAAGTGCTGTTCTTATCTGAATACGAAAATTAGGCACAATAACAAGTACACTGGAACGTTTATTAACCCGCCACTCACTGACTTAAAATAGCGGAATCGGGCCCCCGGCTTGCTGATAATTCGTACGATTTCAATTTAACCCATTTCCAGATATAGATTCTTAATGGATGATTCTTAGAACTCAAGTACCCAACATCCTAAACATATTTCACACTCAAATGTCCCCCGAAATTGCTTATAATGGATATCCTGTCGGATTCTTATATCAATTGATACAAATTGAATCCATTTCGTCACCAAAACCATCATAGACGTAGCAACAAGGAACTACATTTAATTTAGCAAAGATTTACTTTTTACAACATGTAATAAACAGTTTTTGCAAATGTAATCAGTCTACTACATCATTAGGTGCTAGATCAATGAATAATGTAGTTTTTGAGGCCTTGAACAAAGCTCAGGTAACTGAATTAAATTGGATGATTATAGGTCATACTAAAGCACGTAGTTATCAAATTAAAATAAGTATACACTAGTTGAAGTACTAAAAAGCACATTTATAGATCTTAACGAGCGATAACGTCCTACCCAGAAATGCCAAATTATACAACATATTGAAGAACTTAGATATATTTAAAATATTTATTTATTACAACAAACACTTTCAACTATACTAAAATTATATCTTATATAAATGAATAAAACTAACACGCGTCAAAAAAAATCATCGTCATCCGTGTCAATGGCGGGAAACGTGCCCAGAAGGCTGGCAGCATTGCCACGTTGGATGGCTATGCCGATTTTCTGTGCAAGGGACAAACCAGCCCTCTGATCACGAGTAGAGTCTACCAAACGTTTTGACAGTTCTAACGTTTTTATATCTTTAGAACTTAGACATTATCATATTAGAACACTAACATTCCTTCAAACAGGTAGGTACATCAACGAAACTGAGCTAATGCAAACCGGATGACCAAAAAAGCACTAAAACATTATAAAAAACCATAATTAATGATTCTAGTTCCATCATCATCATCCTAATTGCGTGTCTATGATGTGAAGCCATTATCCGTATTCCATAGACAAATGGACAACGTCGTCGGTGCACGCAAGGCCAGTTTTGGACAAAACTAGTTTTCTTTTTTATTATATTCTGAGGTTTAAATATAGCTTGTAGGTATTTGTCGCAGACTAACTTGCGATGTTTGAAAGTGATTGATGAACGAACTTTTTGGTTTTATTTCAAGGATATATGGTTTATACTTGAAGATGTAAATGATAGGGACTTTAGAAGCTTCCTAGAATATGAAATTAAAATGAATAGACACAGAAAATCCTCCCAAAAAGATTGCTTGCAGCTTTTGTGTAGGAAACCCCTGAAAGACAAACCCTAAACTGTTTATAAACACTCTTAATACGTCATAGTATGAAGTGTACCTATATGTTGTTATATTATTGCGTCAAAATCTATTGATAGAATCATCAATACAAACTTTATACCTATGTCTAGACTACGTTTACAATTTTATTTGATAGTTTTTCAGTTAAAATATTGAACATACCAAAAAGAAAATTGAGACAATTTGCTTCTAACAAGATTCACTTATATTTAAGTCAGCTTAATGCTAAATGTGTGATCTGTAATCACACATTTATACGACAGATCACAAGCTTTAGACGATGCGCTAATATTACAACAATATCAGATAAAGAATTAGATTTTCACAACTATGAACCCGTTTGTAATAGTCATGAATACTGCATAATTATAAGGAAGTTATCGAAGCATTCCTATTGGGGGAGAACGGGGCCGCTTTCCACGGCCGGTAATATTACCACTGGCTTCGGTGTCGTGTTACCTAGCTTACCTATCTACTCGTCAGAACACTGTGAATAAAGTAAGTTTCGTTTTTAGCTCATACTTGAGGCCTTCTTATGGTTATTACTTGAATTAGAAGCGAGGATTGCATTTTGAAAAGTTAAAAAATGATTTTGGGGCATCATTCGTTTTTGGTCACAAAAGTAAATAATTTCGGAAATCCGATCTTTTAGGTAAAATTAGGGCTGTTAGATCACCTACATTAATGGATCAGTATCGAAATCTAAAATCTATATTAATTTAAAAATATTCGCGTCGAATTTAAGGCTTATTTGATTCTATAATTAAATAGAATATTAATTATGCATTCATTAAGATATTTTCATTATAAAAGTTAAGATTATTCAGCATTCCAATACTAGTTAGTTACAAGCCAGTTTCATACGGAATGCCGAAAATCTACTCCGTTGTACCTATGACCACCGTATTTGGGTAGGATTGTAAAAAGTTCACGATGTTACCGCATGTAACTTAGATTGAGTTTAAAACCTGATGTCAAAGATATTAAAGCCACCTGAAGGCTTTTAACCATTGTTTAGTATTGTAAAATTGACTACAGTAGATGTAAAAACTATTTCAGCAGAACTACCATTCATTTAGAATGACCAAATCGTGTTTTATGTATCTTTAACATTCCTTAGAAAGCAAACGTTGTCAATCAACTGCAACTCATCAATTAATGACGTTACGAGCTTAATGCTCTTTCTAATTTCCTTTTTAAGTCGCCTCGCAACATTATAGTCTAAAAAACGTCATTTTTTACATTGCGTTGTGCCCAAAATGTTGTGTAATAATATAAGTACATCTTACAGCCTATTGCACAACATTTACTACGGGTTCCCATGGTCGGTGACTACGAGACTGTGTGTAGATCAACAACGGAAAATTTATTTACGATAGCCTGAATACCATGCTTTCACGTGGTTTAATTTAATGTAAATTATCTTTAAATAAGATGAAAATATCTTTTGCTGTCTTAAAACATAATTGTTTTATGAAAATCCAAAGGTGAAAATAGGGTCAACTATTATATTATTAAACTAAAATAGGTATCTACCTATATTGAATTAGATAAACATGTTGTAGACCAATATAAGAATACTACCTGGTACTAGACTACGTAGTAGATGGGTACTTTTCGTTTCATTCAGAAAGGAAGTCGCAAAGCGGTCATTAGGACTTAGAACTCAATAAGAATAATAGTTGTTTCAGTCAATCTACAATATCTAAGTTAAAGTAAGTATTAGTATCACATGCCCTTTAACCCGTTGTATGTCGGAAGCGCAGATCTACGCGAGACACAATTGAATTCTATTGTCTTATTTATTGCGACAGACGAGAGGTTAATCTACACAGGTAGGAACATCAACAA
The DNA here is from genome assembly GCA_905475315.1 of Autographa pulchrina. Taxonomy (NCBI): domain Eukaryota; kingdom Metazoa; phylum Arthropoda; class Insecta; order Lepidoptera; family Noctuidae; genus Autographa; species Autographa pulchrina. Next base: position 2,852,028 of record FR997763.1, on the reverse strand, counting down.
AAAAAATGTATTAACGAAATGAAAATTATATAAGTATGTATTAAAGTCTCATGTTAATAATTAATATCAATGAATTAGTTATTAATAAGTACTACAGAGATATGAAATGGCTCACATGCTTTCAGAATAAATTGGGTAACACCGAACTACATAGATAGTCGCAAAGAGGTTTCATTTCAAAACTTACCGGTAAGATACCCAATAGAGCTGTTAGTTTCACAACATTTATTCTTAAACTAAATATATTAAACTCACTGCGTAATTTTCTATAGTACTAATAAACTGCACTAAACACTGTCAAGTAAATGAAGAATGCACTTCCAAATGTGGATCAATGTGGCAAACGTGTTTCACCGCGGAGCCTCTACGGACGACTGTCTTAATTAAACCACAAGAGAGCTCAATCCTCAAAAAACTAAACTATTGTAACAATAATTATCCATTAATTAAACTTATTAAATAATGCATTTTATTGAGTAACCTATATCGAATGACGAGCACGTTGTGATTGCACGCATTTTTTAACCAAAAGACTGAATTTCGCGCGGTAAGGCGGTACTCGTTTCGCAGTTTTAAATTGCAAATTATTATAAAAATCTTTCCGGTTCTAGCTTCGAGTTAAATGTCTCGAATAAAACTAAAGAAATATCTGCGAAGGTTTGTCTTTATTTTAGAGTCATGTTAATAAATATTTACGTACGTTAGATATCATGTGTTTTCTTTTAGTTTTCACTTTCAGTCATAATCTCTTGTTCAGTGAACTCTCACGTTTGTATCTTAGTTATAAATTGGAAGTTATTAATTATAGGAAAAGTAAAGCTTGGTATAATGTAATTTATACATAATTCATTTTAAAGGCTCGTTAAGGGTAGTAAGACGTTAAGAACAAAAAATAATTTTATGAACTTTTACTAACATAGTTAAGTAGGTACTTGTCTAAATATAATGAAGACGCCATGTGCTTAAATAAGATAACCCGATTTTCTTTAAAGACGAATATCTACGATCGAAGAATATCTAGGTACTTTTCGCTTTTTGATTAACTAAAAACATCTATGTGCGATGCGTAAATATCAATGTGGATAAGGAATAAAAGGGCCCTGACTTTAAGCCAAATAATTGATAGGCAAGGTATATATTCTACACCATTTCAGAGAACATAGGTACCTATTTCTACAACAACCAAGTTCCGAATAAATTGGTAACTACTAACGCCATCTAGTGGGGACTAGCACAAACTCAAAGTCAAGACAACTAGGCAAGGCGACTGAAATGAGACGGAAATATGGCTTCATTGCTTAAAATAATGTGTTCTGTTGAAATTTCTAATACTTAATTCAAAGGTACGGTACTTATTATGTATATTGACTATTAATCTAATCTACTATTGATCTTGAATAAATAGTCAACGGTAAGAAATATACAAATTGTGGATTAAAAACTGTTCTATTATCTAAGTATCTAAGTCTAGATACAAAAATAATTTTTAATCACGATGGTTCTCTACGGTTTGTACATTAGAAAACATTGCCTAAAAAAACTTGGATAGGTACTTAAATTATTCGCTCTATATAACGTGTTATATGACCAAAGCCTATGATAAAGTGCAATATGATATTTTATTAAATAAATTATATAGGCTAGGAATCCGCGGAAAATCATATGAATGGTTCAAATCTTATCTGGAAAATAGAGCACAGCTAGTAGAAATAGAATATTTCAATAACAATAAAAACGAACTTCAAAAGTACCTATCGGTCTGACAGAAAGGCGATTAGCGCGTCAATACCACAAGGAAGTGTTATTGGATGCCTCTTGTTCCTTATTTACATCAATGATCTCCCAAAATTTATATCAGAAACCGGACCTTGCGTTTTGTTTGCGGACGACATCTCCATTCTCACCCAATGTCATGACAACATAAATTTAAACAATACCCTTAATAAAATTCTCAACAAAATAATAACCTGGATGAACGAACACAATCTTGAAATCAATTTTTCAAAGACTAAGCTAATAACTTTCCATCCCCTACAAAAAAATCCTCTAAATGTACTTTTTTCTTTTAAAAATCACAAAATAGAATCGGTCAATGAATTCAAACTATTAGGCATAACTATAGACAAAAATATAAATTGGAAGACACACACTTTTAAAATTTTTATATGCTTTTCGTGAAATAAAAAAAACCACAAATTTACAAACTGCCCTGGTTACATACTACGCCTATGCCTATGCTTGGCTAAACTACGGCATTATAATGTGGGGATATAGTACAGATGCGCGTACATTGTTCACCGTGCAAAAGAAATTTATCCGTACTCTGGTAAATATACAACAGACAGATAGCTGCAAGCCCCATTTTATAAAACTAAATATTTTAACTCTGCCTTGTATATATTTACTTGAAATATGCAAATTCGCTCACAAACACCAAGACTTTTACACTAAACGAGAAGACATACAAACACAATACACACTCCGACACAAAACACGACTCAACCTACCAACATCCCGATTAAAAATGCATTCTACAAGTCCTCTTGTTATGTCAATAAAAATATATAATGTGTTACCCGAATCCATAAGAAAAGAAAAAAAACTACATTTATTCACAAAAAAGCTAAAAAAGTTATTATTGAGCAAATGTTACTACAGTGCCGACGAATATTTAAATGATAAATCTTTGAAATTTGAAAAATAATGTTTATGTTTATGTTAGGAATTTAATAATGTTTATGTTACTTAGTAGTTAATGTTTATGTTAGTAAAATGTCTTTGTTTTAGAATAAGTTAGATTATAAGATACCTTAAAGATAAGCCCTCTCCACATACCTTACTTTTGCTGTGCCCGAAAGGGTCCATGATTGTGTCCTATAAAATGTTTACCACCTAAGCCTACATTGTGGAATGCAATAAAGAATTGAGAATTGAGAATTGAGAATTGTTTCTTTATAACCTACTTCTAAAAAATAGTTCTATTAAACAGACTTAGAAAATACATATATTTCTATTTGAATTTAAGTATTTTTTTAAAGTAACGAAAGGAAAAAATCGATTCTCAAAAAAAAAATTGGTCTAAGAGACATGAAGCACTAGATACCTCCTTCGAAACGTGAAACTTATAAATGAAAAAGCGTTAAAACACATAACAAAATAGCATATTACCAACTTATATATCTAAATAACCAACGAATTAGTGGCTCATCTATACATACAGAGCAAGCACATTTGAATTTATATATTTATACACCTAATTTGTATTTAATCACGTAGACTACGCTTACCTTTTAACTCATTTGCAACACATTTTATATGACTCGGTTGTAAATAAAAAAGTTGTTAAATTAATTTATGATAACATCAATCATTATGACGTTAACAAAACAGTTACCAAATAGGTGGGTATTGTTTTAACGCACCTATTTGAAGAAAATATTTCAGCGTAAAACTGACTGCATTGACCTAGATACAAAAGCTTTTGAAAAAACAAAGCTTTTCTTTAAAAAAAGAAAGAAAATAATAGGTAATTGGATACTTACAAAGAATCGAAAAATAAAAATGGTTATCCAGGGCCACGCATTATTAACGGCCAGTAAGTACGGAGTCATAAATCTATAAGACCCTTGAGCTCACATAAATCATTGCCTCATTGAAAATATTTTAAAATAATTAATTTCACACTGGTTCTATGATTCAAAAATAGTCCATTACAAACTTCATTCTTATTGTTTTTTAAACAGTGTATAATTAGCAGCGCTGTCTATAGCTTGTCAAAATTTTCACTCGTTTTTCGTTGTTCAATTGTTTTTAAATGTGGAAGCCGATAATTTTGGACGTCGAGTGCATCGTTTGCAACAAATCGTTGCAAAAGATCAACCACGTTCCTCGAGACGCTTCGCGGAAAATGGGAAAGATTATTAAACTTAATAACAATCGTCGACTGAGGACGCCTAACTGGTCACTCGAAGAAAAACAGTACCTACTCGAGTTAATTAAACAACGTAAAGAAGTGGTAGTTACTAAATCAAATAATGGTCCGAACCATTACGAAGAAAAAGACGTCGCTTGGAACGAGATTTTAAGAGAGCTATCGGCAAAATTTGGTTGCAAGTTTACGGGTAGCTCTATCAAGAAAGTAAAGACACAATGGCAAAATATGAAAAGAATAGCCCGCGAGGAAATAGCTTTAAATGGACCTCAATTACAAAATTATTCGCGGTTGTCTTTAGAAGTGTGTAATATTCTAGAATTAGTCAAAGATGGTGTTTTAAAAGGAGAAAGTGAAAACTTAAACGAAACTATTACAGCTAATATTGAAATTAAAACGGAATGTATTGATGAGTAAGTTTTTGTTGTATACTTAGTACTTTATTTCACTGCTATAGCTACAATTAAGTAGAAATATTTTGCCTACCGTTTATATTACTCAGCTCGGTAAATCACGAGCCGAAGGTATAAATTTAATTTAAATTTTAAAACTTATTATTTCATTGAAAAAAAACATTGATTTGCACTTTGACGTCTAAACTTTTTTTATAATAGTTTTTTATTGTTTCAGGGAAATAGACCATCCTAGTTGTAGCGGCATGAACACTACGTCGGCCTCTGTGGACACAGATACTCAACAGGATAAAACAAATACAACAAGCCAGTTAGAATCATCTGCTTCATCAGTTTCTGATCAAATCTCTGAAAATAATGATTTTGATACGCCAGATGAAGTAACTCCTGCAAAAAATAGAAGAACTGTTTCAGCTATGACCGATAAACCTTTCGAAGATATTAGTAAGATTATTAATCCTTTTCATAGGGAATTACAGGAATATTTTCAGTAAGTATAATTTATTTGATTGGTACTTAACAAATATGTTTGTCTAGATTTAGGTAGTCTTTATTCATTTGGTTTAAATAAAGGTTAGGTACTACATTTTAGTAACCTAAATTCTTGAACTAACCTAAACTTTCAATTTTTAAATTATATTTTTTTTTCAATTCAATTTTCGTTTAAGAATACCTAAACTTAAATAAAAAGGATACCTTTATTCGATTATTGCTAGGTATACTGCAGCAGAAAAGCAAATGAAAATGGAATCATTAAAAGAGGAACGACAAGTTATTAGAGCAATGAGAGAAACAGCTGAGCTCAACAAAATAATTGCAGAACAGAAATTAAAACATGTTTTATGGGCAAAGAAGCAAGAGATGTTGTAAGTGTATATTTGTTACTTTAAATTTGTTTTAATCAATTCCATTGCGTAATAAAAGTGTTATACAATTTAATGCATGCCCTGCGCTCTACTTTTAAAAACGCAATAATTCCCGCCATAAAATATTTGTCTATGCTACGAATTCAGAAAGCACAATATGTTTGAGATAGCCAATAATTTATTGTGTTGTACTTTTGTATTTAATTATTATAAACTTGTGAACACATACTTAAATCCTTTAAAATTTACATTATGTTGCTAAAATACTAAAAGGCAGTGTTCCCAACTTAGATTAAACGTTGTGTCGCTGAACTCGCTGGCAATGTGACCTTATTTTGCGCATCGCCGTCCAAGGTTCAGAGTTCGATGCAATAGGATCTATTGAATAGATAAATTTTCCGATAGAGATCACAATAATCTAATTTAAATATTCAGTACCCTAGCCATCTAGATTCAACAGTTTAGCACGTCCTAACTAATGTAATAATATTTCTTTTTTAAGTATAATAAGAGAAAAATAGGTTAAATGTAAAATCAAGTTATTCAAATATATAGATATTAAACTAAAAATTGCAGCTTATGGTCTTCAAATATAAAATCAATGTGAAGAAAATTTATTGCCATCAGTCCCTAGAATCACCACTCGATTACTGGACTATATCAATAGGTATGTATATAAAATTCTGGAAAATTAATCCAAAAACTCTTAATTAAATAATGTAAATGCTGGCGGATTTTAAAATAAGCTTTGTATTATAAATATTTACTTGAATTTCTTAACATTATTAAAAAAAAATGATTTCTAACCTACTAAACACATAAAAACCGCTGATATTAATTAATTACCAAATCTCCGTATTTCGAATTACAACAATTAGTACAGCGATAATGTAAGGCATGCAGGTTTTATGCGGTTTTTTTTAATGCATGTAATATTATTTATTCTTTATATTTATATTATTCTAAGCTCTAAGCGGTAAGAAATAATAAATCAGTAATGTATTGTTAATTTATGTTTAAAAAAAAACATTTTATGCTCTTTATCATCTTCCTGTTAAAAATTGCTTGCTATTATTGCAGCCAAACGTTATTAATTATCAAGAAATAACAATTATTAAATAACTAATATTTTGTATCAGCTCTGTAATTTAAATTATTATTTAGAGTAATTTGCAAGGAAGATATGCAAATATAAAATTAACAATATAATTTTGAAATAATTAAACCTCTTAATTTGTGGTTTTGCGTAAAATACATTCAAATAATTATGTAATTGAATAACTTTCAGAAGCAAGCCGTATTATTCCTATGTCATGTCACATTGTCACCTATGTTTTGTAAACAAAACAACTTTATACTTCGCTTGTTCACTAGTAACCTACTGGATTACAGTTAAGACAAAAGACAAATATTCGCACAAAAAAAGTTAAAATTTCAGGATCTATGGTATTTGGACTTGACATTTTCATATTCTCAAAATTAAATCTTAATCAAATCCATAGAGGAAAGTAATATATCGATCAAATCACACTACGTAAATCGAAAAACTTGATCAAAGTATTTCATTTTCATTATTGTATTTACACTATAAAATCATGAACATCATCCCCAGATCAAGAATTGCAGTTACTCGCGCTATTATTGGTGTAAGGTGAGACTACTTAAACCGGCACGATTCGTTACGCAACCTTCACAAGTTATCTACGTTATTATTATTGTAAAATCTTCTAAAACTTCAAAATAACCTTTAACTCCTTTTAAAATGTGCGTCTATAATATTTATTCCAACATCATGCATCATCAATACTTCGATCATCAATAATTTGGTCGGATAAAAATATTATGTTCTATTTTTGGTTGCATGACACGGTCTGTTTGTGACTTGTCAAACATTATAGGTGGTAGGCACTGTCCAAGCTACGCAGTTTACAAGAGTTTGTGATATTGTTTACACATTTAAAGTTGTTAAATTGTGTTTTGTCTACTATGTAAGAGAGTATAAATTATTAAATTCATCCATGCAAGGCATTTCTTATTTGCTACAAACGCTAGTTTTCATTTTTAATGCAACAGTAGTAATTAAATAACTATTAATATTCCATTATAGATCCTAATTCCCTTTGTACAAACTTAACAAACAACAAAGGAAAATAATTATGTTCTTTGTTAATTTTTTGTTCTGTTGTGGTCTGATATTGGATTGTTTTTATTTACTTATTATAACTTTAAATCAATTTTCTTCTTTATTTGCATAACTTGTTGCAATAAGACCAACCATTTTCATTAGAATCATTCTGCATGTGCTGGACAGTGTTATCTTGTACCCTCAATTTTAAATAGTGAATCGCAATTGCAAATACATAAAACATTTTATATTTTCATTCTTACAGACTACTGATCATTTTAATAACAATGTGTTTTTTTAAATAACTAGCTGACCCAACAGACGTTTTCTTGTCTTTACTATGAATTCTGTTTTTAATTGAATTCTGTCAATTCTATGTCAAACGTCATAAGGTTACATTTAATAAAGTTTAGGTTAGATTAGAAATAGTTTTAGATGGTGCTTAAGTATTCTTAAATTTTCTAATTTTCCGAGCAATTTTCCTTATTTTTTCTTTGATAAGAACCTTCTCCTGACAATAACAAACACAACAAAAAAAAGAAATAGTGAAATCAGTCTAGCCGTTCATGCGTGATGGCGTGACCAAGGGAAATAGGGATTCATTTTTATATAATAGATTACTGAATGTCAAAAAACATATCAATGTGACTTTTCTAAATCTTCCTAGTTTATGACTAAGCTTTCCTTGCTGGTTATTGCATTACTGTTTCATCATCTTTTGTTTGTGATGAACATAAACAAGAGATCATGAATAATAATAGACATGATGCATCATGATAATGGTTTATTGCCAAGAATTTAAGATAAGGGATAAACTATAACATGGATTTCTTGTTTTTAATATTAATATTAGACAATTGTTTTGCAAGCCAAAGTGCTACCACTGTCGACCCTTTTAATTAATTACTAACTAAATAATTTAATAGCCTTTCAACGCTGTCTCTGCAACAGTCTGGTTGCCCCTAGACAATTAATATCCATTGTTAACACTAGCTCTATATAATTTCTTACCTACCCCCTTAGTCAAACTATATCAAACCATGTAATAATTATAATATACAACATATACTGTTATTTATTTCAGGATGTCAAGCGGCGAGCCCGGCTCAGGTGTTGGTAAGGGAGGTGGCGGCGGTGGTTCCATCCGTGAGGCTGGTGGTGCCTTTGGCAAAATGGAGGCTGCTAGGGAAGATCAGTACTTCTACAATAAGGTAATTATTAAACTTATGAGACCTTAATTAACATGTATATGGTAAATTTCATTTAAAAATGCAAAGAAACAATAATGTGAATCTAGATGAAGTTTCAGCACATAATCAATAAGTTTAATCTGTATTATAGCTATAGATCTGAGGTTTCCTTTCATAATGTGAATAAAAAACAGAAATCATATATATAGTATTTATTTAGGTCATCATTTATGTATACTCATGTTAGATTCTTGTCCTGAGTATGCTCAATATCTGTGTAAATACATAGTACATATTCTTTGACTAAAATCGAGACTATAATTTTGGCATTTAGCCATTAAATACCTCTACTGCTGATAGTTAAAGAAAGCTCAGATATTTAAGATAATGAAACAGGTCAATGTATCTAGTAAAATTCGAAAATTATAAGCTGGCTGTCAATGATATTACAATACTTATTACCTCATGCTGATATGTTATAGAAAACAGGCTTCTAATAAACAAGCAGGCTCATTGTAATGACATATTTAAGCATATGAATTAGCCATAAGTATTTTTAAATAGCAAATTAATTCAACAATAAATATTATTCTTTCAGCAAAAGGAACAGCTTCAAAATTTGAAGAGCCAGTTGGGTAACGAGATCTCCTTCCATGAGGAGCAGATCAAGCATCACCAAGATGCCATACGCCGCCACAAAGAAAATATGTCCACCATTGAACCGAAAGAATAGAAGAAGTAAATAATTATTGTACTTAAACAGTTCAAAACTGGAGATTAGAACAATAATTTGTTACTAATTATGTTTTAGGGATGTCAACATTTGCTTTTATTTTTGCTTAGTTTAAGTTAGTTCTGCTAATATATTTTCTGAAGGCATTACACATTTGGGTTTTATTGTATCTTCCTCAGGAAAACAATGACACAAAAACTATTATATTCATGTATTCAATACAAAATGTACCTTTTGTAAGAATACTACTTTCGTTCATAGTTCAAGATGGATAGTTTCTGCCGTGGGACAAACAATTGGTTCGAGAGAAAGTATATTTTTCTAGTTCTGTTAGGTGTGAACTGCTGTGAATGTTGTTAGTTGGATTAAATTTCAAAGATTTAGGGTAGGTAATTAAGAAACTGTTGAGTCAGGAAAAGCGGGTTTTCATAATGCCCATATTGTGTTTCCTAAAAATATACCAATATCTGTTATAAATACGGTATTCAGCTCAATCCGGTAAGACTGGTAGCCGACCCCAACATAGTTGGGAAAAGGCTCGGGAGATGATGATCTGTTATAAATAAATACCAAGAGGAAATACACGAGGGCAAATATAGAAAACCCCATAGAGAAAAGTAATAAGAAAACCCATTCATATTACATGATATCACTACTACAGAGTCATCTAGCGGAAAACGCTAGTAGCTTGTCCTATGGTCCTTAGTCAAGAAGTACATCTACCTATATTCTGTACGGATTACCTACTACTGTGAGTAGGTAGGTATCTATGAGTTCATAGGTGGTCAAAGCTTTATTAAATTACCATTATTCATCCTGAGAATTACTTACTACCTACTAGTGCGTAAAGTACTTAGTTAGGTACTCTTTATCGTAGACTGTAAACTTGTTTTTGTCAATTAAGTGTAATGAGTTGCGATAGATGGCGGTACTGTAGTATTACTTTCACTTGCTTTAAAGCTAAGCTATAAAATAATACATTCGTCTGTCTGTTTGTTAGTGTATGTGTTGTATTGTACTCCATTGTGTTATCTATCTATAAACTGTAGGTACCCCTATAATAAGTACTACACTATACCTTGTGTTATTACTTTCGTTTTTGTGAGTAACTGCTGGCTATAGGTACTAAACAACGATAATAGTCTTAATAAAATTAGCCTATTCTTGGTAACACTCTAGCTCTACAACAGACTTCATTTTGTTTTATTGTCTTGGCAGGGAATAACTTGTATTGGACGCATTTAGATGGCTATCGTATGAGTTGTTTGTTTTGACGTATCTTCAATGTTATACAGACGGTCGTCGCCCCAGCAAATAATATTTCTGTCTTGCCCATGACCAAATTTAGAACAAGTTCCTCTGTAGGAACGCAATAAGACAAAGTCGGCTGTATAGCTTGTATCTCGAAAAGACGTAGAATTAGGGGCCTGTTTTTGTGAACTCAACGACTAGGCCATTATTCTTTGACGTAATAAATAGGAGTGCGTGACGCGAAATACAGCTCCATCGACCATCGGGCGACGACCGAACGCGGCCTATAGGATTGAAGTTGGCCACGAGCGCGCCGCGTGCGGGGCGCGCGCCCTCAACGCACTGAACCGAGCTCCAAGCGCCACTCAGTTTACTACAATCGCAAACCGACGCCGCATGTCGTTTCGCGCGCTGTTTCGACCCGTGTGTATGGTGTTAGTGGAATAACATAACAGCAGATTGTTTTGTGCTGTGTTAATATTGTGTGATTGTGTCATACTGCTGGTGCGACCGGTCCGGTTCACATTGTTGTGATGCATTTGAGGATATACCTATGGCTGTCTTGTGTAGTCCTCGCAGGATACGTTCGAGCGACAGAGGTAAGGGGGACCGTCTTAAATACGGCACTCGCCCGGCTTTTTGTTGTGTCTAAAGACGGGGAACGTGAGTTCAGTCTCATAACAGTAACGCTGTCTTGCTAAGTTAGATTCTTACGAAAATTGCATCAACTTGCGTAACTGTTTTCAATGTCAACAGAGTTTTGCTACGAGATTAAAGTTGTGAGTCGGTGAATTAACGTGTAAACGTTAACGTTGTAGTGTGTTATAGGTTGGTTACCTTGAATGTGCGGTAATCGCAGGTAAACAATCGTTATCTCGATACCTTCGCAGCGATTTGTGTAGCGTTATTTTTGTTTCCGTAGCAGCGGGCAGCGAGTATCGTTGGATAGTGTGCGCGGTGTAAACACAGACGGATCATGAATGGGAGCGCGGTGTCGCCCACGTTTTGGGAGAAAGCTGAGACCACGCACACCTACATAGGTACATATCGGCTGCGAGACCATAATATGGATTGCCGTAAACCTATTAAATTGTGTTATTTATTAGGAAGTTCTAACTAACGAACCCAATTGCTTTCTCAGCTAAGGAACATGTCTCGCTCACAGTAGTCACAGTTAGTTACTATTTAAACTATTGATAGATCAGCTGTGAGCTGAGTCAGTGCATCTATCTATCTTATAAGGTCGGTTTTGTGTTATGAAACTTGTTCATTAAACGAGTAGGTACTTAGGCAGACTATGATTTGATTGAAATTTATAGTAAGTATAAATAAGTATTATAAATTTCAAGTTATAAAGGTGGGTCAAGGTGACAATAACACCCTTTATTGTCTGTATTGAAGGTCAGCATTTATTATGCGACCCTAGTTACACCACAACTTATAAAGTCTTTTTAGATAGTAGTGACTAATTAGGACACACAATTCTTCTCTATTAAGATAGGTAGGGTAAATACGCTAAATGTCGGCCCCCTTACGGATTTTCTAACTTTGGAACGCTCTGGCTGCACCAGTTTGCAACAAAGGATAGCTTGTGTTGCGGTTTTAGACAGGTTGATAAATCTATTTTATGTTTTTAGGCATAAATTTGACTTTTCTACTAAAATAAAAAAAAAATAAGGTTTAGATGCGTTGAAGACGAAAAAACCCTTAAGTCGGCCGTTCGCGGCCTATTGTCGGCTGTGTTTTTCCTAAATGTCGGCCGGATATAGGGTGTTTAAAATTAAGACAATGAAAAATATAATCAACATGATTTATTTTGGCAGGATTATACATTTGTATTTGTCTTAGGGTAATTTGTTTAAAAGTTACTATAATTATAACTAAGTTAAACATCGCAATAAATATAACCAGCAAATTCCAAAAAATATTTTTCAATTGTATCCCAAACCATATTTAGCTATCATGAATAATATACATCTTATGTCTTCGATACTGTCAACTTCTACATCCAAACTTAACCTATTTATAATGTTAATAATTTTTTGTATTAGGTACATAACATATATTAAATTTCGAGAAAATAAGTTTGATAAATAAATTAAAAATTACTACCCACACAATCAATGAAAAAATACAAAAGTAATCAGCCTGTATATTAGCGTTCAAATTCGAGGCTGGCCGACATTACGATATTTAATATATTTAAAGTCGGCCCCTGTTGTGTGTGCCTCATTTCTCGACATTCAACTAACATCACCCCGGCCGGTATTTAGCGACTAAACGTAAAATATATTTATTAACCTATTAAGCTTTGCAAATACTCCTATTAAGCAAATGGAATTGGTAGAATCGGAATTTGTAAAACAGACTGCATTTACTTTAAGTCGGCCCCGGCCGAGAATTCGGTTTTAAGCCGAAACTGGTATTCTAATGGCGGCCTCCTATTTTTCATTTAAAATAATACGAAAAACGTTAAAAAAACAATGTCAAAATATAGTAAAAATAACTTTTTAGTGATAACAAAGCTTAAAACAAAAATAATGAAACGTCTTACCGTTGTAATATCAATCCCCGAAACGTGGGTATTCTCATCAAGTAAGCTACTTTAACTAAGAACTTGACTCTTCAACGGCGTGATCGCTGCTGACGCTCAGTGTGCGAAGACCGGGTGACGTAATAGGATAGTGACAGTTTGTGCGTATAGAATATGAACTTAGGTTGCAATTCGAGTAGTAAAATTACCACTTCATTACCCTGGGAACGAACGCAAGATAAAAATGTGCAGACGGCCGACGATTGGGGGGGGGCCGAAATATGGCGTATTTACCCTACCACCGGTCTACCAAATTGGGTAGTAACTTCAATCCAAGATAAGTCTATAACATCCATATACTAAGAAACATTAGGTAATTTGTGGCTTCTAAAGGCACAATGCTTGTCATTAAAACTGATAGATTCTTGCGTCAACTGCAGGCATAAACATAATACCTACCTCCTACATGTTCTTTGTGATTGTTCAATGCACTTTTACATACTCATTCTATTGCTAAAGACTGATTAAATTGATGATTTTGTCTGTACTGCACTGTCTGCACTGTACCCTACGCAATGTCGTTATAACTACCTACCTGGTTACTAAATTTAAGGTGGGCAAAGTCCTCATCTTAATAGGTACCTTCTAAATCGCCCACTGCAGGTGATTAAAGTTTTATTAATCTAGGTATCTAATAGGGACCTTTGAGTAACTCATTGTTTTCCTTCCATCTGCATCGTCTACAAATAAGAAGCCTTGAAATAACCTTTCAGGTTGTCGACATGAATCCGAAACCTTGCGCTAATGAAACCGGTGTGTTTCTCTGTCTATGGTTCCATTAGGCCTGATTAAGCCGACCATATAAAAATGTTGGTAAGAAAGAAGCCAGACGATCAAAAGACCAAAAATAAAACTAATGAAGAAGTTTTAAGAACTAATCAAGATCAAGGCACTTAGATACCAATTTCGTCTAATTTAAAATTAGTTATCTAGGATTGGACCCTTTTCTATATATATTATATAAAAAATAACAATCTTTAAGAGAATTAATAGTGTCCATTTCTTACGTGACCTGAAAAACTATGTACACACCTACTTATAGAACTAATACTTGCAGCTTAAACAATACACAGGGCTAATGACGAGAACTGTGTTCGACACGTATTCTGTTAGACACAGGATTGGTACCTATAACTAAGAACCAACACCTACATGTTCTAGTCGAGTAACATGCTGGACAGTGACGGATTAAGACTATTTGATGCCCTAAGCAATCCACGCCTGTGGGCCCCCCTATCCGTATGTCAACTTATCAACTAGTACTACAATTATTTGGTGCTCAAGAAAAGGGTAACCTGGGAAGTTTTCTGAGAGTTTGGTAGATTTCGACCTGCTCTTTTCGAATTTTCACTTTGTATCTTTGCCGCTGGCGCCGCCATACAGAGTTAAAAACCGGTCAAGTGCCAGTCGGACTCGCGCACGAAGGGTTTCGGTTTACGATTTATGCCGTATGAAAAAAAAACTACTACTAGATCTCGTTCAAACCAATTTTTTTTGACTATTGCATGGTAATGTTCATCACATATTATTTTTAGTTTAATCATTCTCTTATAGAAGTTACAGAGGGGGTGGACACACATTTTACCACTTTGGAAGAGTATCCCGCGCAAACTTTTTAGTTTAGAAAAAAATCATATTAGAAACCTCAATATCATTTTTGAACACCTATTCATAGATACCCCATAAGTATGGGTTAGATGAAAAAAACAATTTTTGAGTTTCAGTTCTAAGTATGGGGAACCACTAAACTTAGAACACAGAATAGTTTACAGAATAAATCTCCTTACCAAAAATAAACAGTATAGTTCTTATAGTTTCGGAAAAAAATGGCCGTGACATACGTCCGTATGGACAGACAGCTGACAGACATGACGAATCTATATGGGTTCCGTTTTTGCCATTTGGCTACGGAACCCTAAAAATGGCGCTCAAAAATATTTTACGATAAAATAGTAAAAAATTAAACTAGAGCAAATTTCCTAAGATTTATGTATTAACCTTTTTTTGGTAGAATAAATAGTTTTAGCGTACGAGCGTTGTTAGGTCCACTCGTACTCGTTTTGGCCAAGTAACTAATTTCCACACCACCATGAGGTGGACTAAGTGGCGTGTTTGTACCTCGTGGTAAGCCTAATCTGGGGGCACGGCAGTATCCCTGGAAAATCGAGCAAAAACAAGCGGCACGGCCATACCATCTTTTTCTCGACGCTGTTCAGACCATTTTCGACCCCCGACAACTTCGTTGTGGATTAAACTATAAGTATGACTTTTTAATTACCAAGCAGGCGTTATATAAACACGGTATATTTCAAATTTCATGCAATATGAAACAGTAGGTAATTTAAGAATTATAACTTGTCAAAATTTGTTAATTTTGTCACTCTCTCACCTACTGACTAACCAATCGTAAAACTCTAAGACACAATAATTTTTTGGTGTGGCTTTTGGTGGCGCGAGAGTGAGACGTGAGGCCCTGATGACGGATATTTTAGTCCTTCTTCTGGTGCCCCCCCAGACGTGATGCCCTAGGCAATTGCTTAATTTGATTAAGGGTTAATCCGTCACTGCTCACCCATAAACAAAGCTAGGTCTTAAGACCACAAGGTTTTGGCAGCTCCAATATGTCTTTGATAACGAGACGTAGGTTAGATCAATACTTAGGTATTCAATGTTAGGTCATATCAAATATAGTTAGGCTATGCTTGTCTTGAATATAAATATTAGGAGCTATCCTAAAGACAGGGGTAAAACAAGGTCATTTTATAGACTTTCTTCAGCTGATTTTCGTATAAAAAAGTAAGTATGCATACTACATAGATTTAATAGTTCCCCTTGAATGGTTTATCATCAATATGGTCAGCTATCCTAATAATATCTATTTATTTGATTGACCACAATGTATTCACATATAATATTCTTTTGTAAGTAGACGGACAGTTACATTTTCTGGATGGTTACGTATTTTACTGTCAAGATTTTCATGATTTATTTTTACGTTTAGTATGGGCTGTCATGGGACTAAATAAAAAAAGAAGGTAAACATTTACCTTGGATTACCGTCCCCTAAGATTGCTATACCAATAACGAAAAAATCAATAACAAAAACATCCCAGCCTTAGGTACTAACAATTCTGTTTAAAAAATTAGCTGATATCCTGAAAAACGAGTTGCTGCCTTTGAAATTGAATGTTTAGAGAGTAGGACTGCTGCTTCTGAAGTCTTAGCATTCATGAGGTTAACTATGCATCTTAGCATAGTTAACCTCTTAAACCCTAAACAGCGGTACCCTACAGGATAAACGTTACACAGAAATCTAAAACCCAATAAAACGAATGGAGGTTCAGTCTGAGTGTAGTTTAGACCGTTTTCGACTAGTGAATTGACGATTCTAAAAAAGTTACAGGGGCCCGATTCCGCTATTTCAAGTCAGTGAGTGGCGGGTTAATAAACGTTCCAGTGTACTTGTTATTGTGCCTAGTTTTCGTATTCAGATAAGAACAGTCCCTTGCAATCCTACAATGACAACAGTGGCAAGTAGGTGTACATTTGTCATTAAACTAAAATTATCTGAAAACGAAAATAAGCACAAAAACAAGTACACTGGAACGTTTATTAACCCACCACTCACTGACTTAAAATAGCGGACTCGGGCCCCTGGTTCATTCATATGACCAGAATAAACAAGGAGAAAACCTTAGTTACGAAATTGTGGATAAATTAAACACTACGAAATAATATTTCACTAGTTTGAAGTTAAGGCGAGGATGCAGCAAATTTTAAGGATTTTGAACATCTGTAAAAGTTATTTCACGTGGAATTTTAAATAAAAAAAATCATTTTATAATAGTTTAGTATACCCCCTAGTAAATCGTAAAGACAAAAACATGATTTAGGATAATTATCTCGATAAAAAAAAATCACAAACATGACACCAAATCGCAATTTGAAACTTGTGCTGTATAAAAATTATATTAGGAATTTATTTGAAAATTATATCTAATAAAAGGAAATTTTATTTCGCGTAAAATGGTAAAGACAGATTTTAAAATTTAGTTATAATTTTTTTCCACGAAGCAAAACAATCAAAATTTTGCATTATTATCGCGCGCTGCGGTTCGTTAGTGCCAGCCTAGGCGTCTTCGAGGTCGGACGTATGTTCGTTTGCTCCGCAATATTTCCTCTGCGTAAATGTACATAGATTTAGTTTTAGAATTAGTGTATATACAGTTTTTATTTCGATATTTTGTTATTTCTTCGTAAAAACCTATAAGAAGATCTCTATAATTTTTTTTTTTTTGAAATGGGTAATAAAACGAATAAGAGATCTTTTAGAAAACGTAAACCCAAGGCATATAGAGAAATGTTAGTTGAAAAGTGGTAAGTACCGTACAGTATTACCTATAAATGCGTAAGTATAAACTGTGTTACATTTTGTTCACCTTAGAGTAATAGACAAGTAATAGAGCGCGCGTCACAAAGTATCAATTGTATGAACATGCACATCTCGTTCTTGGCTTTGGCCTGATCCTTTCCATTGAATGTAGGTAGAAATAAAGGAAAATATTGTTGACTGTAGGTAATATTGTACTACATTATATTATATTAAAGTTCTTTTATATTTTATTTAAATCAAAACAATAATTAAGTTACATTATAATAGTAAGTTATAAATAATAGTAAGTTATAAATAATAATAAGATATAAATAATAAGATAAGTTGTAACTTATAACATATCTGCTAACAAAATCGCCACAATGCAACGGAATGATGTGACACTCGCGCTCTATACCTTGCTTTCTACGCCAACTTGCACTATTTACGTGCCTTTGCCACAGTATAAATAAATCAGTAAGTCTAATTCAATGAAAAGATTGATTTTGCTTGAATCAATACTGTCATTCGTAGGTAGTATAGTTGAACATGTGCTTAGTAAATGTAAACTTCTTTACAGTGCTTCGATGAGAAGAAAAAAATCTATAAAAATATTTATATATTTTTATAAACTTTCTCACAATTTTTTTTAGTCATATGCGTTAATCGATATTTTCATGGCACATGCCAATATAATTGCATTGTGCACTTTCCATATTTAAAAAAAAACAAAATGACACTAGCTAATATAATAAGCTATTCAATTCCTTACAGTAAAACTACATTTTTTAATCGATAGAATTTATCGTAAAAATAATTCTTTCCTGCCATCCTGATAATAATAATTAACGCACCTATCAACAAACATTTCACGAAAATGTAATCCAAGTATTGCAACAAACCGAACACGGTTTACCTACCGCATTTATGCTACACTGTGGCACATTGAAACGCCCCACCCCGCGACCCCGCAACCCTGCGAGCATACGCTCGTTGCGCAGCGCCGGCCGGGCGGCCGCCCGCGCCCCTGTTCGCGATTCGTGTTTTAATACCTACAGGCCGTACTGCAAGAGCGCCTTAAAGCTTGTACTATTGCTTAATCTGTGGTTAAAGTAAGAAATGGTTTCATTATCCCACGATATTTCAATGAAAATATGGTTCTAAATAATAACCTTACCAACCTATATACCCTTTATTTGTGTGGGAAAGTAGCTCCATAAATTATACCTATGTATATTGCTAGGTTACCACACAGTGACTGCACCGTGCACTCTGGAAATCGTGTTCATACATCAATAAATATGTCCCATTGCTAGGCATTGGCCTCTGCACCTGATCACCACGTTTCATCCAGTGGTTCACGACGGTTTTTATATATGTCAATGATGTATCTGAAATTTGAAAAACTCACATTATACTTACCTGTAGTGGGTTCGAAACAACGAACCTGCAACTTTGTGCACAAATATCTGTTCATTAAACTACTAGGCCACCACGTTCATACATCGTGTATTGTCGCATTGTGAGCATAGCACTACAATAGTCTTGACAAATACTCAATAACCATGATGTCTAGTTCCTTGGCATGTTATTTAACTACTGGACAGACATATACCACATTCCTGTATTATCAATGCAAATAATCCTTATCTTTGTCAGGTGTTCAAACATGTTACGATTATGTATTCATATTTTACGTTACTGGAATTCACAACATGTAGTATTTTTAACGGATAAACTATGGTTAACAAGGATTGCTCATACGTCAAGTTCTCGCTTACTTAACTGTATCAAACAACTGATGTTTAGATTTTACACCCTTATCAGACATGTCCTATCCTATGATCTCATTTAAATTAAAAAAAGTAGTGTATCCCTTGCGGATTGAAAAGCTTACGTTGAGTATGTACTTATTTGTATTTTCTATTATCCCATCAAAAACATAAATGTGAAAGGCTGCCAAGTTCGATACTATGGGAATGCTTCGCCTATAAAAGAAGTGAGATCTGAATAAGTACCAAGTTCCATAAAAATACCTCAAATCATAAATAGCTATAGGAATGCACACTTGATTTCCAGCAGTTTTTAAGGTACATTTTGAATAAGTAAGTATCACGTTACATAGAAATACCTAAAATTATAATAGTCAGAGAAACGCATACCGGTTTTGTAGCAGTTTCCTGATAACATTTATTATTTTCAGTACTTTTTAATGATGTTACTTGGCAAGTTTTCACACACCACACACCTTTTCAATGCAATGAATCGACACCTTTGGACTGCAATGTGTCAAGTATATAATTTTCTATTAAAACTTGCCAAGTTACATCATTAAAAAGTACTGAAAATAATAAATGTTATCAGGAAACTGCTAAAAAACCGGTATGCGTTTCTCTGACTATTATAATTTTAGGTATTTCTATGTAACGTGATACTTACTTATTCAAAATGTACCTTAAAAACTGCTGGAAATCAAGTGTGCATTCCTATAGCTATTTATGATTTGAGGTATTTTTATGGAACTTGGTACTTATTCAGATCTCACTTCTTTTATAGGCGAAGCATTCCCATAGTATCGAACTTGGCAGCCTTTCACATTTATGTTTTTGATGGGATTTCATTTATTTTTGTTAGGTGGATCGATCGGGCTGCGCGAGTACCTATAATCTATGATAAATCCTATTTTACTATTTATTTATAGGTGATTTTTACAAATAAACTGGCTCCCTACACCTATAAAATGTACCTACTTACATATAATTACATACATCAATAACGTACTTTATTCTGTTTGTAAGTACGCTACCTACATAGATATTAATAACTTGGTAATACCTACCTACCAGTAGGTATTATAATTGGTGGCCTATTATGTAGCCCTAGAAGTGCACCATCCCATCTCATCCCGTGGCGTATCGGAGGGTGAGATGGGCAGTAGTATATATAATTCCATCTTAGAGTATTTATGATTTCCATGAATCTGCGATTTTATTAGTTGTAAAATTAGAAATTATTTAGACTATGCGAGAAAAAATAGTCTTTTCATTTTTGTTTGAGTGATTTAGCGCACCTAGTGTACCTAGTGACCTGCTTTGCACTTCGTAAATCGTGGCGTTCGGTTCCCGCAACAGACACACACAGAGTGGTGAACAATTTTATTGTTCTTGTCTTTAAGACAAACATGTATTATCTTAAATTGGTATGTCTCTAAATTTAAATAAGTCTTATCTCATTTCCACTCCATACCTACTTATAGTAGAACAAAATTACACATTCGTTGTTTTCGAAACTGACTCACACTTGGCCGTTTTCAGATTTTTACTTTATTTCGACCTAAAGACAAACCTTCGAGCCAAATTTCAGGTCGGTACGACCATTGGAAGATAGACCCATTTAGTTCATTATGACTTCATAGTAATTAGTAGAACAAAGTTACACCTTCGCTTTTTTTAAAACTGACTCACACTTGGCCGTTTTCAGATTTTTCCCTTTACTTTGACCTTAAGACCTATCTCCATGCCAAATTTCAAGTCAGTACGACCATTGGAAGTGGTCTAGGTTTTTGATGAGTCAGTGAGTGTATAGTAAAAATAGCGATTTTCTGACGTCAATATCTCAAGAACTGCTATAGGTAGAATAATGAAATTTTGTATTCTAGACAATTAAGGGGATGTCAACAGATACTCAAAATTTCATATGCGTAGATAAAATATGTTTTGAGTTAGAGGGTGGTCGAAATTGGCCCGAAATGGTTCGTGTAATATAACCCACGGCCGGTGTGTCGCTTTTCTTTGCTCGAACTTGGCGGACACACTGCCGTGTGTCTAGATTTTGTAGCACGTATATATGCGCCATACTTATATTGACGTACAACAACTGACTATCTTAAATGTAATTGGATCTCTTCGTACTATAGCCACGGTCATTGGATTGTATTGGATCGTTTAAGTACAGATAGCAACCCAACTACACGTGTCTTGTCTGAACGATCCAATAAAAAACGTTAAACAACTTTCGTTGACGACTGTACGCACATACGTCAAAACGAAATCGATATCACAGAAAAGGTCAAAACGGTATAATAATACAGCGATGACATACGCGACCTTAGTACTGTTATCATTTCATTAGCATACATTGCTGGGTCTTTGAAAATTTATTTGTCTTTAATGGAAGGTTACACGCAATGTATCGATCGGTATGTTATCTGTCGTGATTGCTCTGACTATAAAATTTAAGCACGAATCGTTACATTGATTCGATTAGCTGTTGTTACGCATGTTTCTTAACTGAAGACTAGTGACGTAAAATAGTTACATAGAAAATCAGGTTGAAAGACAGATTTTTTATATATTCGGCGCTTTTATATACTGTCTCTACATTCTTTCTCTTTCTCAAAACCTGATCGAGATATAAAAATAATAGTATCAAAAATTGCTACAGGTATTATTTTTACAACGGATCAATGTTCGAGTGTTCATTAGCATGTCATTATGCCCTCATTAATCTGCTACCGCTACAACATTTCCTACCATCAATTCTCATTTCTCAACATCTCTATGAAATCCAGTTATTGTTTAATTCCCAACAAGTTGCAAAGCAATAATGAAATTTGTCAGAGCTCGCAGTGAGCGAGACAAAAAGGGAGCTTCGTCAATAGAAATAAAAGAGAGTGCATGGTCCGAGCTGCAGGGAGCAGTTGACGCCGCTTGGTAACTAGCCGCCATTTTTGTTTTACTTTTTTTAAGCAAAGGAATTTGTCAGTGGGATAATTTCACGGCAGACAGATGTTAGGTTACTCTAATATTTAGCGACTGCTAGGTTTATTTTGGTGGCGTAAATTAGCTCAAACGTTTGGGCTGAATTTTGTGTTATTCTAGGTGTGTGTCACCTACTATGACTTCCTCTTAGTCGTTTAAAAGGGCTTATTGGTAACTAACTCAGTATCGATTTGGAAGCAGAAAGTACTTTTAACAACTTTTATTAAATAAAGTAAAATGACTTTATCTAATTTGCAAACGGTTGGGCATTACGTTGTAATATTTTCAACCATATTAAATAATGTGAAACAGTGTGTATTCAAACAAAAACAATAGCGGCAGCCATATTGTTCATTAGAATAACGAACAGACTAACACAACGTTTGCAAACGCTCTTCACTTGCGCAGATACCATTTATACACAAGTGACTTGTTCACTTTTATTTTCTTTGGCGGAAACCGTTAATAAAGGAGTACTGTTATGAAAACAGTTCATAAGCTTTATGCCTATTTGTTATACCTATTTCTCTATTGCGTAGCACGTGCTATGTCAGACCTTGAAGATATTTTGTTTATTTGAAAAAGCTCGAGTAATCAATCAGCTGATGACTCAATAGGCGCGGAAACTTTCCTAAAGGAACTAAATTCGTTTCACAACACGTATGTTTGATCTACAGAAACTTTATAGAATTTTGCCATTTGTAAATACACAAAAAAAGACTGATCTAGTACCTACATGCTAGGCTAATGATTTTTGTATAATATAAGGTAGAGGTTGGAAGAATCTAAGTTTTTAATATGTTAAAGTAAGTCTCCCCAAGACAGCGCCATATTTTGTATATTTTCATTGATCTGATATCATCTAATAAAAAAACAACCTCCAATACGCACCTTTACTGACAAACAGTAATTAATATCTCCTGTTGCCATAGCAACGTAAGTACCTACCTACCTACCACAGCGATGAGACGTGTGAAAATAGGCCGGCCGACCCACCCTATTGTGTTCTAAAGTTTTTGTTACCACTTTGACCAGACATTGGGAGTTAGTAACAACGGAACAAAATGGATGATCGTGCGTAAAATGATTTCGAAAAGATATATTTTAGTTGGATTAGAATACTGTCTGATCTACTCGCTAAGCAATATCTGTAAAATGTAAGTATTTGGAGTAAGTATTGAATATTATTGATACTAAATAAATACAAATTCACCTCAAAAATTTTCCCTTTTTCTCTCTTTTTTCATATTTACTTAAAAAAAAGGCGTACTTAATCGGCATAATATGTTTAAAAGCAATTACCATATTAAAACCAAGCCAATTGTTTATGACATGTAATTATGATTTTGTAAAGTTTCGTAACATTTGTTTACTCTAGTTAAATACATTTCTAAGGCCATTTAAAAACAATTAAGTGGTCTGTTTTTAAACGTTAATTGCGGTGCGCTATCTCTTTTAGCCTAATTAGGGGAAAAGAGGAGAATAGGGTAATGTTAAGTGTAATAAACAATATGAACGGCAAAGTACTGTTTAAAAGTCTTGGTTGAACATCATTGAATACCAGAGAATGAATGAGAAAAAAAGCTAGATACATATTGAAAAAAAAAACCTTGGTGACGTCAAAAACTAAAAAAATAAACTCTAAATAACTTAAAACCTCATTCGCGTCTGACGGGACATTCTAACTGTATGATTCACGCAAGGCTATTTACTCGACTACCCACAGTAACCACCTTGATTAAATACCTTCTATACGCCTGAATAGCTCCCACTTATTATAGGTGTTGGGTAATACAAAGATATCGACTTATATTATATACCTAAGTAGCCTGTTACCTTATTTGCCACTGAATAAATTTCAAAAAAGTTAAACCTTTACTGCAGCTAGCTAGCTAATGCTTCATTCGTGTTTGAGAAACAGTTACTGCCCGAAAGTAGAGTTACATGATACATACATACACATACATGATTTTTATTAATATTCTGGTCTATAACTTCATCAGACACCATCCATTTGTTCGTGATAATATTCAATCGATAGTCACACATGCACATTTCATTAAGAGCATATGGCTCAGTTTTTAGAATCACATCAATATTGCATCGGTCGTCGTCCAAACTGACGATGGCATGTCAATTAGAATTCAGATGTCGTAGTTGTTGGTTATTTCTTTTCACATAACGGAATCACGTCAATTGTCAAGTGTTGGATAGCAGAAATTGGGTAAGAGCTTTTTTTTTTTATTTTTTTTATTCCGTGACAACTCACACACGGTTATCTGATCCCAAGCTAAGCAGAGCTTGTGTTATGGGAACCAGACAACTGATAAACATACTTATATATTTCTAAATACATACATATTATAGATAAATTACACCCAGACAACCAGAAGAAATGATCATGCTCATCACACAAACATTTGTCCTGGGTGGGAATCGAACCCACGACCTCCGGTATAGCAGTCAGGGTCACTAACCACTAGACCAACAGGCCCGTCAAGCTTGATAGAGTAGTAAGTGTGTTGTCAATTTACTGGAAGATTCAAATGTACAGGAACCACTTTCTAGAAGATTTTGATGATGATATGGATGATCAAAATTTATTAACTGACTGTAAGTTATTGGGAAATGAGACAGAAAACTCGAAATACAGGTGAAAATGGCAGTAGAAGAACGTTGACGATTGCTGAAGTAGAAAATAATTAAAAAGAATATGCACCAAATGGTATTATTAAGTTGAGGATAAGTGAAATAACCAAGCGAATAATAAGCAAATATTTTAATGGTATACAAGTATCTCCTTTTATCACAACTTTTTCAAATATTTTCACTAACAAGAGTCCCAGATGGCCAAAATATCTGTAATCTATAAGATTCTGGGTACATATAGTATATTGATACAATTTCGACCGTATCGTTTACCCAGTGGTTAGCGAGATTAGCTGTTATCGCTATCGACAGACTGACGCTAGATATGGGCTTTTAATGTAATTAATAAACACATGGCCCCGTTTTTGGGTCGTGCCCGTTTTCCTCTTGTTTTGTTTATATTTAATTTTTATAAATGGCAGCAAATTGATTACTTCCTTCGTTTTGCAGATTTGAGGTTACGTATTCAAACGAGAATTTTCGATATATTTAGTTTTATATTTTAGAGTCGTTCTTAGGTAAGGTTTTCGCTGGTTTCTAATTATTATGAGTATAGCAGCAATAAAAGTGATGTAGTAGTTTGTATGAGGTACTTTATTCAAAAACATTTTTTTATGTCTTGATTCGGAATTGGTGACACAATGTGGTTGAAACACAAACTATCAAAGGTAAAGGTTATGCGTGACTAACACTATAATCTAGTTTAACCAGGAACTGAGCTTTGAATATTTAAATATTATTTTGTGTCAATCAAGAATAAAAAACATCAAGTACTTAGAATAAAACATGGTGAAGAAAAATCGATTAAAAAATTGTGAGAAATAAGCCTCGATACATCATGTTATTTATATTTATGAAGACGCAGATAAACAAATCTTTCAACGATAGGTACATTGAAATAAACCAATTATTCATAGCTACAGGTAGTCTGATAGCTTTTGCAACAATTTGAATAACATTTAAAAGCTACAATGCAGTTCGCGTGTCGGGAACCTAACTTTGCTCAATTAACATTGCTATTTGCTATTCGAGCTATTTCTGTGAATCGTTTTTATTCCATTTTATATCAGTTAATGGGCGAAGTATGCAAATACATAAACAATTTAAATATCTGTAGGTAAATTTACTTCCTGTCAGCTGTGTGTGTATTAGAGACAAAATAAACCTTTCTATTGCCATTGGACAGTCGAGTATTTGAGGTGAGATTCTGAAACGCCAACCACAGTGTACGATCGCCCCAGCACTGATGGACCGGCGCTGAATTGGATGCTGAAGGTGTGACTTTTCCGGAGCTTCTACTGCACTATTTGGGAAACGCCTGGTTTAAGACCGAGATCTTTATTTAACTTGTTCATGCAGAATCACGGTGTCACGCTGTTGGTGAAGCTCGAAAAACAAGAAAATAACACCTTTGCGGAAAGATTCGGTGTTCAAAAATACATGTAGTGGGTAGGTATATTAAAGAATCACCCATATACTGGCTGCAGTACAATATTTCAACGTTAGTCAGACTTTAATCACTTTCACAATTAAAATAGCCATCCATAACTCGGCAGTAATTGGTACAAAGCTAAATGGTCCCGAGCAAATATTTGTGCTGCCTGATGGGGTAGCTGGTCGAAAAGAAATGTTTATTGTACCGAGGAAAGTTATTAGGGGGTTAATAAATGTTTGGTTACTTCGAGTTTTCTTGGACCTTTTTCCTTTGGAGGCCTCTTTAAATTTAAAAGGCTTTAAGAGACGCTCTCGCGGTGATCTGTGGGTACAGCGAACAATGGTAAATGAGACTTCATTAGACTTTATTATTTTTGCAATCTGGACTATTTATTTTGTGATTCTCATTGAGTTATACAAAGTACAAATAGTTATTACATTATTTCTCTTGTTGCTTGCCATAGGCCACTCTTTACATGATTAATTTCAGTTCTGTCGCAAAATAAATCTCGCTATTACAGAAAGTCTGACAGTCTGTGTTAAATTTATGACTAAGAAATTAACTGACTATGATTTTGAAAAATAATGTGGTCATTAAAGAATAAAATCAACGAAAAATCAAGCTATAAAGTTACATTCAAAGGTAAAAAAGTAGATAGAGCCATTGATCCTCCAATTCTCACGTCTTTCGCTTAAGATTGGAAAGAACTGTATAAAGCAAAGTAGCAGGTACTTCAGTAGGAAGATAAAACGAGTGTTTTAGTGCCTCAACTTTCAAACTATCTAGTCTTTCAAGTTCCGACCGGATCGGCATTAATGTTGGGCCTATTTGATAACTTCGACTTTTTTGTTTAGTTAAGTTAATAGGTCAGGTGCGGACCTCACGGTAGTAGTAATAAGAGATTACGAAAATCATCCTTATCTCTTTGAAATAAGGATGCTTTGAGTGACATAGTTTTACCACTGACATGATGTTGACTGTACCTACTGTTTTTTTACGTGTTTCGGTTCTGTTGTTGATTTACGAGTTAGCACTTATTATCTTTTTTATTGTGATCAACTGGGTCAGGTCTAGGTTACTTAAGTTCTTGTAGATTTCGTAAGGGGTAATTAGGTTTAACGTCATTTATCATTGTTACGTACTTGTGAAGGTAAATAGTGCGGTTATATTTGCTAACATGGTCATATAGGGTAATTATGATTCTTTTGTTGGTAGATGTAAAATTTACTTAAGAATAAATATTCTTTACTGCATTTACACCATTTTTAAATTTAATGCATTACTACCATTTTGTAAAAATAATGCTCATGTCTAAGATATCTAAGACAGTTCATGAGCCTTTATTTCATTTTAATCCTTTCTTGTTATGTCATCTGTCTAAGAAACTTGCATGGTTACAAAACAATGTAATTCTGGAAGTATTCATTAATACCCCCGTTGTGTCAAAATATTTCCTGCTGGCAAGACGTGACACAAATTCCTGTACGTCATCGAAATATTTGATTAGTGCAAGAATAGATTTCCAGAAAGTCATTCGCTCAGGCGCTATGCCAAATAGGACGATTCTTTATTTATTCTGTTAAGGAATTAAAGAAGAATTTGTAACAGTGGAAATAATCTGGTTTTGGGGGAAGTTGATCTGGACCGAACAACAGCCTTCGTACAGTGATCCAGATCAGGGACTAAGTGCGGAACCATACCGAGAAGAAGTATTGAGAAGAACACTGAATTGATTGAATTATTGAACAGTTTATTATACTATAAGATGTTATACTAAAACATACCATTTCCCTACAGAAATCCAGTAATCTCTTTCAAAAGGTCAGTCATGTAGTCCGTAGGGACTTTAAAACAGTAGTGCTCCTCAGCTTGACCTAGTAAGACTGGAAACTGACCTCAACACGCAATTGGGAAACCCGAATGATTTGGCAGAAGAAAAGAAAGTCACATTATGAATCAGTCAGTTACTTTTGTGATGTCTAATCCTTCCGTTGGTAGACAATGTATCGCAGACTCGCAGTAGTTCTGTGATTCACAATTGAACGTATTGTTGACACTTACGCAACACGACCACAACAACAAATTAGATGATAAGATTTATATTGGAAGTTTCGAGACTCAGAGACAGGATATAGGTTGTCGGTGTGCTGTAGCTAATTCTTAAAGAAAGAAGTCCCAAGTAAAAGGTTTGCTTATTATAAAATTTCAGTGTTGATACAAAATGTCCTTCTCAATTTCATAAGGAATGAACTCAGTTATACATATCCTGAGATGGGATTTAAACTTAACCCTAATATTTTACCACTTCTTAAGTGTCAGCAAACTGAGTAAGCAATTACTCACACTAATATTATTTTAAAACACATGTTAAGAACTCCCATTAAATATAGTTCAACGATATATGACGTTACAAATTAACTACACATATATTTATGCTATAATATGTGGCACAGCTGTGCCCAATGTTGATTACGGGATTACTCAATGGCTTTCAGAACTAATCCACTAATTAAAATATAACCAAGTTAAGCTACGTAAGTCTATGTTACAGCTGTGTGTAATGTATTATTATCGATCATTATTTATGTCAAAAATGATAGCAGTTCTCAAGAGTAGTTTCTTTTTTCTATTGCAGTGTGATAACAATATAGGATTGTCTAGCACTTTGATTTAAGATAATTCGTTAAGTATAAAATGCACACAACGTTGTAAGATTTGTTTTTTTTTGTTTATTATATGTCTTTTCGTAGAGAAAACCAGTGTTAAAAACCACAACAAACTAAACTATTTATTAGTTGTATCAAGAGAGGTAATAATAATAAACTAATATTATATTGGAATGTTGGACACATAACGCATACAAACGTTCTATTGCTCATTCCTTAAGTTTTAATACAAAGCGACAAAAGTGTTACTGGACAATAAATCATACAAATTACGAATCTTTCCCGCATCTGCCAACCATCTGCCGTCTGGTCCCAACAAGCGTGACTCGATCCATTCATGATTTCATAATAATAAACATTTAAAATCCTGTTATGTAAAATTGTATATGCTAAAACTGGAATTTGTGTTAATTCAATGCTAGGTATTTTACTTGTGAATGAGTCTGAGTAAATGTGTAAACACGAATAGTTTTAAATGTTTATTTTAAACATATAATTTATGTACATTCATTAGTGATGGTGTCCTATTAGGTAAGTAGGTAATGTCTGTATTTAGTATTCGATTTTCCATTTGATTATGCGTTTAATATTTTAGAATTTCTTGGGCCCGATGCTGCTATTTTAAGTCAGTTAATAAACGTTCCAGTGTACTTATTTTTGTGCCAAATTTTCGTATTCAGATAATTTTAGTTTAATGACAAATGTACACCTACTTGCCACTGTTGTCATTGTAGGATTGCAAGGGACTGTTCTTATCTGAATACGAAAATTAGGCACATAACAAGTACACTGGAACGTTTATTAACCCGCCACTCACTGACTTAAAATAGCGGCATCGGGCCCCTGATGGGTCTGTTAGCGTGTGTGCGTGTTAGCAAGATGTTTTGATTATGTAACACGATAAACACCCACGTGTTGTTTTATCGATTTCCCAAAAGGTCGTCAATTTATCTTTAGTTTTCATTGGTGTAAATATATTTTATACAATGGGCCCATAAATTTCGAATTTGAGTTTTTTATTGTGTATGTAGTTTTTCTTTAGAGATATCAGACGGAGTGTCCGTCTGATACAGCTTTGAAAATAAAGTTTATCAGCTTTGATTATTATTGTCTTCTTGAAGTTCATGAATAGAAACCTCGTTGTTTTACTAGTTATCCTCATAAATATAGTTCATCTAGGAACAGTAGTCTAAGTGTCGAGTAATTTACCACTTGTGTTTGTTATAGGCCTTTTAGATAACCTCTATTGAAGGTTATCTATTGTGTTGATGTACCGAAATAAATCGAATTTGATATAATATTTATAGATTGAACGTAATGAAATGGAATATCATAGTATAGCATAGTTTAATAGCGATAGTTGCCAGCTGGTGGCTGACCATAATTGATTGGATCACTTATAGAAGAAAAAGCATAGGTTAAAACGAACGATGTAAAAAAAAAAGATATATTATGAAGCGAAATAAATACTTTAAGGTATACATAAATGTTAAGGTGAGATAGTAAGGCAGTAAATATGTTTTAAGCACATTTCAGACGGGTCATTTTATTAACTTCACTATGATCCGTTTTGACAGCTCATTAATACAATTGATTAAACATGTAAAACAGTGTCTTTAAAGAAGTAAGGCGAATGACACCCACACTCCTAATATACCCAGATAAAGGTAAAAAAATAGTTCATTAATTTGCGTCTCTTTTAGCCTAAACCAATTTATTCTGATCACAAATGAAACTGTTAAAATATTCTAACGGAATGAACCTCGAATTGCCACGATTTTTTAACTCAATTAGGAAGCGGACAATTTCGCCAAGTACCTAAGCCGGTAGGAAATTTACAAGTCTGATTAATAACAATATTAGTCTTTTAGTTGTGCGGGCGATTCCCTTTGAACAGAAAGTAACTGGAAGCACGACATCCGCGCTGTGAGGGTTGGATTCCCGCTTGAGACAAAAAAAAAACGAAATTCTCAAATGTTTGTCAAGTCTGGAAGTTCTTCATCTGTGATTTGTTTTGTTGTTTAAATAAATATCATAATTAGATCGGGCCTTGAAATCTTCTGAACATCTTCAGGTAACTACTGAAAACAGGCAATACTGATTGCTTCTGTTTTTACTGCTGGGCATAGGATTCCTTTAGCACTATTTAAATAGGTAATTGTCGAAATTCATAAAAAAATTCAAAAGGTCTGTCTACTTTCCGAATAAAGTCAATTTTCAAGTGTAATTAAAAAACAGTTCTTCTTGTCGACAAAGGTTCTCATACAGAATAGCTATGACTTTTGTTCACCAGATTTACTCCATGTGACTTAAATGCGATTTTAAACCATTAAGTCTGTGTACATAATATGTTGAAGCTTGTAATTAGCAAATATCATTACGTACGTAATTATTTACAAATATGTTAATAGGTGTTAACAACGTCTTTTAAAATTAATAGTTTATTACTTAAGGTGTGCAATTTTACGACTTTTAGATCTTAGATTACCTAATAAAATTGTTGTTTAGTATTAAGTCTCTCTTTACAAATAAACGATTAGAAATCAAGTTTCTATGTAACTAGATTCGTGCTTCATAGACTGTATTGTTGAAGAGCATAATAATAGGAAAATCTATGAAGATTTATAATCTTATAAGTAATCATAAACATGTAATAAAGAGATTAATGGTAATAATAAAGTTCTCAAGGAAATCGATATTGTTTTGAATCATAAACCTGGTTTTATCTGACATATTATAGTCGTGATTATTTAAAATCTTCAGGATTGATCTTCTCGTAGGATTGCGTCATTATCATCAATAATAATTATGGTATTTACAGCACATCATTTATGTTATTAGTAGGAAAATGGATACCAATGTTTTTGAGTCGTATTGTTTGTGTGATACGCTCTAAATGACAAACAAGACACCTTGCTGATTTAGAAAATTGGTACTAAGTAAGATTGATTTCAAGAACAGATTTAGTCCACTTTTTTGAGTGACTTGAGCGGTAAGCATATGGAGATAGAAATATTATGTGCAGAAGACGAAGACTACAAGCGTTATATATATTATGATTTATCTATATTAAATTAACTTTTTTGATTTTGAACAAAACGTCTGAAAATCCTTTTCCCTAAAACCTCAAAATATTGACTCCCGATGCAAATCGTTTAACAATACCATCAAATGTTTTACAATCCAGACATTGATCAGTGACATGAATTCCAATAACCTAGTTCAGCAATCTCTGCGGCCATCGGGCCATCTAAACAGTTGACACTACGAACTTACACCAGGCTGGACCAATTGTATCTAAATGCAAATTGCTCTCAACAATTTAGCTAGGGTTTGCGCGCATTGGTGCGCTCGCATTCCTGTTAACTTGTCCTATATCTTCGTCTATATTAATACGTACAATACTGAGATTTCCATCTTCCGTTTTGATAATATCATTATAATGTTTGATATCTTTCTTTGTAGGTACTTCGATTTCCATCTTCTTTATCATCGTCATAATGTTTTGTATTTATTCTCCCTCATTTAAATTTTATTAGTTCGTACAGTTTATTGATTATTTTGGCCTTGTAGGGAATTGGTTTTCCTATAAATAGATTCATCACCTTGCATATTCTGCTGAGATAAAAACTGTTTTATTGGAACTGAATTCAGTATTATTGCCGTGTCACTTACATCATATTCGTGTGGCACTTCTTCATCCTATTTCCTTATACCAAAGTTTTTAATAGACGATTTCTTACCCACAATGTTACAACTGTGATACTTACCCGTTTAGAGTTCTCTAAACATTGCTTTGCTTGTATCATTCCAGTGTCGACTGCGCTATCCATTCTTCTCAAGTAGTGGCCTCCTCCTATCTCTTACCAACTTTCCTAAATTCAAAGTCAAGGTTAACAAATTTCGTATTCTTTGGTCTCCATTTCGCGGCACCAACATAAAGCGGTGTGTACACGCCCTCTCACAATACGACGCAATACGGGTCCCGGCCTTAACTGGTCGCATCCGTCTTGTCTAGCTCAATGTTTCACACAAGGACTCCTTGTCTGACTAATGGAATGTATTTGTTGCTAACTACTCACTATTGACGCTGCCTGCAAACGATTCAATTCTTAGTGCAAATGTTTGGTGGAAGTTGAATTAATTTCCTGTACGTTTAAGTGAAAAAATTAGGATTGGAGTGGTATGTAGGCATTATGTTGTTTCTTAAAGTCCAGTCTGTTCTGCTTGTTACCATAATATTATCACCACATTGTATGGCAGTGAAGCTGCGCATGTTTTTCATGAAAGTATCCTGTGTAGTTTTTTTTTATATTAAAGCAATAGTTATGAAAACAACGAAATTAAAAAGTGGTAGAGTCAGAACTAATAGTATATCTGTAAGAAACTCAAACAAAACCATGACAAGGTGCATAATTAAATATTTAATTTATTATCTTATACAATTTATCAATGAACATAATTACACACTTGATATCTGCAATCTGGCTTATCACAATCTCATAATCAGATAACCTTTTCGTAAAGAAATAAACATAGTATTAAAGTAGATATAACTACACATGTTTGGTACAACTAAAACTACAATGATATCGAAGTGCAATCCAATGAGCTTATAGTTCCAAGTTTCAAATACTCGTCGGATGCTATGCGTTGCCGCTCTGCTGTCGGCGGTATTTAAATGCCACTGCATTTGGGTTTGTACGAGTTTTCGAATGCATTTGTAACCGAATAAATGTTAGAATATTTCAGAGAATTCTTAAATTATTATGTGGATTATTATATCAAAATAGAGATTAATAGATATCAGTTATCACGTATTTTGTGCAAAATGTTAGTAATGTTTTTGTGTCTTTCTTGACACTTCGTGACTATTTTTTCGTGTCGATCAACTTGACATATGCGTCGGCTGCAGGTAAACGATTAAAAGTAGTTACTTATGTAGAAATCATGCTAAAAACTATCTCTGTGAAGTCAGACCAGAAAAAGCGCATCAGAAACAGACACTTTCAATAGGAAAACTATAAAATCTGGCGTCAGTATTTCGACGCCGCCGTTGCGACTTTAATCCCCGTTAGGGCCTGGCCACAGCTTCTGGCGGTGCGGCGCGCGGTGCGGCGGGAGGTGCGGTGAGCGGCGTGATTTGCGGTGGTATGCCATAGCTCGACTAGTTGCGACTGCGGCGGCGTCAGCGGTGGACGTATTTAGAGAATGGCTAAACTATTAAAATGGCCCTATCAAAAGTGGCACAGTATTTCCTTGAATCAAGTGCGTTCTTAGCTCAAGATATCATTCAGTCAAGAATAGGAGCACACCCAGTTAATCAGAGAAGGAGAGAACTTGGCGAATTTCACACTCTTTATTATGAATATACTTAGGAACTATCCCGATATTTTTTTTTTTTTGAGAATTAAATTGCCGTATCTAATTAAAATACTTGCAAAAAATAGGTAATAAATACTTAAGTACCACTATTACCAGGAAATTGTTGTTTTATTTCTTACCACATTTTTTTTATAATATGCCTATATTTATGATGTGGATTTTTTGACATCCATATTGCTGGTCTACTCAGTATTTCACTAATGAATTGTTCCGTTTCCATTACTTTAATAACTGTACGCGCGGTAAAAACAAAATTATTTGTTTCGGTCGCGCGATGTCTGAATGCGTCCGCCGATGCCGCCGCGCGCGCCGCTCTGAGCTGTGGCCACCTCGATACTCGCTAGTACATTTGTTTCACTCGCACACCGCGCAGCTCGCCGCGCGGCGTGCCGCGCGACTCTTCCCGCGCCGCAGGTCGCACCGCAGTTCGCGCCGCCGGTAGCTGTGGCATACTTCATAGGTTGTCTACCATTTATTTTCGCCGCTCACCGCTTGCCGCGCCGCACGCCGCGCCGCAATTCGCGCCGCGCTCGGCTGTGGCCAGACGGTTAAAGGACATTGCTCTGCGTTCCTTCAGTGTTGGCCCTGGAGCCAAGAGCATCGGAAAATTATGTATTGTATTCTCTGTCATTAGTAAACTCCTATACGATCTTATTTTTATAGCGGACTAGCTGTAGAATAGATATATTTAAAACAAAGAATCAGATTTTGAGGTTATAATTTAACCATAACAACGAATATTGTGAGACATGAGACAATGAGTAATGACGTAACTATGGTCACGTCAAAACTAGGGATGCAAATGCGACACCATTAATCGATATTTTCTAAGATTTACTATGGTCATACGTTACAAACTGTCTTACATCAACTTATGTCATAACATTATAAGTATCACGTGTGTCTTTAGTTTACTTATAATAACACTCTTCTATACTTGTAATAATAATAATACACAATAGCATTTGCACATTATATATTTTTTTAATTAGTTTTATTTATTTATTTATTTATTTATTTATTTTGAGGAACAGCAAACAGTTACATTATAAAGACTTACAACTAGTTTAACAATTGAATGTTGCGGTCATAATGTAACCCACAACGCTGTCCACAGGTAGACATACAAATTTAAAAAGAAGAATTGTAAACGCTAGGAACATTGATAGCAGTACGCGTAACAAATAGTAAGAGTGTTATTAACATGACTGAACATTATGTATATAATATATATATAGGAGTTTAAAGATACTATAGACTGATACTAGAAGAAATTACTGTAATAAAGTAGTTTGGGTATTAAGTAGGGAACTGAGAAGGAGGCTTTTGAACTTATTTATGCTGCAATTAAATATATCTATGTTTACAAAGGTAACGTTATATGTGTCAACCATACGGCGGATAGGTGAGCGCAGGCCTGAATTAGTTCGACAGGTGTTCAGTGCAAAAAGGGTACCTGCGCGTACCTGTCGCCTTTGAATGGTTCTAGGTACAGCATAGCAGATCATGTTGTTCAGGTTTGTACAGTTAAATTTGTTTCTGACTATATTGTATAAGACCGTCGCATCGAGGTACTTCCTTCGAGAGCTAAGGGGGAGGAGCTTATATTTACTGAGTAAAACAGGATATGGTAGGTAAGATTTATGGCATCTATAATGCATAGCACGCAAAAATTTGTACTGAACATTCTCCAGCATTTCAGCGTATTTTTTGTAGAAAGGATTCCATACAGAAACTGCATACTCCAGTTGTGAACGAACAAGGGCTTTATACAAACATAAATAGGATGTGTTTTTTTTGAAGTCAAGGGTGGACCGCATGATAAATCCGAAAAGTTGGAAAGCTTTGCTGACTATTTTGTTGATGTGTGAGTCTAGGCATAGTTTGGTGTCAAGTATAACACCGAGATCGCGAACTGAATTCAGTTGAGATAAAGGCTCATGACAAATGGTGTAGGTATACTTAATTATGTGTTTGTTTTTAGTAAATGTGAGGTAGTTGCATTTCGGTAGACTTAGCTTAAGTTTGTTTCTATGGCAGAAGTCTGTTAGTCTGTCCAGGTCTTGTTGGAATAAAATAGAATCGTCCACGGTTTTTATGGATTTGTAGACCTTCAGATCGTCGGCGTACATTAAAAACTTTGTGTGACGAAAACAGTCACCAATATCGTTTACGAATATGTTAAATAATAATGGCCCAAGGATAGAGCCTTGTGGGACGCCCGATGTAACCCCGATGACCCTTGAACTGTATCCATTGATTACCACTCTTTGACAGCGGTTCAAAATATAAGAGGCAAACCACCGTAACAAATTGCCTCGAATCCCATTGAAAGCTATTTTGTTAAGCAGCAGCTCGTGATCCACTTTGTCAAAGGCCTTGCAGAAGTCTGTATATACAGCGTCTACTTGCAGT
The DNA here is from genome assembly GCA_905475315.1 of Autographa pulchrina. Taxonomy (NCBI): domain Eukaryota; kingdom Metazoa; phylum Arthropoda; class Insecta; order Lepidoptera; family Noctuidae; genus Autographa; species Autographa pulchrina. Next base: position 2,815,244 of record FR997763.1, on the reverse strand, counting down.
CCGTTGTCAAAGCTATCAAATAAAAAACTAGTGAAAGACAGGAGGTTCGTAGTGGTAGATCGCTGTTTAACGAAGCCGTGTTGCTGTTGTATAATGACATTGTGTAGAACCGGATACACTTCATTGTGGACAAGTTTTTCAAAAACCTTTGACAAAGTGGACAGAAGTGAGATTGGGCGGTAATTCTCTACGTTACCCTTCGAGCCACCCTTGTGCACAGGTGTGATGTTTGCACGTTTCCACTCTTTTGGAAATACTCCCTCAGTTATGCACTTATTATAAATTATCGCTAAAGGTTTACAGATGTGAACGGCAGTGCGGCGTAGAAAATGTGCAGGTATGCCGTCAGGTCCTGGACCTTTAGCAGGGTCCAGTGATCTTAGCTCTCTTAGGATCTTTTCTTCATTAAAGCAAAGGGTAGACAATATATCACAAGCTGAGGAAGTTTCCGTGGGTGGTTGCCATTGTGATAAGAGTGGTGAGGCGGGTTCGTAAACAGAGTGGAAGAAATTCGAAAAGATATCGCAGATAACTTCAGGTTCAGTGGCTGTGGTGTCTTTGTAATGTACTTTTGCTGGGATGCACGGTTTGTCTTTTCTGTTTGATACATATGTCCAGAAGTGTTTGACATTTGTGTGTAGGCTGTCTTCCACCGAACTTATGTACTTGGAGAAGCATTTACCGCACATTTCCTTGAAGTTGGCTCTATGTGTAGTGAATGTTTCATAATCCGAAATGTTTCCATACTTCTTCCACTTGGTCCAGGCTTTTTGTTTCTTTTTAAGTGCGTTTATCAAAGGTCGTGAGAACCAGATTGGATAATTGGAGGATCTAGAATATGCTAGGGGGGTATGGGAACTGATGATCTGATCTAATTTATTATAGAACGACGATAAAGCTTCTTCAGATTTCTCATGTATAAGAAGTTCAGGCCAATCAGTTTTTTGTATCAAATCGTTTATATTTTCATAGTCTGCTTTATAAAAATTGTATTTTTTTAGCGATTGCCTGTTGAGGGGAGGATCTTTAATTTTAATGTTTATATCGCAAACGAATGGAGGGTGATAAATGTCAACAGCAAGCAAGGGAGGTGATTCTAGTTGCACACAACAAGGAGCATTGGAAATTAATAGGTCTAATATTTTACCTTTAGAGTTAGATGTATAGTTATACTGGGTGGCACTTAGTAGAGACATAAAGTTATTAAGATGGTCACAGGACGGAGTTGAGCTTAAGCATATACGGGAATTAATGGGAGTATTCGAGGCAGGAGGCATATGCCATGTTGCTTCTGGAAGATTATAATCTCCAGCTACACAAAACAGATCGATATTAGGGCTACATAGAGCTTCATAGAGTGTTTCAAAGTGCTTTTCATACACTGACGGGGGAGTTTTAGGAGGTATGTATGCAGCTGTCACGACATGATACCTGGATTTTTGGCCACTGGGTATTTCCACAGCAACCTGTTCTATGTAGTTATGCAGAGGAATGACATTAGCGAAAGTATTTAAGTCTAATTCAATGGGTTGGAGATTTTTTAAGATTGCTACTAGAACACCGCCGCCATCCCGTCTATTCGTGCTAGCCCGATCGCGATCACACCTGTACACAACGTAACGCTGGTCAATGAACTCACTGTTACTGATTTCCGGCACTAGCCATGTTTCTGTCAGTATGATGATGTCATATGTTCTCGTGAGAATATTCATATACAGAGCCTGCAGTTTCGTACGGATGCCCCTACAGTTTTGGTAATAAATAGTTAATTTTTTATTAATCACTGGTAATGGTAGGATATGCATAAGTGCAGACATTGCGCGCCGATACAAATAGGATGCCAAAAGAATAGATGTTTAACAAGATCGGCGTAAAATATAACATTAAAATATTTAAAGAATATTTTCCTGTAAAACAGTAAAGCAAGCTCATATCAGTAAAACAAAGTAAGTTAGTTTTATAATAATAGCACGGTATTGACAATACTATGACTACAACTTGAGTATTAGGAAAGCATAAATATAATGTGTTAACCTGTGTCAAGAGTAAACACAATCTGTTTACTAAACAGATAAAATATAAAAAGTACAATAAAATTACAATTGTTTTATAAAATGATAATGATAACCTCCTTGAACGAAGTACATGCAGTAAAAATGAATTAAGAATAAAAAACTTAACGCTAAACAAAAGCAAACGACTAAGATAAATTTTGTGCCTATTAATACTGGGAACAAGAAAATTGAGATCAAAAGGGCCAAGTGTAATCACATAATATGACGTATGACAATGGTTACAGAACGGTATTTTGAGAAGTGACCGGAGGGGTTTTGACACCGCTTGTAATTTTCCGTATATCATCCAGAGAGCGTACCGCAAACGAAGACATGCCATCACGTTCACGTACCAGTATTGTTGAGTTTCTAATCCAAACATATTTAAAGTCGTGTTGTTTAGCGGCTTCCTTACAAGTCCGAAATAACTGTTTTGTTTTCAGGGTGATATGTTCATTTAGGTATATTCTAGCTGGTGACCCGGTAATACTAATTTGATCGGACCTGAGTTCCTTGGCCAGGCGGTATGCGCTGAGGAGGTTATCGCGTATTATGCGTGTAGAAAATTTGACAATTATATTCTTCGGTCTGTTGCTGGTGTGCTGGGCGTGTTGTACTCGGTGGATATAAATTATGTCTTTCTGTTGAATTGAGAACTTGACGGCAGCACCCATTTGTTCCATCATGCGAATTAGGTCTTCGCCGCGTCGTTCAGGGACATTGGAAATTTCAATATTGCAGTTTCTAGCTTGCTGCTCCAAGGAGTCAATTTTTTGTTCAAGGGATCTGACTAAGCTTTGAGTCTGTTCAGAACTATGACGAGTGATGTTCTCAACTCGGTCGCGGAGGTCCTTATTCTCAGCTGCCTGAAACTGTAATGACGATTCTAATTCAGAAACGTCATGTGCTACTGTACTAACATGTTCCTTTAATTTATCATGTTCGCTGCGGAGAGAGACCATTTCCTGTTTCATGTCGGTTATACTGCGTTGGATGTGCTCTCTGATCTCAGCTAAGCTGATCTTCATTTCTTCACGCCAGCGGTGCAAAGTTGTCTTGATATCGTTTGTGAACTTGGCCATTGTATGATCCATGTCGGAACTCCAGTCTTTGAGAGTTTTATTGAGTTCTTGTGATATTATGCCAATGCTGTCGATTCCAGGTGAGTTAGACGCAGTCCCGGTGACAATCGTTGATGGAGTGCTTAATGAAGAGTTCGGTGACCCGGATTGCTGTTCTAAGTTGTCGCAGGACATGTTTATCGCGTCTTCGCAGTTCGCAGGGATGTACACGGAGCAGTTAAGTGACGCCATGTTTTGGCGGCCCCGCTGCGTGATGTTACTGCAGGGGTGGCATTTCCACTCGGCTTTTTGTTCTGGAGAAAAGCCTATGAATTGTTGTTGTGTGATGTTGAGGCACTCACAGTGATACGTATCATCACAGGTGCAACATTTAAGTGCTGGTGCCCGAGACCCCACGTCTTCATTGCAGTGACTACAAGAATTACTCATGTTTGTAGATTGATTATGGTACTAGTGGCGCCACCTGTTTTCGAGAGTACGACTGCAAGTTGTGTGAGATCAATCACGAGACGGATTATCGAAGAAGAAGTTTCGCGTTGAAAGTGTAGATGTCGTTGTTGTGAAACGTGTTTGAGTGAGGTTATTTTATCACACTATATTTTATTATATTGATGTTAGTTGTATTTTAAACTGGAAGCACGATCACGGTAATGAACAACGAAAAGATTGTGAGTCCACTTGTTTAGTAGCACTATGGAGCTTGTAAGACCCGTTTATGGGGAGTCGCCGAGTTACACTTTTATTCACTGGTTATTGATTTTTTCTTAACACAATTGAATAACACAGTCAGATTGCCCGTATCTATAAACGATATAAATGTATTTTAGTCGGGATATGCACTTAAACTATTTTTAAACTTAATTATGCTGGGAGCAAATGACAAGATGTAAACACACGTACAGCGCCACCTATCCTATGACTATATGTTTTATTGTAATGTATTTAGTAAAAATGATTTTTTTTTATTTAATGAAGCTCAAAAGGAGATTACTCTTGTATTAATTGTTGTAAAGAATCATTTAGATATTAGACCACACACTTTTCTAAACGATCATAAGAAAACCCTGAATAATGATTATAGAGAAATAAGTAGGTTTTGTTCAGTGCATAATATTATTTTAACTACCTACATATTTAAAATCGAGTATGACCGCATTCGTAAAGCACTCTTATTAGGTTTTTAAAAATACACTAATAGAAACATACACAATCGATCGATTATAATTGATTGGTCATCCTTATTTCACTATCGACACGACATGACATTACGCGACTACTAATGTCATTAGTCGCGTAAAATACTATTAAATGTACATTTTGGCAAACAGCTAGTCCGTGTTAAAGAAGTATTTGCAACTTATATAATAAAATAGACCATTAATTATCGTGTATTCAGATCACGGAGCAAATACAAAGTCAGATACTCTTTATTGCACAGGGCCTATTTGGACATTGTCATTCAAGTTTTTGCAGTACTTAACTCGGATCGCCGCTCGGGATCTCGGTCGCTCGATTTAAACCTTAGCTTACATCAAATATCGCCGGATGAATATTAGTTCTAGATTTTCTTTGAGTTTCAGCCTGTCTGCTAACATTGGAGATGAGATCTGAATGTTCAAACTCATGTTTAGTAAGTTTTCATGTGTTTGATGTGGAGGTATGTATTCAGCGTATTTATTTTAACTGTGTGAGTTTTAAGCTCTATTGTATGGCTGATATGAATTTATTGGCGATATTAAGGACTTCTTGGTAACCTTGGGTGTGAATAAAAACAGGTGCTTGAGTGGAATACTTGATAATTACAATACCTAGAGCTATCACCTACCCCATACTTATTCGGTTCAAGGCTAACCTTAAACGTTTACACTTATAAAGGTGACGTACTTTGAAATATTTTAACACATGGTCAGAAACCCTTGAGAAAATATTTCACGGGTCAAACCTAATTAACAGTGTTGGCCAGTTTGGAGCTTTGATTGTTTCACAAGAGCAGAAAAGGGCTTTGTAGTCAGATATACTCATATACTTTTTTTAAAACATAACTGATGGCTTTATGGCAGAACACATAATTCTCCCTTAGTTTTAACGCTTTATAATTAGGCCCATGCTGGACATTAGTACAAGTACCATTGTGTGCCCGGAATGCAGACACCTCTTCCTCGTAAAGGTCACAAGCAATGAAGCTCTCAGAGATAAAGTCGGAACGTAACTTCATGTCTAACAAGATAAGGATGACAGAACATTATGTTAATTAGATGCAAGCGTTATTTATTGGGACGCGTTTCCGATACTACTTAGATAGTCTGATAAGATGGTCGTAGGAAAGTTTTATTAGCCCCTGATCTAGTTATACTGGTTTCGGAATAAAAATTCGAGGTGTGCTTCCAGACGGTACTTACAAATCCCTTTTATTGGTATGAAGGTATGTTAGGATTATGGACGCCTACGCAAAAATAAATAGCTAACATATTTTATGTGTACTCGTACTTTTGCTGCTGCTAAGGTAGCATTGGCTTATGAAAAGTTAGATATAGGTTATAAGAACACTTATAAAAATTCTACGAGACATTTGCAACAATCATTTGAAAAAATATATAACGTTTAAAGATAGCCAATCACAATAGTGAACTGTGATTTTCTGGTCTCCTCGGGGAATACTCCTAAAAGCCTAAACATAAGCTTGAATACATGTAACAAACACGTGTATTTCGTACTCCACAGTTCTAGGAATCGATAGAGCGTCACAGTTTTATGGACATCATTAATTATGCATGCGACTGGCCCCAGTAATGAGCTTCCCATGCATTGTGGCCCAAACACTGGACGGTTTCGACCAATGATCACTATGTTGTGTGGTTACTGTTATTACTGTGTAGTACTAGAATTCATTATGGGCTTACCTTAGTAAAGGAAGGGATCGAGTTCTATTAATATTTCTCTTTTTCAGAACCATTTAGAACAGTATCAAAATAGCTTAAGGTACCGCTTCATTATTTTCCTCAGTCTAATCAAGAATTGTGCCATCAATAGTCAAATTTAGTTTCTCGTTTTTGACCTATATATTTTATACGTTACCTGATATTGGTTCAGGTATAGCGAAGGGGCCAGTACCGAGACATTTTGATAAGCAATAATACGCATGACATGACGTGACCACACATCTAGATACCTGGTGAAATTCTGAGAACGTTGGAATATCTCGGAAGTGCCCATATGTATCGCAATATTATATATTGGTTTCACGAATTGACGATATTATACTTCTAAAAGGATAAGTAATATGTATAGAACATAAATCATAGCATTAAACACTATTCATTTAGTTATCTTCCAAATGACTTTCAAACATCGTTGAAACCTCTTCGTTCAACACAATGCAATTTTTTTTGCTGCAGTTCTACACCAACTAATTCGCAAGAATAACCTAGTATTTCAACAATTACAATTGTATCAATATATTAGTTTCCATCGTTAGTTACTCCATGCCTTATTCTACCTAAGCCTTCTACGTCATCATCCGTAATCAATCAATCATCAAGTGAAGTGGATCCCTTCTCTGTTTGTTTGTGTGAATTACGTTTATCTATATCATGCTAAATAGATTACTGCAGTGTTGTTTGATACTGATCGCTGGACGCTGTTAGTAATTAGCATTCATTCACAGTATAGACGGTCTAAAAAACAATCTAGTAATTATAAACATCTTTAGATCTTCGAGTTAACATTTTGAGATTTCTATGATCAGATTTTCTCGTCATAATTTTACCCTCTTTTTCAACTCTCACAAATTCTTGATTCGATTTTGTTCTGCAGGACAGTCAACTCAGGATATGTATACTTTATGCTATCCATTCCTAGCGCAGTTGAAATTAGCACAGGACCGTAGTGTTCTGAAATAACTTATCGATCGCATCCTGTACCGACCAGAATGAACTTCCATTCTTATTCAACTGTGTGTTATTCCTATTAGCTAGATAATTTGTATGTATTAGAGACGGGCTCATCCTAGCAAATCAGCAATATTAATGAGGCTAGTATAACAAGTTAGTAAGATTTATTAACGCGATCCCTTCCTGATCACAATTTATTACTTCTCGTGACCAGACTACGCTAGAGCTGGCAATGTCATGCTAACGAACAATAGATAATTGTTTAATGATTATATATTAATTATTCATTAGGATTACATACTTGTTTATTTGATGTCACGTGGCTTTTGATGTTTTATCGTGACTGTCTAGGGTTTCATGAGTTATGTTTAGACCTGGACATGTGAGCAAATTGATAAGCAAGAACTTGATTAATGCTTGAACATTCTAGCGCCACAGTCATAAAATATAAATCTGACTTTACATCTACAGATGTGTAAGGACATATAATTATTTTAATGATATCAATCTTCGAAAGTTTACTTAGAAAACATCAATGTAAATTTAAAGCAGTTGATCGTAACTTTTTTATTTCTTTGAATTTATTATATTTACCTATTGGACGATGAAAATACTAATATGTACCCCTAGAGCGTCTAGTTATTTAACTCTTACGGAAAAGCTTATTGTTCCGTAAAAGTTAAATAGTTTTAATCTCCAAAGTGTTTAAAATGTGTCAGCAATATTAACTGTATAGAAATTGTATGCCAAAAGGTTTGATAATTATAGAACCCCCTACGCTTTGAAGACCCTGCGTTACAAGGGTTAACTTGCAATTTATACCCTTTCTTAGTTCTCAGAAGGGATTTTGTTATTTAATGTTTGAATTTCATGTGCGACAAGTCTTTACTGGAATTCGAATCGTCGAGCCTACTAAGAATTTCTAAATTGCAAATAACTAGGAAATGTTTTAACTTGACCGTTCAGTTAATAATAAATAACAACAGCGAATGTTGTATTAATAAGAAATACTTCAAACGTACTATCAATTATCCGTATATAGGTTTCCTTAGCCAATCAATGTCGAATTAAATTGTTGTAACCATGTAAGGTATTCCTAACTATGTACACAGATATCTCTCAGACTTGTTAGATGTATTCAGAAAGACGATAAGTCGCAAACTTACCAAATTGCCATGTGTTTGTACAAGACACTAAATATAGACCTTCCCTTCAATAAATCTGCCAAATTAATCTTCTGAAGAAGAACTATTCGCTTTTTACGTCTACACATTTTCCACTAAAAGACAAACATGGCCTAATTTTTGCGTGCATATTATCCAATCTGTCTTGAAAACAAACTATTAATAATTCCCGATTTCCCAGGAACGGAGGTGTGGATACCAGAATTCTATTTAAGCCCACTTCCGCGGTGTTCAGATGAAAGCGTTAAGTTGTTTACGGTCGGCCCTGACGGAAACTGCCTGTTAATGGCCGCAATAATGGCCGCGATGTGCGAATATCCAATCATTCCTGTATTTCACACTATTTTCTATGAAGACTCAGAATTCGTGAATGAGAAATATAGAGGAATATTTTTTTAACATTATATGTAATCGCCAATCCGCAATTGAGTAAGCGTGGTTTTTAATGCTCGTGCTCTATATGGGAAGAGGCCTGTGCCCAGCAGTGGGACGTTTATAGGCTGGAATTATCATTATTATATATGTTTAGTAGTTTTATCAGCTCTGCAACGGTCACGGAAATAATACTGAAGATAATCACAACATTAATGCAACTTAAATATGTTTTTTACAAAACCTGCTCTGAAGGTTTTGACTCTTGTTCTGAACATGATCTTATCACTTGCCACTCAATAGATAGATATTGCCAAATACCCTTATGCATAAACCCTAAGTACTTGATACTAATAGTTTATTACTAGCGCATAATTTTAGATTATTAATAACGGTTTATCCATACATTAAAGCAATAATTAACCACGAAGTTTTGAGTGCTATACACTTGCAATCTGCAAGTGCATGCTTTGAAATAGTTCAAAGCGAGATGTTAGATCAAGAACTTGGTAAATACCAATCAAAGATCCCTGCGTATTCCTGGTAAGTACGTGAATGGATATCAAATAGAAATAACACCTTGTGATTCTAAGATTACAATTCATTTTTCATTGAATCACGAAATTTTATTGACTATTATTTTTAAAGAATTTAAAAAGAGTTTATATATTCTTTGACCTTAATGGTCTCGATAAGTCCTATCAAAAATTATGAACTTCCTAAAAATGGACGGCAACCGATCGGAATGATTTCACGTTATCTAAAGATGGACGTAAATCCGATCGGGGTAGCTGAGGCCTGATTAATATTGCAGACTACGGTTTCCGATCGATTCCACTACCGACTACCCACCGTCGAAGATCGCTCGGCGTTAAACTGATTACGTAACCCTTCCTTACACATAATTTCCGAAGCGTATGTAAGAACCGATCTACGAAAATTGACATTTTGATGACGAACATCAGATTTTAATTCGGCTTCCGGGGTTGTTTCCAATTATTTTCCATTTTCCATTCGAAGAGGCAAGGTTACGATCAGATGCGTTAAATAACGTACCCGGTCCAACCGTTGACAAGAGCCAATGTAACCTTTTCAACCATTCTAGTTCAGTCTAGTTTTTCAATGCCAGTGTTTCAATTAGGGACCTAACTAGATCCCGTAACCTGAAATAGCAGACTTGCAATCAGTACCTAAGCACTACCCTTCTATCTATATCTGTTGTACAAAACATTCTTCCTAACTGCGTGTTGCCTTAATTGTTATGGGTATTACGTTTCCTCTGTTTTTTCCTTTCCCGTAACTCAAGATCGATGTTAAGTAATTGTTAGCTCGACGGCTGACAGCTCGTCATTTTGCGGTCGACAGATCCGTCTGTCATGTCATGCGCCGTGTAATAGTATGGTATTACGGTAATTGCTATGCTCTACAAATAGATGACTTATCTGCTATTCTATGTTATTAGTGTTGTTTGATCCTTTTGACCTTGATCTTGACCGAAATAGATGTAATTTTCCCATAGCATGGGAAATATAAATTGCCATGTTCCATTTTGGGTAAGTGATTGGACTTCATTGGACTGTGGGTAATATAGGTTCGAGTTGATGGAAGATAAATATTAAATCATATTTTGTTGATGAGCAGAATTTTGTTACGAGTCTGATTCTGTGATATGACAATTCTAGTGAAAAATCAACCTAAGCAACCTAGATCTGTTAAATTTATTTGGAAAAAGTTAAGTGTTTCTGAAAGCTGGCAATAAATAAAATTCCCGTTCAATACCGAAGCTCTCAAAAAGACCAAAAAACAAGATTTATAGCAATGATTGCTAATACATTCAGAATGGTTTTTTCTTTATTGGCAGCAATAGACAATTCTTTTTTTGCTACATCTTGAAACATCTTGTTCAGTCCAATAATTTGATTCGGGAGTAATGCCCAATGATTTCGAGGATCAAATTAAAAATGGCTGACACGAATACCTACCAAATTGTTAGAGTTTAATAACCTTTAGTTTGTGTTTTGGCTCATAGGTATGTGTTTTATAGGTATTCGATTTATGTAGGGTAATGAGTTTCATTGCCGCTTGGGACAACTACTTGTTTGACCTACGGATTTGTTTGCTTTGGGAGTTGATGCATGAAAAATCATTTGCGTGTTAAGTAATTATCCATATACTTATAATAAATCTGTAGAAGTGAAAATTCTGTACATTGAAAATATCAAAAAAATAAATGGCGAGGGGTGTTACTAGACCGACACCGAACCCAAAAGTGTGAAAAAAAAAAATTTTTGTCTGTCTGTCTGTCTGTTTGTTCAGGTATCACACAAAAACTACCGGTTCGATTACGATGAAACTTGGTATAATTATTCTTTATTATCCTGGGCACCACACTGGGTAGTTTATATCCCGAAAAAGTATAAACAATAAAAAACAAACTTAATTTTGCGGTTAAAATCTCATTGATAAGTTTCGTCATCCATGCGAACGAAGTCGCAGGCACAGCTAGTGTAACATAAATCTTGATATAAGCAACTAGGTACCTAAGTTCTGTTAAAAAGACTGAACATTTTTTAAGCTGTTTAAGGTTAACGATCTTAAAACCTTTTTCACTTTTTTTTCTAGTAGCTAAAAGCAACGATAAAATGAAACAATCGTAATACAGAAATAATTTCGCTACACATTTACATGGTTATCTTTAGATTTCATCAATAATCACTTTCTGACCCAGACACTTTCTGATATATATATAAATTATTATTGTTACCCTCCTTCAATTCTGACATTCCATTACATTTTGAATAAGATATTCTAAAAAAATACAATATTTAAGCCGAGGCGTTGACGGGCGATCAAGCTGTCAAACTTAATCCAAAATCGATACAATCCAATTATACTTTTTGTACCTAGTTCGTGTAGACAATTTAGCTAGAACCGCTAAGCCTTTTTACTTTACACTAATAGCTTAAAATTATGGTAGTTGGAATGGCGACCATAATTTTAACCAAATTGGAGATGTTTTGGAGGAAAGCCAGGACAAGAGATAGTCGAGTATGTATGATGAATGTGATAATAGGTAAGTAATTAAGAGAAAACTTTAATAACATTTGAACCTTTTAACAAAAATATATATTATAAAGAAATATATTGTTAAAACACTTCTGTCTAAGTGTATATTAGACCTGACGAAGATAATTATAAAAAGAAAATAGATTCTTTAGTTTATTTTAAAAGAAATTAAGATTCCCAGGGATTAACACTGTTGTCACAGTTCCGAATAAACAATCGGAGTTTATTAACCCTAAAGTTGTCAATAGATCTTTTAATAGAATGTCCGAGTTGGCCCAATCGTGGTCTACGTCACGAACTATGTGACATCTCCTGGTACACAATCAATAAATTGGAACACTAGATGAAACATTTCGTTTTTGTTTCATCTAGGATTGCTATAATTTGTCACTGGATTTTGATGGAGTTAATTTGAGAGCTGTAGCGGGGTTAAATTGAAAAGCGAGCAGTTTCCGCGGGAAAAATAAATGTCTTTCACTGTGTTCAATATTGCAGAATGTTTTATTATTCGCTGGTGGCTTTTTAATGGCATTAAAAGATTAACGTTCTTGTTTGTATCACAGAATGTGTAACTTTATTGTAATTGAATTTAATTTTAATTAATAGATTGGCGATAAATAAGAATTATTGATACATTATGTGCTTTCGTAGAGCACACCATTGTGCATATACATTAATGACACTTTCTTGCTCTTAAAATACAAAACATTTTTTTTATTTCTAATTTGTTGCATAATTAGCCTTAGGTAAGTCAAAAGGAAGTGCAAAACATTACTTTATTAGTAATTGTCCCTTCTTCTTACCGGCAGGAGCACATTCGCTATCTACCTCGTTTGTTATATTTTTACACGCACACCATTAAGCTTACAATTTACACCATGACGTCAGCGTTCTTACCTTCTACACCCTTATTTAAAACGCTTCCGTAAAAGTAAAACTACCTAATAAAGTCAATCAAGCATCAAACGCTAAAGCGCGTAAATTACGGCGTAAACCAGTAACCGCTCGTAATTAAGGCGTGACGAGCGTAATTCCCGCCAACTACGCGTTACACAGAGATTTTAATTGCATCTAACGCCGTAACATTAATTAACGTTATCAAAATTTAGCAAACATTATGATTATGGTAAAATTTAATTGTTATAGAAGCGAGGAATTTTGATAACGTTTTACCGCCGGTAATGTTGACGAAATACGGATTTATTGTTGTGGTTTAATCGACAGATTAAGTTGTTAAGTTCAGTTATTTATGGAAAATTCTGTACTGTCAATTTTAGACTTATATTTATTAATACTTGTACGGATTTAAAATTGAAAGTTTTTAAAAGTTTTGTAAATTCAATTATAAATTTTCTGAAGCCACCACCAATTCTAAATAAAGAGCATTAAGCAACATTAATTACGTACAATTTTTTTTTCTTCTTATAAAAACTAAATAAATTAAGGTGCCTAAAATCATACTATCATTCATACATCATTTTAACTGAGTACCTTCCAAATTACAAGGAAAATATATAATCAGGGAATCATGTTTGCTACTCTATTCACAGCTTAAATACTAATTAATAAAAGGTACACACGCAGAGGCTAATTAAAAGTTCTTTACATTTTATACGAATAATGGCGAATTAAAATATATTAAATACACCGTATCAAGTTAAAACTAAAATGAACGTTTTTAAGCCAGCATCATAATTCACTGGCTTACAATAAACCAAAAACAATAACGCTCGCTTTATTTGCCGTGATACAACATGATTGGCAATATGACACTCTAATTACTGTTTAATCCTGTGAATAATATCCATGCTAATAATATAAAGGTAAAAATGTCTCCGTCTGTAAGTTGAGCGATGACGGCTAAACAACTCAACCGATTTTCATAAGACTTGGTGAGGGGTAAGCTTGGATCCCAAGACAGGACCACTACTTTAGGCTTCTTATTGGCGTGATAACCGATATACACGGGTGGAGCCGCGTTCAAAAGTTAGTTATTTAATAATTACTAAAGTTCACAGCGTTCGTCCAAACTACATTTTAACCCCACGAAATCTGTGTGTGCAGTAATGACCCGATGTTTTGCCTGCATGCACAGTGGTGCGTTGCACAGTAATTTGTCAACGTCACCTCGCGCCACTGATATTAATGGAAATTTAGTGTCAACCGAACTCGCCTTTGTGCCTTAATTACTGGCGATTGTTTCATTATTGATTTTTACCTTCGGCACGCGACGAATTTATTGTGACAGGCTATTAAGTGTAATTAAATTTGTTCGAAATATGAAAATATCTGTTGCGGCTTTCGGGATCCGTGGTAAGTAATAGCTTGTGACAATTTTTTTACAAAACCGGGAATCTGTGTCCGGGAATTCAATAATGTTTCTCGTTTTATAGCTAAACTTAATTTTCTACGTAATGAGATTGATAGAACAGGTTGTAATCGATTTCACAGGTGTTAAATGATGCTTGTTACTTTTATAATACGAGTCGCGCCCACGTAACAACATTAATGACGAATACATGTGATTGATGCGAATGCTCAGCGTCTGACCAATAACAATGTTCTCGTGAAAGGACGCAACAAATAATTATAGACGTTTACTACTTCTTAGAATTTTCTTACAACGTTTCGCTCAATTTCCCACTAATTATCCTAGATATTGTATTATCGTTGAAAAGCAATTAAGCATATGCTGAGATTGTTCGTTTTGCAATAATTGTACTTGTGAGGAATTTGCTTTAATCTTACTAGACACGTGTAATGAATAAGTTTAAATTTTGTATTTATTTTTAAGTTATGTTTGTCCTTTGGCTAGTGAAAAAGAGCTCAAACTTCAAATTAGATTAGATATGTGCTATTAAATAAGAATAAATAAGGGTAACATTCTGAAACAATGGTAACAGGCGGTTATAACAGATAAAATGGCGTGTGATATAGATTAGGTGACATCATTATTAGGTACCTACGATCTGGGGCAATGGTTATAGCACTGTTGGTACTTAAGACCCGTACGCGGGAATCGCATAGCATTACCGACTGTCGCATCCGCAGTGTTAAGTCCCGAATATGGAATGGTGGAATTGGTTTGAATTTTGCTAAGCAAATTGAATAGTAGCGGTACCAACAGTACCAAACGGTACATTGTACGTATAATAAGATATGTTTACACAGATTAAAAAAAAAAAAACCTAATCATAGATTTATGCTGGACTTTACCGAAGGCAGCCATGTGACAAATTACCACTAAGTAAAGACTGAATCATATGAAGTGTTAGTGTGCTTCGTGTACGTTTATTGGCAAGGGATTATGTGATCCTGGTACTAAAATGAGGAAGACGAAAAAACAGGAATTTAAAAAAACTATAATATATTTATTTTCGTTTTGGAATCAATAAATCTGATGAGAAAACCAGCAAAAAAAAATAGGTAGTTAATTTTGTGTTTTTAAACCAAGTGAAATCTACTTTTCTGTGTACAATAATTTGAAGCATATCCCGTCGTCAAAAATCTCTCAACAACCAATATTACAGAAAAGTTAAAATAATTACGTAGGAACCAATTCTCTGTTAGGAAATGCGCATGCACAGCAACGTGTTTCTCCTAGTTCGATGCACTCCGAAGCCCACAACATTTATTGAGGAAATGAGATAATCCAGAGGTCTTGTAGTGGGTTTGTAATGTTTGTAGCTTATTTTATCTTCACTACATTGTCTTCCAACTTGTATCTGTAAACCACGGCGTCTTTTATGGCTTCGATACCGTTGCGCACTTTTCGATTTTTGAAGTTCAAACATCAAACTTTGAACTGGCCCGGCAATCATGAACGCATCTTGTGTGTGTGACGCAAACCTCCTTAGAAATAAGTTGATAGTGTTTACATAGATATATATATACCTACGTCTTTAATATTTCTATGGATTCCATGATTAATATGTATATGAACTGGGAAAGTTATTGCTTGCCTTTCTATTAAAGTATGGCAGTGACTTTCGGTGACAGAATAGAGAAAAGTTGTATAAGTACATAATGCTATGTACTAATTTAATACAGTCAAGATAATTTAGTAAGCTGCAACGGTTAACATTGAATTTGAATTTATTCTAGACGGAAAAATCTTATAGTTTAGGCTTCCTTTATTTTGTTAATAAGAGATTAACTTCGGTGATAAAATTGCTCTTAACTGTCAGTCATAAAACGTGAAGTCGATTTTAAAACGGTCTTTACTATTTAGACTCGTGACCTAGTTTAAAAAATCAAGGTCCTTATGTATTTAAATACCCTAAAATTCTAAATCATTCAATGACGTCATAAGTCTCATTTGAAAATAACTATAATAAATCAAAGACTAGCTGTACATCACATATTATATCGTATCTTCGTAAATACATCAACATTAATATGCGTAATCTGAAAATAAATTGAAGCACTTTTATTTAGTTTTAGTGGGCTAAATAGGTTAAGGTTACGATCAATTTTGCTAATCCAAAAATAATTTTGTAAATAGATTTAGATTCTGTACCATTTTTTTTTTCATTTAGAAGTTTATTTAAAGACGGGTTTCATATTTAATTTCCGAATATTTAATGCTTTTATAGAATTTCTGTTTTTCAAATTGAATTTTTTTACATTATTCTGTTTTAACATTACATACAGTCCAAAAACAAATGTTTTTTTTTTCAACAATTCAAATATCCCGATAAGTATGGTGGAATCCCTATCCTTATTTCAATCGCATTCCACGTCCATTGTTTTACAAAACGGCTCTGCATTTGACTTAATCCATCATTATGCATTGCATCGCGGGTGCGTGAGTTCTGCATCTGTATGCGGTAGCCACCAGTCGACTGGAAAACGCAGCTAATGATGATTTAATACAATGTGCACTGAACATTCAATCCTAAGTGTTATGGTAATTCGTACCAAGCCGTGATTAACTGTCCGTATCATAAACTTTAAGCGAACAACCGCTGTAAGAAAGGGACGGAGCTATGCGAGAATATCGTTCCATCTCTCTCTAAAACAAAAGTGGTTAAAAATGTTTGTGAACGATTGATGTGTTTGTATAGAATTTTTATGTATTGATGTCGCCAATTTGTCACTCGTTTTTTGCTTGTGAAAGAGTTATGGCTTGAAATCGTTTTCTGCATGAAACGGTATTGTTTATTGTTTAAGGTAATTCATGGACTTATTGTTCTATGTATATGAGGTTTTTATTGCATATTATTGACAGGTCTAACAAGTTAAGGGGAAACTTTAGTCACAGTGTTTTTATATTATTTGTTGTTGTTTACTTTCTTACGGACGGACATATGAGCCAATTGTTAACCTAAAATATTTCAACGTTTTCTTCTTGGCTTGTACCATAGATTAATTAATATCCTTTGCTTATAGCCTTTGTTTTTGCTTAACAAAATATTATATTTTTCAAGCAAATAATAATGAACTGTAAACTGGTAACAATAAGTCATAATTTCGATTAAAACTATTGGACTTATCACTATGAACCACAAATTCGCATGCCTTTGTATTATTATGGTATTAAGTAGGCGTTTGTAGGCTTTGATTACAAATAGTTTAAATAATAGTCCTCCAGTTTCTATTTACATATTGCTTGTGTAAGATGTTTTATGCGTAGTTTCTATTCTGTTTATGTAGGTATGTATATGTTTAATCGCCACTCTAATATGAGATACTGTTTCCATTAGTAACTAGATACAAACGTCGTGTATTAGTTACAAAATTAAAATTTTATTTCCTTAAAACCAAATAAAAATAAAATGACATGTTTTTATGTAACCTATTTTGTTTCCCACTGCTGGACAAAGGTCTCCCCCTTCTGATTCCAGACTTTTCTATCTCGAGCCACATGACATTTACTTAACATAATTAATTGGCACTTTTTAATCTGAAACGCTACATCTCTGGCAGTCAAAATATCAATTAAAAAAAAGTACAGGTACAGTTCCATATACAAAAATTCAAAAGTATTTCGAGTGTGGGGATCAAATCCCCATCTACACAGGTCGTTGAACTCTCACACTCTTTTTACCTCTTGTAATCGATCTGCTACAAAATTCCCCTTCTAAACATATACAGGGTGTTCCAAACTTTATGCCAAGGGTGTAGGCCGGACGATGGATCAAAAACGTACCCTATAAGGCTGTAAATCCTGTAGGCTTGACGTTGAGGTTTCGTGTCCCAAGGGTACTGTCCATTTTCCAATCTTGAACACTCCTGTATCCAATTTTCTGATTATTTATTCCCTTTAGGTATTGTTATTAATACTTTCACTGATTCCCTTATACTCTAAGAACATTTCTGAAACTCTTTACAAGTTTTGAATGGTATTCTTATTTAGTACTCTAACTACTATTACATATTATTATCACTTAAAGTAGGCACTTTTCCTCGTAAATCAGATGAAAAATGTTGATGAAACTTGAAACTAATCAAATGATAATCATATATCCGTGCTTTTGTGCGTTTTAATGAAAATAAATTAGAATTACATAATCAAAAATATTAAACAAATCTGGTTCGTTCATGGGACTGCAATCTGCTCAAACCAAGGTCCTTTCCAGACCAAAAAAGCGAAAAAACTTAGCTCCGATCTCTGCACATCCACAATCACAACCATTACAATTTATTTACGATCCCTACGACATGCAGAACAGATACCAAACACGTGTATGAAAACAGATGCGTTGTACCTATTCCAAATAAGCCGCAAGGTCAGATCTCAGATAAGTGCTGTAACTGTCGCGCTATGGTCAAGCTGCGTACCTGGGTACCTGGGTACAGTCTGCTTCAAAACAATATATTGGTACGAAGCAAATTTTAATCGATTCTCTTCAAGTATTTGAGTGGTAGTAATTATATAACGGGAATTGAGTCTGCTTGAGACCACAGCCGGTGTAAGTCGAAACGTCAAGCGCAAAAAGGTATTTATGCTTGTTTTCGCTAATTCCCGTTATATAATATTACTATAAACATGCGAGATAGTTAGAAAGTTAGTATAGATTAGTAGTGTAAATCATGTTAGTAAAATAAATATATAAATCCAGCCTATAATTTATGACCGTGACTGTACTAAGTTGCTACCCACTGTGTGACTGCCTGTGATTTGATTGTGTAGGATTTGTCCTTAGATTATAATCTGTTGTGATTTGTAAAAGACACCAGTTACTGAATATAAAAAAAAGAAAATATCTTATTTCGTCAGAATATAAAGGCTTTTAAAAAAACTGTGTAGAAAAACTATTATGAGCTAGTTTGAATTATAATTAAAACTAGCAATGCTTGGATAAATAGCCGAAACCTTACATGGTTTCTGTAGAAATAAATACATTACTTTGTATGATATGTACCGTATTTTTTTTCTCCTTATCCAGGACTGTTTTTGTAGTGTAGGGATTCTTTTAATTAAAATAAATACAGTTTTCTTCGAAGACTTACAAATCTAGGAACCCAAGCTCTATTTTTTTAATTCTCCTCAACTATTTATTTTCCACTGTATCTAAGCAATTTTCTATGATAATTACCTCAGTGAATCCCATTTATGTTATTGATAGCCTATTTTAGATATTCTTTTTTTTGCCTACAATTACTGACTGTCTGTAAATAAATTCGACGTATTACAAATCTCCCCTTTTTAGAGTTTTTATTTTGTCTTATCTTTTTCTCTATTCCACCTGGACTGGAATTTGTGAGTAAGAAGGTAGACGATAGAAGAGAACAAAGATATAGAAATTATAATTTTCAATTCGTCATCTATCGTGATTCTTTGAAATTATGTACAATACCAAATTGCGAATTATGCTTAAAATATTCTATTTTCCCTCTTTTGTACCAATTTTAGGTCAAAGTATGAAACTTGCCTTGTACCAAACATAGGTCGACCAAAAACCCCAAGCAGTTGCACTTTCGACCAAACAATTGAAGCATTGTTTATTTTTAAGGTTCCAACAAACGTACTAGCACATACATAGTAGCTACTGAATTTAGTTCTTTTTCCAAATTTTTGTATAGCCACTTATTTAAAAAAGGAACAATTTATTTTTAACTCACGATTGTCATAAATATGGCCAGCAACTTTTTTGGAGCTCTTTCGCAATGGTTTTCTGCATTCATCCTTAAATAGGCGTAACCTTAATTGGGCGCATATTACATACATAATGACTTCATTTACAAATTGTGTGGTATGACTCATTGTGAGGTTAAATAAATTGCAGTGTAGTTGTGATAAACTGGCTTGTGATTCTGCAACAAAGTTAAAGCAAAATGGAATATTTTCCATTTATTAGGGTTGCTAGCTAAATATATTTTGAAGCTAAGGTTTTAGCTTATTAAAGTATTTTAAAGTTAAGGACCGAATAATAAAAAAAATCATACACGCGGAGAAAAAACAATGGGTTTTGGAGGTCAAATAGGTTCAGGTTAATTAAATTAATATGAGTGCTGTAAGTCGACCCCAACTTAGTTTGAGCAAATACAATATATAAGGGAAAGTTAGTAAAACTAAAAAAGGATAAAGACTAATGATGCCATTTACCAACATTGAACTAAACTAAAACTAACTCCATTGAAAAATTACATACATTACTGTAATACACCTTGAGTGAACCATTTAACTAAGTAGTTCTTTAAGTTAAATATTACTATCTTCGTATTTGATGACATAAAAATAATGGAGTGCAATCAAATATAAGTGGCGTCGTAATAGCAAGATGTGGTCCAATTACTTTTTTATGGTGCTCAGTTTACGGGTGAGGGCATATAGTTTACTAATATCTGTCGTTTTATTAGTTCTTATGATATTAAAGGTGACCTCTTGCAGTATAGTTTTTTTTGGGGAGTCTTGGAAATTAATAGATTGCGACTGCGGGCTTGGACGAGGGACATGCGTTATTGTATATATTGAAAGAAAGTTTTAGAAAAGGAACATGACTTTTTCAATGTAGCATTCTCTTCAACCCTCCAGATTCGGATCTAGACTTAGCTATAGACATCTTTAAAAATATAATGGGCGTAAATAAATTCACGATAAAACAAGTTTTAGTAAGCATTTAATAACATAATTGCTCTTATGTGTATAGGATAAGTTATTATATCAAGAAGAGTAGATTATCTTCTTAATAAGGTAATATCCAATTTCCCTCGAGTACTAAGTGTTATGAGAAGTTATTAAGGAGCTGATCTTTATACTATCATGGATAAATCATATACCTAATGGTTTAATTCAATTTTAAAAATTTTAAAAAAATAATGATTTTTTATTTGTGAGTGGGTGTTTATATCAAGATACAAAAATACTGCTAGAAGTCAATGTTATTTTAGAATCAAGTCTATTTCAATATACATTTATTAAATAATTATTATCATTTATTTTTTAAACGTGAGTTTATTATGTTATTCAACAATGGATTTCTCATTTTTAATAATTATCTTTTCTGAATAAGTTAGTAGGTTTACAACCTAGAATTAACATAATAATTTAATTATAAGTTTGTTTGTTGTTTAGTTGTAAGTTTTTTTGTTGTAAATAAACTTATTTAATTAGAAATAAATAAAAATACATCGAAAATCTAGAATGATATCAAATATAATAAAAGTTTTACATTAAAATCTCTTATCAATTAAGGTCTATTATCTATCTAAGGTTGTAGCCATTACTTACCGTATGATTGGATTGTCAAAATGACATACTAATACTTTTTTAGATGATTCCAATCTTCAATTATGCACGAAAGTCTATCAGTAAGCCAATAGTTATGAAATGCAAGCGTGCGTATAATCCTTGTCACAGATTAACACGTAACAAACACAATCTCAGTTTTTATTGCACTCATCGGATAATCAAACATAATACCGCACGCACGGTTATGAAATTGAGAGATAGATTATGTTTAGTTTCAATAAACGATCTGCTGTTTAACGCTTAGTATGTGTAAAGTTTCACTGCTAAATGTTTGCACATAATAACTTGGTATTCTTATCTTTTGTATTATGGTTTAACTAGCAAAGGTTCATGTGAATTTATCGGGATAAAAAAAATATAATAAATATAAAAAATAATAATAATAATCCAGCCTATAAACGTCCCACTGCTAGGCACAGGCCTCTTCCCATATAGAGAAGGCACGAGCATTGATCACGGCGCTTGCTCTCTGCGGATTGGCGATTACAGATCCCAAATTTAGGAATCCAGGTTTCCTCACGATGTTTTTCTTTACCGTTTGTCAGTAGTGTCTTAGAATAATTAAAAAAATACATATATATAACTTTGAAAAAGCCACATAAAAAGTATGTGTTGTGTTTATCCGGGTTATAGCTAATTTCTTTCCTAGCCAAATACCATCCAAATCCGTCAAGTCGTTGTTACGTGATTAAATAAGAAACAAGCAAATACTTATAAAAAATATTCATCAATTCTCCAAATCTTATGTTTAAATTACCATTATCGTTTAATTTACGTTTTTGTGTTTCGTTAAAAACAAGCTCGGTAGGCCAAGCACGAATATTTGCGAAAAGTTATTCGTATCGAAATCGAGTAACATTTGTATGAGAATTGTACAGCGCCCCTATCGGGCGTAAAAGGAAACAAAACATGGCAGCACGAACGATTTTAGCGCGCTCTCGTAATCGAAATCGAAACGACATAGTAAACGAAACTCGATACTTATAAACAATTGTGAGATTTTTGATAGCACGAACATTGTTTTGACGTACGTTAATGTAAACTCTCGAAGGCTGGCTAACGAGTATGCTCGAAACATTATTCACTTGAAAATAGTCGGTGAGAAAGGTTTCGAAAAGTGTAAAAATAAAGTTTTAACCGTGTTTATGTTTTGTTTAAGAGTTAGTTTTGTAAATAAAAGTGTTTTAAAATTATTGTTAAGTTATTGGAACAATTATTAATAGCTCCAAAATAATTTAAAATGCAAAGACCGCCACTGTATGAACGTAGTACCATATATTATTTTTTGGCGGCAAATTTACTAGAAAATTATGGATATCAATCACGAGAAACAAGGTAAGTACTTAAATCACATTTTATTTATTTGCATACCTATAGAATTAATGTGTTTGAAAAAGATTTGAGTTGCTTATATGTTTTTTTTTTATCATTATAGAGAAATTACGCGCAGAGCAAAACTTAGGAATAGAATTATTAACCCACTGGACATAAATGAAACCGAATTTAAAAATAGATATCGCCTAAATAAAGAAGCTTTTAAGTTCCTCTGTGAGCAACTTCAACAAAAGACAGCATTAACATCGAGTTCTAGAATTAGTCTAGAACTTAAGGTACCCACTTTGATGCTACATAAGTATACCTATTCAATTTCTTCTACTTGTATTTCAGTATTAAAATGGAATAGAAATAGGATTGCACGTTAAAATACTTCACACTAAAGATTATGCCACTCAAACTTATTAAAACTGTTTACTTACGCTTCCATGAATTCAACCATCATTTCATATTGCGTCTGACTAGTTCTCATATTCACTTAAAAGCACTTAGGTAATTATTTGTAGAAAAGAAAAAGGCTGTGGACGTGTAATAAAAAAAATTCAAACTTAGCCTGGCAGCCTGGCTTGGCGCCCTAACGCGTCGGATGTCAAGTGGGTGCGTTCGGTACCTGTAATTTTTTTTAAATAAAATCTCCGAAACTATGTTATATTGCTGAAGATAATGCCACTTTATAATGTCTAATAATTAACTTTGGATCTCTTCTTTATATAACATTCAGTTTTTATTTAAATTTAATAATAATAAAACGTTTATTCAAAGGTGAAAAAAATATTAACAACTTGATTTAGTTTTCGAACGCACGATTCATTCAACAATCGTTCATTTTGCTCACTATGGCGCGTCCCTATTTACATTAGCATGACGTCACCTTCGAATTCGAATCGAGTGTTCGATAGTGCTTCGAATGTGCTTCGTGCTGCCTACTATCGACAGACTCCGTTTTCGAATCGAGGCCTCGATACATTGTCGATTCGAAATCGTTTGATATTCGTGCTTGGCCTACTGTATTTAAAAGATTTCTCGAGCGTTTAAGCACCATTAATCTGGATTACAGGAATTAAATGGAAAATAACACTCGACTGAAAAATGCATTTAATATTTCAGACAGTGACAAATTATAGAGAAAGCGGTGAATACACGACCCGCGGGATCCCGCGACCCTATGTTACCCTTCTGTCCTTCTGATGTCACTGTCACTTACAATTAATGTATAATGGGTAGATTTGTTGTATAGAACATGTATACAAAACACATTTAAGCTTTGACATTCCCGAGATTACACATAAATATAGGAAAGTACCGACGACAATAAAACTTTGTCGGACCACCTCAATTCCGAGATATATTGTGTGTCATAGACAATAACATAGTTAGCAGGTAGCAATCATTCAAAAAATATACCATCACATTGAGTACCTACATCCTCCTTTTTGGAAGCCGTCGGTAACAATAATTCGTTTGTCAAAAATGCTCTAATAAATTTTTGGGCAAGGCCATGTGTATAAACATAGACCGTTCCATTCACCTCGATTATACTACTGATTAAAAAAAAATGATTTGGACATACATACGTCAATGACGTCACCTCACGTGATTGTAGCGAAAAAACAAGCAGGCGACACAAATATAGGTTTTTTTATAGCTTTGCTCCGAATTAAAACGACTTTTTATGAGGCACATTAGAATAATATCGATTTAGAAGCACATTGTTGATTCAGATGGCCGGACTCGACTAACAATAGGGACATTACCCAATCATGTGGTTTTTATGGAATTCGAGGCAACTTTATTGATTTTAATTGGAATACAATCGTGAATGATATGAGTATCACAATTGACGGGCCTGTTGGTCTAGTGGTTAGTGACCCTGACTGCTATACCGGAGGTTGTGGGTTCGATTCCCACCCAGGACAAATCTTTGTGTGATGAGCATGATAATTCATTCTGCGTCTGGGTGTAATTTATTTATAATATGTATGTATTTAGAAATATATAAGTATGTTTATCAGTTATCTGGTTACCATAACACAAGCTCTGCTTAGCTTGGGATCAGATAACCGTGTGTGAGTTGACACGGAATATAAAAAAAAAATATGAAATAGAAATAGGATGTGACAAGCGATCTATGCGGTAAAACTTTTATCTAAGATGATTAAAAATTAAGCGACCATATTATTGTCCTAGACGACCGGTCAACTTTTCGGCCCGTTTGAGTTATATCTATGTTAACGCATGGTTTTACTGAAAAAAAAAAACTAAATGAGCTTTCATAAATTAGCAATCAAGCATCTTGACAACCTGTATGACCTAATTAATTAATAGAAAAATCGCAAAAACCAAACACACAATTAATCACATTTGCATTAATTTAAATTACGGTCTACCCTCTACGATAAATTCTACGCAATCTACAATAAATTTAAAAAGATTAAGTATTTTAATGATGCCTTCATTAATAAACCAATTTGTCATTACTTTGCTTTGAATATCAATTAATCAATGTTAGTTCCAGGTGGTTCGTTATGAAATCAACTGGTTCTAGTCAAAGTAGTGACGTGAAGATTATTCGCCTCGCTTTGTTTGTCTATTTGTCTGTCTGTCCGTTTGTTTGATGTATTGGAACTCTTTGCTAATAAATGTGTTTTTCGTTTCAGGTATGTTATCAATCATTTTGCTTTGGATGAACGCCGGGGATTATATGAAAGGTAAAATGTTTTAAAAAGAGAGAGAGTTTGTTTGATATTATGTATGACTAATATAGAAAAATAGATTTAAACTTATTATATTTTTTTTTGCCGGATCTACATCTTAAGTTGACAATGCAAGTTCTTAGTTTGAGATAAGAGCACCATATCTTACTCCAAATCTAAATAGGCCCATACATGCCTATACAGATAATTACCATACAACTTAATACACGTTATGTATGTGCACAGGTGATAAACACTCCATTTCCATTACCTACAGAGATAGCGGGCTGACGGTCATTAGGGCTGCCAATAATATTACATCACGACAAGACGTAATATTTTAACACGAAATGCATAATTTATTTAATTTAAATGAGTATGGATAATTTTAAAATTGTATCCTAATATAAATTTGATAAGTTATAGGTATACATTATTTATTTTAGTTTTATAAAATCATCTATTATTACTACGAGTAGGAAAGATCACGTCGCTTTCTGTTTGACGAAACCTTTAGGATAGTCAGTTTATTCACTTTAAACCATTCTTATAAATTCAAAAAAAGTGACAGCCACATAAATAAATTCTAATAAAAAAACATAGTTTTGTAGTTACATCAATAAACTTCAAAACGAACGGCATGAAATTTGTATAATAAAAAGTGGCAGCCCTACCGATTTACTCATACATAGGCAAGTGAGTGCCTTCTTCACAATGGAGGGCGACAAAGTGCAGATTAAGCACTTTTCTTTCGCTAAAGGCCCGTGGATCGACACAATAGGGTTATGGGTATCGGGTGTAATCGATTAAAAGACCTCTCGAATCGAGATGAAGTATCGATGTAATATGTCTGTGACTTTGATATTTGTGACTATTATTTTTATTAGTTCGTTTACTAGTGCCCGACCCAGAAAAAGGTTCTCATTGGTTCGACGAGAGTTTTGCCGTAAAAGTTTGTAAAAAGCTCTGACAACAACTCATTAAGAAAAGCCTTTTTTCTTACGTAAAATTGTATCACTATTAATTAAAGTTTTAACTACTCAGACTGTAAAGAGCTATTATGTAAATCGGTAATATCACTCTATCTATTAATTATGCCTACGACCAATTAAAAATTGGTCTCCCTTTTCTGCCCCGATAGCACTTGGGTACACGTAAGGGTGTGTCATTGGCCCTTGAAATTGTAGTACGGTGGTTATAAACCCTATCACCCTACACTTTTGA
Organism: Autographa pulchrina; assembly: GCA_905475315.1. NCBI lineage: Eukaryota > Metazoa > Arthropoda > Insecta > Lepidoptera > Noctuidae > Autographa > Autographa pulchrina. Next base: position 2,788,647 of record FR997763.1, on the reverse strand, counting down.
TGATTAGCTAAAAAAGTGTAAAATATTGATGGTGCTTTACATGGCATAAAGGTAGGATATGAAAAAATCCCCTTTTTTTACTAGTAGCATTCCGTGCTATCTCGAATAGTTTTCTGTTATCGTGGAGTTATTGAAGAGTGTTTTATTTGTTACTCTAAGTTATAAACTATTCGTTTACCAAATTCCGATGCGTAGTTTTTGCGTGTAAGTGTAACAAAGATCCCTATGCAAAAATAATACTATTTAGTAGTATAACATTGTAAATTGCAATAACTAAAGTACTTAAGAGGTAGATAGGCGTTATAAAAAACGTTGCAGCGGAGCGTAATTATGTAATTACGGAAGTTTCCTACTCCACATAACTAATCATGGTGACCCTACTCCTATCGGGGAAAATATTCAGCAAAAACATGAAAGGAACTTAAATTGGAAGCCAACTTCCTCAGGGAAACTTTAAAGAGGTTTTACTTGAAATTGATACAGGCTATTCAAAATTTAATTACGACTTTTATCATTATAAATAGTCTTACAATTAAACAATAGAAAGGATTTGTTTTGTAATTTAATCGCTGTTTTAATTAATTGGCTTACAACAATTTTACGACAAAGACAAATATAGTTTTTAATAAATTTTTGGCGTCATTCACTCGAGGAACATTTGAATTTTTTTATTGGTTCTAGAAGTTTTTATGTAAACGTATATCTTACTTAAAAGTTGAACGAAATGAAATTATTAAATTCTTCACACTCTTTTCTCGTCGGGCGAGACAGATAGTATCTAAAGATATGTTCACACAAGCTGATTACAGAAGCTGGAACATTAATTCATTTTATCACCGTCTCGGTCACAGTTTTAATTCAAAGAAAAGTTGAACTATTAGAAGAAATGCAGATTTTTTTACCGTTTTTTCGGTTGTTTTTTGCATTATTTACGTTTGGTCTAAACGCAGCCTTATAATAAGTGCTCTCGTATTACTCAATAGCAAAGTGCCGGGATTAAAATGGCAGCTTTCAAGCTGATCTTCAAATAAAAGTGCTTATAGAATGAATCGGAGGTTTTCGAGCGAGAGGATCGAAGTAGGTTTTATGTGAATAAGTTTGGTCATTTGTTTTCTAGTCCAATATTGATTGTCTGCCTCATTCTCACCTAATAGTTTTAGAGTTAGGTGTGAGTTGGGAGTTCATTTGTTTTTTTTTATAAGGAAATTTTGAAGTTGAAAAGAAAAAACTGACTGCCTCGTTGGCCTAGTGGTGCTAAGCGCGACTGCTGCGCTAGAGGTCTTGGGTTCGATTCCCAAGTCGACCAAGGTGTTATTGGGTTTTTCTATGAAATTCTCAGTAGCAGGTCGGAGTTTGGATTTGTGCCCGGTTAGTGGCAATAGGCTCGCCCCCTATTACATGGGACCTAAACATACCGGCGAACTGTGGGTGTACATTGGTACACCTCTACCTAACCCTTCGGGGATACAGGCGTGATGGTACGTTATGTATGTTATGTTATGTTAAAAGAAAAAAACCAGCCTAGGAACTGAAAATGCGTGTTTAGCCGTACAGTTACAAGATAACTTTTGTTTCTTTTTACAAATACATCAGATCCATATTGAACAGTGCATAATCAAATAACAACACAAAAAGCAATCTAATTGAAACAGCGTGAAAATGTTGCAAATAGTTGTACCAGGAGTTTTCCACCCCGGATTCGTTGGCCGTGCAAATGAATCACTTGCGTACGATTTTTTCGTACACCACATAATTTAAAATGCTCATGTACGCAGCTCATCGTTAATTATACTTCTTATGTGTTAACTGTCGCATATCAACAATAAAATTAAAGACGCGAGCATTGAAGTGTATCATGAAATTCACTTTCCCCCTGTGTTTTCCGGAATTTTTAATATTTCTTTATTTTTTCAATGTTTTGGTCTTACACGTTTTTGTCGTGTCTTAGCTACGTTTGTCATTTCTCACTGCGATTTTTTGTTGGATATTGTTTGATTGGTCACGCGATTACGTCCATACATTAATTTGTAAGTGAATAAGGAGTTTTTGTATCAGCTGATTTGTTGATATTGCTCGTCGGATTGACTCCTTGCATATTGGATTGGTTTTAATGTGCTGAAATGAATATTCGCATATCGTTGTTGTTTACATGAAACGGCTCATCGCGTTGATTTATCATCGCAAATTGCTGGCACGAAGATGTTCGTTTGTTTGTGTTGCAAATTATGGCAATGCAGGAATCTCCTTGAAATACACGCTGCATTTTAGAAAAGTATTTTTTTCTTTGTGTGGATACCTAAGTGGTTCACAAGGTGCACTTAATGACAGGCGGTATAATGTGCAAGACTATGTAAAAATCAAACTGCAGTTAATACGATCTTTTTCACATTCGGTTATGTGTTAGTTTCTATACCACATACAGTTATTTCAAATGGCTAAGCAGACAGCAGAAATCGATTAATTCGATTACGATAGCCGCATACAAATACCAAGGAAGAGCGAAATCAGTTTTTTTGCAGAAAGTAAAAACACCGGATCCAGTGGTGTAGTAAAAGTTAACGCCTCATGTAGCTAATTGTTTTCAACCATAACGTTATAACTCAGCGTATGTCGGCTTGCGATCTATTTGAACTGAAATATGCTTTATGTGATATATGCTTCGATCGCGTTGCAAGTGCAGGAAAAGAATGTATAATAGTAATTTGTGGCTGTTGATGGGCCATTAGTTATATTACATTGATATATGTATTTACTGCAGGGTATTTATTATATTATTTTTTGTGATACTGAAAGGAAAAGTCAGTTTCCACTGGTCTAATGATCGATCAAAGAAGCAAAGACCATGTGTGTAATATGTACCATATTTCATTACTAAACACTTCATGACAGTATTTTATTATAGAAGACTGCTTATACATGCATGGCTTAAAGACATTTTCCATAACCGTTTTCCAAAACGAGACTCCCCTTACTAAACCATTATCCGTGAGGAGTTAAAAAATTTAACGGCCAACCTCCGGTAACGGAGAGATTATAGGAGAAGAAGACACCATAAATAAACACATATGAAATACGACCGCAACTATTAGTGTTGTCGGCTAAACAAACGACATTTATCCAAAGAGGCTGCGATAATTGGTAAAGGCCGGATTCCATCAAAATACTCTTCGGTGCTTCACAGCTGTAATTAAGAAGAAAAATCGCGGCAATTTTGCGATGTCATCGACCCTACTATGGGTGGTCAACTCGATTGAAAGTCAACCCTGTCGGCCATTTTGACCAAACTTGTGACTTTAGTGCATAAAATTCGAATGTAAGCGTACAATTTCATGTGTTTTATACTTGAGCGTCACATGTTGTGTTTTGAATCTAGTTGTTAGTGACTTGATATAATGATTCGAATATGCGATTAATTTATGTAATGAAGAATAGAACTTCTTTACCACTCGTGTTACAATGGTATAGGTGTACTTATTAACCATATAAACATTCTGACCTTTTAAAATACGATGACGTTTTTAACTTCATTATTTGATTAACTGATGATCAGTGGCGTAACTATACCATCTGGGGCCCGTGGCAAATTCTTTTGATGGGGCCCTTTTAGTACATTTTTTACGTTGTACTTAATTAAATTTTAATAAACTACTAAAGTATTTTTCCAACACGAATAACAATTTTATTTTCAAGAGCATGGATTTATCTCTATATTACAGTTCTTTTTTTAATCATATTAGATCTTATTTTTGGTCTAGAACACGGGAAGTATAGGAAAACTAAAAAAAAACTGATAGTAATAGACTAAAATATTTGGGCTATATCGAGGAAATGGTAAAACAGTCCAGATACCACTTCTTTGTCCTCATCTTTATTTTTTACTTTCCCAGGAATGAGTCGAGCAAATCGACTCTACCCATAATAATATACTGATTGCAGTTGCGTATAATTTGAGGGAAATATATTTCTTTTGTTTTATTATAAAACCTCCTTACGTTGTGAATCTTCCTCTTTCGTTTCTCGCTCCCACTTAAACAATTTTCTGGAACTAGACATTTTAATATCTAACTTTCACAATCAACTTTACTTTCAAAGTGCCTACTTTATTTCTTTAAATCAAATACGAAAAATCAAAGATTAAAATAATGAAGATCGTTTAGGATGTGTTGAAATGCATAACCAAATTTGAAATTGTGTTATGGTCTTTAGTTGACTTACTTTACTTGATTTTAAGCAGAACGTTTTCATGGAAAATAAAATCAGGGGCATAGCTAGGTACCGCCGTATCTGCCGTAACAATTATACGGGGCCATGGACCACAGGGGCTCCCGTCGTACGTAAACCAAAATTTACAAAATGTAAATAAGAATAAAATATAACTGATAAAAAATATATAATTTTGAACTTTAATGGGACATGAACACCTGACAGACCTGTGACTATTGTCCATTGAGGCAAAACTTAAGAAAAACTAAAGTCCTCATCAGCTATAAATTATACAATAAATAAGTTTGCCGAAAAAAGGCAAGGACGTGTTACATATTTAATTTAAATTGCTTGTAATTTTTTTTGAAAAGGGACAAATAGAAAATTATGATAATTAACTATTTCTTTTAATTTTATGCAATTTTTTCTTTCTATTGTGAGAATTCTTTACCCTTCATAAGGGCCCCAAAACAAATTTGTATGCGGGGCACCACCAAGTCACGCTACGCCACTGAATAAAATACTCAGGTACCTATAAACTTAAAAAAAATAACTGAGCTCGCGGCCTCTTGGGCGGGGCCCTCTTGGGTCGGGGGCCCGTGGCATTTTGCCAGTCCTGCCACCCTGTAGTTACGCCACTGCTGATGATTAAATTATCGAAAGAACTGAGGTGTCAATTGAGAAGTAACTGCGTTACTGCGCATTAAGTTTTGCTTTTTGTAATATTTTTTCACAGATTTATCTGCAAGTACGTCGTTAACACTCATTAAAATAAAGATTAATTAAAACGTAACTTCATGTAATATTAATTGATCTTGTGTTAGTATCACAACTTGTGTTCTAGGTGCTGAAATAAGTACATCTGAAAATAAACAAATTGATAAACAATAACTTTTAAACTATCGCGCTGCATGCAAGCAGAATGTCTGCTTGCGACCACGGCCTGTGTAACCCGGTCGAAACGTCAAGCCCTAAAGGTATTTATGCATGTACGCGCTAATCCCCGTTTTATAAAATATTACTATAAATTGATAAACAATCGGCTCGTAAAGTAAAGACTAAAATATGTTAATTTATATTTTTTTTTTGTTTGCGGTATCGATAAAACATTCTTAACGTATTATTTGTTTATATCACTAGAGTGCTTTCAGTTACCATCTCTTAAATATAGTGTCCTACAGTGTATTCTCTAAAGAGTTATTTAAAGGTCGACTCCCTAAAGTTACGGAAGTCAGATTGGTCAATTAAAGTCTATGTCGAAAACGTCACGGTAAGAAAGTCCTGTGATAGGTGGAAATTGAGATTTTTCCGAAACGCCGGGTAAGCGATATCTCTCGATAAAAGCGTAATGGTCTGCGTTAGCCTTGCCATTGTTACCGTTAAGGCGCCGTCTATTGGTAAAAGTGCTGGTTATACTTAACTATGCCTAGCTATGTAGATGGAGTTTTGTTGATAGGGTAGATTTTTTTTTGGATCTTTGCAGTTAGCCTGAGCGCAGGCTTTGACTTCTTCATCGGACTTTTGGCAAGGACCTTAAGGCCTCCAGCCAGAGCAATAGGAAAAACTAACGTCAGCAATGTCCACTACGGGCACCCCCTGCGGGGTTCGGACTTCGACTTAGTGCGTTGCTAACAATCTTAATAAAGCAAAACAACAAGGTATGGCTGGATCTAAATTTTTATTATTTAGGGACATATTTTTATTGCTAGGTTGGCCGGCTCGGGCCAGCTTGGTCTAGACCAAGGCGTCCCTAGGGACGGGGGGATTAAATGGGTAGAGATTTTATTTTTTTCAACTGCATGTTCACGACGACGAAAAGGGAGTGATTAAGGGCATAAACTAACCTTACCATGATTTAGATATTCTTTAAACTACGTTATTTATATATATCTGATCTTTAACCAAATAAACATTTGTTTTAACAAACTAAGAGATAATTATATGTTTACTTTTATTTACGGAAATATTTTGATATAATATATCAGGTAAAGTTCAGATGATGCCGTCATCATCTCAACTTTACCTGATATATTATATAAACGAGCTGTTTAAAGTAAAAAATTATTAATGGTATGTGAGATTTCCAGCACCAATCAGGCATAAGTTAAGATATGTTTTGATGCGGTTCAACAAACAAAGTAAAATAATTTCCATAAGTTTTACGTCATAGTCCATTAAAGTTACTTACGTCATAGTACATGAAAGGTACCCTTACATACTGCCCATCGCTATTTCTCCTTTGATACCTAAAATGACTTATTACGAAGTCCATCAATTAACTTAGAAATTCATCGCACGCGCATCCTGCGTCGTTTGATTGCATCTGAGAGGATGTTAGGTACATAGTGACGTGCACAGACTAGTGATGTACCCTATACTTGGTTAATTATAATTATTTGTTCTATGAGAAACTATTAGCTATTGTTTGAGTGGTAGCAAATATGGCGACGGACTATGTATTATAGTTTTTTAGGCTGTTAGGTTAAATACCTAGAAGTCAGGATGTCAGTTTAGGAAGTACTTCCTTTATGACATGAATTTCTATGCATTTAGAACTTTCAGTAAAATAGGATTTCATTAGTTAGACATTTTCAGCCCTCAAGTTTCCTAAGGGATGCCTTATCACAATTTATTTCCGTTTGTGTTCTAGACCTTTTTGTCATTAATCGGGAATAAATCAATATCAAATCGGTGATATGAATTTTAAACATTGAATTTCGGCTGCCATCATACAATTTGCTACAAGATATATTTTATAAAAAAACTACGAAAAATCCTCAACTAAACCCCTTTGAATATAAAGGTATAAACATGACATTGTATGACTATATGTCTAGCATTGCCGAATGACGAATACCCACTTTTATCTCTCGCGGACAGGCCGTCGTGTGTCAACGGGGATTACTAGCCTATGTATTAAGGTTATGTACCATAAATATTGTTGTATATAATGTATGAAGGGTGGGCTGGGAGTGACGGGTTTGGTATTAATAATTTGTTGGCTCAAACTGTGTTGTGTAATCCTGTCCTTTAAAAAAGTTAGTGTGAGAAAAAATATAACATTTAAAAACTTGTTATGAGAGCTTAGAATGTATAATAATAGATATGATTTCAATATCTAATAGGTAATCTGATAGGAACATCGTATAGACTTCTAAGTATCTAATGAAGACACGTAATCATTAGGTACATAATTACCTTGTATACATATTTCACTCAAATTTATTCCGAAATTTGAATGTCAAACATTAAAGTAATACACAAACAATAAGAGACTAATCCATGAAATACTCAAAAAGAATATTACCCAATTTCACCACAAACCAGTGTAAACAAAGCTTTATTTGTAAAGAAAAATATTTTCCTACCAAGTTTTATAATAACAACCGTTAAACAAAGACTTTGTTCAATTTAATTACGTTCACAGATAAAAATATAAATTACGAAACTTTAGAAAAGTATTTATCTTTTAGAAACGCAAAAATATGGCGATGTTATGAACCATGTTTTAGTTAATATTTTTCTTTTATGGTTCACGAAACGCATATAACAACATAACGTATTTTGCGTGCCGCGAATGGGATTTTTACGCAAATTTTGTAATAGGTTGGTTTAGATTTTATGCTAACCGATTAGAAAATTTATGAGATTTTACACATACCTAAGTCTTCAAAACACAGCCTGTCTTTTTTTAGAGCAGTATGTAGTAAAAGAAACAAGTATAAAACAACTGGCAAAACGTCTGGGCTGACATAAAAAAAAATAGTTGGATCTTTTAAAATAAGAACTTGTTTTGATTTTATTTTTCTATTGAAAATGGGTCTCTAAAGAAAATAGCCCTTAGGTAAAGTTTGTTTTTCAGCCAGTGTTTTTAAAAATTCTTTTAATACTGCCTGTCATATAAACGTTAATTAAATTAAGAATTTTAATACTCTTTGAGCTCACGAATTGTTCAGGCGAAACGGGTCGATTTAAATAAGCCAAGTTTTCTTTTAGAAATCTGTTATTTTTGTGGCAGTTTTCTCTTTACATCTAATAAATTGGTTTCTTTTTATCTGCAAGTTCGGCTACCGAAGTTTCTTTGACTCATTTATAAAGGTACACGGTCCGACTAAAAGCTTTATCAAACGAATATATCAAACTGTAAAAAGTAGTAGCTCTCCTAAAAGTTAAAGAACGTTTTTTTTTTTTTTTTTATATCAGTTTTCTGACAGATTACCGAGTGAACAATTTTTCTTAATATACGAGTGCCTTTTCTAACATTAAGACTAATCTGAGAAAGACATAAATAATATTCGTGTATACAAGATGAAATCAGAAGCCTTAGGAGTAATACTCCTGAATAATGAAGGTCATTAGGAAGTTGACGAAGAGACCCAATCAGTAGCGCCTACAATAACGTCAGATCCCAATAGTCCGAGATCGTGTAACTCATTCATAAGTCCGGTCATTCGATTAATTGGAATTCATTACTCGATTCTGATAGTCGATGATTTTATCGATGTTTTATATTATATCGATAGAACGTTTCAAATGGTAATGAAATTTGTCAATCTTGAGATTGCGGAGATAAGATCTTTAAGTAATTGCACGGTGAGGGGCTTACACTCTATAGTAAAGAGACAAAGGCTGATCATAATTATGAAACAAACGGCGTTAAAGGATGTAAATTTGAAATTGGTTGTAATTACTACCATTGCAGGTACCTTCTGGCATCATAAAATGTTTGTTGTCGAGTTTGTTATTTTAATTGTGCTAGCTGAGAATACTGATGAAAAAGTTTAACATGCTGCAGAATGTTTCACAAAGCTAAAAAGAAAATGTGATTCTGTTACGAATGTTACGATGTACGAGTTAACTAATGAGATGTGTATGAACATTTTGGATTCGATGGTATTTATACGATACTAGCTGGACGTGTAAAAGAAAAAGAAAAAATATTTAATAAACCATGTAAGTTTATTCCAGTTGAAATGAGAAAAGTCGGTTAAAAAGAAGCTAAAACAAAAAATCTTTTATAATATTACAACAATTTAGGTAAAGGTTTAACCGTTTACGAGGAGCTAATGAAAGAATAAAAAAAGAAAATAATTAACAAAGCAACAAAAAGCTATGAAATTTCTAGAAATGCTCATTCTGATAAGGACCGGTCGGAAAAGTAAAAAAAAACAGCCATGAGAATACTAAGGCATTGCAGCGAAAACTTTATCAACCGAAATTAAACTTTAGTTCATTCAAATAGAATTGGATGTCCTTTATCCTGGTCGTCACACTCTGGGCTCGGCGCCAAGTAGATGTGGAAAACGCACATTTTGTCTGTTTTTCATACAGATGCAGGTCTGAATGGCCCTCAATTTTTTTTGGTTTCTTATATTTCCCTCTAATTGCTGCTATATTCTCGATGTGCCGTTTTGAAGGAAAATTAAATGTGATTTACTGTTCATAAAAACTAACGTCTCCATAACATTCTAGATTATTGTGAGCTTGTTTCTTGTTCGTTTTTTGTCTGGCTGTGCTAATATTACCTTATCTTTTTATACATTTTATGAAGCTTCGTCTTTATTTTAGTTCAAAGATTAGCTGCCTAAATTTTTTATTCTTTTTCATAAGGCTTTTTTTGAGTCGTCCAGATTTCACAAACGTTCTTATTATGTACTAAGAATTTTAGGGCTGTGTTAAATTGATTTAATTACCCATTCATTCAAAGGAATTTTGTAATTGTCGTACAACCTGCCAAATACAACATAATTGACATATTTGGGGTTATTATACCATTCCTTTCGCTTTATCCCATTTTGGTTAAAAATAAAATGAGATCGCAAATTCAAAGGAGTTTTAACATCAAACAAATTCCACGGAATTCGTTTAATATTTCACAAAATGGAGTCTCATATACATGCAACGGCTTACCCAAGTGGTAAGACGGGGTACATACATTATTCTGATTACAAGCACCAAACGGAATATTCCGCATCCCACCCCTCCCCTGTAACACCCCCTTACCTTGTCACTTGGACGTGACTAGATTCGGAACGGAATCGATTTATTGAAATTGCCAGTGGACATACATCGGGTACTTAATCTAATCAATCGATTTGAAGCGCCGCCGTGTTCATCTGACTTAATGTTTCAGGCTTCTTGCCAAGTGTTACATGAAATTATACGATTGTTTGGTGTTAGTGTTTGTTTTGCACTTTCTTGGGACGTGTAGAGATTCCATCAACGCGTCTTCGATTTTACTACCTCAGAAGATACAAGCAATACATATCGCTATCATTCAAATAAACTGTTTTAAAAACCGAAGACTAGGTATCTATATCTGGAAAAAATCCAATGCTTGTACTATGAACTATTAACGCAGACTGTGGACTTTGTGGGAGCGAGATGGCGCTCTACAATACACGTAGCATTGTCTCGCTTTCACAGCGGCAGTAGTCCTGCTTCAATAGCTCATAGTAAGCGCTGCGCTTTAGACAGTTAGAGTTTGCTACTCTAATTTCAGTGTCAGGAATGTTATAATATAAATTGCATTCTAGTGTAGGTATTTGAACGGTTCCTTGGTTTATAAGATTATGAAGAACCGTTCTTAATAACGTTCCATATAGTTAACTGTTTCGTTATTAGAGTATATTGATTTATTACCTATAACGGACTCTTTAACGAGGAAGCTTTTTGTGGAATATTCAATTTTAGTACAGAATCAATAATTATTTTTTATTACGTAGAAGATAGTCCGACGTAAGACATCTAATAGCCTGTTAATATCAAATGAACGATATCAGACAGAATATACTAAAATGTATTTAAAGACTTTTTTTATCCACGTATCAATAATACGTTTCAGGCCATTAATTAAATTTTGTTTCCACAATAAAGTAGTTAATTCTACGAAATGAAGTTGTTAGTGATATACAAGTACTAATTGCCTGTCCAGAATACCGACCACAATAAAAGTAATTTGTGTACTGTTGGGTAGACTAGGAGCGGCTTATAGGTCAAGGTCATTGTCATAATATGATTGATGAAATTATAATTGATTTGCTAGATATCGTCTGATTGGTCTAGTTTTTGGATATTGAAGACGGTGATGGTAAATGGCAGTTGACTCACTTAGTTCATTTTATATTAACTTTCATATGTAGTGTGTAATCTTTATGTAGAAGGAATTAATAGCTTGTTATATATAGTGTAAGTTGATAAGTCATAAACATTACGAGTACCCACATATTTTTTTGAAGTAACAAATAGGTACTAATTTAAAACAGCGACTTTCAAACACAGCTATAGAACAGTACGGTAATACCAATCGTACAACGAAGAAAACTTTTTAGAAGATTAAAATTTTATGGCTGTCCCTAGCCAGCGGAGTATCGATTACCTAAACCTCTCCTGAGGCGCGGCTCTAGTGCCAAGGTCGACGGTCGACAGTCTTGTATTGTCACTGAATTTATGACAATCGATGCGAACTACGAATAGTGTCGATTGCGTACGTCACTAGTCTAGAGTTCCACGAAATTTATCGTTAAAATGTTTAATGACAACAATTCGATTTTATTACGTTTTTTTTCTTTTGTTTTATAGCAGGGTGTTGTTTTATTGTAACAATTAATCGTTTCGGGTGGTGACGTTAGAATGAATTGTTTTCGTGTTTCTGGAATGCAAAACGACTGTTTGTATAAATACACATTATCTAATCGATACGTACGAATAATTAAAATCTTTTACGATGTTGTTGCGCACAATATAATCCAAACAGATGTGTCCTTATGTTTGCAATGTATCATCATATCAGTCAACACTTATAATCAAGTACCTAATCTAAATAGGTAGTGCCTCAATTAATAATTCAAACAATGTTTAAACTCCCACTTATAATTAATTATCAACAAAGCTCATCTAATTATCACTGTGATACAAAATCCATTATTCATTAACCGAATCAAACAAACAATGCGATAGAAAAACATGGGAAATCGTGCGTAAAGAAATATAGAAGAAAGGAAGCAATGGAGAGGCTCTCTCGATATTAAAAAGGGACAAAGAGAGCCCGTTGTCTATAAAAGCTGGTTTTCTAGATGTGTCGCCGCAGAAATGCACACAGAATTAATTATCTTTTCCGTTACTGACTGTTTCCTTTGTGGTTCGCATTCCGATGGAGACTTCAACAGTTTATCCAGTAAAATGTTAGATAATGTCACGTCGAGGGAATTTTGCAGTGTTTTGTTTTTTCAACGTTGTTCCGTTTGAAGCCGCATGCGGGAATTAAAAAACTTTTTATCATGACCTTTTACTATGAATGTGCCCGCTTTGGTTTTGTCTTTTATTGTTGTTGTGTGTAGTGATTGTGTTTGGTTTTGTCTTCACATTTCCTTTGTGTAATAAGCAATCAACGAAACAATTCGGTAATCAATAATTAGGTAGTGAGAATATATGTTTATTATTTAAAAAGGAATGCTTTGTGTAAATAGATTGTCGTTTATAGCAATAACTTTATTAAATAATAATATACAGATGAATATCGATGCCAATATGATTATTTTATAGAGAGACAATAAAATAAGAGATTTATTTATACGTTCTGTTCAGTAGCGCGCGATTATTCCCTTAGGACGGTTAACCTCCCGACTGCGTGTCAAAATGTAGTGCCATAAATGTACAATCACCAACAAAAGTGCCAATTATTGACAATTTCATTTGTTCATTTTTGTCTATAGTCATTAAAAGCATTGTGTAATTTTAATACTACACAATGCTTTTAATGACTGTAATGTGCGTACTGTGACTTTTTAACATAACACAGGGATAAAAATTATCTCATGTGTTCGTCTATTATTTCATATGTATATGCGTATTTATATATTGAAATATTGAATTAGTAAGGCAGTAACGTATTTCGATTTATTTTCGTGCTAGTAAACTATCGCACAATACAGTACCTTTCGTAGCACTATTGCCCGCGAGTGTACTGCTAATAAAATGATACTGCAATCATCAATCCCGCGGCAGGTGTGACGGAGCCCCGGAGAGCGATCGCTGTTGCGGCTGCTTTGTATAGCACTGCAGATTTATAGGGTTAGGTAACATGGAGATGCGAGGGTTAAAGTAGTTTGTGACTGTCGTAGAGTAGCTTATTATTTTGGCTCTGTATTGAAGTAGTTTGTCGGTCGTATGAAAGTAGCATATTATTTAGGTCATGTTTTTAAATTTTTTGTTAGCTTTTATTAACTTTGAAGGGGTTGGCTTTCAGTCGACAGATAAAGGTGAATGCCTGTACATATTTAGAAGTTATAAAGTAACTGAGAGCGATCGCTGTTGCGGCTGCTTTGTATAGCCCTGCAGATTTATAGGGTTAGGTAAGATGGAGATGCGAGGGTTAAAGTAGCTTATTATTTTGGTAGGTAATATTTTGTTTTTAAATTTTCTGTTGTCTTTTTGGGGCTGGTGCTCAGTTTTAATTGATAGAGGCTAATTAGGATTTAGAAGTTGTAAATTTAAATCTATTGTGTACCACATTGTCGCAGAAGTTATTAAATAACTGAGAGCTATCACTGTTGCGGTTGCTTCGTCTAGTAGGTACCGCAGATTTATAGGGTTAGTTAAAATGGAGATGTGAGCTCTGTATTAAAGTAGTTTGTGTCTGTCATAGTAAAGTAGCTTATTATTTAAGTTACACTAGCTGTGCCCAGCGGTTTCACCCTTAAATAGTTGTATCTTTCTTAGTTTTGCCTATATTTTCATAGTTATTCTGCTATTGGGGATGGACACAAATCCAACAAGATTTTATTCAATTTTCTGTTAGATTTTTATCAACTGTTGGGTTTTTGGGGCTAGTGTTGCTCGAAGGATAAAGTTGAGTGCCTGTTTTAAAAAGTAATAAATGTTTTTTTTTTAATATTTATGTTGTGTTACACTTTCAGTTGATGGTTTTAATGATTACTTTTTCAAGCAGGCTAAAAAAATAAGTAACCTTTATATGATAATAAAATCCGTTACGTCAGAAATTTCTTCTGATCTGTTTTGTGATGCCTACGTATTTTTTAGTTCTTTTCGCGCTAATTTAAGTCCTAAAAGGTCATAGGTTATTAAAAGCCTAAACGAAAATGTAGACATACATGTACATCGAATTCAGAATTCTGTGTTACAGTGCCTACATTTTAGTTGTAATAATGAATTAATTCCAGTATAATACACAACACATACCCTACAAATTAACAAGGGCTCTCGGTTCAGTCTTTTGTTTTCTATTTCAGCGGTTAATAAATAAATTCTGTGAATATTCGGTTCACGTGTTGTTCTTTATTAAATTCCTAGAACCAAAACGTTCTCTATCTCAATTACTGCGTGATTGGATACAAAGTATTTCGTCTGTTATTACAATACCGATGTTAGTTTTGTGGAGTTTTTCTAGTATTTTTGGAAAGGATCTTGTTTCTTTTAGATATTGGAATATCAGATGTTGTAGATTGATGTAGAGGTGTATTATACTGAAATTTTGTTGAGACATATATCATTCATAAGAGAGTCGGAGGATTAAGATTAATTAAAGAACAGTTGTTTTCATGAACCAGAGTCTTTTCTTTAGGTAACCTGGGAAAGGTCAAGAACATGCTAGAATCTTATTGCAAAAGTTTGTACTTATTTCTCAGTTTAGAGACTAAACTAATTCTACCGCACATTATCATTTAAATACTCTCCATAGTTCATAGTGTTATATAATATGTTGTTGTCATAATGTTAATATTTCAAAAGTTGAATTAATTTGGCAAAGATTTTGAACATAACTCGAACCAATTTCAGCAAGGTCTTAGTGTGTTAATTTAGTTAGTATAAACTTGTTCGAGCTAGCTCGTGAATAAAATATTAATATTACCAAGAATACCGCCATATACGCCGTGTCATAGATTAAATACCCCACAGAGGAGAAGCTTCGTACAGCCACGTAACTACAAGTGCTCCCCTGAATTGTTAACTACCTGATCGTGAACTTGTCGGTGGTAAGCAAGCACATGCCTCTTGCAGTGCTAATTGCACCCAATGCTGTCATATATTTTCTTTAAAATAAAATCATTTATATTGCTGGGGGTTTCGTTTTTCTTTTTAATTCAGTTCACATAGGTACGCAAATAACACCCAGACTTGGAATAGACATTCTTTCTCGGTCACACAAATGTGTGTCCTCGAGGATCGAAGCCACAGTACTTCGCGGACAGTGGTAACTGATGACAGTCAGCTTTCCATGTAGTTCATCTATTGTGGCGCGTTTGTATATAGCTCTGCCTCTGTGGGGAACTTACTGTGTGACCATATTCTGTACGGTATTTCTATGAAAGTCACGGGGATCGGAACTAGAATTAATTCACTTACCGCTTGTTCTGCGAAACTTTGGTTGACTTTGTCAGTTATTCAAATTGGGACACTGCACCCCAAGATAGTGACAGAGGTCGTTTTATTTCACTATTATTACAAACTGTGTCATGTAAATTTTATGATTTCACTTTGTTTTATGTACCAATTTTGTGCAATGTTTTTTTTTTTGCATAAATTTGTCTACAACCAGTGTTTTTTTTTTCATTTTGAGAAAAAGTAAAAGTGGAATCGTGTTGTTACGAAATTATTGCGTAACAAGGAAAATTTTAAGAATGAATAATTTCTGTATTTTTTTTGTGGTTATGCATTTTGAGTCATAAGTCACATGCTATACAAAAATATTTCATAATACTTCTGTGGTTTTCAAAACCGATATCAAGAATACAAATACTGGTCTGTAATTCAGAGCATTGCAAACCACCAATAGTAAGGATCAACGTCAATCGTGTGACGTCATCAATTACACTATCGCAGGATCTTAGGCTGAACCTGAGTGGCATTGCTTCTAATGCATGAATGACGTGCTATAGACATATTTTTATAGTTGACGACAGGGTCATAGTTTAAATAGGTTCTAAATTGTCAGCGGACTTCAAAAAAGGAGTTTCTCTATTCGTCTGTTTGTTTTTCTATTTTATGTATGTTTACGCGATATCTACGGCAAACGTGGACCCATTTCGAAAGTTCTTTTTTTTTCGATACCTTAGAGGTGATTTCATAGTAATTGCGATCCGGTCGTTTCTTAATTGAAATCTTATTTTTTAATTTATGTGCAATCAAATATAAACTACATACATATATCATGACTCCTTGAGTAGATAAAACATCTGAAGATCTGATTGTTACGTCATGCATAAAACTGATTATAGAAATTGCTGGCGTCACACTGCACACACATACACTCCGGTACACCTTACTGCATAGAAATAATGGTCAATTTTAAATTGATATCAGGGATGTGTGGTCGACTGTATTTTAGTTAAGTGACTATTCCAGCGGTCCGCGAAATCGTCTACATTACATTATATGTACACTAGCTGTACCCGGCATGCGTGGCAATACAATTTTTTCTACCTAGCACCTGCCTACTACCTACCTACTACCACTTAGGGGTATGAAAAATAGATAGTAGCCGATTCTCGGACCTACTAAATATGCATATAAAATTTCATAAAAATCGGTCAAGCCGTTTCGGAGGAGTATGGTAACTAACATTGTGACACGAGAATTTTATATATAAGATTTACATTCATTACGATATAATATTTAATGCAAATATCAACTATTTAACTGATGCTTTTCGTATGTGCCATGGAGGCATAGCGGTTCCAGAAAGTTGTTAAGGAAAGGTGGTTTAAACAAAAAGTTGCTTGTACTTTCGTTATTATTCTAAGACACCAGTGACAATCAGTCAAGGAAAACAATATGAGGAAACCTGAATTCCAAATAATGGTACATGAAAACGCCAACCCGCAAGTAAGCAAGCGTGGGTGATCAACGCTCGTTTTTTTCTATGTTACGAGAAAAGGCTTTGCCCAGAAGTGGGACAATAACAGGCTGATAGTAATAACAGGCGCTGTTTATTCAGAAACAAAACACGTATCCCAAGAAATACGAGAGTATAAAATACAAAACAAAACGATAGAATCTAATTGAATTAGGGAAGCAACAGTATGGTATCGCTTTACAAATTACTTCGTTCCGAATTCCGTTTGTACAACAATCGATAGCGTTGTTGAAAATGCGTGTTGCGATGCTCAGTTGTTTATTGAGTTAATACATAATTAATGTAGTGAACCTTTGCTAGCCTAAGAAGCCTAGATCTAAACGACATTACATGTAATTATGTGAATAAAGTTGAAGGTGTTATATTCCTTTTGTATCCGAAAAGAAGCTTTTCCTGAAAGGCTACGAGGAGTATAGTAAGATCATTCAACAAATAGGTTCATGGTCGAACCAAAACCAACCAAGACCATGCATATAGCACCATTTTTCACAACCGCAAGGCTAGAAAGATTTACTTATAGTGGTTGGTATATATTTTTCGAAGTACGTAGTCAGTTCAAAGAGTAGCGTATTATTGAGAGATTTTGATTAATCTATTAAATATTAGATTATTTCGGCAGTGCTGAAGTTAAAAGTCAAAAAGGAACTCATGAAAAGCTCGATCTAGATAGTAAGGGCCAGAATGTCGCATCTTACTCGAGCGCACTTAATCCAGTGTCAGTTGAGTGTGAATGTGTTCAATATGCGGTGATAAACGACGCCATCTGTCGCTTTAGCCGCGAGTTATCGACGCAATAGACCAATCCGGCTTCAATAACTTAGCACTTGAAGATCTAGATAATTATGTGGTTCGATGAATTTCGTAAGAGTACGTTAACAATGCAACGCTTTATGTAGTTTGTACGTCGTACGCGGAGTGAATCACGTCGAGTGTACCTGTGAGGTAAGGAAACTCTGAGTATGGGACATTTATTGCTACTAACATATACTATCCAGAAGTAAATATTACAGACTTAGTGTGAGCTTTTAAATAAGGGTCATTGCAATAAGTGTTCTTACTAAATTATACTATACTTGGGGTTACTACGTCACGAATACATGCCAAAAGTGGCGCTAGTCTATGATCACAACTAGAGTAGAGTGAAAAAATAATAAATAAATGCGGACAACATCACATACATTGCTCTGAACCCAAAGTAAGTTGCTAAAGCACTTGTGTTATGGAATTCAGAAACAACGAAGGTACCACAAACACCCAGACCCGGGACAATGTAGAAAAGTGGTTTTCTACATTGACCCGTCCGGGGATCGAACCCGGGACCTCAGAGCTGGCGACACCTTGAAAACCGGTGCGTACGCCACTCGACCACGGAGGTCGTCTAAAAAGTTATAAAGTTGATGTTATCATTCAAGAGAAAATAATTGAATTATTGATTCTTAGAACTGTATAATAATAAATGACGTAGATGAACATACGTATGTTTCTTACTTCCCATGTTTCAATAGTACTTAGGTAGTACTTACTGTGTATGCTCAAGTATATTGTTCCTTTCAAGAGCATAATGGCGGGCGTAAGAATTGTGTACGGAAGTATTAGCTTCGCCTTTTGTGGCGTGAAGGAAATGCGGTGCGTATTATTTCCTTAATAATTTTACATTAATATAGGTACAGTTAATACACGATAGTATAATGCTGGCTTAAATCTTGCCATTATTGCTTTGTTTTTGCCGGAATTGATAACATATCTACCGTTAAGTGAATCCTAATATGCTTTCGTATTTTATCACTGCAAAACTGTCTTCATAGAAAAGCGAATAACGACTACACTTAGTAAAAGTATTATGATTAAACGATTTATTGTACAGATAAGTCGGTTCTTTATTTCTTTAACGCTTGTCAACATTCAAAGAGCGACCACCGTGAAACGTCTGACGCTACAATAAATTCTTAGGAAGCCATATAATTAAAAAGACAATACTATTTTTTATCATAAAAGACATGTTTATTACCACTTAAACATTATACTTTAATCCTGATACATATTAAAGTTAGGAATGTATTGCTAAAAGGTATTAGTCACACGGAAAGCAGAGCAGAAGAGATCCGGGAGATATAAATAATATACTTCTTTAACAAAATATTGAACTTCATAATTAAACCTTAAGGGCCTTACTACAAAAGATGGCTTAAACCAAGACTAAGGTAAACCCAGGTTTAAAATATACCCATCACTTTCTTATGTCATATAACAAAAAGAGACGGGGCTATTCTAAAACCTCGGGTTTTTCTTAGACCATCTTTTGTAATAAGGAGGTAAACGTTCTCCAAAAAAACAACTACTAGTCCAAGAGTAAGAAATAATTTGCTTTTGCTTGAAGACAACATAGGGTACATGCATGGTTAAACATATTAGAACATCATATTTGCGAATTCAGAATAGTTGATGTTGGCTTGAAAAAAAATGAGAGCTGTCTCCATGGACCCACTATAGGTTAGATACGCATATACGCCTGAGTATCTGGACCTATTATGCGTAGACCTTCAAAAAGTATACAGTATTGTGTACATTGGTTACATATTTATATACACCAATGTTCGCGTCGCGATCGCTCCGCTTTCAGTGCGACAGATAATGAATAATGTATCACTATGTATTAATAAGTTCTTTGAGCATTACCGGCTCATTAAGCACTGCTACTGTTTGGATTCCAATCACAAAGCTGTGCAAATTACTCGCGTACAGAATTCATTAATTTATAATTAATCGTCAGTCAATTTTCGTTGAAAATATGAAATCGAACTTGGTAATCAATTAATTATTGCAGTTTTGTTGAGTTGTAAAAAGGCTAGCAAAAAATACTGGATTTTTATGACGGTAATGGACGTAACTGTTTTAACCTTTGATGAAAATAGAGTGATGTTACATATAAGTATAACGTAATAGGTATGTTATAATGTAAAGTTCGGGTATACTGTGCTAGCAGTGCTAGCTCCCATCATAAATGGGCCGAATTTAAACCTGTATTTTTTTTCTGTTCGTAATTTTTTGTCACCGAGATAGATTCTTAGCTGATTAAACTTAAAAATTTAACGACAATCTAATTAGATTATCAGTATTTTTTATATTTAATTAATTATTTATTGGTGTCAGACATTCGGTCGAAATCGTTCGATCTTTGAGGGTGAACAGCTAATTGGAGCCAAGGTAGCGTCGTAAACAATTCTCCGTTTTACTGGTTATCCTCACTGACTGATGCGAGTTCCAAATTAAGTAAACGATGACTAAGCAGACAGTAAAAGGAATCTTTTAATCCCTGTGACGTCACCTTGTTCTCTTTATGTACAGTTAACCCTAAAAGAGCCAGTTTCTTTATCCACTGTTACATTACTGACAATATAATCTTTTGTTACATGGTTTTTTACAAACCCTATAAAATTTTTCAGTAAGAAACTATTTAGAAAATAATTCTTTCCCCTTAAACTTGACCAACATTCTGCATGATTTCCCACTGAAACCAAGCCGTAGCTTGTTTTAATATGCCAAGCCGTCGCACTTACACGCATCCGTATCTTGAAAACGACTGAACCAATTGACATAAAATTTTCATTTTTGAAATTAATAAATGCCAATAATTTATAGACAAACGTGTTGACTTTTGTCCTGTGTCTTAAAAATATACTCAATTCGAGTGTACAGGCAATTTCGTATCAATTCTGTATGTGTCTGTTGTCCATAAAGACTTTATTACTGTTTTATAGCTTTGACATGGGCTTACCATTCATCTTCATTGACCTATACAGCTGTTTCAAGGGCGACGAAGACGAGTCGGTTTGTGACCGGGTTTTTAATAAAGAGATATTTCATGATAGATCTATTTCTTGGTCTGTCATGGCACTCATGGCTAATAATAGGAAGTTTAATAACGATGATATAGATGCTTTGCGTTGTGTTATTAAATAACTATAATAAGAGCTACTTGATTTATGAATAAAAGATTGTTAGTTCAGAAAGTAATTTTATTTTCGTAATTATATACAAAGGGTCCTTTAACTACATACTCATACAACAGTATGCTAATGATTTTGTATTTTTGTTTCAGGTACGTTATCAACGAAGTAAATAGTAAAAAACTACAAGAACCATTCGATGATGAAAACAATAGCAAACAATTATATCTGTGGGAGAGTGGTAAGTGGAGATTTATTTACATACCAGTGACGTCATGATAGTCATAGAATTCCGTGTCTCCGCTTACCTAGGACATAGCATTTAATAGAGACACTCCACTCACATTTCAGGTTACGAATGTTGTAATACTAGGAAACAGCACTTAAGTAATATGTAATGTTGACTTTTGAAACGTAATATTTAAAAGTAGGTATTATTTCACACAAATTCTGCGAGCCTATGAAAGCACTAAGTTATTTTTAACCGACTTTAAAAAAAAGGAGGAGGTTCTCAATTCGGATGTTTGTATGTTTTTTTTTTTTTTTTTTTTTTTTTTTTATGTTTGTTCGCGCATAACTCCGTTGCTTTCCAACCGATTTGAAATATTTTTTCTTTGTTGGAAAGGGTATACTTCCCAAATGGTCCCATAGTCACCAAGTCGGGATCTGATAATGGAATCTAGGCGAAATCGAGGGAACTCTTCAAATTTTATAGGAAAACGTACAGCGATTTTGGTATTTTCTACAACAAGTGAAGTATTTGCGTTCAATAAGAACCATTCTACCACCAGATCTGATGATGAAGCCAAGATGACCTCGTGGATGTAGCGGGAATTCGTTGGATGTGAGATGCGTGGCACTGGATTTCATTTGATGGAAATTATCATGAGGATGATGAAAGGGTGTCAGCTGAAGGCCTACCCATACTATCTAAGATTAAAAATATGTCACTAAAAATAAACAAATAAAAAACTTTTTTGCAAAAAAAAAAAACCGACTTCAAAAATCGATAAAAGCACTAAAAAGTTAAAAATAATTCTATAACCTACCTATATTAATAAACCTAACCTAAACTACGATTAACCTATAATACAATTTAACAATTTTTTGGAGTCGGGGCCAAGCAATATGCAAAACTTAAATCACTATATACCTACAGACTAAGAGCAGAAAAAATAAAACATAAATCTTACAGCTTCTAAATATTAATTCTAATCGGAAAAAAAACAAAAATACTTAAGATACTAACGTTTACCCTTAACCATATTCATAATATACCTATTTTTACAAACACAATACACATCAACATACTCAGGAATTACCAGTCGTTTCATTACTTAGCTTGGCACCGACTCCAAAAATTGTTAAATTGTATTATAGGTTAATCGTAGTTTAGGTTAGGTTTATTAATATAGGTAGGTTATCTGGGGGCACGGCAGTGCCCCAGCCAAGTCTCGAGCAAAACGGGCACGGCCGTACCATTCTTTTCTCGAAGCGTTTCGCGGCTATTTCACCCCCCCTGTATCATCGATACGGACAAAGCTAGGGGTTTAGATTTTCGATGACCTAGAGTAAGTATTAAAACAAGCTCAGCCTCAAAATTACATGACATTTGAACCAATAGTTTACGAGTTATGAGCGATCAAAGTTACACCATTTTGTCACTCACTGACTCACTCACTGACCGATCATCAAAAATCTAAGGTACTTCTAGCAAACTTAGAACCTTCAAATTTGGCACCAAGATAGGTTTTCAGCTACATGTAAAGGGAAAATTATAAAAACGGTAATAAATTATATACCTTAGTAAATAATATGAAACAAATTTATATTTGCGGTTTTACAAGAACATGGTATATGAATTTTGACTGCATTGTTAACTTTGTTCTTTGTTTATGTACAAAAAGCAAATATTTTTTATAGCAATTTTGTTTATTTATAAAAAGAAAAGAAAGAGACCTACAAAAAATAAATGAGATCCCACCAAAAACATTCAATGTAAAAAAAAGCCAAGTCTCTCTATGCAATTCTTCCATCGTAAAAAGTTTTGAGATCGCATAGGAGCCAAGTCCTGTTCAACTTAATTTGTAATAATAAATCAATATTTTGTGACTATATCAATAGTTTTGTTTACATTACAATAATAGTGACTTGGCCATGAGCACAATAAGATACAAATATAAAACAGCATATTTGGAGGAGTTGCAAGTAAATAATAAATAATATCAGGACACCTTAACCGACAGTCGGTATCGACCAAGATCAGTGAACTGCACATGCACTATGGCGCATGTTTAGTCCATAGTGATCTCAAATTCCAATCAGTTACAAAATCGTGTCCATAATACCTACATATAATATATAAATTCAACGGTATTTGCACGTAATTACAAGGAGCAAACGACCTTTAACTTGTGCTCATGGCCAAGTCACTGTTATTGCAATGTGAACAAAACTATTGATATAGTCACAAAATATTGATTTATTATTACAAATTAAGTTGAACAGGACTTGGCTCCTATGCGATCTCAAAACTTTTTACGATGGAAGAATTGCATAGAGAGACTTGGCTTTTTTTTACATTGAATGTTTTTGGTGGGATAGAATTATTTTTAACTTTTTAGTGCTTTTATCGATTTTTGAAGTCGGTTTTTTTTTTTGCAAAAAAGTTTTTACCTAGAATATTAAACCACGCGTCACTCAATTTACAGAAATTTAATATGAATAATTAAGTAGTATCAAATAAAAAATGATTACATGAGAATATGTCAAAATATCATACGACCCCACAGGCCGAAGCAGACCGACATACATACATAAAACACCCCTATTTTTGCTTTGGGATTAAATAGGACGGATCCCAAAACGTTATGAAAAGCCATTGGTATCAGCCAACTGACTTATTTTGTACTAGCTGTGCCCCGCGGTTTCACCCGCGATAATGACAATTCAATAAATTATAGCCTATGTGTTATTCCGATGTATAAGCCACATTATTGTAAAGTTTCATTAAAATCCATTAAGTAGTTTTTGCGTGAAAGAGTAACAAGCATCCATACATCCAAACAAACTTTCGCATTTATAATATTAGTAAGGATGATGTACTAAACAAAAAAAATCGAGAAATCGACAAAAACGAGAAGCGTGAGTGTGACATGCTACGGGTTTATTCTCGCAAACAATTCGACATACGACCTCTGTATAAAATAAAACACTGCTGAAGAGCTTGATTCAAATTTTATGCAGCCAAGTTAGATGTGTTGAAAAATACTGGTATTCAGATGAATCCTGTGGGACTTGACGACCCCAACGTACTTGGGAAAAGGTTAAGCAGAAGAAGAAGTAATTTTTAATGAGCTGAAAAACGTTTTAAGGCTCATAAACATGTTGTGTTATTGTTTGATGCAGACTTATTATGTTACAAGGCAAACCAGACAAGTTTTTTTTTTTGTAGAGATCTTTGCAGTTAGCCTGAGCGCAGGCTTTGACTGCTTCACCGGACTTTTGGCGAGGCCCTTAAGGCTAGCCAGAGCAATAGGAAAAACTAACTACGTCAGCAACGTCCACTAAGGGCACCCCCTGCGGGGTTCGGACCTCGACTTAGTGCGTTGCTAACAATCTTAATAAAGCAAAACAAAAAGGGATGGCTGGATCTAAGTTTTAATTATTTAGGGACATATTTTTATTACTAGTTTGGCCGGCTCGGGCCAGCTTCTTCTAGGGACGGGGGGGCAAACCAGACAAGTATTCAAGTTATTATGTACGTCTTTTTAAGCTTTTTGACATGCTTAAGAGATTTCGAACTATCCTTAAAGCAATAAGTTTATGTATTTCCTCACCGTGCAAAATCTCTACCATAACCGTATCAAGTATCCCGGCACTTATAAAAGGCCGGTTGATTTTCAAAGCGTTCTATTTGATCAAGTCGAGTTCCCACATCCTTCCTCTAATTTCTGTAAACGAAAACTTCTTTTGTGCATTGGCGTCCTGACAAGTCTCCGCAGGCCACGGCAGCCGATTTATTAGGTCAATGCCCCACTTACGTAACGCCATGCGAAATAAATCCTACGGAATTTCACAACTAGTGTCCCGACACAAATTTGACGAAGTTAGACCGAAGCTGGTTTTCCCCGGTTATGAAGTAGAGCTTTGACTTTTTTGGGTGAGTTTTCGCTGAATATTTTTGCGGTTTCATTTTTATTCGGTAATAAAATTTTATTTACTGTTGTTTTTATAGTTTTTGCGTATCTGTTGTGTCGTTGGTGGCTAGTTTTATCTGTATTTGATTTAGTTGGCGTGAGATTTCTTATCATTCGCACCCGTAGTAGGGCTTGTTTTTTGTAAAAAAATAGAGTTCATCCAAACTAAAATATTTTTATCAGTAAAGCCTACGTATATTGAACATACTTACTTAATACTAAATAAGACTGCATGTGCAAAAAAAAAAAGTGTAAGTCCAGCAGCAGTTAAAATGTAGTAAGAAATAATCGTAGAGTAAGTTTTGTAATAAATCTCAATTAAAATAGTTCGAAGCCTCTTAGGTAATATTGATTGAGTAGCAATCTGAATTGCAAGTATTTATGCAAATTCTGTTGGTACAGCTCTCGGTTGGAACTTAGCCGTTAGATCTAGGTATTTTGGTACCTATTTTAATCTAGAATGTTATAGTAACCTAGGTCTCTTTAGATAGTAAATAAAGTGTTAGTAGTTATGAAGTAACTAATTCAGTGTTTTGTTCGACATATGTCAGAAGATAAGTTTTATCGAACTATTTTAATAGTCATATATCATCATATTACTTAGTTACTTGAAATACATACCTACTATTAATATCAAATTTAAGTTCAGGTAAGGTAAGAGGTTATTTTTACTTTTAAGATCTTAAGACTATTTTAGAACTGTTTGTATCTCGACTTTACAATAACAGTAACTTTAGATACAAGAACTTTATATCTCCTATTTCATTCGAAACAATAACCATTTTGCATAGCGACTGACCCTTTATAGCTTCTACGTATAAAGTACGGTACATTCATTCCTTCGTTCATTCCGTTCATTTCTTGTCACTTAAAGAACAACGAATGACATCCACACATGCAAATGAACGCATTGATCGAAATATTGGCACGTCGACTAACGGCTAGCGTACTTCTTAGTATTAAACTCATACTGTAAAAACTCCAATGCCATTATTGTTCTGAAAGAAAGAGATGGCACTATCTATTGATATAGCTCTGTCTCTCTCTGATAGTTGAATGTTCTTAGTCCCACAATTTGGAATGTCTGGATTGAGATTGGCGACATCTTTGTGTGAATTCTCTTGGAATGAAAGGTTAAGAACCTTTAATTCTATTTTTACTTGAAGTGGCAGAAATATGTTAAATTGTCAAATAATTCTTGAGATTTGAGGATTAAATCAAGGCTAAGTTATTATAATACGCGACATGTGAAGGACTGCTGTTTGGTCTTTGTGTATATATTTTATTTACTTAAATGTTGTAGGAAAGGCTAAACTCGGCTAAAGTCTGCTTCTTGCTTGTTTTATTTTCATTATTGGACCTAAAAGTATTGGTTTTATTTATATAACTTAAGATAACCTTTTCCGTTGGGAAAGTTATGCCGAAAACAAGTTAAAGAAAGCAATATGGAATCTTTGCAAGTTATATAAAAAGGACACAGCCTTCGCATTTAACTTTGACATTTAAAATAAGTTTATTACGGTATAAAAATGGCACATTATTTAATCTGCTTTTTATTCAAAGGTTGAAAGAAAATCTAGAATCTCGTCCAAATCGTGATGAAATACCAAACTAAATGACTAAAACTAGACCAAAATCTATAGTCTACCTAAGAACATTGGAATGCCGGCAATGTCAGGGGTCGTCAACTAGATATCAATAATTTGTGGCCGGTCGCCTCAACATCCGCGGAATGCAATAACGCTGAACACTGAACGGTACCTTCAAACGTGGCTTCAAACCATCGCAGCGTTGTTGGTGACAACTGTCGCTGTCGGCCATCTTCCTTTTTGAGTTCGAGTATTCCATTTTTAAATGTTGTGTAGGTGTTTTTTTTTTTAATTTTAAATGTTCTATATTTTTAGTCGATTCTGTTCTATTTTTATAGACAAGCCAGTATTTTTTATTTCGTATTTAAATAATATGTATCTACCAATGCTTTACAATTTTGTTATAGGCAACTAAAACCTTGTTACAACAATTATTTAGAGAAATTCAACAACATTCTGAATTTTTAAAAAAAGTAACGTTGTTTTGACATAACTTGCAACAAAAAACTAAAGTGTAAACATCAACGCCTTCCTCTACTTAATAACAGTTCATTAAAAAATGTTTTTCTTTACAAGTTTAATAACCGCGCGGTATGTGATGCGTGTACGCACGTCTTCATACTTTTTCGACGAAACTGCGTGACTGTTAATGTGAATTTTAACGTAAGTATGTAATTTATCCGATCGTTTTGTTCTGCAACATTAATTGTTATTTTAAATACTGCCGGTATAGTATAAGATCCAATATAATCAACGATATTATTTAGTTCATGTGATCTAGTGTAAATAAATGATTATATTACGATTTCATTCTATTAGATATAGTATGTTATTATAAGTTATAATTATAAAACAATGTACAAATATTCGTATGCCTCTTACAGAGGCGGATGTGTTTAAGAACTATACTAGTTATGTTACCAACTTTTGTACTATATCCTTGGCGAATAAATATCTTTATCTTTTATCTTATCTTTATAGGAAGTTTTTAGGAGGTAATGGAAGCTGGCTCCGGGGTGGTGATAAGTGAGCGTTCTTTTGATGCATTTATTCTTTAAAAAGTGTCCGTAGTCAAATTCAACATAAAACATTTAGTGTCAGTAATTCGGTGAGTCTAATTTAAAATCCATAGATATATCAGAAGTTGTACAATTTAGTATTGGTACAGTTTATTATTCTTATTACATTTAGCCTGAATTGTCCCACTGCTGGGCAAAGATCTCCTTCCATTCCTTTACTTTTCTTGATAATAAATAAATAAATAAATGCGGACAACATCACATACATTGCTCTAAACCCAAAGTAAGTTGCTTAAGCACTTGTGTTATGGAATTCAGAAACAACGAAGGTACCACAAACACCCAGACCCGGGACAATGTAGAAAAGTTGGTTTCTACATTGACCCGTCCGGGGATCGAACCCGGGACCTCAGAGCTAGCGACACCTTGAAACCGGTGCGTACGCCACTCGACCACGGAGGTCGTCAATACATCGTCGTTGATACATCTATTTTCTTTTTTTTTGTGTCTTCTAGCATTTCAAGAAGTAGCTTACTACACGTATATTCTCCTTTCTCCAAACACATACCCGTTCTCTTATAAGCGAGTCTCACCCGACTTAATTAGCAGTGTTTACGGTTCACCTACTACAGATACCTACTTGTAACTATGAGTCAGCTAACAATACGTGCATTCCGCGACGACACGTGTTCTTATTATAAAACTATGGTGAACTATGCATACGAAGTTTAGTTATAGAGGTATGACTTGTAGGAAGAATCAATGACCTATAATGCATGTGTGGTAGGGATGAGAATCTTCGCAAAAATTATTTGATGACATGAGAAATGTTTGGAGAAGTGTGTTACGAAAACACAAAACAGAGGCCAATAAAATAATCTATATATATAAAAATGAATCCCTATTTCCCTTGGCTGGACCGATTTCGCTAATTCTTTTTTTGTTGTGTTTGTTATTGTCAGGAGAGGGTTCTTATAAAAATTCGTTCTTATAAAGTTTGCAAAATTGCGCTGAAAATTAGGAAATTGAAGAATACTCAACCACCTAATTAAGTAATCCTGACTTTTGTTACGATAGTGATTTGTTGGATTCATCTCCACCCCTAATTATACAAAGGCAACCGGGAACGGGACCTAGGTATTCACGCGAGTGAAACCGCGGGGCACAGCTAGTCTCCTAGCTAATAAATTATAGTTCAACTGTCTTAAAACTTTTGCTTTTCAAGTTTTTATAATTTAGATGACTAATTTTCCATTAATAATTTTCAAGTACAAAGCCCTTCACTAGGTTATATATTTGGCGCAACAATGAGCTAAGACAGCAGCATATTTTTCATCATTTTTATAATTTTCTCATTATAACATGATTTTCGTTCAAAACATTTTTGTGTAACCTCTGACCTGTTAAACAAGTATTCAACTAATATATCTAGGTTATATACTCGGCGCAACAATGAGCTGAGACAACAGCATATTTTTCATCATTTTTATAATTTTCTCATTGTAACATAATGATCGTTCGTTCAAAACATTTTTGGGTAACCTCTGACTCACGTGTTAAACAAATATTTAACTAATAAATCTAGTTAAAAGTTTAAGTTATCAACGGTTGAAAGTGAAGTTCGCTCTCACGCATGCGATGGTTACAATGTTATTCTCGTGATTAAATTAATGTCACCACGCCGTCATATATAAGGCTTTTTATGAGCCACACTGTTGCTTGCGTGCGTCTTAATTTTGTTTTTGATGATTTAATTAGTATGGCCCGGAATAATGTTTTTGAAATCACTTCACATCTGAAAACACGTCTTCAAAGTGGTATTTTCCCGAATTATATTTGCGAAAGGCGACTTTGTTTTAGTTAGTAGTTAGTCACAAGACTGTAGCACATTTTGATTCGTCTGAGAAACTCATTTGTTTCTTACTCGGCAGGGTTACACAGACTACTAGGTCCCTTTAACACAGCTAAATACAAATGTGAGCATAATAGAATATCATGTTTTTTTTTTTTCACTTTTACTTTTAACAAATTTCACTCAATCATACACAACACGTAAATGATTGAATACATTTTCAAAATTCGAAATGTGTTGCCAATTAAGAACGCCAATTCACCCATTAACAGCGCACAAAAAATGACCAGTCATAAAAACGTAATACGGTTCGATAGGTAAAAACAGTAATTGGGTTTCATTTACCCTTTGAAAAGCAATGCATGTGTATGAAAAATGTTTTGTGTGAAATGCATATAGAAACGTAAATGCCGATCATTTTTCCTGTAGAGTAGAGTCGCATATAATATGCATACGGTTTTTTGCTTTTGAGACAAGCTTATAACTCTTTTTCATCCAAAAAAGCGTGTAAGATATGCTTGGGGAACCTTATGTCATTTGTCCAAGTAAATACGAGAATAATTTAAACAATCCTTTAAAAAAAATACTTTATATTATAGCTTAATTGACCTTTGCACTGAATACAACAAAGTATCGAAGTAAATATTGACAGGCTGTACGCAATTCGTAACATTTTCGCATTATGTCAACATCAGATCCTCATTTTGGCAATTAGGTCACTTAATCTCGATGGGTCAACGAATTTGCCTCGTTACATAATGTAGATAGTTAAGAAAAAATATTGACCAATAAATAAAAAATTGAAAATGTTAATTAAAATGATGAATCAGCTTCACTAGATAAAGGCTTTTATGAAGTGCCATACAAGCTCTACCTTCCGCATCCGACCATAATTTTATATAAACCAAGCCCGTAGCGTGCTAAGAACAATGAAACCTAATTATTCTCCTTTATATCGCATTGACATACATTATTTACAAACAATGTGTGCCGCACTAGCACGCTCACAATACACATTAAACATTCACTAACGGAGTCGTATTTTGTTTGTTCATGTGTTCTTTGGGGTGACAACTGACAACCATGAATGTAAGGTTGGCACGTCATAAATGAGTGTGAGCTTCGAAGTAATATTAATAAATACATACATGAACCCTAAAAACATAATACTCCTTTTTTTGAGCAGTCGTGTGAAAAGAACGCGGACGTAAACTGCGTACTGTTTTAACAAGTAAATTATATACCTGGTTCCTTGTATTAAGGTGTAATTTTTTGACAATCTACTAATAACTATGTACTAGAACTACTATTTAAATGAAACGTAGGTCATATTAAAATTTTCTTTGAGGTGGCAACCATAGCATGTCACCAGGGTTGTCGATTTATACTACTTTTCTGTTTCGATACATTAAAATGTAGATAGGCTCTGAAGTTATTTCCCAAATTATGTTTGATTTTCTTTTCTTTTTACCATTAATTATTTTATGTATCTCGAAGACTATTCCCAGTGTATGTTTATTTTTGTTTTCAGTGTCCTTCCTTCAAAGTATTTAATTATAATGTCAAGGATTTACGACTGTCAACACTGTCTTGTGAAGCTGCATGCACACGCACTCTTTTGATAATTAACTTTATTTTGGGATGTTTCTCATTGCTCTTTGTGACTTGTAAGATATTTTTAAGGCCTGTTTTACTTTAAACATAATTAAATTGTAGGTATAATGGTAAATATGGTATTACATATTTTACTTATTAGTTTTTGTTCATGTCTAGTTAACATAAATCCGATCGCCAAAACAGAAAAACTTAAATCAAGCACTTTTTCATAAATAATTTCAGCTTTACGCATTGTGTCTCGTAGAGTCCTTATATTGGCTTCTTTGTCACATACACACTCTTATCACTCACAAACACACAATTTGGTATAAACAAAACTCATTTACCCATTCCATTTGCCATCTCTTTCACACGCAACAAAAACAAACGCATATTTCTGACACATCCATCACTATACTATGATATGAGAACGCGAGAGGGGGACGGAACTAATCCTGTGATGTCGAGATGCCGGAAGTAGGGGAGACAGTCTGTCGACTACGACTGTCTTCCTGATTCTATATTCTATGTCACACTGTTTGTTGAACTCTAGTAAAAGGTTTTATATAGGCAGGTAGGCATAAATACTATACCTATAGGATATATCTACAGTGTATTTAAGTTCCTGTACCAGTCGATGAAAATGAAAATTTTCATTTGTATCTAACGCAATTTGACGCCTCAGTTGTTTGAGTTTCGTTAGAGTAAGAACCTAAGAGACAATACTCAGTCTTCCCATATACTATCATAACTTTTAATAGGAAATTCAACTGCATATATTTTAAGTTTGATGTCATTTCAGTGACGTCATCCTTAAATTGAATGCATCGGAAGCAACAAACAATGACTATGATGAGTTTATTGTACTAGTAGTATATATAACTCGGATTTCGTTAGATAGGTTAAAGGGTAAAATCAAGAACACTTGGGAACTAAGTACTATGTAACAATAAACAATGAAAAACTAGCTTCAATTTCAATTCGACGTATTTTGCGTCACCGATTCGATTCCCACGCGACGAAATTATTTGCATGTTCTACAGATTTCCGCGTAAGCGTGGGATTCTAGTCTAATAACGCAACTAACACAAGAAAATAATAGAGTGGGAAACATTGTTTTTGTTGAACACAATTTGCATAACTGATAACTCGATTAACGAAATCGATAAATCATGTACTCGATATATCTCATTCGGTAAACAGACATCGAAAACGTAAGCGATACGTAGATCCGAGAGTTTTCACTTTCGTTTCATAAAACTACATAATCCAGATGACGTATCCGAGTGCTCGCAAATTCACTTTTCACGTCGTAAAAGCGGTTAATGTATGACGAATAAAACTCGAGTGCGCGCATCAATGTCTCGTGCCGCACGAAGCGACATAACGATTGACTGACTTCTGTATAATCGATAACACACCACCTGTCATTAGAATTGATAATCGATTCTATTCCATATATGAATGGTTGTCAGGTGACAGATTAATTGTTGATGTTTACTTTTTTTGTTAGAATGTTTTTGTTAATGTTTATTGAGTGATTTGCTTCAGTTTCTGTAATTGATTGGTTTGAAATTACCATTGCAGTTATGGAGATAAAAAAATAAGCAATATCAAGCGTAATTAAGTCAAGGTTGTATATGGTACTCTAATTAGTATCTAAGTCTGTAGTAATTTGAAATATAATTGAACGTTGACGAATAATCATTGACGACTTTTAACACCAACATTATAGTATTACATTAATCATTGTTAGCACGAACGGAATAATATTCGCAAGTAATTTCTTGATTTGTATGAAAAAGTGTAGCAATATATAAAAAAAAATACTGTTTATAATAGATTGATAAAACACTTGGTATGCCACGGTCGCTTTCATTTATTCTTGAGTAATTATAGTAAACATGTTATAATTACTCTAGGTAACGCTAAAAACCCATTAGCGGTGTATAAACGAATGGAATGGTTTGTTATGGTTTGTTATAAAACATATACCTAATTAGTAAATAAAAAGTTACAGTATAAATTATTAATACGATTACTATTTTGTATCTTATAGTTATTTTGGTTATTTTTTAGCTGGTTGTGATGTCTTAGAATTATTTATTTATTTTATGGATCACCAACAAAGAATACACCTTACATGCTATACAAGAAAAAAAACTAGTTACAGAGTTCTTGTGCTTCCTTAATTACAGGTGACCACATCATGCAAAATAAGCCTTGTGAGCTTTAAAAAAAACGTGGTAACACATACAAAAGATGAAAATTAAAATAAAAATTAAAAGTGAAATAAAAATTAAAAATAAAAATTAAAAATATGCAGTTGACATAATACGTACGGAGGTACGTCAATAAGTTAATAAAAAACAATAATTTAGTTTTAATTTAATTGTTCAGTTAGAAGTTTTTTGAATACACCTATAGAATTATAAAAGATGTCTATGTCTTCCGAAGCGACTGTCACGGTGTTGTACTGGTAAGCTAATCTCACTGTAGGAGAATGTTTCCCTAAGTTGGTACGGAACTGTGGAGCTTTAAGCAACGAACATGAATAGCGAGGAAGTCTAGAAGGGACATTGATGTTGATGTTGCTTAGGAGTTCTGGACAGTCAATGTGGTTATTAAGCAGCTTATACAAAAAGATAAGATCGGAAATCGTGCGACGATTTTTAAGTGACTTGAGTTGAAATGTTTTTAGTCTGCTAATATAAGATCTGGAATTATTTCTTGTTTTGAATCTAAAAGCTAGATTTTTGACAAGCCTTTTTTGTATTTTTTCAATTCTGTTTTCATGGATCTCATACACTGGATTCCAAGCCGTACTACAATATTCTAACTGACTACGAACATAACTATTATATAAGAGAATAGTTGTTGATGGCTTTTTAAACAGTTTAGTAGTTCGTAAGACAAATCCAAGAGCTCGATACGTATTACTAAGCATATGGTCAAAGTGATTCACAAAACGTAACTGACTATCTAAATGTACGCCTAAATCTCTAATTACGGTGACTTCGTTTACTAAGTGCCCTGAAATATTGTAAGTAGAGTCGATTTTTTTCTTTTTTCGAGTAAATTTAATGTGATAACATTTGCTACAGTTAAGGGCCATCTTATTGGCTGTACACCATTCGCTAAGGCTATCAATGTCGGATTGTAATAAATTTGTATCGTTTTCGCTAGAAACTATACGGGTCAACTTAAGATCATCCGCAAAAAGATACGGTTTGGAGTGTTTGAAGATATCTACTATGTCGTTTATGAAGATGTTGAAGAAGAGTGGTCCTAGGTTTGAACCTTGAGGAACACCATTTACAATGTCAATGTGTGAAATAAAACTAACTCACATACCCAATTTATTTTAAAGTTACATGAATTACTTCTAGTATAATTCTTCTTCTTGCGGTGCCTCTCCACTACTGGAGGTTGGCCGTCAACTCCGCATATCTCTCCTTGTCCGCCGCCGCCAGACGAAAAAGTTCTTCTACGTTAGTATAATTAACCGCATACCCTGACGTTAGTAACCATAAATTTAAATCATTAAGGTCCCATATCGAAATTCCTTGGTTAGACTGGCTGCCAGTACCTACCTCCATTAAAAAAAACCATGTTATGAATTAATTAAAAAACAAACGACTGTCATACGTCGTCGCGTCGTCGCCACGAGCCACAGACAAGAATAGCTATTCATTGGTAGCCGTGGCAGTGCCCTTGCCTGACCTACACAAACTGTAGGGCTAAACTTATAAATTCTATAGTCTGGTTCACGTATGACTGATTTATTGGCAAGAAATATACAAGTTAAACGCACGCGAGTTTGCTTTGTTTTTTCGACATTAAAGTAGAGTTCTTGTTATTATTGGTGGGTAATTATTTGAACTACTTTTGGTATTCTATATTCAAAATCGTTGAAAGACATCTGACAGAATCTGGAAAGAAGTTCTGTCAATTAGGAACTAGTAAAGTTCATTTGGTTTAAGGTACGAAAAACAAGAAAAATCTTAAGACCTATCTTAAGACTGGAAAAAAAAATAGAAATCTGACGTTAATTCCCTAATTATATAATTTTCATTTAGTTTATCTTAGGATTTCTAAAGACAGCTGAGATAGCTTTCGAGAGATATGTATTTAAGCTAAGTATAAAATTTCGGGAGCAAAAACCTCAGCTAATAAATGCAGCTTTCTAACACCAACAAAGTGCACAAGACAAACTACGCAGACTTATAAACTTAACAAGAAACTTAGTCTGGAAACTGACCACACATCAACATAGACGTGTGAGGCGTTTAAACCACGCTAAGATAAATTTAGGAGAAAAACCGATATATAAATATAACGAAATAATAATAAACTGCCTCGTTGGCCTAGTGGTGCTAAGAGCATGCTACGCTAGAGGTCTTGGGTTCGATTCCCAAGTCGACCAAGGTGTTATTGGGTTTTTTTATGAAATTCTCAGTAGCAGGTCGGAGTTTGGATTTGTGCCCGGTAAGTGGCAATAGGCTCGCCCCCTATTACATGTGACCTAAACATACCGGCGAACTGTGGGCGTACATTGGTACACCTCTGCCTAACCCTTCGGGGATACAGGCGTGATGGTACGTTATGTTTGAAATAATAATATGATCCCCTATTGTTTTCAATTTAAAACTAGATAGTGCAAATTAGATTTATAGAGACGATAATTTGGCTCCAAAAATATCGTTTTTTGAATCAAAATGGAAAAGTTTAAAATACCATGTGAATTTTTTTTCGGAGTTCCCTTTTGTTTCAGAACTAAACCAATTTTTTGTTGTTATATAAAATTATATCATCATCATCATCATCCACAGCCCTTGTCCTCCCACTGCTGGGCATAGACCTCCCCTTTTTCGTGCCATCTTCTACGTTCCTGTGCCAGCCTCATCCGAAAGTAATAAAATCATAAATATAAAATACATTAATAAAATAGACATCTTTCTGAAAATGATCCTAGTTACTAAAAAAACTCTATAAAGTTGATAAGTATTTTGAGCTTAGATACAGTCGGTAAATATCGATGAAAAGCCAAGAGAGAAATAAAACGATCCTTACGGCTTACACCTTAATCGTTGGGCTTAGGGGATTGGTTAAGTTCTGGATCTCTAAGGAGACTTCGCAACTTTCTCCCCACTACCACCAAAATTGCGCTAGCACAATCCCTTCTTCTTCCCGTACTTGATTATGCTGATGTCAGCTATCTCGACATCAACGAAGACTTACTTGATAAGCTTGAGCGTCTCCAAAATTTTTGTATTCGGTTCATATTTGGTTTGCGCAAGTATGACCACGTCTCAGAATACCGCACTAAGCTTGAGTGGTTACCCATCCGGCTTCGCCGGAATACTCATATCCTTTCTCTTCTCTACAACGTTCTGTTTCTTCCTTCAACTCCTTTTTATTTAAAAAATCGTTTTGAGATTCTGAGGGACTCACACTCCCGGTCCCTGAGGTCATCTGAGAGCCTTGAATTGAAGGTCCCGATGCACTCCACAAAATTCTTTGACCAGTCTTTTGCTGTTGAAGCAGCACGATTGTGGAATGCGTTACCTGTAGCTATACGTCGCGAGCAAAGTATAAGTAAATTTAAGAAAGCTGTTAAGGCACATTATTTATCATCCAATTAAGATTTTTTTTTTTTTTTTTTTCTTTCTTTTTTGTTTTGTTCTTGTTTTTCTTTCTGTTTCGGTATATCTGTATGTAGTTTTTTGTATATCTGTATATGTATGTCACTCAGTCTTCATATGTTATAATATGTATACTTTAGAATAATTTTAGTTTATTTTTATGTTTCGTTTTGTTTACATTTTGTTTTGTTTCTTTTTATATACATTTCTTTTACTTTTAATACTATACTTTAGTAGTTTAAGGAAAAGGTTGCCTGGAAGAGATTGCCAGGTGCAATAAGGCCGCCTTTTGTACATTTTTCTTTATTATTTTTTTAGTTTTTTATTTACCATGTACAATAAAGAAAGAAATAAATAAATAAATAAATAAGTTCAGAAGGTTATAGTTTGAGACTTTATCTATACTTGCCATCTATACTGGTGTTTAAACAGCAGTTTGTATGCTTCACACAATCCATAAAAAAGACAGCCTTTTTTTTTCGTCCATCATTGGTTGCAAATTCGTAAAACAGTCCTAATTAAATATTCAGCGTAACCAAAAGGTACCTAGTTTTTTAAATAACCCGCATTGTGGAGGTTAGGCTATTTTTTTTGCAAAAGGTAGATAAGTTTTATAAGTAAAGATTTTGAATAGTATGTAAAAAAATATCGGTTTCCAACGATATCATTTGTATATCCCACATAATGTATTCACTCGTTCGCTCATGAACCAACTAACAAAACTAACTCGACTTACAATTCCCTGGTAACATGCCATTATGTAGAGTTACTGGCCGTTCACAGTGACTCAGTACCAGCCACTGACGATACAGAGCCTCTTCGCATTACATTACACAGAATATTACGGAACCCGTATAATTCCGTAAGGTGGGACACGTTAACTTGAATTTAAGGGCTCTCATTTATTCATAGGTGTTCGGGTCGCTTCACGCTCGGTATAATGCGATTTATTTGTGCAGAACCCATGCATGTTTGATGAACGTATCGTCGGGAGCTGCGTCATACAGGTTGGGTGTCACTGTTCGGTTGTGGATGTGCCTCACGGGTGTACGATGAGCAGGAACAGCGCTTAAATAAAACATTGCGAAAGGAAGATACTTGCACAAGAATACATTAAATTCACAAGGGAATTAATTCCTCAAAAAAATACTTATTCAAAATGGTGTTAATGAGTCTTCATTAAAGCGGCTTGTGATGGATAAGTCTTGACAAGCATTTTGATAACATAAAATTAGAATTTTTGTCGCGCTGTGCACATAATTATGTATTTACATAAAGCATAGTTCAAAATGACATGTCATGGTCAACAAAGACAAAATTCACCAGGTTTCGTAGCCATAAACATTGTGTTCTAAAAGCCTGTGTCAACGACTCTAGCTGACAGCCAGTCTAGTCTAGATGCGGCCGTGATCCGACTGCTAGAACGTTGCTAATACACAACCACAGAATGCTACGGTGTACGGTGCTTGAGAATGCTTGGCGCGCATACTATGCGAGGCAGCGGTTTGTTAGGAACTCAGAATTTCCATTTTCAAGTTCACGTTTATCTTTCAAATGTTCCTTGCAGTTTAGGGCTTATAGTATATAAATGAGCCTAAAATTCTGATACTATGATAGACATAAATACACTTAACAATTTACTTTATAAAAGCCTTGCAAATCCACTGATCTAACCTTCAAGTTCATTAGCTGCGTTCAAAAATTTTAGCTGATCCAAAAAGGTTCCATACTAAAATCTTCATTATTTCAACAAATTGCCATTGAGGTACCAGCCATTGTTTTCCTCCTGTTAACTTGATAAAAGTTCAATGTCCACGGACCCACACATCTCAACATGAGATTTATGGCAAAGGTCAACGAGTGGTCGCCTCTTTATTCTAATTCACATATGTTTAGTGTTCTGAGTGGAAATTCCATTGTTCTTTTGGTTTTATTTCGACAGGCACATATCGTTTGGGTTGATTAAAAGTAGACGATGTTCCATCATTGTTTGGATATTATTATGGGTTTTCTTCGTGTAGTGCTATATAAGCCAATGCTTATATAGCCCTCCACCTCATTTATATGCGGAAAGTTAAATACATAGTTTTGTTTTTAAAGTTTGGAATAAAGAAAAATATTGATAAGATAGATAAGATTGAAACCTTCATCAGACAGTCACTTATAACTATTTGGGGAAAACTTTAATAATTTTCGAGTTCTTGGACTGTACCACTCGCTGCCTCTCCTACCTTACCGCACAAACTGTTGAATCTTTAACTAGATGATCGTCTCTGCTTACTTTATTCTGGGCTTCAAATTATATCAAAACGAGGTTATGTTTCCCTCAGTTTTCCTTCACCCAACATTTATTAGATAACTTGCATTGAACTTAAAGGAATATGGTTTTTCCCGACTTCAAAAAAAGAGCATTTAAGTTTGTCAATTTATTTTTTTGGACTGATTTGTTAACTCTTGAGTACGATTTAAACCAAACGCACTTTTAACATTTAAGTTAGTAAATATCCCGTTCTTGTAGTATTTTTGACTTTAAAGGACCTCCATTTTGAAATCCCGTGTCGCAGTAACACGACATTCGAGGAATGAACTAATAACAAATACCGTTTCGTGGAACGCGAGTATTATTTCTGTTTACAAATGTAACTAATTTAGTTAGCTCGTAGTAGACTAGTTTGCTCACCAAATTCGCTTTAAATTGTTTAAATAAAGTGCAGACGGGGCAGGATACCTATGTCTTAAGACTTTTGTGTTGGAGATTTCCATGGTTAGCGGCGTTACTTAATATCATGTCAAAAGAAAAGAAAACATTCAATTTTAGACATCGAATCAGGCGTAACTATAATAAAAAGGTTATCTCTTTTCAATGTCGTATGTGAGAAAGAGAAACGGCATAACAGGAGTAAGTATATTTTGCTTTGCAATGTATGTGTTTATTTTGAAATAACTTGTGTAAACTGATGTTGTTATTGAAAATAACGCGTTAATATTTCTGTTTATACATTACTGAATAATTCTTGGTATTTCTTTGTTTCGAAAAGCTTTTAACCTTGTCCTTGACTGTTAAGTATTATAAACAGTTAATTCGTTCTTGGTAAAGGGTATATTTGATAACACTGTTGTTTTCTGCGAATTAAGTACTTGTTACGTAGATGTTTTCATAATTTAAGCCGTGAGTTTTCTACAGTTTTCTAGAAGTAGCTGTAAAAGTATCCTCGATGTTTAATTCTAGGCTTGAGCGTTGTTCGTAATTGTTGCATGACGTCAATTTTACTTATAATACTTAGTTGTAAAACTACTTTATATTTATTACTTGGTTAACTTGAGAATCGCAAAAAAATGCTATGGTAATTAATAATCTTCGTTCATATTTCGTGGTCAATCTGCAAAATAAATATATTACATTACATTGTCTCGATATTCCACTCATCCACATTTTAAATACCTTCTTTCAGATGTCTAAAAATATAGGACAGTTACTGAAATAGGCATCTTAATGCTTATTTGCCTTTATAGAGACATTTAAGACAGTTATAATGATAAATGTTGACAGGTCACGGCCAGTGAGATAGGTAAATGATATATGTGCCTAAGGAGTTTTCCTTTATGAGGCATTTTTTCATGATATTTTCATATTTTTGATTCTATGAACGTTGTTAGTAGTTTTTTTGTTAGAGATCAGTGTAGCGGTTTGTTAAGATGAGGTAGTGAAAATGCACTTTATGAGTGACAAATTTAGAAGTGCACGTGATTACTGTACAGATACGAAAATTAAAAGCGTTAACCGAAAAAATATAGACAAAAAATCTTCTATCTAATATTTCATTAATTTATTTTTAGACACCAATCATCATTAGTCCCTTTGTTTTCGTTCCACCAAAAAAGATCGACATTCTACTGCCATTTCCACGACACTCAACTCAAGTGATATTTATTTTAATTCATTCCAGAAACAACTATGTCTGAGAGTTCATTATCACAGCTCTGTAGTCACTTGCAGAGTAACAAAGTGGTAGAAGATTTGTGAGCGAGTCTGCCGTTAATATTCATAAGGCAGACACATCTATACAAGATGCTACACAAAATGTAATTCTCATTTATCAGGGTGCTTCGTTACGTTTCGTTGAATTTAGTTAATTGTCGGGTTGAGGTCTTTGTTACGGTTCACTGGAAGGTCACGGAACCTTGGCCCAGCTTAAGACGAAATGGTTTGAAATGAATCTGCAACAGAATTTGCAAATTTCTGCTCAGCGTAATTTTTGATCGGTCAGTAATTGAGCAAGTAATTAAATGCAAAAACTAATTTGAGTCGAAAATTACAATTTTAATGTTGTACAGAATATAACTAAATGTTACGGAAGGCATTAAACAAGACTCATGACTAATAGATGATTAGCTGTTATGCTGCACGATTAGTAATTTGCTAGTTTATGGAAAGTTTATGATCGTCACAAAAACAAGCCGACTCGTTTTTCAGCGTCAAGCATACATAAACTAACTACCAACTACTATAAATTTACTGTTATTCAAGTCGTCTGCGTTATTTACGTCTTTCATAAGTGATTTTCAATTACGCTTCCTGAATAGCTAAATATAATCTTGATTATAAATTAATTTTACAATACCTGCGAAGTAGAATTTTGACTGACTTTATGGAAATTATATAGTCAAATCAAATACAGTAACAATAATGATTAGTCCCGATTTTTTTGTTACGTTTTACTAAATTTTCCTCTACATTCTTTTTTCCAGCCCTAATAATTAAGTCTGTTTTACGCCTCTTTCATAAATCTCGTCATTTTCAAATTTTTCTTTGGCTTAATGCAATTTCTTCGTTGATGTAGCGACACCCCGCTTGGTGTTCGGGGATTTGAATCCTATATACTTGGAAAAAGTACTTTGGGGGATTTTTGGGGAGTGAAATTAGATTTCCTTGTTGCTAGGGGAGCGTCACATTTTTGGAATATTTCCAGAATTTGAATGAGCTTAGATTGTCGTCATACCGTTCCAAACTGTTTAACTTGGTTAGGTTTTATAATAAAGTAATTAAAATAATGACACGTTTTAAATTAGTTTTTGAGTTTGATTTTAATGTTTTTAAAAGTCTGGAAACGGATTTAACGTAAATTAATATTCAAAGAAATATACGGATACATAATTTCAGAAATTATTAAACAGGGTACTACTGTATATATTGTTATGGTATATTGTATAATCTATACATATAATAAATCTGTAGAAAAGTCATTTTTGTACATTGAAGAAATTTAAAAAAAAAATAGCCAACGTGTTAAAGGATTACTAACAGAACCCATTTCCATCATTTTTGAAATTTTTGTCTGTTTGTCTGTTTGTTTGTGCACACATCACGTAAAATCTACGAATTCAATGCAGACAATGTTTATATACAAAAATTATATTATACTTGAGGTATAACTTAGTTTTTGTTTCATCGAAATCGGTTCACTCTATCAAAAGATATGATTAATTTAGTGAGTTCAAGAAGTAAAATATTACAACACGCAATTCAGTACAGTAATTGCATAACAACTCTCTTTTGCCGGGGGTCAGATTTTATGTTACAGTATCAAACATAAACTACTTAATCGAATGGTGTAAAAAATTGAGAGGTTGTTTTCAAGAAATCGTAGATGGTTGTTAGCTATGTTGAAACATGCTATTGAATCTAGCTGATAAGGGGTGGAGCTTTAAATTTCCAAAATCATTTTCTCAACTGCACACATAAATTGGCATTCATCATCATCTCCCGAGCCTTTTCCCAACTATGTTGGGGTCGGCTACCAGTCTTACCGGATTCAGCTGAATACCGTATTTTACATGGAGCGACTGCCTATCTGACCTCCACAACCCATTTTACTGGGAAACACAGTATCCCATAGTAAGACTGGTTGTCAGAATTGACTTAACGACTGCCAAAGATCTATGTGAGACAGCCGGGACCTACTGTTTAACGTGCTTTCCGAAACACGGAGGGGTCTCGGTATGTTATAAATGGTCACCCATCCACGGACCAACCGCGGCGAGCGCGGCTTAACCTGTATTATCGGTCAAACCGTACGGCTTACACTTAGCCACGAGCCCCTACACATAAATTGGCATTATTGACAGATAAACAAGAGGTTAACCATGGCAGACTGAGGTAGCCATAGCAATCTTCAATTTGATTAGTACCTATATTTTAGTGAACTAGCTATCGAAGTAAACAGCTTGGCGGTTGAACGATTGGATATGAGTGATCTTGCTGCAAGTTCAAATCCGGTTGTTAATGTTTGTATTTTTTTTCATGCGTCCTTTTTCTTATAGGGTAAACTGGGTACGATTGTGCCAGGGTACGGTAGTGACAGTCGCTATAACATCGAAACTATACGGATCACGGGGAGGGATGCAAGGGGAAAGATAAGCGGCATGCAAGTCTAAACGCATGTCCCAGTGTTGCATCAGCCGGCGTACGACGGTAACGTAAACAGGAGCCCACATTGATTTTCGACAGTCAAAAGTAAGTTTTTTTGTTCGATTTCTTTTTGTAATTACGGTTATTTGTACACAGATAGATTGCTTTTTATTTTTTTTTGTTATAACTTGAACATTAGCAGTTACTTACGAGTAATTACTTTTAATGCAGATCTTTTTGCTCAGTCATGGTCATTTTTTGTTTTCAAAAGTATGCGTTGGGTACGGTTGTGACAAATTTTGTGGGTACGGTAGTGACATTGTTTTTTTTGTTTTGTTTTATTTTAGATGCCTAGAAAACGCGTGCGGAAGACCGAGAGAGGCCTGTCTGATATTAGTAAATATGAAAATGCTTACGAAGAGGTGAAACTTCATTACGGAGAGCTGCGGAAATACATGAAGTTAATCGCATGTCGCTCTTGCGATACCTGCGCAAACGCGACAAAGCCGGCGAGAATCAAGAGGATAGAAATGAGATGATATGATGAATCATATGATGAATAATAAGAGGATAATAGTTCTGTTAAAATTTTGTAAAACTTTTTCCAGTTAGCTACAGTAATTTTAAGTTAATTTAACAATTTGACTGATTTTA
Source organism: Autographa pulchrina (assembly GCA_905475315.1). Lineage (NCBI taxonomy): Eukaryota > Metazoa > Arthropoda > Insecta > Lepidoptera > Noctuidae > Autographa > Autographa pulchrina. Next base: position 2,744,660 of record FR997763.1, on the reverse strand, counting down.
AAGAAGACTGTTATATGGTACAGTGCCTTATTAATTTTAAGAAGAGAAGTGATCACAGATTTTCGCTTTTTTGCCATAAAGTGATTGTTAACTTTGTCTAGAAGAAGATTATGTTGTGTTCAGTTAATTATTTGTAACAATAAAAGTCATTACAAACTATTTGGATGTATTTTGTATGCCTGTCACTACCGACCCCAACCACTGTCACAACCGCCCTTGGGGTGTGGCCGGTTGTGACACTTTCCCTTTTTTTTTAATTTGATCTTATGCCTAATACAGCGTAGTTAGGGACAATATTTTAACAATTTTAGGTAGATAAATATTCAAATTAAGTATTAAAGTGATTTTTCTCCCAGATAACTGGTAAATTTACAAAATTATAGGCGATCAAACCAAAATTGTCACAACCGTACCCAGCTTACCCTATAAGTTTGAATTTTTTGATACCCAAGTTCAAATCTCAGTAGAGATAACTCTTTTTGTGTTTTACTAACGTATCGTTTTTAAGTAAAAAAATATTTGTAACATTATATTGTATTTTTAGTCGCAATAAACGACATCTTTAAGTCGTGAATTTTTTCTCAACCGATATATAAACTTACAATTATTTAGTGTTTGTATTTACTAATCTCCGTAGGTAAGTTTGTTCCTTATTGCTGATCATGGAGGAACAAACGTTCATGGCATATACCGTAAAGTGATTCAGGCGTAAATGTCCTGGCCATTTGCTTGGAAATTTACGCATTCGCTTCTGACTTGAAAACGTAAGCTTCCCCATAGATCACTTTATAGTTGGTTAAAAACTTTAATCCACTTTTAAACTATTTTTCCAACATAATGTGTAATGTTTTCTATTGGTCATCTATATTATATTCCATGGACAAGATCTTTTTGTATTTGTTATTTATTTTCTTTTACCCAAAAACCCAATGATCTTTTTATCACACAATCTTTAGTATGTACTACCTCTTTAATATTCTTTAAAAGGTAGCTTGCTTCTCATGTAGGTTTTTATGCGTACATGACGTTTTATTTATGTGTTTAAATTTCATAAAGTTTTTGTACCCTATTACCGGAAGTTTGGGCCAAAACCCTAAATAAAATAAACTTTCTATCGCATTCTCTACATTTTAAAATATATGTACGGTATAAGCCCATCACCTTATGCTGCACCTTACACTTAATTAAGCGAATTGTACAGGATACAGCCTCTGACTTTAATCAGGGTAGAATGAGATTGTCCTTGGACAGCTATTACTTAATCTTTCCAAACAAATAATTTATAACACAGTTTTGGTAATTCTGCCACTGCGCATCTCAAACCGTACGTCAACTTTTTGTAACTACCTCCTCTTTCAGTTTCATGGGTCTCATGTCAGTCACTGCCTATCTGATATCCACTCTCAATTTAACGGCGTAGTTCAATTTCGAGGTTTCGCACCAAAACCTCGCGCCCAGTAGTCTCACTAGGGACTACGGTACCAACGAGAACTATAGCATAAAAAATGGACTAATTTGTTCTTATGGATTCGGTTTTTAGGTGCCCTTTGCCATTTACTGCCTAGAGCGACAGCTGCTTTCAGTAGACTCAATACAAAAACATTGACCTTCAATTATTGTAACCAACTGGGCAACTAAAGCACAAAAGAGAAAACGTACTACATATATAAAAAAGAAGATAAAAGAGTCAGTTCAAAACTGCCCAAGGTAGACATATTTTGGACATTGACGTCGAAAGCCACCATGAAAATTATATTTTTTTCTCACGGTTCTGGACTTGGAAGATAAATCTAAAATTTTTAAACAAAGTAGCATCAAAACCAATCCTTAAAATTTTTAGCGGTAAGCTAATTATAATATAATTATGACGATGGTACTTTTTTATTTTGAGAATTTATACAAACAGCAACATTTGTGACAAAATTTACTCGGCAGTAGGCAGTTCGTGTTAGTGGCCCTCTATATCACAGTCAAATATTTATTCATAAAGATGAATGATAGGTATATAAGCGAACAACGTCGCGGGTACAGCTAGTTAGCGTAATAAGACTTATCAGAGGATTATGATTTCAACATAAGGTCCTGTATTTACTAATTTAAATAGCACATTGAATAAAATTCCCTTTTATTCACATCCACAACATGCACTTAGCCGTCTTCATAATTAATTTGAACTAGTTCAAACGAGACATCTGTCTCGCTGCAGTTGTACCGTTTTATATTAAAACTGAATCTCTGTGAAGTTCTGTTTCTTAATTAAACGTTATTAATATCTTAAAATGATAAGTTTTCAGGCTTCGTTGCTAATTAGCCTGAAGTCGGCCATACTGTCCTTATAATTCGTACAGTTCCGCTCATTCCGTAGGACGGAACTTTTGTGCGGTTTCGTCTTTTGTGTTTTCTTGTTACGAAACTTTTCTTTAGTTTAATTTAATAGAAATTTGTATTGTTTTTGGGATTTAAAAAAAATTGCATACTGCTTGGCCCCGACTCCAAAAAAATGTTAAATTGTATTATTGGTTAATCGTAGTTTAGGTTAGGTTGATTAATATAGGTAGGTTATAGAATTATTTTTAACTTTTTAGTGCTTTTATCGATTTTTGAAGTCGGGTTTTTTTTTGCAAAAAAATTTTTTATTTGTTTATTTTTCGTGACATATTTTTAATCTTAGATAATATGGGTAGGCCTTCAGCTGACACCCTTTCATCATCCTCATGATAATTTCCATCAAACGAAATCCAGTGCCCCGCATCTCACATCCAACGAATTCCCGCTACATTCACGAGGTCATCTTGGCTTTATCATCAGATCTGATAGTAGAATGGTTCTTATTGAACGTAGATGCTTCACTTGTTGAAGAAAATACCAAAATCGCTATACGTTTTCCTATAAAATTTGAAGAGTTCCCTCGATTTCGCCAAGATTCCATCATCAGATCCCGACTTGGTGACTATGGGACCATTTGGGAAGTATACCCTTTCCAACAAAGAAAAAATATTTCAAAACGGTTGGAAAGCAACGGAGTTATGCGCGAACAAACATTAAAAAAAAAAAAAAAACATACAAACATCCGAATTGAGAACCTCCTCCTTTTTTTTTAAAGTCGGTTAAAAACAAGAATATTCGAAAAACATTCAACCAACATGCAATATGGTCCATTGATGCATCATTGTCGTTTTCATGTTATTTAACCGTAGTATATGACATCACCGTTACTATTTAGTTATGCCAAGGGAACGACACATTTACATACTCATTTCGATACATAATAATAGTATTATATCAGTAGTAACCTTCAGGTTTGCAAAAACAAACAACCAGTTGTTTACTGAATCTAGGTATCTATTACCATCTTTAATACTCGCCATAGATCTAGTCCTAATGTCCATCGCCTACGTTTTTTCCATAAAGACTTGGACTTCCAAACAGGATCCATGTAACGGACTTGCCACCGTTTGGATCCATGAATAGCAAAAATTATTGAATAAAAAGATTGGTCTAATAAGGTGCATTCTATTCAGTTAGCACCTTAAGTGGTTTATATGACCAATTTCAGTATTTATTTGTTTCAATATATTATGTTTAAAAACGTATTTTGATGACTTGGTCAGGTTTGTAAAAGATAAGGCTCAAGAAATGCCTATTTGTATTATCAAACACGAAAATAATAAAACATTCAGAAAGTTATATTTCTTATTCTCTTCTTATTTGACGGGCCTGTTGGTCTAGTGGTTAGTGACCCTGACTTCTATACCGGAGGTCGTGGGTTCGATTTCCACCCAGGACAAATGTTTGTGTGATGAGCACGACCATTTGTTCTGGTTGTCTGGGTGTAATTTATCTATAATATGTATGTATTTAGAAATATATATATAAGTATGTTTATCAGTTGCCTGGTTACCATAACACAAGCTCTGCTTAGCTTGGGATCAGATAACCGTGTGTGAGTTGTCCCGGAATATTATTTCTACACAGTAGAATAAGTTTTTGCTAAAAACACTTTACGCCAATTGACAAATAACAGATTTCTGAACAACAATGAATACCAACTAGTTCATGTTTTAGTCGTATCTACTCAAACTTACCCTTTATAACTCTTTAAATAATGCCTGCAACGCAAGCAAGAATATCAAATGCAGCTACAGCAGTTCAAAACGAAAACATAATGTTTCCAATTTCGGACCATTTATTTCAGATCTTGCTACATTTCTTCACTTCATAAGTAATACGCTAGTCGTTCTGTATCAAAGGAGACGTAGAATTATTTTAACGTCGTTTGTGACTTTTCAGTCGCGACAGTATTGAAGAGAAAAGCAAATTACGGGACCTTTTGTTCGTGCATTACGACTGCACGATGCATATTATATTCCTCCCTTGTTTTTGTGTCCTCAAAGAGAAGTATCTTATTAAGTATGCTCTTGACAAAGGTTTACGTTGCATTGAAAGTAAATAAGATGTCGATCGATTTTTCTGTGGAATTACTTTTATAAATATTCTATTTTCATGTTCCTTACAAACAACTTGCAACGATCTGAAAGTAGGAACATTCAACACACATAGCAGTCATTACGGCACTTACTGCGATAACTTTTGCTCTAATATTAGACAAGTTGCCAAAACAATAAAACGGTAAAAAATGGGCACTTCACACAGAAATAAGCCGATCCTCGTTTATTGCGATAGTGTAATCCCGTGAGAATGATGGCACGGTTATGTCACTGCTAGCGTTTTGCTATCGGAAGCCATTCAAAAATAAGCCTTTTTTTCGTTTTGACGAAAATTTCGTCTAGTTTTGTCAGACTGCTGCTCAAAATTCGGAAATATACTTAACTGTTTTTTTTTTTATATTTTCTGCAATTTTGGCATTTTACTTTTTATCGTTGTTGCCACATTTAGAATTTTGCTCCAAATTTAAACAAACAGATATTTCGCCTAAAAATTAAATTAGTGGTTACTAGTAATTTACAAGCATCGACTGCCTTACCGGCCTCTACAGTCCATTTAGTGAGCAAAACAATATCCTTTGAATAAATGATAGGTTGTCCTTCTAGCGACTTTAGACCTGTCAAAGAATAAAGAAAGACGCCAAAACACTACTAATTAACTGACAAAATATGCTAGTTCATCACCACCTAGGTACCTAACTTTACACTTATAATATTATTACAAACAGTTTTTACGTGATATCAGTGCCTAATTCCCATTTGGACGTTCGCCAGCATTCAGGATCGCGCGTATAATATATGTAAATAAAATCTGGCGCAACAATGGACCAGCCTGTTTCGGATATAGGTCAGACACTGATGTCCTTTCCATGTTTCTGAATACAAAGCATAAAGCTCACGTGATGTTTGGACTATCTATTTGAATTAAGCTTTGAGTAAATGGTGATGGGTTGTCTCTTTATTTGATGTGGTTCAATATTTTGCTTTAAAATTTATACGTGAAGATTACTGCTCAATTAATGTAGTGTGCCCGAAATAAATCGTTGTAATATTTTAATAATTCTTTCATAAAAAATTGTAACTTGTTATCATTTATTTGGTGCTCAGGCGAAGATTATAGCATGGGGGAAAACCACAGGTGGATTAGTTTCGACAGCTAAAAAAGGTTATGCAGACAGCTCTGCTTTACTTAGATGTTGACTAATATGATAGCTATCAAAACTACCTTAGAGGTGCGTCTACATATTAGTATGTAATTACTAGAAAAGAATCTCCACTTTCAAGTTTGCTAACTAAACCAAGTACATAGATTCTTCTAGCTGCGATATGTAAATGAACAAACAAGTTTATCTTATTCTAATTTTTGTTTTCTTTTTATTTTGTTATGTAGATTTCACATGTGACTGTCAAATTACAATTGGAGAGATAGATTTCTTACAAGTGGAGGAGCACACTTGTAATTGTTCTTTTATTGTCTACTGTACATATAATTGTGTACCCGTAGAGGGTAAAATAAATAAACACTAATCTACTAAACACTTATCAAGAATTTACCGGCCATATGTACCCGCCATATCATCCACATTGAAATATTTGTTTAATTAGTCATGATAGCTTACGCATACACAATTAATTTTATTAAATCTGTTATAATTAAATTAAACACTACTGGTATGGTTTAGTGTCATTGATTATTTTGAATTGTTTGTGTGTTGGGATTCAATCAATTACTTACTTACCTTCTAATTATAATAATAATAATAATATAATAATATTCCGGGACAACTCACACACGGTTATCTGATCCCAAGCTAAGCAGAGCTTGTGTTATGGTAACCAGACAACTGATATACATTGTATACTTATATATTTCTAAATACATACATATTATAGATAAATTACACCCAGACAACCAGAACAAATGATCGTGCTCATCACACAAACATTTGTCCTGGGTGGGAATCGAACCCACGACCTCCGGTATAGCAGTCAGGGTCACTAACCACTAGACCAACAGGCCCGTCAAATTATTATGTTGATGCATTGAAATATTTTGTGTCGTTTTTTTTAACATTTTGCTAACTTCTATTATCTTGCAGTAAGGATCAAGAAGGTTTTAGGTATTTTATTAAGCATGAAAGAATATGTCGATTATGTACGTAAAAGCTACAGACAGTAAATGTGGTTACTTAATTTGCGCATTGTTTGGGATTGCAACTAAAATTGCATACAGTTTTATGCTCATCATTTCAAGGTATTTTCCAGGCAAATCTGATACTCTTGTTCTCGCATTTTTGTTGTTATTGTTTCTTTTAGATCAAAGGCAAGTAACAGACTGATCTTATAACCCTGGCATGCCACTGGCTGGTGATTGATAACCCCCGACCGCGCGTATCTGGCCTAAATGTGCTATCTACCCTCATGTCAAAGTCAACGAGACACTGATAAAATCGTTGCTGTTTACGTGTTGTAATCTGTATTTTTGGGTCGTTTGGTCTGGCGCACTTTATAATACCTGCCTACGTATTGAATTTATGTTGAGGTTATGACAGGCAAATCAAAGGCAACTTTTACGGCGCGACGTGTCCGCTGGGTTGATTCCTGCATGAGGAAAACATAAAAGGTATTTTTTTTATAATTTCGTACATTGAATGTTTGCGCAACTGTATCACAAAAATGTTCGATATATGCACATTGCATAGTTATTAGCGGTAATTATATCTTACAAATATTTCCTTTCCTCTTCCCATTCCCTACGACCACACACAGCCAGTCACTTATCCACTGAGCCAATCTAGTCACACATTGACGTCATTTGGCGCGGCAATCTGTAAACATTCACTCAGGCAGAGTGCCTTCACAAAAACGAGGCTTATCAATTCAGTGGCGACATCGCCTTGTCTAGGTAATGTTATATCTAAATTGGTGTAAATGTATTGAATGGGGCCTCTTTTGTAGACTTTCTTTGGCAGTATTTTTTCCTTTTATGAAACGTTCTTTTGGGATTCAGATAGTAAATAAAATACCTATTATTACATACGTGACGGATCGTACGCTATGCGTCATAAAGAAGTTAGAAGATAATTTTGTGGGGAGGTACCTATAACAAACATGGGAACTTGATCAGAGAAAGAAAATGAATCAGAAAAAAAGGTAATACTAAAATTATAAAATCCCTTCATATGGTTTATTACAACTATACAGACACAAAATACACAATAAAAATAACAATTGCTCATTTCATCGTATTGCGACCGTGATCTCATGTCAATGTTCATCGGTCAATACCGTGGCTATCAGTTATCACAACTTATCATCTGAAGGCCAATTTAACACGCAAACTGCCAATATTAACATCTTTCCAGCCTCTAGATAGACGTGCAAATCTTTACTATTGATGTATTCTCCAATATCTTCATCCTTTGAATCTCGAGTACCACTCATACGGAATTATTGGCTATAAAGCCGTCTTTCATCCAATGATTCTCAATATTGGCAGGCTTCCAAACCACCGAAGTTGCCAAATATGTTTGTTTAACCCTCAAAGCTGAAAAAACATGACAACCCTCAAAAACTCTTAATTAAAACAAAAGTTTGTACAAAAAGTGCGAGACCGCAAAGAAAAACCTGTTACCCAAATTAGCATACTTCTGCGGAGTTAAAATTAAGTAGCCCATAAAAAGGTACGACCTTTCAATTCGCTGTATAATAAATATTGGTATTACCATAGCTTTTACTTACAAAATAGACAGTTGTAGTGAATTAGCATTCAGTTCCCTCTCTGACTTTGTTTTCTCCGTCCAATCGTATTGTATGAGTCTTTTTAGCTATTACTCTTTCGGTGTCCTGCGACCCTGGTAATGGTACAAGTCAGAAAAGGTTGGATTGGTTCTTGATGGCCGTTGAAAAATTCAATTTATATGGTCATTGAAACTCATTTCTTTCTTAGGGTGCGTCCACATCTGGCGGACGCCGTTATTGACACTAGTGCGTTCGCGGCATGCTCGCGAGCTGTTACTGTAATGCTCGTTCGGTGCTCGTTCGTCAGATGTGGACGCACCCTTAGATTTAAATTTTTTGCTATGTTAGTATATTCTAATATAACTTACTACATACATACATATAATCACGCCTCTTTCCCTAGGTAGGCAGAGACCACTTCTTTTCACTTTCTATGATCCTTACACACTTGTTATAACTTACTTATCTACCAAAAATTAAAATCTTTAGATTTTATGCATGTTTGTACCTTGTTTTAACTCACCAGTCTAAAATCTCAAAGCAACATAATTTTAAAACTACTATTGTTGTATCTCAGTAATTTTCTATCGTACGGTTCATAGTTCAAACTTTACCTATAGAAACTATCTACTGAGTTTGTTTCACTGCAAACTAAGTTACTTGTAGTTTAACAACAGAAACTTCTTCAAACACTTAGAAATCGTTAGATGTATGGAGTTTATAATCCAAAGTGTCGTTCCGTAAATCTCAACACCTCTGTGCTCAATGGGCGGGAACTAATATCCTTGTGTAGGATCAATATCTTTGATAGAGGTTAAATTGCCTTACGGATATGCATTTTTGAATTTTCATCACGTTGGCTTGGACAAAGGAACTATTGAATTAGGGAATTTCGGTACTTAAGAGCGTTTCTATTTTGTGACTGATACAAAATTTTAAATAAGGAAAAATATTTTTATTCTTTTTCGTTTCTGAATGCTATTAAATATTTTAGATAGGATTAAGAAAATTGATTTTTAATAAACAATTTAATTAGTTTACAATTCTTTATTTACTCCTTTTGAAATTAATTGTATTTTGTAAACACCGATATTATTAAATGCATAATATAATTAAAATATGAAACACAGCTATGAAGAGAGGTTTTATTGAAGTCCTGAAACTGGAACCAAAATCACAACAAACGAAGAGTTGTCCTACAGTTATGTTAATGAAGCTATCTATATATAATCATCTTATAGGCATAAAAAATAGACTTATTTTTTATCTCCCAAAACTTCATCTCCTATATTTTGTACCGCAGAACAAAACAAGGGTACCAGGGTCCCATAGATTTATGCGGACGTAACCCCGCAGCTGTCGGAGGGATCCCGGACTTAACGCTAACTGTTATGGCTATTCATTTTCCACTCCACTACCCCAGTACCTACGACGTGGAGGAGTGATCTTACACCTTTTCAATTCATTTTGGTAGTTGAATTATTCAGATTGAAGGTGAGACTTTTTAACGAGGACTCTTTTAGATATCGTGAGATATTTTAGATGTTTTTGGTATGGATAGTAATAGTAAGTTTGGATTAAAATGTAGCGTATTTACGTCCCACACAATAGGTTCGTCCCTTACCTACTGATCTGATTTTATACGGCTCAAGTATTTTTTTTGTCTTTTCAATACAGCGTCACATTCTAAAGAAATTTTCTTTTCATGAAGACTTCGAAAGTCAGGGTCATTATTGCAAACACTTTCCCAACCAAAACCTCCGTAAACAGGCTTATCTCGGTCATCTGAGATTTGCCAAATATACAAAAATCCCAACATAGAGCTAACAGGTAATCAGCTTCCACGGAATAAGGATATGAAAGCTTCCTATGTGGAGGAAATGTGACGTTTACCTTATTTCGCGTTACGTGCGAGGAAATTGGTGAGGTTTGTTCAAGATTTCATAAGCTGGCAACATCATTTTCACAAGTATGGTAAATACAGCTTTCGTATATAGGAAGAACAATGAAATTCCTGAAATTGACAAAAAAATAGTTTCTTCAAGGGTAAATTTTTAGGCTACTAGAAAGGATTTTTTGATGGCCATATTGATAAGGGTAAGCGATTACACAATTCATCCAGATTTTCCACCTTCAAAATATCCACGATCTGACTATATTATTTCATGGCTTAAAATTCAAATAACAAGGTGTTTGTACAAAATTGCGGATCCGCGCATCCTTAAGTATTATAAATTCACCTCTAAACTGAACAATGAAAAGAAAATAGGAAAACTTATTTCGCCCCATCTTCGTGTAAACAGAAAATAGTTTGCATGTAGGAAACTAGGTGCGGCCATTTTACCCCGTTGGCGGGAAAGTCTCGTGCTAATATTATTTGATTTATGACCCACTATATTGCTTATAAATAAGGTGTAACCTATTATTTTAATAGCAATTTTAAACATATTGCTTCTATACACAATACTTATTTGTTTTTTGGAATCAAGCTAAAAGCTTTTCCCTATGAATAAAAAAAGCAAATATTTGTTTATACACTGGATGTTCAATTGAATAATTCACTTTTAGATTCTGTTTGGGGATAAAAACAACAAAAAATGTTTTTACTTTTGTAAAAATAAATAAATTATTAAAGAGCTTTTTAGTAAAAAATTCAAAAGTAAAAATAAAATTACTACGCAATTGTTATCAATCCTGGTTGTGAAGCTAGTAAAACTTGACACATTATAAATAATTTACCCCAAAGTAAGTTGTAAAGTGACGTCATTGCCCAGTTTTCATGGTCACCGTGCACCTTGATCTGATACAGATAAAACCCAGGGGAAAAGGCTTGGCTTTTAACAGCAAAATGGCTGCCTTCCATCCGCTGTCGGATTACTCCCCGCCTCTTAGGATTTGTTACCAGATGTGTAATGAGATTGGGAAGGTGTTATAATAATATTGAAAACACGATTGTGTAAGGAAGTAGTCCTCGTGTATTTGTAAGGAATAAAAAGAGAAGTTATGTTTTTAAGTGTAGTAGTTTCCTGACCAGATTTTTTATTTCCAAGACGGGATAATTGAAAAGAGATGGACTTAGCAATAGAAGCGTTTTGCCCCTTATGCAAGGTGGAAAATAAACAAAAAGCATTGTGTGCATAAGGAAAAATCAGTTCATAACTGACCTTTGCTATAATGGATAACGATCCATGCATTGAGAAATATGGTGATATCAAAGATGTTGATGATCTTCATCATCAGACCTTCGTCTTATTACTAAACCAAAATAGTAAATTTGTTTTAAAAAAGTACTATAACATATTAACTATTGGGCTAAATTATGTTCTAAATTAAATCTAGAAAGTTCACAAAACAGCCTAGTACTTACTAGTTGCTTGGTTATATCATCTTTACGTAATACATACACCTCCTTAACCTAAGGTGTGGTGAAGCAATAGACTACAATACGCCTACAGATAGTATACTAGCCAACACACCTGTTTGTGAATAGCTATGACATTAGGCCTTATTACAACGCTGTACTAAAACCTATGTTTACGAGAAACGAGTACATAGAATAAAATAAATATCAGTAGAGCGACGTTATGTGTAATTCAATAATAGACTGTGATCTCGTATGCAAGTTTTTGAGCGTAAACACGGAAATCGTTTATGGAATATTTCATACAATTAAATTCCATGAAATATTATTTTTATTTGAAGACCTCTGAGGTATCCAATCGTTGACAAAAATATTTTTTTTAAACTGATCCACGACTGCCGGAGGCATTGAGTAACATACAAAGGACGTCATGTAGTCATCGAATTGAGAACGCACTTCTTTTGAAGTCGGTTTAAAGGTAAATGCAGTTGAAACATCTACATGTTGTCAATCACCAAAATGATCGCTGTTAATAAAACTCGTGTCTACTGTTTGTAATGTAGGCGTCTATAAATAGGAGAATCCATACAAACTTATCAGTTACAACATAAAATCTATTAATAAACCCACAGGGCAACATCCTATGTTTCTAAAATTGTAAATAGTAACGGACAAGTAAAACAGTCTTGTGTTTTAGTACGTAAAAAATACGGCAATATATGACATGTGACAAATTGGAGCTGTGTCATGTTTTTATGTTGTGATCAACTATTTCGACTGTGGGGTAGATGATTCTGTGTAAATGCCTGTTAGTATAAATATGTAAGAATATCAGTCAATATCTATTTCGTTAGGAAAAAGGACACGACCTTGAACCTCCGACGAGGCCGCACTACGGTTTTTTTCCGCAAGCAGTAAACCGTGAAACCGTAAAACCGCCCGAGACGCAAACACTTCGGTTAAAAATCAGTCGCGGAAAATAACCATCAGTGCGGCCGCTTCCATTTGTTTCTTTTACTCACAAAACCAGGCGGTTAAAAAGCGCGGGCGGCGGTTTAGCCGTAGTATCTAGCTGACGGACTAAATAGCTTTAATCTTTTCATACCCAATCATCTTCCTCGTTATGAAATTGATCATCTAAGTACACAGTACTTAAGTATTGACTAGCCTCAACGTCTGCCTACCACTATTTCACATGACACCATGATGATATACAGCGTGGCGCTACAATGGTGACATTAATTTAACACACGTGTAGGGCTAGTGCCCTTTAATCATAATAATTTTAATAGGTTAAAATAACTCGTATATTGAAAAAAAATTTTTTTTCAAACAAACTAAATGATAAAAATGTAACTAAAATTGGGATCACCCTTGCAAAAAATCATTCATGATATTACGAGTACTTACCTAGCTGGCTTACGTTAACTCGGAGCGGCAACGCGTCGCTTCACGCGCTGGCAACCGCGCAACACGTTTTGTACCTACTCGTGATCGGTCCGATTCTTTGACGGCGCGCGGCGCGCGGCGTATAATCAAAGAAACCGAGCAGCGGCGGGCGGTGCAAGTGATACCTACAGCGGAGTTGCTTAGTCAAACACTTATCATATCACCCTCTCTTGTTACTAATTGTTATAACTGTCATCACTAATCACTGCTTTTATTAGTTAGTTATTTGTCTTAATTATTAAATTTTCTTATTTTCAATGAGACCACCGCGTTGGTGGATGCAAAGAGCTAAACGGCGTTTCATGTTTTCCCGCACATTTGAAAATAAATTGTCAGTTAAAGCCATTGCCCTCAATTTCTCAAACGCATTTATTATTCGATGGCGTAATTGTTCAACCGAATCCACGTTCTCCGCGTACACATCGTCTTTGATGCATCCCCAGAAAAAAAAATCGAGTGGGGTGAGGTCAGGCGATCTTGCTGGCCACCTACGAGGTCCAAATCTACCAATCCATTGTGCACCAAACGTGTCATTTAACCACTGCCTGGCTGTTGTTACAGAGTGTGCTGGCGCGCCATCTAATTGGTACCACATTCGTTGGTATTGATGGACGTTAAGGTTATTTGTGTATTCTGACACCGTATCATTTAGTAGATTAAGAAACCTTTCTCCGTTCAAAGCCCCATCAATGAATACGGGTCCGATGATGTTGTCACCGTGAATAGCTGCCCAAACATTTACAGAAAATCTGTACTGATGGGCTGACTCCCGCCACACGCGCGGATTTTGATTTTTGGGTGCCCAATGGTGTAGGTTGTGCTGGCTCCACATGCCGTTTCTGGTGAACGTGCTTTCATCAGTCCAACAAATTTGGGAAAGAAAGTCACTGTCCTCTTCAATTTTACTCTGTAACCACTGACAATAATTCACTCGATCAATTTTATCACGCGATAGCAGAGTGTGTACTTTTCTAAACTTGAATGGGTGCCACTTTTCGCGCTTTAATATCCTATGGACGGTTCTGTGATGTACTTGAAAATGCCTAGCGCTCTGGCGGAGGCTAGTTTTGGGTTGGTTTTGGAAATATTGCAGCACATTTTCAGTTAACTGGATTGGGTTTTGTCGTGTAGGTGGTCGATCAGGGCGTTGAGACCTAGGATCCACTGGCCGGTTTTCGCGGATGCGCTGAAGAGCTCCTACAATAGTGCGAGGATTAGTAGGGCACTGTCTTGAACCGCCATATCTCTCGCGATATGTCCTTATCGCAAGAGCGGCATTTTGACGACATTCTCCGTAAATTAGAATCATGTCCGCATATTCAGCTGCTGTGTAGTTTGGATGTGTATTTGCCATCACGATCACAAGTTTACACAAGCACTAATAACACAAATAAAAGCGTCCGTATCGCAAGAGATGTCAACGTACCTACTAAATAAGAAAAACAAAACAAAACAAAGCGTCTTTATCGCAGTACCATAATCTTATTACTCATTACACTAAAATAAATAAATAAAACAATAGGTAAGCGTCTTTTTCGCGGAAACATTTACAAAATTAGTCGACGTAATTATGCGCACTACTATGAAGAAGTGTGTCAAGGGCACGAGTTAGGCTAGCACTAGAAATGCAAAAAAAGAATTTGATTTCGCTGCGACGCGACGGGGTGGGGAGGGCGCGTCGCCTGCGCCGCCCGCTCGCCGACAAAGGGATATCTCTTTCCTTTAAAGTATTGCTTATTCATTTTAATTTCATTGATGCGATGTTATGATCCGTGACCTCGGCAGATGACCGCTGCGCGACAGTTTTTACGTACAGGTTGCTCCAAAATGCTATTTTATAAAACTTTAAATAAATCCGCAAATAATGACGTTTAATTGAAACATAATTTCTTCATGGAACGAAAATGTGAAAACGTATATGTGTGTTAAATTAATGTCACCATTGTAGCGCCACGCTGTATAATCGCACATTGTAACACCTGATCTCCCTCTGTCACACATTTTACAAAATAAGACTTTTTTTATACATTTTATTTACGTTCCGTCTTTTGTATGGCCGCCGTAAAGATGTTTACGCAAAGCTAGGGTTGTCAAACATAAATATCGAATAAATATGTCTTTGATTTTCCTTTACAATTTATTTGCCAATCTCGATCAAAATGTAAGACATTTTTATGTTTCAATTAATATGATTCAATTTTATTATTTTTACAATGTGATATTTTTAGTGTCACGTCCTATTTTAAAAGTTAGCATATATTTATTGTACAAAATTATTCAAGTTGACTGTTTTATTGCAGCAAATTTCGCGATGTCCATTTTAAATTCGATCACAGTTCAACCCTAGAGTGACTTTTTTATGGTTTTCGTTCTCTTAGTTATGGGTAACGTTTACGGTCGTCGTCTATTTAAGCTGCCTTATGTCGCTTTTTACGTTTTTATTGTGCTTTGAATACGAATATAAATACAAAGAACGGTATATTACTTACTTTTTATTTGGGAGCAGGTGAGGTTTTTGTGTGCGATGATACTAGTACAGTCGCGCATAAAAGTTTTAGCTTTACGAGTTTTAAAAGATTTCATTAAATGCTTTAAACAAGCTAAGTATTCATTTATTTATGCAAAAATCAAATAAAATGATTTACTGTTACGTGTGCTTGCATAATTCTGTTATACCTATATCTATTTCGCCAAAAGGTTTTGGTTATTTTCCCATGCTTGTTGTCGGTCCCTTGGCATCCCTTACAAAGTTGCTGACTCGCCAATCCTTTTACCGCGCCATGAGCAGTCCTTAAACCAGAAACCAATCGTTGTGGTTGTTTTTGTATTAGATAAAATGGTTTGTGTTGATACTATAAAAGGAATCATTGATTTATCTCATGATCTGAAGCTGTGCGCAATTTTATTGCGTTAAGCTTTGTTGTATTTATATTCTTGCTCGTCCTAAAATAGACCTTACTGAAATGAAAGTATGTACTTTTCTAGAAATTCTTGTGAACTTTGTAAAGTTTGAACGCTAGAAATTGGTAAATCTTATTACACTACAGCTATATTTGGTACTAGCTGTGCCTGCGACTTCGTTCGCGTTGATTACGAAACTTATCAATGAGTTTTTAACCGCAAAATTAAGTTTGTTTTTACGGGATAAAAACTACCCAGTGTGGTGCCCAGGATTATAAAGAATAATTATACCAAGTTTCATCGTAATCGAACCGGTAGTTTTTGCGTGATACCTGAACAAACAGACAGACAGACAGACAAATTTTTTTTTTTCACCCTTTTGGGTTCGTTGTCGGTCTAGTAACACCCCCCGCCATTTTTTTTTTTTGATATTTTCAATGTACAGAATTTTCACTTCTACAGATTTATTATAAGTATAGATAGATAAATAAACCTACAAGGTCAAATGCTTAGAAAATAGGTATAATATGATATGTTAAAAATTATGATCAATAGCCACGTAAATATATCCCTTTAAAAACATAAAACAGCTTTCCACCATAATCGAATTTGTTGAAATGTCGTAAAACAAACGACAATCGCTAAAAAAACCAATACTGCAAAAGCGTTCTATGTTCAAAACTCAAAAATTCTTAATTCAAAACCGCCATGACTTCATTCCGTCATTTGATTGACAGTTTGTCCCGTCATCTAGATAAATGTATTCCACCCTTGATGGCTTCCCCTATTTCTGATTAATTCACCACCGTGAGAATATTACCAAATGTTGTAGATCATATCACCTTTTAATGAACATGGTATACAACAATTACTATTATGGCCATGTTGTAATGGAAATAAGGTATATTATTGAACAAATTGTTAATTAACTAAGTAGCTTTTGGTGAATACACATAACATATTTGATACGACTTTGACCACGGCTTTTTGGCAGTTAGGTACATATTTTGGCATGAACACTAACTTTTGTAAAGTTATTCTTGTTTACACATTTATGGCTATAAATGAAAATACGTAGTTGGCTTGTCTTATTTGTGTTGGCCTTGACCGCAGGACTCTGTTATTATAATTAAACATTATTTTATATTATTGAATAGACTAGTATGTTTTCGCTAGTTCAGTTTGTGTAGGTTTCAATATTGATTAAAACTACATAATACAAACAGTATTAATCTACGAAGCATATTGACATCCCTATTTATTTACTTGATTGAGATGGTTTATTGCCGAAAAGCTTGGAAACGATCGCCGAATATCGAAGTTCGTCGAAACTGTTATTGACCATTCTAAGGTGTTAGGGTCGGGCTATGTCTGACGGAAAATGCATTGCGTATTATCGGTCGCGTGTGGTATAAACCGACCCTTATGTAAATAGGTATGAGTAATAAACTTTTAATCAATGGTACTTCTGTATCTTTATGTATATTTTCCAGAATATTCTAGGACACAGAACTGACTACCGTTCACTCCATACATAAGTTACATCCGTTAAGCCGAACCGCTGAATAAGTTTGATGTGTGCGCACCGATGTTTGTCTTTCGTTCCATTCACAATAATATACTAAGTTTAATGCGCTATGGAAATGTGAATCTTTGTTCCGTATAGTTCGTATCGACTTTAGAAAAGTTTTCGTATTTCTGTAATATATTTCGTTCGAACTTCCCAATGATTAGAAGTCTATAAAAAGTATTGTTTAAAACGTTTAATGAATAAAAAAAAACGAAGTAGGTACGGCCAGTTGTATCCATCAACTTCTTTACTAGGCCCAAGATTTGAACCTCAATAATATATTTAAAATAAAGTATCAATAAATTGGGATCTGAAATCGCCAATCCGCAAATGAGCAAGCGTGGTGATCAATGCTCGTTCCTTCTCTATATGGGAAGAGGCCTGTGCCCAGCAGTGGGACATATATAGGCCGGTTTATTTATTTTTATTTATGTATTAAAGTAGCTCTTAAGCTAGGTATTTGTCATATTTAACTAGGTGTTATGTTGTAAACAGATCAAGTAAACAACAAGGATAGTAATATAGCAATGGAGTTCTAGGTAATCGCCAATCTTTTGTACTCAAGGAAAGTATATTAAGTTTGAAAAAAAAAAACAAATAACTATTTCTTAAGTCTCCATACTCTGTAACGTTCCTTTCTGAGTAATATACCATACGTAACTATTGCGCTATTTAAACATATCCCGGCGAAATGAAACGCAAATACGTTTGTGATGGAACAAATACAAAGTTTCTCTGGCTGTCACAGCATGAAGTAAGAGATTCGCAGTATTTTAGAATTGATGTGTTGTTTGTTTCGGAATACTATTTTCTTATTCTCAGATATTTAGATTGCTGATTTTAAAAGCTCTGAACACCGTTTTTATATTGTTACATATTTTGTCTTACGTACCTAGGCTATACCGGCCATTATCCTAAAGATTATGATAAAACCATCTGCCGCTCATATTTTTATTTATTTTCGAATGCAGTAATAAAAGCTTGCCTAATCTCTGTTCTATTGTCCAGTATAAAATTAACTGCCCAGCTAATATAATCCAAACCCATCTTTCAATCTCGAGGCAAGTTAAGTTAAAATCGTTTAGTCTTCGTAAATTGTGTTTAAGCAAGATATTAAGCATCGCGTTCACGTGGACACTTCGCCCACCTTCCAGGTATAATCCTTTAGTCCTGGCAGATTGCCATTGCGAAAGATGGCAACCGTTTGTTACTGACTCAATCCTTTGACTCTAGTTAGGCATCACGGTTTAGATCTTCAAATAACATACCTAGATTTGTTTATTTGGGTGTGTAAAAAAATCCTGCAACATATTTTTTATTGTAATATTGAGTAACCTCAGATAATTATTCAAAAGCATAAGAGACAACGGCAAAAAAACCTTTGTAAATAATTTTATTAAGGTTATATAGTGACACAATGCTTTGGGACAAATCACACACGGCCATAACCCCAAATTAAGCAGAGCCTGCAATATGGAAAAAATATAAAAAGCAATGTTATAGCAACCTGATAACAAATAAGAAATAAATCAGTAAATTTACATTACCAATACATATATTTCAAAATACATACTTTTTATAGATTAATTACGTCCATACAAAGATTTATTCTGAATGGAAATCGAACCTTCGGTTTCGCAGTCAGGGTCACTAACCACTAGAGGAACAGGCCAGTCCAAGTTTTCCAAAAGTCCTATCTATTTATTTTTAACTGACTCCACCTCAGATAGCGTTTGTATCAACATGTACAAAGTTTAAACATATAAAACCCCGTATATTCAATAGGGAACCTTGGCGACGTTATTTTACGGCAGCTCGCATAAATCAATCGGCAGTGTTTGCGTTATACTTGGCTTTTCTCTCAGGCAAGTAGGTACCAGGCTTGCATTAATGCATTGGAGATGTTCGTGTTACGAGAATGTTTGTTTATAGTCCACGGAAGATATAGTACTATGGTAATATATAGTAGGTGTGTTAGAATGTAAGTAGGACTCTTGGTGACTGTGATTTATACTAAATATTTTTACTTAAAAAGTTGTATTGTATGGTCAATCCCTTTAGAATTTATATCGACAAACTCGGATATGAGAGAAAAATGTACAACTGAATACAGAAGGAGGCACTTTTTTAAGTTTTTTGAAAAGTGCCCTCGATGCAGAACGTGTTAGGCTTGTCAAGTTTAAACTATGAAATGGATACAATAAACTAATTTGATGTTGTTTTGTTTCAGGTAATTATTCACCTAGACTTATCTTCACTTCGAAGGTTCAAATATATCGTAAGCACTTTACATACAAAGTCC
Source organism: Autographa pulchrina (assembly GCA_905475315.1). Classification (NCBI taxonomy): domain Eukaryota; kingdom Metazoa; phylum Arthropoda; class Insecta; order Lepidoptera; family Noctuidae; genus Autographa; species Autographa pulchrina. Next base: position 2,724,891 of record FR997763.1, on the reverse strand, counting down.
ACAGGCTAGCAAAAACTGGAGTATAACTCGTATATAGTACAAAATAATAAACAGTAGAACAATTGTTTCTGTACTGGGTTCGCAAGGTCGTTCTCTGATGGTGACAAATGGTAGTTGTTAGTCGTTGTCTATGAATGTATTACATGTTATTTAGATATAGGTATATTTCTTCGTTTAGAAGTGACAAGGTTGGTAAATTTTAGTTCTTTTTGTATGTAAGAATTATATATTATGTAAATTGATCAAATTGCAAGGAGAAAAAAAAATAAATCCCTTTCTAGGAACACTAAATGTTTGTCTACATTTAATGTAGTGGTTTCTTTGGAAAAACTTTTCTACAATGTTTATATTATGAAAGTAGGTAGAATATATTCAGTTTGTAAGATAAAAAGGCGTCTACGATCACTCATACGTCTACTTGTCTGTCTATCACAACTCACAAAGACTGTTGCACGTAAATATTTAAAATTAAGCGTAGAAATGAACATTTTCTTTATTAAGTATTTGTGTTTTTCAGAAGTTTATACACCAATTAAAGTAAAATTTGAAGACACAAAAATCCAATTTGTTTCTTTGGTAACTAAGGCGTGCTTCTTATTTGTTTATTTACTCAGAACAATAACTACGAATAAGAAATGTAAATTTTATACACCATCTCCCATTCCCCATAACAATACCTTTTTTGTGTTGTAAGCCGAAAACATAATAGTGCGACATACACCTATTGCGAAACGACGCAGTTGGCAATACTTTTTTATTACAAAAACATACGAAAAATAATAGAAGTCTTGGAAACGGTTGCAAGTAAACGTGGAATGGCCCCCAACGCTCAAATCTCATTGGAATACTGAGAGCCATACGAAGGTATGACAGTTGTAAAAATTGTATGGACCACCTCTACCATGAGACAAACGAACACCAGATAGTACTTTTATTCGCACTAAATTAAAACACATAGGTTGTAGAAAATGATAAAAAACGGACTTACCAAAAAGGTAATACTGCAACTTTTTATTAGACTCTTTATCGATTATGGTTCAGGGGCAAAATTTTGCTAACATGTGTTAGCAAAATTTTGAACAAAATATAAATGATCTTGTATCTTGAGCATATTTAAATATTGTACCTAATCTGTGCTTTCTCAAGGTGTTTAGAGATAAGTCGATAGACATCCCATTGCAATATCAAAGAGTAGCTCCTATCTGATGTAGAGATGGACTAACCAACAAGAATGATAGTGAGGTTTGCAAATAATATACTGCATTCGACTCCGATAGATTGGTCTTACTATGTTTCTCGTTACGGGGGTTACTCGTAAAAAACCAATTCCCACAACGTCAGATGGATTGATTTACGATACAACCCCTTCAAGTGTATCTTGGGAAGTTAAACAAAAGGGCATCGTGTTGAAGGGTAAACCTTTATATAGTAAATAAGATATAAGACTGACTTGCTTTGTGTTTTTCTTGTCCGCGTGTAGTACTCAATTTTGTTGGGAGCTGATTTCCATGTCGCGATAGTTAAGATTTGTGTCCTGACTGACAGTACCTAAGTCATTTCTGATTACGTATAAATAGGTGTACGTAGGTAATACATTTAACAGAACATTTATTAGAGTTACCATTAGCATTAGGTATTTAATTATTTTACTAAATTCCATATTTTTTTCAATGAACTTCGTTAAAATACTTGTTTCTGCTGATGCTGGAATTATGGCTCTACATTGTTTTGCAGATTGCAAATATTTTAGAATTGCCCTGCATCTCGTTTTGAGCTTAAGTATGGTAACGACACAGAGTTTGCCGCGCCATAGCCTAGCATTGCCGTCATTTGTTCCAACAGTTGATTCTTACTACTCACTTGTATTACACGGTGTAGCGACATGCTGCAATACACTGGATAGACCTGTATGGCACCGTTACTGCCTGTTCCCTGGTTAAAGGGACGCACTTCAATGGTTTTTTTGGCTGGTAAGAGTCTAGCATACCAATCCGTTTTCCTAATGGCGCAGGAATTTCAGAAGAATTACCCTATATTAAAGAATGCAATAAAATCCTTAGTATTGAAAAAGCAGGGGGTAATACTAACTGTGATTTAGAATGTGTTTAATTTATTTTATTCATTCAAGAATCTACCTTTTACTCTTTCTAGCAAATTGAATCGGATCAGAGCTTTAAAATGATTTGTCCTTTGAACTTCTCGTAAAACATAGAAACAATATCCTTATTAGAATATAGAGCCGGCTGGCGACCGGTAACGGTACTCTATCTGGTGGCCACCAATCCGCTCCGAGCTTATCAACCGGCGGGTTGTCACAGCCGACTTATGGTAATGGCTCATTGTTACACTTCTGGGCCACGGGTTAGTAAAGGTGCGACTACATTGATGCGATGTGGATGAATGTACAACATGACGCCCGTAAAACGCTCGTTTAAAATTTGTCCTCTAATTTAAATAGATATCGAGTATGATTTTTACTTGAAACTATTATTCAAGTATAAAACTCATATTTGCAACTTTCTCATAATAAATATGATAAATATATTATGAGTCAGTAGAAAATCAGATCATAAAAAAGGTGCTATTTACTGCTGACACATTGCTGCATCGCCATGTTTCTGTGTATCATGTTTTCCCCCTGTGTTTAGGTATTCCTAATATTCAATGATTAGTGACACTGTACATCGAAATGGTCTAATCGGTATGTGTAACACTATAATCTCGTACGAACTCATAAGCGAACGCGCGTCAAACGCGTTAGCCGCGCCGACCTGCGGCAAACAATTTGATTTCGTAGCGTTTAGAATGCACCTTTATTATGATCACAATGCAACGAACGTCGAACGGTTTTCGGTTGTATAACGGATGTGCATCCTAATGCAATAACATAAAACTTGAATAATTAAAATAAATTAAATAACTACACATAATACAAAATTAAAAGAAACCTGTTCCAATTCCTGTTTTCGTATTTCAATCTCAAAATTCTACCCAAAAAAGGAATTTGTGTAGGTGCAGAATGAAATTATTTTAAAAGCAGGAATTTTTAACTATTCCTGTTTTTACCTCAGTTGCCTGAAGGCGCGTTGAATACTCAAAAAATTAAGCCATTTCTGCTTTGCTGAACGTATTTATACATACCTGCATACTTGCATACTTATAAAACAATGTGTGAAATTGGTAACGAAATATATTTTGCAAATGTCTTTAAAAAGGTGTAGAAAATAAATTTATAATATTTTATTATTGAATTGTATGGTTGAATACTAAAATAATCTCGTTACACAAACAAGTGATGATTAAGTTGTTATGAAGAGATCAATACTTCATGTAGAAACCCAAGATTTACAAACAGTCGACGGCACATCAATAATAAAAATGAAACGCAAAAATCAACCTTAATACATTGAAATAAAAGCGCTCTCCAGTTTTGAGTGTTGCCACATATATTTGCTTGACTGTACTGTCTGATTGCGAGAAAAATATGTTTTCAACGTAAAATCCAGTCATTATAATGAATAAGTGGAACTGTAGGTCACTTTGTCATTAACTTAAAGATAACTAGGTATAAAGTATAAAGTCGTCAAGTAAAAAACAAAATCGTATCTTTTCAAAACAAAGTAATTCTTTGAATTTTGAATTTGGAACACGTGGTTGATTATAGTTTTTTTATTTATTGGCTGCCAATAAGATAGACGATGTCCTAATTTTTTTATTCAAGTCCAGAATTTGACATATCTAGTTAACGAGTGTTGGCAATAAATAAAAATATTTCCGATATATGTATTGTGAATGTCACACATTCATATAACAGCATTTGATAAGAATATTCAATGAAACGAAAATATTAAAACTGCCTCGTTGGCCCAGTGGTTCTAAGCGGGACTGCTACGCTAGAGGTCTTGGGTTCGATTCCCAAGTCGATCAAGGTGTTATTGGGTTTTTCTATGAAATTCTCAGTAGCAGGTCGGAGTTTGGATTTGTGCCCGGTTAGTGGCAATAGACTCGCGCCACGCCCCCTATTACATGGGACCTAAACATACCGGCGAACTGTGGGTGTACATTGTTACAACTATGCCTAACCCTCCGGGGATACAGGCGTGATGGTATGTTATGTTTAATAAGAATATCTAAAACAAAAAAAAAACGTTATAGAATCCAATTAAAACAGTTTTGGTTTAACAATTCCATGTACCAAAATTACAGCAACAACATATCTGATATTATTCAGAATTTCGTCTCCCAAAAATATTTTTTGAAAAATCTTTTATGCGTTGAAATATTGTTTTCCCATTATTACAGTATTGTACAAACAGTTCGCACAATAATCCCAAGTGTAGTAGATATTATGAAACTGATATAAAGTTACCGAAGACATTCGAAATGAATTTTCATGCCGCTACAACTCGCCAAGAAAACCAATATCGATAAGATTCAATATTTGTAGTTAGTAACACTGAGAATAATAGTTTTAGTTTGGGTTGCCATGTGTACAGGGTGTCTCGGAATTGTCTTGAAAAAAGCTTTTGATGTTAATTATCAGTAAAGTTACAAATTATTTGGCTTACTTCAATGAAATTCATTTATACCTTGTAAAGAAGCTTAAACTTAGGAAAATTAGGTTGTTTTTTAACCTGCTGCCACAAATAAAGGTTATTTTTTAGCTCTGTCACTAATGGTCCTATATCAAATGAGAGCGACATTTTCATATTTGTAATTATACATTCAAAAAGATCATACACGATCTGCACATCACAGAAATCGTATACAATTGAAACTCAGAAAATAAATAACAAACAGTTAGTAGGTATAGTTATTTTGTTCAACCATTCAAAGTATCAGCCTGTATATTTACCATAAAGGGTAGGTTCAGTTAGTTTGACCGTATTGGCTCAGTCATTTATTACGGCCCGAGCAGGAAGGGACTAAGATCTTCACGGCCCAGTAGGCCCGGCCCAATCGGGACGATAATCTCACCCTAAAGAGGTGAGCTCTGAATCAAGTTTTTGAATACTGCTATTTGTTTTTTGAGATTGATTGACGGTGTATTGGGGTTATGAACACATGCTCTATATTGAGACGTGATATTGATTTAAGTTTCGTTGGTATATTTTGGAATGCTGTCACATTTCTGGGATCAATTTGGCTGTTTCTTTTTTATTTACCTATTTTTGTAACATTACACTCAAAAAGCCTACAATATTAGTGATATTTTAAGGTTTAGGTGTAAATACAGCTGTCACTGATTTAAACGGTGTTCAAAATTTGAATGAGCGAAAGCTCGCCCATTTATGAACAAACAATCTGCAGTAAAAAAGTACCAAATTTTGTCTCTCCAAAATACCTCTTCTGCAATACTGCCTCATGCAATCAACCCACTGAATACCAAAACATCGTGCACCACCTTTCATACTCGACATTGTCTCAATTTTATTGTCTCACGAAGTGCATTTTCGAATAACTCCTGAATTTTACGGTGCAAGATATTGGCAACAGTGGGGGAGCATCGAAACTCGTTCAAAAAGTCGTCAGCTGTCGGCAACTGATTGATATACGGGACCAGGGATGTGGCACATGTACCCCATCCTCCCCTATTGCGATATAACAAAGATTATACTTTGACAGATTTGAGAACAAAAGATTTTGTGAGTTGTTGCCAATTGGCTTCGGTTCGGGCTGAAGTTTTCTTGTCTACTTTAGGAAGTTAAATGAAGGTTATTTTGTACAGTATTATGTAAATAGCAATTTTATTGTGATCTTAGGATAAGAAAATAAAGAGAAAAATAAGAATCGAGAGTTTTGTCAGATACTGGATTAGTTAATGATTATGTCAATCATAACAAAAGCAACGTTTCAATTGCACATCCTATTAACTGAAAATGTAATACTTTATATACATATAAATACCAATCCAACGGTTAATTTGATAGCAATTAATTACAATAACTATTGTGAATCGAACTGAATTCCGACGCCCTGCACATCGAACAATGTGTTTCATTAAGCAACAACTAAAAGCATACCTATATTACATTACAGTTGCAAAACGGAATTAATTAAACATTTCTTTTGTTGATGCTATAAAGTTGAAAATTGCTTGGCAGGAGCAGACAAATCTCCAAAAAATTTAAAACGAATTTTCGAAATGTAATTGTGCGAATTTGTTCCTTATTGTATGTATGTGTTGATCGCTCCCTCGGGAACTGTTGGCGAGTTATTGTGATTCGCTTTGAAAGCTAGATGCAGTTTCATTGAGGAATTCCCGAAGCTGTTCGCTTACCTGGATCTTGGCGCTTATTGAAAATTTTCGGCGGGAGTTTATTTGATAGTTGAAGACTTACAAGCGGAACTTTCTCAAGTGTCTTGTAGTTTGGTTGATAGTTTGATTCGTTCGTCTTATTGTTTACTATGACTATTGTTTTACATTTCATTAATATTTTGAATATTAAAAGTGAGAAAGATAAGTTTTTAAGTAATAACACTAACAAGTTATGGTGTAGGTATGATCTGATTCTACATTGCTTATCCTAACTGTTTTACGTTATAATTATATTTTGCTACACCTAAATTGATCGCATTACCTTATATCTTTTATGTAGGTATCTTACCTTTTATATTAAATAATTCCAGGTTTAATCGCTCCTGCTTAAGCACACTAAATAGGATCTTTTTCGTATAATGTTCACAAAGAAAGCAGGACTAAAATGCAATTTCACGCTCGGCACTGTATCTTGGCTACTTTAGTACTTATTTTAGCTGGTATAATGTTACTTGCACGACTTGTAATTTGTGCTGACATGTAGCTAAATCTCCTGTGCACTGTTAGCCTGGTGTTCCAACATTCTGCTCGGCAGTGAACAGATGACGTATGTACGTATAAAGATGTTTTATTTTATGACTTGCGGTCGTTCAGCTTCTTGACTGTTTTAAAACATATGCTTTTTATTTTGCCGTTATTCTTGTGGATTTTTAACTGTTCTTTTAATATTTTGACGAGGTATAACTGCCATTTGTATTTAGACGACCTCCGTGGTGAGTGGCGTACGCACCGGTTTCAAGGTGTCGCCAGTTCTGAGGGCCCGAGTTCGATCTCCGGACGGGTCAATGTAGAAACCAACTTTTCTACATTGCCTCGGGTCTGGGTGTTTGTGGTACCTTCGTTGTTTCTGAATCCCATAATACAAGTGCTTTAGCTACTTACTTTGGGTTCAGAGCAATGTATGTGATGTTGTCCGCATTTATTTATTATTTAGGTATTTATTTGTGGAATTTTCATATAATTCCAAGTTGTTAGTCTAGACTTACAACTTGGAATTATATGCGGTATTGCAGATATTGAGGTCAAAGATTACAATACTTAGTAGCAATAACAACTGATACAGGCTATTGTTTTAATATTTGAATGAATGATGTCCTCTGGGCTTTTACTTATTACGTTTATGTACCTACTGATAAGTCAGGGTCATTGGGAGATTCCATGTCAAAAATATGTGTGACATAAGTTTAATGTAACAAAGTTGCAACACTATTCTGTAGATGGATGTATTGTATGATTTAGGATCCTCTTGTCAAAACTTACTAATTTTTAAGTAATCTATAAAATAAAATCATGCCTAGATATAGTTTATTTGTTCGATTGACTAATTATAAGAACCTTTTAATTATACATTGTATATTTTTAAGTTGTAAAAAAGAAATAGGTTTATTTTTTTTAGCTTTGGCTTTCAAAATAAAACAAAGTACCTATACTCTATAGATATGAATATCTCCTTAGCGCAAATGTTCGAAGTATTTTATTTATTTATTTATTTATTTATAAGTTTATGTACACACAAAGAACATAAAATATATAACATATACAATTCAAAAGGTACAAAGGTACTGCTTATTTCTTATGAAATTTCTTCCAGCAGACCTGCGACAGGAAAAAATCGAGAAGAGACATAGACACAGTGTGTAACACAAAACAATAAAATGACAATAAATAGGAATAATAAAAGGAATTTACATAAAAATAACAAAATATAAACAGAAAAAAAAAACTACTAAAATATATATAGAACATGGATAAGAATTAGGTAGAAGAGGAAAGAAGGTGTTCTTTTATGCGTCGTTTAAAAATTGAAATTGAAGGAGAATCCCGTATGTTAGGCGGCAGCGCATTCCACAGACGGACGGCATGAACAGTGAAGGAGAAGGAATAGAAATCAGTGGAATGGGATTGGATTTTGAGGTGGGATTTGAGATGGGATCTACAAAGGACATCGGGGGAACGGACATAGGTAAAACGCTCACGCAAGTAAGAAGGGTAGAGGGGGTTATGAAGGATATTATATAGAAGACATAGAATGCGAGTGTTCCTGCGAAGGCGGATCGGGAGCCACTTGAGTTCATTGCGGAAGTAAGAGACATGATAATAAATAGACAAAGCGGATACCAATATTTTGCAATCTCTCAAGTTTATTTAGTAGCTCCTCTGTGGCATCAAGGTAGCAGGCGTCGGCGTAGTCAATGATCGGCTGAATTAACGATTGAGCTAATAAAATTTTAGTTTTTAAAGGTAGGAAGGTCTGGAGACACTTCAGCGAGTGGAAGGAGAAGTGTACCTTACGACTTACCTCGTTAACCTGATCACGCCATGACAAATGAGAATCCATCATTACCCCAAGATTTTTAGCTGTGTCGGTGAAGGGAATCACAACACCGTCAAGACTGAGAGGCATCAGAGAGGACAGATCAAGCGCGTTACGGTAATGCCTGCTGCCAATTATCATAGCTTGTGACTTAGCAGGGTTTATCTGCAGGCCATAAGACCTTGCCCACCTACTGATGCTGGCCAGGTCGCTGTTCATAGCATCGATAGCCGATTCCGCTTCAGATAATCGAAAATGACGATAAATCTGCAAATCATCTGCATATAGGTGATAATTAGAGGAAATAACAGAGGAGACAGAGTTAATAAAGATGGAGAAAAGAAGAGGAGATAGGACACCACCCTGAGGCACGCCCGCAACTAGATCGCACCAATCAGAGAAAGACTCTTCATGGCGGACGCGCTGAGAGCGGCCCCGAAGGTATGACCCAAACCAAGCTAAAGAGGAAGAGGAAAAATTGGATGTTTGGAGGAGGCCTAAGAGGATATCAAAATCCACAGAATTGAACGCCGAACTAAAATCAAGTAACACTAGGATAGAGAGAGATTTGTTTTCCATAGCCCAGCGGATATCATCGGTAACTTTGAGGAGAGCAGTCACAGTACTGTGACCAGGACGGAAACCAGATTGGAATGGGGAAATAAGGTTGAAGGACGTTAGGAAATCGGATACTTGACGATGGACAATGTGCTCAAGGACTTTAGAGAGAAAGGGGAGTATGGAAATAGGTCTGTACTGCGCAAATGAGGATGGATTCGAAGTTTTAGGAAGAGGAACTACGTGGGCAAGTTTCCAGGCTGAGGGAAAGGAACAAGAAGTCAAAGAGTAATCAAAGATATGAGTTAGGATGGGAAGTAATTGTGGAAGAATAGGAAAAATCATACGAGAGCACAAGCCGTCGTTACCGATCGCAGAGGATGATATAGCCAATACTGATTTTTTGACGTCCTCTAAGGCCACAGAAGAGAAATAGAAAGGGGGACAGCGAGGTGCAGGGAGACAGGTAAGTTCGAGTAGTGTAGAAGATTTGGTAACAGGATCAAGAATTATAGGAGGCAGAGAGAAATGACTATTTAGGGCCGTAAGGTCGATATTCTTACAAGCATTCTCCGGTGATTTACCAACGCCAACAGACCTGAGGAATTTCCAGACATCGCCAGAGCTACGGTCAACCAGGTTTTCATGGAAATACTTTCTTCTGGCGGTCTGGCATAAGTTATTGCAGCGGTTACGTGCAATCTTATAATGCGAAAGATTTTCATCAGTAGGTCTACGTTCGTATTTTCTCTTTGCTCTGTCCTTCCGAGCCATGGCATCCATAATTTCAGGCGAAATCCATGGAGCCGGTTCGCGCTTAACTTTGACGAGACGCACTGGGGCATGACGATCATAAAGTTTCAGTATGATGTTATTAAAAAGGTACACTTTCTCATCGATATCGCTGGTATCTGCCACAGGGCTCCAGTCGATACTACTCGCATCACGCTGTAATGTCTCCAGATTCATACCCTTAAAGCTGCGTAAATGTAGTAGCTGAGGTTTACGCTTGGGGGTACGGATACGATAAGAGAGATAGATAAGATTGTGATAAGAGAAACATGCAGGAAGTTGGCCATGATCAGAAACATTAGAAGGAGAAGAGACAATCATAAGGTCGAGCAAAGAGGGAGAACAATTCGGGGAGTGGTGAGTAGCAGAAAGGGGAAGAATGTGCAGATTTATAGATGAAAGGAGACTCTGCAGTCTGCGAGCACGAGCATCATCCTTCAGCAAGCACGTATTAAAGTCACCCATTATGATGATGTGGCTGTACTGGGGACATAGGTTATTCAGCTGCATGTCGAGATCGTCAAAGTAGTTGACATGTAGGTTAGGGCTGTAAAGTACAGCTACTAAAATCTTAGTATGGTTGACCAAAACTTCCAGAAAGATGTACTCAGCCGAATCGGAATAAAGTGAAGGAGAAGAACAAATAGCCTTATAAGGTAGATCAGCTCGTAAGTAGACAGCAACTCCGCCACCGCCCTTTCCCGTCCTGTCGTTACGATGCAACACAAAACCAGGAAGTGCGAAGTGAGTTGAAGGAAGGGAAGGCTTTAAAAATGATTCAGAGATGAGAAGAATGTCAAGATTAACGCTGCTAAAAGATGCCAGAAGATCTGAATAGTGACCAGGAACACTCTGAGCGTTGATATGAGCGATATGGAGGTTACTAGGGTAATTAGAAAAAAGATCAGAAAGGTTCTCATGCAGGGAACGCGGGACGGATGAGTCATGGCTGTCCGCACTAACAAAACTTGACGTAGAAGAACACGAGAAAAAGCTATCATTAATAGCTAAGCTATCCATGTATATCTATATAAATAAAAAATTAAAAAAAAAAAAAAGGAAAGAATTAACTAAATAAATTGTAAAATTTACCTAAATTACGGGGTGCTTACAAAATAACCTCCCCGACTCACAAGAAATACATACATAGTAACACAAACAAAAATTCAATAGAACAAAGTATACGTAACATATAGTTCGAAAAGACAAACACAAAACATAATAAATATTTAATGCAGTGCACCACAACCATCACATACCTAAAACGGAACGTAGTATAACAAAACTTGACATTAACATCAATGACAATTGACAACCGACCAACTTGTGACATTTGTCAATGTCACTGACACCGATGTAAACACGTTGAACAATTACCGACACTCATTAAAAGTAAAAACATAAAACTACTTAAATAAACAAAAGTCATCGTGCAAGAGTAACAATGACGGTTAGACGAGAAAAAGTTGAAAGTGTACCGACATGACGTTATATTAAAAGGCAGCGGTGCAATGCATAAAAGACGGTTTATGAAAATTTAAAACGAGTTACAAACTTACAAGGCAACACAAAAACTTAATTACGCCGACGAGTTTTTCTTTGGACCTTGCCAATGGGTGAAGTGGGGTCAGCAGGCGGTGATTTGGAGTCTTCCGTCTGTACACAATCGTCATTGACCGGATATTTAGCAGATAATCTATGCAATTCGTCCAACGATTCAATTTTGTGGCGTGTCTTGTCAGGAGTAATGACCACAATCTTGCCCTCAACTGACCAACAATTAGTCATACCAAACCGTTTGCGAGCGGCCATAAAAGTCTGGTGTCGCAATTGAGTCAAAAACTCGGAGATGGTGACGCCAGTACCCTTCAGTGATTTTTTGCTGTCCCAAACAAGATGACGGTGTTCGGAAGTAAAGAATCTCACAAGTATGGGCCTGGAATTGCGCTTCGCTGAGCCAAGACGATGACAAACATGTAAGCTCTCCCGACTCAACTCAGTCAGCCTCATATGTTGGTTAAAAACTTTAAAAGCAATGTCGTGTACCTTCTCATCCTTTTCTTCAGCAATGCCGTGGATCAGCAGCACTTTGCGCCGCATAGCAGTTTCGTGCCTGTCAAAACCCAATGTATGCAGCTCCATTTGGGATTTAAGTTTTGACAGCGCTTGCCAGACAAAACTTTTGAATTCCTTGAATTCTTGCTGGAGAGATGATAAATTTGGCGATGGAGCTGAAGCTGAAGAAGACCCGGATGTTGCCAACGCCAGCTTGTCTTCATAGACAGCCATCCTAGTGTTGAACAGTGCCTCCAAGTCCTCCAAGTTTGATGAGAGTTTAGCGTCCATAATGATGAGGTCAAAATTATTGTGTCAGATACTGGATAATAATTATTTGTGAGGAAAGGGGGGTTTAAAAAGCAATTGTGATAATTAATTCATTAAAATAATTTAAAATAAGAATAATAACATAAAATTAACTGGGAGCAATAAAAAATAAGTGTTTCACTGTGTCTACCCACAAGCCGAAAAAACAGTATTTAAGTATCATTTAATTAAAATTATGTTTTTAGAGATTATAGCGGCAACTTCCTTGTGGCTTGATCTTATGACCTGACTGATGCCCGATACCAAGAATTTATTAAATATTGTCCTAATTAGGTGTTTGTTATGTACTGTTATCCATTTGAATAACACATTATGTCGCGTGTAATATTCGGCTTCATATCAATAAAACTCGTGTAGATATATAAGACCACGAAAACAATGATTAGCTACTTGTCTTTTTCCATATAATAACAGACAATTATATTCATTTCATTATTTTTTAAATATTCGTTTTAAACCATACACCAGGATTATTGAAATTATATTATACCATCATGACTTTGTCAGACCGACCACGTACTATCCGCGCGTCAGAGCGTTATTCTGACGCCACGCGCGTCGCATTGGTTTTCACTATCTTCGTAAAACTCTGCTATACCATTAAACGCTGTTATGGACCATTGCTTACTCCTAGCGCATAGTGAAGGTTCTGACGCGCTTTAAGTATGGGCTCTGACGCGCTCTAACTACGTTCAGTTTGACTAAAACCTGTACTAGTACAAAGTTAACATTACTAAGGCCATACATTAGTAATGTATGCTGTGGTTGTGGTCTGAACTAGGGTTACTTTGAGGCCTGCCCTAGGGAGGGCCAGCCGTTTGCCGGATGTTTGAAGCCGATATCGCAGTAATCTCATTACAACGGATGCAAAACACCCACCGATACAGTCCAGGGACTTGGAAATAGGATCGTACTGAACAGAATTAGGTATAGGTTAGTGTATCACGAAAATTGCATCATATATACCTAGTAATACAGTTATTATATAGAATAGCAGCACAATTTAAAAGGTTTTTTTCTTAATGCACTGGGGTTCTCGCTAGATTTTTTTCTTTACTTGTTTTCAGCTTATGTTAAAGACATAATATGTGCAAAATAACTTCTAAGCATTACTTGCCATTTTTAAAAGATTAATGGTCTGTTTAGATAACATGTTTGGCATCATACATTTTTAAACATACTCATATTAATCTTGTGACATACTTATATAACTCTCATGTCATGTCCTACATATGATAGAATAAACACTGTAGCATATGTTAACTTGACCCTAATCGTCAAACACAATTCTTAGTAATAAGATTAATCATAACATAAGTAACTGAATCATCTGACAAATCCAATAAAAACATTTCTTAGATTTAAGTGTTATCTCCGTTGACACTTCCTATCACTGCTGAGTTAGAAACGTGATTAAAGGACATGGCCGGATTTTGCCCTGAGAATGAATTTTAGAAAAACTAATGTACAGCAACTATCAATATATGAAAATTCCTTATTAAATATACTAAAATTAATAGCCACAATTATATTTCTCTAGAACTTGCGAATAAAAATGCCAAAAAAAAATAGTGTGCTCGTTGATGTTGTGTAGGATTCTGCCCTCAGAATGAAATAGAAAAAATAATTGTACATCAACTATTAACATATGAAAATAACTTATTAAATATACTAAAATTAATAGCAACAATTACATTTCTCTAGAATTTGCAACAAAAAAATATACCCAAAAATATGTTTAACTGATCTTGTGTTTGTATGTTTGAACTGCGCGCGCACCCGTACTCCTTTCCGTCTGTCAATGAAAGTGACAACCGCAGTCATAACTTAAAAAACATATTGAATGATTGGTTTCTGTTCAAGAAGTAGTAATTATTTTCACATTTTACCAAGTTCACTTACGAAACAACCAAAGCGATGAAGAAGGTTCACATAGCGGAGTACTGGGATACCCATCGTGTGAATTTGTTGTGGGAGGCTCTATTATGGACTCGGTGGTACACCAAACTCTTGAAGAAAACAGTGCATAAATGTATATAATACTTGATGACATTGAAAGTATCTTGTCTGAGTAATTATAATGATGATTTTCTTTAAATATCTGTAAAATAAGTAGATACAATTTGTATACAACCAAATGTAATCCTACCGACTGCTAACCGAAATAAACACTTTTCGGGGCTAAACTTCTTAGGATTCACACGCACTATGCGGTTACTCGCAATGCGGCTAGCCGTCCGGCTGACCGCAAGCACAATTATGTATGAACGCTTATGGTTGTCTTACATTGTATAATATTCTACAAGAACAACCATTATAGTGTCGTTTAAATGTATTGTAAATGTAATGCTGTATGTAATCCAATAATAATACATTGTTTAGTGTACAAAATAGTTTTTTTTAAACGCTGGCCAATTAGATCTTAAAATAAAGAATAAAGATTTACCTATTTTAATGTTTTATTGCCTATTTATTTGTATATTTTTGACCACTTCGCTTTTTTTAATATCATAGGCTAGGCGTCTAACTAGATACTATAATATTATATTACCAATATATAAAGAGTTCTCCATAGTCATCTCACTGATAGATAGTTAGGACTAATTAGGAAGAACGAGAACCACCAAAAACTAGATTTTAACTGTAAAATATATCAACAACATGTTTTACTTGGTATTTCGATTTTAGACCCTTTTTCCATAAGTTGACTTAGAGTGTTCCATTTATTGAATAGAATTCACTGATTTTATTTATTATTGTTATTGTATTTCTCCTATTAATTTGGCTATAAAACTCGGAACTGATACTCATTGCTATTTTAAAAAATCTAGGCGCTTAACAAGAAAAGAACCTATTTACCGGATCTCTCGCAAGTTCCCTGACCATGAAACCTATACTATTGTATAGACAAAACCATAAGCTTTAATATGAGATACGTTACATCACTGTACATGAGTATTTTTTTCAGGGCATAGCTCCATACTAATTCCGGCCATGTAATTTTTTTATCAATATTATTAAGTATGTAAACGAGATTTTCCTCTAATAAGCGAAAGTCTGGCGCCAATTCTCTAATCGTGAATAAGTGTTTACTTGTGTGGCCACCCAGAAGCTATTAAAAACATGAGTCTGTGTGATAGATAATTATAATGTAACAATTTTGTTTTTAGGACACAATGAATATTTTTTGGTATATGTTCCAAGTTGAATAATAATATAATATAATAATCTTCGGGACAACTCACACACGGTTATCTGATCCCAAACTAAGCAGAGCTTGTGTTATGGTAACCAGACAACTGATAAACATACTTATATATTTCTAAATACATACATATTATAGATAAATTACACCCAGACAACCAGAACAAATGATCGTGCTCATCACACTAACATTTGTCCTGGGTGGGAATCGAACCCACGACCTCCGGCATAGCAGTCAGGGTCACTAACCACTAGACCAACAGGCCCGTCGAAGGCCAGTTGAAGTACATAATATATATTATAAAAGAAGGCGATTGTGTTACTACCCGTATACTTAAAAGCAACGTAACTTTGAGACTTTTTAAAATGTTTTATCTCTTACTTTAAACCTTAGAGTGACAGAGAGAGAGTATGAATCTTAACAACGACTTAAAATTAATTTAGGTTAGAAAAAAACTTGCTCTCTTGTATTTATTAGTAATTCCCAATGACATCAGTGCTCTTCATTAATACCTTATTATTAATTAGATAAATATGTTGTCAAGTATTAATTGATACAAGTGACCCATCTAGTACATGTTTACCAGACCATGTTTATTTCTAAGTAACTAAAGGTCAGCAAATTATCTTCTTGCATATCCTGTTTGATGTTCCGCGGTTTCAATTATAGCTAAGTTTCGATTATTTTAATGAGAATAAATAATATCATGGAGCTGGATGTCAGAAGCCGAGGATAGAAGCAAGTGGCGAGCAATTGGAGAGGCCTATGTCCAGCAGTGGACTGCTATAGGCTAACGATGATGAGATGATGTTCATGAAATAATATACAAAATATTATCCAACACTAATATGTTTTAATATTTTTGGTTCTAGTTATTCTAGATCAAACCTAAATAAGCATGAATAAAATATAAATTACAAATGAAGGTAAAAAAGACCAACTTCAAAAAAAATACGGGACCACCTCTGAGGTCTCAGCTCTGAGGAATTGAGAACATTCTCCTTTTAAAGTTGGCTAAGGATGCATTTATTAATAAATTATTTACTAACATTAAATTCTCTATAGCAAGTAGGTACTATTTAGTCAAACTAATAATTCAGAGACACAAACGTTTTACATACTGTGCTTCACGAAACATACATATTGATTACCTACTGTCTACTATAAATTCACACAGATCTAAGTTGTCTATTTATAGACTTTCAATACTATAATAATATAATAATAATAATAATAATATTCCGGGACAACTCACACACGGTTGTCTGATCCCAAGCTAAGCAGAGCTTGTGTTATGGTAACCAGACAACTGATACACATACTTATATATTTCTAAATACATACATATTATAGATAAATTACACCCAGACAACCAGAACAAATGATCGTGCTCATCACACAAACATTTGTCCTGGGTGGGAATCGAACCCACGACCTCCGGTATAGCAGTCAGGGTCACTAACCACTAGACCAACAGGCCCGTCATACTGATTCCGAAGTTCATGTAGTATTGTTCAGTTGAATGGTTTGAATCTAACATTAATATTCTTGTTTCCTAACTTCTGATTGCTGAACAATAATCTATTGTTTGTCTATGTTCTGAGAGTTTGCGTCAATACTCATTCTGAGGTTTCATTAATTACCTAGTAACACGTTGAGAACAGAGTTGAATGACTCATAACTAAATGTAATGTTTTTATGTTTACATGTAACTGCCTCGTTGGCCTAGTGGTGCTAAGCGCGACTGCTACGCTAGAGGTCTTGGGTTGGATTCCCAAGTCGACCAAGGTGTTATTGGGTTTTTCTATGAAATTTTCAGTAGCAGGTCGGAGTTTGGATATGTGCCCGGTTAGTGGCAATAGGCTCGCCCCGTATTACATGGGACCTAAAACATACCGGCGAACTGTGGGTGTACATTGGTACACCTCTGCCTAACCCTTTCGGGATACAGGCGTGATGGTATTTTATGTTATGTTTATGTAACGGCTTTCCTTTTTACGTGCGATGGACTAGCTTAAGTACAATTTTCTTTCTTCTTTATGTTTTGCGTGCATACATACATTGACTTGATAAGCTAAATAAATTGAAAGGGCGAATTATTTCACTCTAATAAAAATCAATAAATGATCTAAATCCTTCCTAAGAAAATTTATATACAGAATCATTCCATGCGGTATTCTCAGGCCGTTAAAATTTTAGTAAATTTCATTCAAGGTCAAACCTCCCTACCTTGAAAAGGGCTAGAGCTAATAGACGGTCGTTATAATTCGAAGGTAGCAGACAATCTTACTAATGAGTTGGAAACAATCACTATTCGCGGTTGTTCACTAACTCGAGTAGAGGTGCGGCGACCAGCTTACGTACTTGATTTAATGTTTGTTATATGGTTTCTGCTATACATGTTAACGTTACAAATGTGATAGTTTGTCGTGTCTTTTTTTTTGTTTGTTTGTACCGCCTTGACGACTAAATACCAACTAACCGAGTTTGATACGATTTCGTATGGAGTTAGCTTGAATTTCAAAAAAGAATATAGGCTACTCTTAATAGCTATAATTAAACTCCACGCGATCGAAAACGCATGTATAAACTTGTGTCTGACTTTTACTTTGATTTGGGATTTTTCTAATGAATTTTGAATTATTTCTTCCTTGTGAAACCACGTCATTTGAATAACTAGTTAAGTATTGAGTTGGTCTGAATTCCAAGGAAGAATATAGTCTACTTTTTATCCCAATAATCCTCATCAACGCGAGTGGAGACGAAGGAAAAACCTAGTACTGTATAAGTATGTAGTATTACGAGATTATTATTTTTAGTTAAGGAATTATATGTATATGTTGTCATAGCAAACTTAGTTATTTAAAGTAGTTAGTAAGTTTAAATATATGGAGTGTAAATGGGTAGTCGTTATAATATGTAGTGGCAGACAATCTTCCTAATGAGTTGGAAACAATCAGGGATGTTATGGATATATAATTTCGGATCCGGATACGGATATGGATATTGGTAAAATATAATATCGGTTTCGGTTACGGTTATGGATATTAAATTATTTCGGATTATCCGATAGTTTCGGTTACGGATATTAATTTTTTAAGGAACTTAAGTACGAATAGCTTTGCAAGTGTGCACCTCGCGCTGTGACGTCATTAGGTAGCGGGAGAGGTGTCGCATTCCAGCGGAGTGCACAGTTAATTCGTACGAGTGTAGTATTTAGTTAGACTCCGCCCTATCCGAAACTATCCGAAACTTTTATTTCGGATTCGGTTACGGTTACGGATATTTTTTTATTTCGGATATCCGATAGTTTCGGTTACGGATATGGATATCCATAACAACACTGGAAACAATCACTATTCGTGTGGTTGTTCACTAACTCGAGTGGAGGCGCGGCGAGGGTCCGCTGATTTAATGTTTGTTGTATGGTTTCTATTGTGTACTGGGTTTGATTTGTGTTGGGTTATGAGCGGTTTGTATATTTAGTTAGAAGAATTGTTAGACACCAATAGTTACAGGTTGTTTGTTTACTATTTGTTGCCTAAAAATACACTTCTTTGCCATTTTCAATGAGCTTATATTTAGATAGAGAATATCTTAGATCTTTTGCTTACTGCCGCAAGGAAGTTAAACGTAAATAACTTTGGAAAATTACGTCCATAAGAAGTACTCAAACCTGATGATACAAAAAAACCAGTACACATTCCTCTGCAAATAAAAAAAGTAAAATAAAGGTGACATCACATGTTTACACGTACCCCAGTCTCGTAAAACAATAAAGGTGGGGCTACAAAGGCTACCCCGGGGCTTCTGAATACAGGGGGAGCACAAACCCTCACTGACAACACTCTGTATAAGGGCGTGCGTCAAGCGCTCTGAGAAGCGCCGACTCTTTGTTGGGAAATGAACTTTTTAAATTTAAATTATAAAAACAAATTGATGTTTAAAATGAAATGTTTTTTTTTTGTACCATGAAATGTTTTTTTACAACAAATACAAAGCATTTACGATTTAAACAATTCAAGGTAATCCGATAAATGAGAGCTACGGACACGTAGCACACAAACATTAATGCCTTTACAGCCGTAGCAAAAGTGCTACAACAGTCGTAGCACTTACGTAGCAACTGAAAGAGCACACCTACATTAGCACTCCTACATTATTTACTATGTAGCCGTAATTACGTGACGTCACTCACGCGAAATAATTAAAAAGTCTACTTTGTTTTTGCCTGTGTATGGTTAATTAAATAACTTCATCACCATTACCTGGTTGCAGTAATGTTTATAGCGAGTATTTTATTTAAAACGTAATTGGATTATTCGACATTTTAATTCCGTAGCTCGGGTGGCTATCAAACGATATGGTCAATAACTGTAATACCTTTAAAGGCCTGTATAGCACGTTTGACCTGTTTACGTTGGCTGTTACAATGTTTATTAATTTCACTTTATTGTGTTTACTTTTTTAAAAGTAATCTCTTTTATGTACTTGTTAGGAGAGCGAAATTGGAGGGAATTGAATTGTCTTGTTTGAGTCGCGAGCCGAGAGGGATTCTGTTTGTTTTTGATGTTTTTTAATATTGACGGGTATAATAACTTAAATGGAATTTATTGAAATTGAAAACATGCATGTTATTTTGTCATGTCAAATTGCTTTGAGCAATTATTTTATTTTATTTTTGTAAAATAAATTTCGATTTTTTATCAACCTTTTTCTTTAGTTAGAATGTGTTCTAGGTATATTGTATTTTCGGTAGGTACCTATAGGTTCAAATTTTCGCAAATAGTAGTTTTATTACAAATTTTAAATATATTTTTTTGATGCTGTCTTCACATAAGAAAGAATGAGCTTACTTTATTTTAAATACATTTCCTATAAATAAATTGATCCGCTAATTTAAAGCCGTTAATTATTTATTTTTATAGAATATCCTTTTTTAATAAATAAATCTATACAATCTAAATAGTAGTAAACCAATGTATTCGGTGTCTGATAGCTTATGATACCTGCTAGGCTTCAGCTTGACCTTGCCGCAAGCCTTATGGCTTCGGATCGCGTTACTGAACTGTGACGTCATAAGTTCGTAGTGGTTTGTTGGTACGGATTATTGAATTAAGTGTTGCTGATTTGTAACTAACACTGCTTAGGGTGTCGGCACATGTTTGATGGATTAAGACAGCAATATAAATAAAAAGAGTGGTAGTTTTTTATACTATTTTAGATGTTGGTAATTTATCTGTCGTCTATAACGCAAAAAATGTGGTTAAAATAAGTTTAAAATTATTTTAACCTATGACACAGCAAATTAATATTTTAAGAATCACAGTTTTTTTCGTATATTTTCCGTAAATCATTCGTACTCAATTAATTACACGTCATTATAACTTTTTATTTCATTACTAAGCAATAGGCCTGAATGTTACAGATATGTAAAAAATAAGAAAAACATACATAAATATTCGTACATTGTTATTTTGTAACAAAACGAAACATCTTATTAATAAATAATTGTAATCTTATGCAAAATAATTGGAAACATCTTACAATTCCTTCAAGTTATTTATTCATTTTCATATAATTTATTCTGTTTCTATTAATGGGCAACGTTTGTGTAATTTCAGTCGGTTTGTTTATTATCATAAATCCATTGTAATCCTGTATGGGGGCTGAAATTTAAATTACACTTACATTGTAAAGGCATCATTAATGCATATTTATGAATGGGGGAAAAATCTCGACACACAGTCATTAGTAAAGCATTACTTAACTTGCGGTGCAAGTTTTAGGAAATAGCGAAACTCAAAATTTGGTATATAATTTTGTTTTCGTAAAAGAACATTATAGTTTTGTTTTAGTCAATTTTAGTGTATTGTATTGTCTGTCGTAGAACCGACGAGAGGTGGAGTAGGAAGGTTCTCGAATGGAGACCACGTCTAGGCAAACGTAGTGTAGGACGCCCCCCGGCTAGATGGACCGATGACCTGAAGAAGGCAGCTGGCAGTGACTGGATGCAAAGGGCGGGAGATCGTGCGCTGTGGCGTTCCTTGGGGGAGGCCTATGTCCAGCAGTGGACTGCAACAGGCTGATATGATGATGATGATGATGATGATACATTATATAATATAGTTCATGTTGATGACAGTCTTGTGGTAATTTAAAAATGTGAAGACATCAATCGCAATTTCACAATTAGGTTTTAATTAGATATAATCTGCTGTCTCTATGTAAGTTGCGAAAACTGCTGAAACTAAAATATAAAGAAAATGAAATCAGGTTTTTCATTTTAATAAAATTTACCAGTTTGTACCACATTGTACAAAGACTTATGGCACCGGGATCGAGTTTTTGAATTGATTTCATCTAAAAATCAAATGAAAATCGCTTATCGCTCCTAACTCGGGTCCCACTATCACTAAGGGCGGAACATAATGGGCGCGTGCGTTTGACGGGGCACGCCCTCCGCTCACTTTGTTCCAAATGTATTGGACACTGTTCCCGCGTTCTTTCGCTCTTGCTGTTTACCTACCTTATATTGAAAGCCTCTATTATATGGTGTAGGAAAATTGGGACTAATTTGTTTTACCAAAGAACCATTAGTGGTTGAGATTACTGGTGGTATACAATTTTTTTTATTTTATTTATTTTTCTGTCTAATTTACCTACCTGCTTTATATTGCCTGAAAGCCTTTCAACCGCTTTTTAGGGTTTGAATTATTCCTTCATCAGAGTTGAACTGTTTATAATAATAATAATAATAATAAATTCCCACGGCGCGTATTGTGAGGAGGTTCCTCTCTCTGGAGCCTTAACCACCGGCAGCTTGGGCCCTGTTCCCGATGTCGGTTGGAAACTACATTTTATATTTTAAATGTATATTTTTAGTTTTTATTGTATATATTTAAAAATGTATTTTGAATGTATTTAAAAAAAATAAAGAGAATAATAATAATAATAAATAAAGTTTATTTTCAGACTCCAGTCCATAGTTTTGTTAGTACTTTTTTAGTGTTAGTAACAATAGTGCTTAAGTTAATACGTTAGTATTGTTAGTATTCACAATTTATTTATTATGTTTTCAGTTTTGACCGATGACTGTCGCCACCCAGTGTCTCTGGAAGGGGCAGTCCGGTCTGGCAGCAATCATTTTCATGAGTGAACCTGTGCCAGTGCCGTCTTATCTGGGATCTAATTTTGTGTATTAGAATCAGATGATAAAGGGTTGTTAATTAAATTATTATTTACTCGCTGTGTAATAAAGTTTACTACATTTAACTGTATTTTAAATAAATAAAACGACTCTTTTCAGTACCCAATACAAAAACCAGCAGAATCAGTTACGGTTTTGAATTCACAAATTAATGATGACGATATTATTCCCACATTGAGGCTGATCGGCATACTGAAGCTGACCGAATTGTTGCCAGCTATAATTGTTTTAATTAACGAACACTTATTTTGTTTCAGGTATTTATTGGTGATGGCAACTTTTGGGGAACTCGATGACCCGTTATCCATTATGGGAGTATGACCGCAATAGTTATGTGGTTGGCCGCAAAACAGTCATATTGTACAGGAAATAATGTGGTTATTTTTTGTTTTTTTCTTTGTTTGTGCCATGTTTTAGTTGTCTGGTCGCAGTTGAATTCGGTTGACACTTTTGTCACTCACTATCGAAATAAGGCTGTGGCTCTACCGCCGCTGCTTTTTTTCTGCAGCGGATTTGGTAGCGATCATAACAAAAACATGTAGAATATGAATATTGCTTCATGGATCGTTGTCTATTAATATTAACTGTAAACCACATTATTACAGTGCGCTGCTGTGACCATGTTAAAGTATTTCTGCGTACTAAATATTTTTAGTTCAATATAAGAATTGCTTTGTACGATACATTTATAGAAAGAAACCTACAAAATCTAATTTAGTGATAGCGAATTTCCTTATGAAAACCGCAATTCAATCACGAAACCGAACAACATCGCTATAAAACGAAATATTAATAACAACTACAACTGAATTAATCATTTCAACCATAATAAATCAAGACGTATAAAAACTAATGAACGAGGAAAAATCCGTTAAAACAAGCGGTTGATTGTCGCCCTACACTTAATTGTTGGACCGCGATAATACAGATTAATGATCGTTTTGTACTGCGTTCATCATAATTTATGGTTATATTGTGTAATTTAAAAGTTTATGAAATCCTGTCTGTTGTTTGATCTCTTTTGATTTGATAGGGTGTTGTGGGAAATTAATAAATAATCAATTTTGGAAATACTCGTTATTTAAAAATGAAATAACTCCAAGTTGAAATGTAACATTAGGTACACGTAAAATGAAACTTATAAAAATGTTAAGGAAAAATCGAGTTTTACTATACCTAATGAGTAAAGTTAAACATGTTTTTGTTACCTAAATCAATTATGTGAGTCTGCCCGTGACCATGATACCGGCAAAGGTGTCTAAACGTCGGGACCTAAAATCTAAATACAAACCGCGATAAAATACGTAAAAGTAGTTTTATTTCAATGTCTAACATTCACGTAAACCTCAGAACTCAATACTAAATCAATATGGTATAATTACTATATTTTTTTTAGAATACGTTTGATAAAATATGAGTAATATAGATAGACAAAAAAATATCAATTTATTTCTACTTTTGTACTATAAAACACATGCAGAGTGAATCATATCACACGTAAAGTTTGAGGCGCTCCATTTTCATCCAGCTTCCAGCCGACCGAGCGGGATAACGTTCAGGTGCTATCGACCCGATATAAAATTATCTTTTTCAAGTCAAAGCGAGAATAACCCGGTAAATACCGACTTTATCCGGACCGTACTAGATTTATCGGCGTTCGGGAGAATTAACCACGAATATTAACGCTTTGTAAGCAAGTCAGCGATGCCATTGAGTTGTTGGTTTACATTAAGTATGGTGCAATGATACTGAATGTTTGTAATGTACTGAGCGAACTTTTATGTACAATTATGTGTTTATTTGCGAACTAACCTTTAAAACTAGATTCTTATTGAAAAAGTAAATATTTGTAATACTGATTCTGATGTAAATGTGATAGAGGAATGTAGTTCTATAAAGAGATGATAGGTACCTATAATGAACTCTATAAAGAGATGATAGGTACCTATAATGAACTAAAAAATCAAAAAGCACATCCATACATACAGACCTATTAAAAACAAAGTACTTGCCCCGCCGCGTCTGTCTGTCTGAACGCGATAACAATAAAAACTACTAAACAGATTTTCTTACAGTTTTCACCAATGGGTAGGGGTGATTCAAGAGACAGGGTTTGTGTTTTTCATTAATGTTTTCTGAACCTTTACAAAGTTAGGCCTGGCTGCTTGTTTGAACATAAAATCAATGTTTACTGAAATGATTCTGTACTAAGTATATACTATATTTAAATAAGTTTAATAGAATAATTTCAATTATCCAATTATAATATACATTTAGAAGTTCTCACTAAATCGGCTTTTATACGATTTTCTATTTATGTTTTGTTGTATTATAATATCAATTTCAAGTGCTATCGCATCGTATGTTGACGTAAGCGCGAGGTTCATGGCTGGTTTAGTAAGTAATGGTCCGGAGAACGTGTTTGTATAAGAGTAATGTACTCAAATATATTTGTCTTTATCTCTGCGATCGCTCGCGTTTTCTGCTCGCTTTAACAATAAGTTCAGGGTTGTTCATCAATTTGTTTTTTATGATTGGTTTAGGATTTGTTGGATATTTTTGTTATATCATATGGAGTAATTTATGATACCTTACAACTATTCGTGTTGAAACTCTAAATTTCTGTAGTTCCTTTGCGCCAATGAACTGGCAAAGGCATTTCAATTGGGTTGTCTATCATGTTGTCTTTTTTCTTTCTTTTCTTTCTTTCTTTGTCTAGTTGTAACTTATGTAGTAGGATTAGATTATTTTTTTATTTTGGTCATCTTACAATTTGTTGTACCTTACGAGCAAACGAGGGTAGCTTGGCGCACCAGCGCAAAAAGCTTAATCAAATTAATGACTAAAAAAAAACTCTAAATTGGATCCTACAGAATACCATGGTACCTACGAGTAGTAGGTGTAATGAGTTTGATACATAAAACATTTTTTTTAAACCTGTAGGATTCCACTCATTTAAAATCAAAATTCATTTAAGTTATCAATAAAAAACTATCAAAGCATCCACCAAAAATCTTTTTATTTCACATAAAAATACTCAAATAGTTTTGGCTTTTAGATATATCGTCCTTTTGAACTCAGACGATAAACATAACGTTATATTTATGTACATTTTGAGATGTTCTGCGTGTAGCAAACGAAACCAATTTACTATATCGGATTCATAAACTATTTACGGTACATATTTGGATTCGTGTCACGTATAGGGCAAGATATTGCGTGCCAGTGCTGCCATATTAAGAGCGCTTGTGCTTTAATATCGGGAGATTGTTGGGATTTTGGAGGTGTATTTTTGTATGCGGTTTTTTTGTAAATGAATTGGTTTAGTATTTTGTTCATTAACAGTGTTTTATGTTAGGTTACAAATATTTCATATTAGATCTATAGATCTAGAATACATTGTCATTTAATAGAAAGCAACATCATAAAATAAAACAGAATTAAAATTCGCAATAACTAATTAATGTTTATTTCTTGTCCAATTACTTCAATGTCCGTATAAAGTCATTTAAATTTCAATACAAAAAAAAAACATTAATTTTAAGAGACAACTTTATTTAATCACAAAAATGAAACAAGGAGAATATTTTCCTTACTATGGCAACACCTTACACGGCAGTATCGACGCATTGATACGCCAAGTTCGTGCATTATGGCAACCCGATAAGTTACTTCTAGCACCTTTTTGCCCCACCATTGAAAGCTTTCAGGATACATTGAAAGAAATTTGTTACGCTGAAATAGAATGCATGTAGCCTCCTTACATACAAACCAATAGGTTGAAAGGTTCGAGAAAACCTTACGTTTTGGGAAAATCTCGAATACGATGACGAAATATTCTAGTAGAATTTTGAGGGATGGGTTTATTTTTCGAAGTTAGTTTTTCGGGTTTCAGTTTATAGGTTATCTATCATTTTATTTATTTATTCCTTTATCTAACTAACATGTGCCGCCAAACATAAAAATTAAGTAAATTCAGACTAATACATTTTTTTTTGCAATAATCTACAAGAGTAGGTACCTACGTTTTGCTTAGGTACAACACTAGTCAAAAAGTTCTACAATTTGACAAAAACCACCGAGTATTATTATACTATTGTTAGGTGTACCAGAAAAAATATTCCACGAATCAATCTGCAGCTCTAAACAAAAACCCTTCTCATCTGCAATACATGATTGAGAAACAAACACTACTCACATGAAACACATTACAATATAATATGTATTACTCTGATAGCAGCTATCCAGGCTACCTATAAAGGCTTAGCTGGCTTTGTTGTACCGGGCTTACCTCACGATTACTACCCCGTATATCACTGGCCATGTACCATAGTATCGTGAAAATCCTCCGATTTTAGACGTCACTTTCAACGGCTTTGATCTAGTGTAACCTGTTGCGTATTAGTTTTGAATTAGTTATTAATCTAGTGCTTATGTTCTATGGGGAGCCACAATGTATCTTATTAATTTTTAAACAGAACAAAAGTAAATGTAATCTTCAGAAAAACCTGTATGAAAATAGGTCTAATTATATGAATAGCGTGCCATGTGTTAGTTACTGGCTGGTATTAAAAAATAAATTGAACTAAAATTCAAATTTGGAATTATTTAATTGATGACAGTCATGCAATATGTAATAATAACAATATAAAATTTATTTTGTTATTATTATTTGCATTTAATGTGCATTCGTTATTCAAAAATAATAGTTTTCTGCAATATTTACATTGCTTTGACAAATAAAAATAACTTCCCGTATCAATGATACTACAAATAAATACGTATGTATTTTTAATATAAAATATGGCGTCGCTGATATGTTTGTTTGTACATTCAACATATTATTCACGATCCCAAACCAAGCATTCCTTGTTTGTCAAAGATATAATATTGATATTTATCGTTCCAATGAATGTATCACGTATTTTTATTTGAGAATTATGTATTGCTGATCGTATTTTTTTATCCTGAAGCATGTAAGTGAGGGTTTTGTTTACAATGACTACTTCTGATACAGAAAAATATACATTGCAAATGTTTCGAATTTATAACACACTAGCTGTGCCCTGCGGTTTCACCCGCGTGAATGACAATTCATACAATATCTTTATAAATTATAGCCTATGTGTTATTCCGATGTATAAGCTACATTACTGTAAAGTTTTATTAAAATCCATTCAGTAGTTTTTGCGTGAAAGAGTAACAAACATCCAAACAAACTTTCACATTTATAATGTTAGTAAGGATTACGAGTTACAAGAATGTAATGACGTTTTTATTAATCAGTTTTAGATTTTCCTTTCCCACTTCAACAGCACAGTAATTATATCACAACCTGCAACCACTGACAATGTCTCTTCAAATCGATTACGGACCTCATCATTCGAATTAAAGTGCACTTAACGAGATCAATTAAGGCGACATTCATTCGATAAATCGATATTCGAGTTAAGCGTCTATACCGATTATCGAGTACTCGATTGCGGCCGTGGTTTCAGTTCAGTGTTTTGTATCGTTCCATGTGGTGTGTATGTTGCAGGTATTGAGTGGCAAGCAGGTGTTTTTTGTAATTGCTGATTATATTTGTGTTTTGATGAGTTAACTCATTGTTACTCCAATAAACATAAAGAATACAAGCTAATTTCTGTAATTTTCAAAGATTTTACTCTTGTAGATCTTTTAAGGTTTTGTAATGTAGGTACTCGTATGCACTGTCTTTTTTTCTAGAACTTTAATCAAGTATTATTCTAGTAAAATTAAAATATTGCTACTTTCTGTCACGACAGTCAGTTTAATATCACAGATATAATTTTCATTCTTATAAGACACAATCCCAATTTTATTTGATTTCTGCTTAAATTAATTACTATCCGTCAAATATCAGTCAGACTTGACAGTTAGTAATTTAGTACAATTCCGTATTTTGTACCTTTACTGCAACATGTTTACCGAAAGAACACAGAAACTGGATAGTCTGGTTTGTAGCGATAAGCCAGATATGAATGGATATTATTTTGTCTGGCCAACGAAGATTACATAGTTTAAATATTAACTTTGTTTTCTACTGAAACTTCATTAAATTGTTAATTAATATTGATGATTGGCGCCAAATGCCAGATAGATTATTAATTGAAAGATAATAATGAAAAATGGCATGTGTTGTTTGAGATTTCGTAGAAAAAGGTTAGATAACACAAAAGTACACGTTACACTGATCTTGAGTAATTTTTGAAGTGGGCAGGAATATTTATTTATTTATTTGGCTCTTCAACAATGAGTACACTGTTACATTTAAGATGGAAATACATTGAGAACTTAAGTCTAAGCGTCTCACTACTTACAGAAGAGCACTGCATGCACTATAATATGCGCAAATACGCGTAGGAAAACATTTATTACAATTTATTGAATTTAAATTTAGCTAATATTATTTTAGATTATCACATTACATTATTACATTAAAACAATTTAAAATAAAGTTATTTTGTTAACAAAAATGAAGTTAAAACGTTAAAAAAAAATACAATTTCATTATACACGTTATATTATTAAATTAAATAGAATTAAATAGATATGCAGATCTATAGATGAACGAAAAAAATACCATGTGAAATGTTAATTAATAAAAATCTAGTTATAAAAGAATAATCGAATGAAAACTTGGAGTACATTCAGGGGGTAATTAATCTCAAAATATTTTTTAGGCAACAGCATTTATGAACAAAAACTTCTTCAAATAGAATTCCTCCGCCTTTTATGATATCTTTCCCACAAACACAAGATACTAAAACTTAAATAACCTAACATCCTAAGAGAGTCATAAAGATCGTTACACACCGATGCATTACGGCGCGGGAGTATCACCCCAGAATTACTGCGGCCATCAGCGCTCCCCAAATTAACCGGTAATATATACGCACATCACGCGATCGGTTCCTACTGCTAAGGCTGGTTCTACATTGATAGCGATTAGCTGGTCTATTGCAAAAAAAGCTGAGAAAGAGGGAGGTTTGAACAAGTAGGTGTAGGTATATATTTTTTATGACACGAAACAAAAACATGCCTCAATGACTCTGCTCACAAGCGTTAACAATATAAGAAATCGCCTAAAAGATATTAAATGTATACAAATGACATTTCATTTCGGTAAATCACGTGCCTTATTATTTGACTGTTCCATACAATCCATTGGAATAAAAATTACACTTAAATAAAGGGGCTGAAATTATAATCAAGGTATGAAATGCTTTTGCTCTGTAAATATAGTTCTGTTTAGAAATGGATCACCATGTAAATGAGAATCGATGGTGACATAGATGCAAGAATTATCGCTTGCATCTAATGACGAGGGAACCTTATATCAATTAGAAAATACTTTCTAGCTCTAAAGACATATATATGTAGAACTGAGAAAATAGGTAAAGAACTTTATTCCAATTTTCAAGAAATAGTGAAAAATCTGTTTTACTAGAGTATTTTAAGTATTGTATATTCAAAACCTATTGAATCTCTACTATGTACTGTAAGTAAATAAGTAAGTGTACTAAACAATGGTAAAAGACTACAAGAGACAATCTGGAGGAATAATACATTTGATATACGAACGACTAAATTGTAAAAAAATTCAAGAAAACAAAAGAACAAGTTGCTTCCAAGTCTAAAAAAATCTAAACCTTTTTTTGGCCGCAACGCTACCACGATCTGCCTAATGAGGTCTTACCTCACTAAGAGCTGCTCTCGACCCTGAGCCGACACTCGCACGTTGTCTCCTCAAGTGTAGGGGAAGCTGGGGTACAGTGACACACGGGGTACAATGTAACAGACTTAATATTTCTAACCAAATAATTAAACTAGAAACATTAATTTCACAATCGGTCGAGTCTCTATATAGGCTAAGGACAGTTTTAGATAAAAAATATTAATAGTTTTTTGTGTTCCACTTTGCCCCACCTTCCCCTTTAGGTGTAGCACCGGCCTTACCTTCTAGAGTTCGTTAGTCGAGAATCAAATCCCGGGGGAGCAGTTGACCTTAACTGTACTGTGTTCAAACGTGAGCGGAATGAGCGAATGAATGAATTGTACAGGCGAAGACGAAAGTGTTTCGTGTGTTGCAACTGTTATGGCTTCTGAATTATGTTTGGTTCTCATTTATAAAGACTTGCGGGAGAGTGGAGGCCTTATATGGACAGATTAGATTTTTTAAATGAATTGATTATATAAAGAAATATATTTTGAAACTTATGCCTAAATTAACGATAATCGAGGGTTGAGTGGTATAGGGGTCACCACCCAACCTAGCATTAAATAACTGCTGCGGGTTGGATCCCCGTGTACAACATAACAAAAAAACCGGTCAAGTGCGAGTCGAACTCAGGCACGACGGGTTCCGTACCGTATTTGAGTTGATTGAATAAAAGGTAAATTGCGGTTTACGATTTATGACTAAAAACTATCCCCAGTCTAATTATATTTTCGTCAACAAATGAATAGGTGCTTACGTAGATATATTCTTAATTATCCATACCTATTTAAAGTATATAAAAGTAACATCAGTATTTGAAATACCTATGTATTAAATTCGATTACCAAAGAACCTACTTCGTGAAGCAATGGATATTTCAATACTGAAGTGGTTTGAAATAAGCGCTTTCAAATAAAATTGAAAGGAGAGTAGAACGCTTTTTACCTTTTGTAGATCGTGTCCTACAAGGAAAGGTAGGGTTAAGGCTTTTCCTCTGGAATATTGAACAGAAATTACATCTAGAAAAAGTTCTAGAAAGTACGGATTGAGAATAGTTTTTAGCAAGAATAAAGAGTTGATATTAACTTAGATTTTCAGAATAATCAATCGTCAATCAATCAACTTGAGTTGGATAAATTAAAAAAAGAGCAATGATGACTTCAATGTTTGTAATATTTTGAAGAGTATTTATGTACATAAAATATTGAGAACTGCATACTTAAAAACATTGTATCCGTAAGGTAAAACTCACAAAAACTGACCTTACCTATCCGAAAACAAAAATAAAAAAAAACTTTTCTCCGGCATTTTTCTCGTTACACTTATAAATACTTCACCTCTAACAAGTTGTGTGTGTCTAATAGGAGAGCAATAATCATGTGTTTACGCACTTGTCGGCCATCATGCTATTTCTGTAACCATGGCAACGCGTGTAACTGCACTTCAAGCTTTAATTTATAGTGCATGGTTCTTTTCAACAGCTATTTTGAATAGTACAATAAAACAAGTAAAATTCACACTGTTTGGCGCTGAACTGAGCTGAAGTCGTGAAAATTTTAATAGTGAAATGTTGTGGTAATTTTCAGTAAATGACAAGATCATTTTAGAAATATTTGTACTTGCCAATTCCTTACATATTTTTTATGTTGGTATCCTTTACAATATTGTCTTCATTTTGCCGAGACAAATTAAAATTGAACAGTCAATGAGGCATAAAAAGTAAGTGAGTAATGACGATATTATATCAAGATTACTCGCTCTTTACTTCGCATTAAACACATGCGATAGGATAAGTTACTAAGTACTATACAAAACAATTATAATTAAAATAACATTTTTAAACATGTCATCACATAACAGACAACAATAAAACAATTAAATAAAATCATAACAACGAGGCATTTTAACGATGGAACAAATAAACTCTTTCGTCGAATCAAATTAAACCAGCAAGTTACACCTTGAATTTGAGTTGGAAGCTGCAACAATATTAAATCAGATTCACGGCTCGTCGCAACGGCAGTGTTAAAATGGACTCATGTGTGAATGTGTCCTTCCTCTCAACGTCAGAACCTGTACCACGTACTCTTAAAGCAAGACTTAACGTAGTAAAAGCGAGACGGCGGCCGGCGCTATACGCAGTGTAGAGCGCCGTCTCGCTCACACGACGGTAACTATCCTGCTTTAAGTTTTTATGGTACAGGCACCAGTCATGCTGTCTTTGGTTTTAATTTTACTAAGTATTTTATATTTTTGTGAGGGCTTTATAAAATTAGTTAGAGTGACGTGTAGGACGAAAATTTTATACGACAGAAACGTAGAACTTTGTGACGTTATACCTCGTGACATGTGATATTTGCGAATTTATTTGTGCATTCTGTTTAGGTACATTAAGTTAATACGTTTATGTTATGATTAGTTTAAAGTAACAAAAGTTACATTGAATTACCTTTTTAATTACATAGATTTCGTTCGGTAAGGGTCTGAAAATAAATTTATTCAAAAGTTTTAATTAGTGGTTGTTTATTTTTGCTTACCTAAATATATTTTGTATTGTAATAAGATTAAGGATTTTCAATATAATTACATGATACACTATGCCGGCTGCATTTCGAGTATCATAGCTATTGTTACCTTGAATTAGGTTAAAATTAACAATATGAAATTAGATTTCCAGGCTGTAACAATGGTCGGGACTGAATTATGTGTAGTGTTTACCTATGTCCTTTTACCACAAACATAGTATTTGTATCAGGTGTTACCTATTTATCCGTTGTTTTTCTACAAGTCTCGCTTTTTATATGAGACAAGGATTTTTTTTCCAGTTTAACTCCTTGTCATACATTGTGACGTTTTTTTCATCCAATAATAGGATCAATTTAGTATTTACCACGGCAAATGTGAATACTAACTTTTAAACTATCGCGCTGCATGTTTATTATTATAAAACGGGGATTAGCGCGTACATGCATAAATACCTTTAGGGCTTGACGTTTCGACCGGGTTACACCGGCCGTGGTCGCAAGCAGACTCCATAAATGTGGATAGGTACGTTTTATATGTCTGTATGTACATGTATTTTCCGAAAAAGCGCAATAAAACCCTCACTAAGCGAAAAATAACAACACCAACAACTGTAGTTTAAGTCACGTTATTTTCCAACGCTACAATGCAATTAGGGAAAAGTGTTAGTGATATAATGAATTGAGTTATTTTACAAAACGGAAGCATCGGGTCGGCGCGTCACTGTACCAACATGGCGCTTGGCGCTTCGAGCGCGGGAAACGACAGATGCCGCGAAATATTCAAAGTTTACATTTCACTTTTTTTTTTCGTTGTGACATTTACGTTACGTTTTTTTGTTAAGAATCTTTTTATTGAAAACTTTTTGGTTTTGGTTCTGTGCTTGTTCTGTGATTGCATGTACGATAAATGAAAATAGCTGTTGTTTTAGACAGGTAATCAAATATGAGACAAACAATAAAAATCAAAGAATAATTAAAAATTTTACCATTTTTTTATTATTTTTACATTATTAATGATTATATTTATCTTCGTATTTATTAACAAAAAAAATCGCGTGTAATTAGGAAAATGTTGTTTAGGGAAATTATCCAAATATTTAATAATAAATAAAAAGACCACATAGAATCCGACTAGCCATTACCACATTAAAACAAACGCAAAGCAAACACCTGGCTAATACAGCCATTTTAACACACGTTAGTTACTCATAAAAGATTATCACAAAAATTAAGCATAAAACTAATATCTTCAAGCATTTCCTTCATTAGAGCTCTACCTTAACGGTAGCTGTTTATCCGTTTAATGTCCCAGATAGCCACTAACATTTTAACACGACCAGGAAACAAGACCCTTGAAACATTTGGAGCTGGTCTAAATTTCTATAAGGATACAGGTCTACTTATACTGGGTACTGGTAACTTGTGTTGACGCTCTTTAAGGCTCTATTATGACGCGAACAGCCGAGAAACGGCGATCCTTTTAATATTTGCACCTCGACTCACAACAGATTGTTTGAGTTGGGAATCTTTGGGAGACCGCAACTTTCAGAATTTTGCGAATACTTGGCTGTTTTGCTGCATTACAAGTTTTTGACGTAAAAGCGTAGTCTCTGCAGCGGTATTACCTATTTTGTAACAGCAAAGTGAAAGCAATTATTGCTGTTCAATTGCTAATTCCCAATAACGGAGTATAATATTTCCATGTTGACAGCAGTAATTGTACCAACTTTGCTGCTATATAGCTCTTGTTGTGATGTCTCGTTGCTCATTTTATTTTTACCTTCTTACATCAGAGTAGGCGAGTAATTTGTATATTATGTTACATTATCCTTAACACACACGCGTTTGTAATTTTGTAGGCGGAGCCTAAGGCGTATAAAACGTAGCAAATTTTGGCGTATTTATTACAAAAGATAAAATCTAAAATACTCTGTGAATATGAATATACTGCGCGCACTAGAAAACACGTATTTTTTACTCTTTTATGTTATGTTATGTTATGAATAACGTTTTACGTGTCAATATTTTGTTAGTAGATATTTACATAGGAATTAAAAAAACATTACTCATTCGAAGAATTTAAATAAGTACCTCCTTGTACATAGAGAAAAAAAAATTTCATCCCGCTAGGTGATGTGGTGGTGTTATTCTAGATACGCGCCTCTAAATAGATAAGTCGTTTATTTGCACATAAAATGACAAAGATAAAACATTTTCTAGAACACTAACAATAAACTGGAAAAAAAGCTAAGTGTTACTCATAAATAGAGCTATAAAAGAGACATCCCATTCCGGTCATTAGGTCCGACGCTCCGGTTGCCTGACGGGGCGTTGCGAATGCAATCACAGATGCGGTCACCGTCGATCCTCGAGCCATCCGGCCGTCGGACCGGACCGGGACCGTGCGGAACCGCACCGGCACGCTCTTCTGTTTAGCCGGTCGGAACAATACCACTTGCTTGGTTTCTTGGTTAATTTCAGTGAGATTGTTGCTAGAGTAGGGAGAAGTGATTATATTTTTTCTTGAACGAAGATTATTTTCAACATAAGTGATGTTATGTAGTTCTTTTTACTGCGATCTGTATTTACTTTTTAGATACATATGGTGGTGGCGTTTACGTTTGTTAATGTTAGATTTATTATCGTACATGACAAAGCATTGCGTACGATTTATTCGCAATTATTAGATACTCCAATATTATAACAGAATAGTAAGATACAGCAACAGCTTATTGTAATTGAAATAAGGATATAGAACAATCATCCTAGGGCTTCTATGCCATAATATCTCTTAAAAATCTTCAACACATCAATATCTTCCCATCATAGCTCACAATACCAGGCATTTTTGATTTGCACTCAATGCGCCATTCGGTCTGACTGCGTCATTTGCCTAAGTGACTGGCCGACACGGCTGCCATCAAAGACGGGTCAGCCTCATCTACTGGAAAAGCTGTGTACACTGTAACTGTTTGACTGTGGAGTGACGTCACGGATTTGGATTTGAAACGGATTGGGTACTGATTTTAAGGAAGGATATTATTGTCATTCACTATTTAGAAATGATATTAAGTAATAACAAATACGGTTTTGCTTTCTAGATTAAGAGCTAGCTATGCCTTATTCCTTGGACTAGTAAGGAAAAATATTTTGATAAGGCATTCTTACTAGTACGAATAAAACGTATGTAACTAACCACGTAACAAAAAAAACAGTTGACAATCTATCCGTACCTCGCAAGCGATGATCTTGGTGAGAAATCAATAGTTTTAGATAGACTTACTTATAAAAGAATATGTTATGTTATAAATTTATTTATTACCTTCGGTAAAAACACCATAGTGGTTTAAAACTTATAAGACACATACAATTTTAGTTATAAGGGGTTAAAACTAACTTACAGTGTAAAAATATTTTTTTACATTCCCAAAGTACCAGGCTCCCATAATCAATAGGATCGAACATTCGAACCGCATAAAAGCAGTTCCATTACTGTCGTTGTGTTCGACGCTGTGTGGACCACACTTTGTCCCCAGGCATTCGCAGTGGACACTCCGACCCACTCGTGCGTACTCTCCGAACAATACTATTTGCTTTAACGCGAGAGCTGGCGTTAGACAATCCTTTTTCTTTTTATTTTATTACTGGCTTGTCTACTTGGATTTCTTTTAGTGCATGTTTTTGTATTGCGTGCATTCAATCTATGTAGGTGTTTTTGTGGTTCAGTGCTAAATTTTGTACGTGTCAAAATATTGGTTTAAATTATAAGTTTATAGGCAAATAAATGTCTAGACGGTTTAATGTTCGGTATCCGTTGCTGTTTAATTGAATAAAAAACTAACAAATTTCTCTTAAAGAAAGTATTA
This sequence comes from Autographa pulchrina, assembly GCA_905475315.1. NCBI lineage: Eukaryota > Metazoa > Arthropoda > Insecta > Lepidoptera > Noctuidae > Autographa > Autographa pulchrina. Next base: position 2,687,976 of record FR997763.1, on the reverse strand, counting down.
ATTGAGAATATTACTAATTACTACTACGGTTTTATTTACTAAAATATTGCATTTTGCCATAAACATAGCGGTATTACAAATATCTCTTTCATTATTTGTCTACACTGCACTTTAATGTAATCTTTTTATAAGTTCTTTTGTTAACACTATGTATCGTTTTGTTTCAGGTATGTATTATCATAATCTTCGTATCTTACAAGACTACCATGGTGAGGATCTTCTCTTGTGTACCTTATTGGTAAGTTTTATATGCGTTTTACCTCTACATAGCAGAGATAACATGTTGAATGACATTTGTATAGAAACATGCCCAAAAATGTGGTCATGTTAAAATATTTCGTAAAAATTTAAAGCGTATGAATAGTGGAATAGTCAAACGAGGCAATTTGTAATTCAAAAGCTTTTTGTAAAACAAAATACTAAAAATGTAAATCTAAAACATATCGACTTCACCACACCTCTAAAATTCTAAATATTATATTCGAAATCATTAACAAAAACTCCGAGGAAAAATGATTGAGTGCCAGCCGTGGGTATTAAAGTGAAAAATCGCACCTGCACTGAAAAGAAACGTAAAAATCATTTTCATATTTTGATTTCTTTCTTTGAAACGAATGAATGGATCCATTCTTACTGAGACTCATTTTTTCACCTTGATACGTCACCGATTTGTTTATTCCGAGAGCTGAAAAATAAACTTTAACGCTACGAAATACGGTATTTATTGCTTATGTAAGTGGAAATTCCATTTGAACGGAGCTGCTTTGGCTCGAAGGAGATATATGGCTTTGGGAAGGCGAGAATTGACATAATATTGTCCTTTGAGAACGAAGAAGGCGCTAGCCTGTGAATGCGACGTTTTAAAGCGAAATTTTCTAAATGTCCATAAAATTCGGGCGCTCTGTGAAATAACCGGGCGTTACGGTGAAGAGCTACCGAGTATCAAAGTTTTATCGTCGTTTAAGTGACTGGTGGGTCCCAAAACGATTTAATGTGTTATTTTGTGACGATATTGTATAGGATATTTACTGCGCAAGTTTTAAAAATATCGTTTATTTATGATCGGTCGATAAGAAGAACTTCTCAAGAGTTTTCACACATAAATTCGTGTTTTGTGTGAGGTATTCAATCAAGATCATTGAGCAGGAAAAATTGCAATATAGTCTTCAGTCGTCTATTGCTAACAAAAGTACTTTAATATACGGAGTATTCAAAACAGTGACTGCGAATCGGTTCGTTTTTTTTCAAATATTTTTGAATGTGTATTTAGATATGTGTTTCCGTCTGTATTTTGTTGAAAGATGCAGAAGTTTTGCGTTTGCCGAATATATAGGAGGACAAGCAGTCAATTCGACATTAAGCTGCATACAAATTGAAAAATAAATAAGATCCTACGCCTACCGGAGAAGAAAAGAATAACCTTTTTTTTCTGTGTTAATTGTCTTAAGGTCGTCCTAACCAAACTCTAAAAAGCTTTGAACATTAAAACAGACATCTCATTCATTTTTAATCATACTTATTTGCAAACTAAACTAGCGAAAATTCATCTAAAAACTAGCCTAAAACATGACCGCTCGGTTATTTAAAGGCAAAATAAAAGCAATTTATTGCGGCGTCAACTGCGATCATGACCCGATAGCGAATATGTTGTGACCTAAATAACTGGGTTTATTGCTTAATGTACGCTACAACTGTTTGTTGCGGGTTTTAGGGGAAACATAAAATATATTTAATTATAAAATATCGATTTTAATGCTCATTGCCAATCCGCAAGCAAAATCGCTTGTCGGTTTGAGGTTGTTAAAACTCAAGAAATTGTGTTAGCTAGCGTTCATTGTCGTCCATAAAAGTAGTATTCTGAAGGTGTACTTTAACTGTCTTTATTTTTTACGTACTATTCTCGTGTGACATAATAATTAAAAAAAACACTTAAGCGATTGTAAGTACATATACGAGCCTAGGTTTGGGACCAAAGGAATCCCGACGCTCTGACGCGTCTCTGACGCAATAAACTCGAAAGAACCCGAAACTATTCTTCCATCTCCAATATCCTAGTGTGTGAACAGCTGTTTCAACTTTTACTCTTTTTTTTCTTAGGTTCTCTTTTCTACTCTTCTTTGCATATATTAACCTCCTCGTTAAAGGGTAAGACACGTTTAGTGAATACCATAACGTATTTACGGCTGTTACTCTGTTGATTTTATTAATTAATAGCATCGGCAACGCTCACTGGCTCGAGTTTGATACGCATGTAAGTGCTACAGTTGAATGCTCTTTCGCACGATTATTGGAATATCTCGGATATATTTGACTTGATTTGAGGTATTTATTCGTCTTACATTTTGGATTTTGTGGCAGTGATTTACTTATATTTAAATTATGTTGAAATAAGGATTATACAATTTTAGTGATTCATAAATTATTGGCGGGAATATCAAAACAATAGGAAAGACGAAAAGAAAAATTTGTACAGTTTTTAAAAAAGTAATCAAGTAAATAATGCCAACCAAAAAAATAAGTGTTAAGGAGTGGTAGCTAATACGAAAGAGGATAAAAAGTAAAAAAATAATGTCTACCCCATTGAAGAAAACTTTTTTTTGTATCCAGTTTAAAAAAGGCATTTACTTCGATGTAAAAAAGAAATACGTTTGTCGAATATAATAAATAGAAAATATCTTAAAGTGGCTAACATAGTCACTAATACAATATATCTACGAAAAGTACCCATGTTGACATAAAAAACCATTTAATTTCCAGCAGAAAAACCCAACCCTTTTCATATCGACTAATGATAGACGGCGTATTGAAGACCGGTATTTTACGGTTTTACCATTTTACGGTTTTACGGTCAGTGTTAGGTGTCAAAGAGTACACGAATAAATCACTGAGGTCTGTTTGACGGACCCTTGTCAGGCAGAATTAATGAGTGGAGACCACACACAAACATTTGTCAAAATTTTTACGTCGAATTATTTGTTTTTACAGATGCGTGTTGTGTTACACTCTGACCTATGTTTTGATGTATTTTACTTTTTGTCACATTTCTTTTCATAAATTCGTCCTCATTACACTAAAATACTAGTGTTCTTCGTATCTCAGTATACTAGTTACATTATACGCTCTAATAACAGCATTACCGAATAATGTAAACACAATAAACTATGAACTCGATAAACATTGTTCATCGAGCAATTTCAGCGCATCAGCGTCAAATTTATATTTAAGCGTCAATTTTGGTCGCTCCCGGAACAAATTGATGGCATATACCCTATGGTACTCCTAGACTACGATAAGCATACTTCGATGTACTTAAGTTACTTCCATCCCCTAACTTGCCCCTTATCGCCACGCCAGCGGAGACTAATTTCCTTTTACCATTTACCCCGCCCCGATATCTGGTATCGCAAATCTAATATATGGTAAATATTGTGAAGATGGTAAATTTTGTGTCGTGGAAAAGAAAATGTTTTCGTAACATGTTACATGTTGGTTTACCTTTAGAAAAATAGCGTGTGTCTTATATTTTAGTCATGTGTAGATCAGAGTTTCGTGTTCTTTTTCATAATACATACCGTTTTGCTGTCAAATAACTGGACGGTAATTTATCGTATAGTACAGTAAATTAGTAGTTTTAATAACTTTATTTGATAACAAAAAAAAACAAGAGTATTACAAAAATACTTTATTTTATAAATCACAGTGACTGTCATGATAGTCAGGTTGATTACCAAACTTGATTAGAATACGAAAATTTTGTGGCCAGTCTATAATTTTTTCATAAATTAAATGTTCTATGTGCAGTTACTTCAACATAACATATAAACTGACGAGTATTAGGTACGTGTACGACATCGCACTGAACATATGCGCTGATCCGGGGACGGGTGTCGCGTCATCAACTGATGTTCCTACAAGACCGGCTTCAGTTGGCGCAACCTCGTTGTCTATCGTTTGTGCTACCTGCGTGGCTTCCGTTGCTGCTACCTCATTGGCTTCCGTTGGGGCTACCTCAATGGCTGCCGTTGCCGCTGCGTCATTGGCTACTGATGGCGTTGTTGCCGGTGAAGCCGGAGGTGCTGTTGCTTCTGTCGGTGGTGGTACACTGCAAAATGGTTAATTGAAGAGAGCTTCTATAGTCTCAAAGATTTCCTAAATAAAAACAAATGCCGATTTGGTGCCCACTAAGCTTCTGACTCATCCCTATGTTTGTGATTTCGTTTTTTATTTACTCTTAAGTTAATTCAATTTATTGTATCAAGATATACCTAGATCTAATAATCGTCTCTCCACTCGTGTCATTATATTTTAAGAATTGTTTTGCGTGCCCAAAATGAGGGTGAAATATGTTATGTGCTACACCTACAAAACTGTAACATCTTTTGTACCACCATATTTCTGGCAAATAAATGATTTATTATTATTTATTATTATTATTAAAAGATTATTTATTTTGAAATGCTTGCAAAAAAGTGTGTCTTTGTAACATAACTTACGGCTTATTAATTATGTTAGATATACCTAACAATGGGCTACAATAATCTGCCATGGAAGTTGCCAATTCAATTCAAAGCCCTTTAAAAATACTAACTATACCCATAGTCACATTTTATTTACTTCTAGAATGTACTTTAACTGAAACTCACCCATCGTTATTAATAGCTGCAATAATATAGTCCGTAACCAACTCCTTAGCATCGAAAGCGGCTACAAAATCTTCATGCAAGAACGTGTCTCTCGCTACTTTCCGGGCAATCGCGTTTGGCATATCAGCTATCATCGATAAAACATCTCTTTCATCGAGCAAGATGTCTCCTAACGTGTAGTGCATGGTCACGTGGGTAGTGATGAGGCTCAAGTCGTAAACCGGTGGGGTATCGGAGCCGTACACTTCGAGGTTGTCATGGGAACCGTAGTGGAAGCGACGGAATAGTTTGTCTCTTATGTTCTGGCCGTAGTGTGCGATTTGCTTGAGGGCTGCTCCTGGTTGGTCGAGGATGTCTTCTGTTGCTCTCTGGAATATAATGTTGGATGTTAGCTTTTAGACTTATTTTGGTTGAGATCTCTATAATAAGTAATGCAAAAAAAATGATTCTAAAGAGTTTTTGAAAAAGGAAATGAGACTGCGGCAGTTCATCAAAATTTCGAAAAAAATACTTTCGACTGCAAATAGGCTCTTTAACTAAACGTTCTGAGAACCTTTGCAATGAAACATTTATAGCGTGGCAATTCATCCAATTTCAAAAAGAATAACAACACCACAATAAAATTATTACGTCAAAAAATAAAGACCTCAATAGAGTACGTTGATTGGTTAATTGTGGTAACAGCTGTACCAATAAAAACAAAACATTTGTGTAATCGTGCACAAAAGTGAAAACATTAATAATTTACATGTTGATTAATATTCGGTGGGACAGTACAGATGTATGATTAAATTTAGGTTTATGTATTTTGGATATCCATGTACCCACGTAATAATGAATGCGGTGTTTATTGGAGCGGCATTGCACATCAATGTGTTAATATTTTGTGAACTGAATGATACTAATGGAATATTACTTTTCAATAGTTTAAATCTGTATCATATTATTGTTGAATTGGTTTTTAGGATAGTTCTGCATATTTTGGATAAATTGTTATAATATGTTGTACCTAATTCTTTAAATTTTAAAATAAACAATCATAACTTCATTAAGAATTATTGCTCTAAAAGAAAACATTAGTTATTGACAGATACTCTTAAATTTTGTGGGATCTTCTTTATATCTTTAATCTAATTTACCTAAGGTAATATAGACATGCGGATGATTACCATCGTAAACTTAATACTATAATATATTTTATATTCCTAACTGACGATGCAAATTACTTCCTTATAAAAAGTTATAACGTAGTGACTCGTCAACTGATATTATTTTTACTACCTGTAAAATTTCTTCCTATATTGTTTTATGAAAGTTTTAAGAAATTTGAAACTACTTAGATTATTTTTATTTATCAGCTCCGTTTTTTCAGGTGCTGGGCAACGGCCTCTTTTCGTGTAGAGTTTTCTCTCTTCTCTTCTAACATCTTTAGATTAAAAAAAATGGAATTTGGTCTTTCTGAGGAACTTTTGTGATTAATTACTAAGCATTGCCTCGAAATAACACGACACACTGATGACATTGTACGGTGAAGGTCTAGTCAGAATCCGAACTGGTCCCTCCCCCAAATGATTGGGTTGCCAATTAGACCTTTCCCCGAACATAACAAAAATAAGCTTTAATATGATGTTTTTTCTAGCGGTTAAACTTATCATATTTAAACACACTCACCAAGAGATGCCTAACACCAAGGAGCTCACAGTAGTGCCTTAGGTTGATGTCTCCCGCGCAGTAGTCGGCCACCCTGTAGCTGCTGATCGGGAACAGCTCGCTGGGAAACATCTCTGTGGAGTTAGGCGGGTACAGCTCCACCACGCCGTTCTGTAGAGCTAGGCCCTGGAAGAACAAATAGTACATGTTAATGAGAGGAAATTTGTGATGGATGATAATACATAATGGTACTAACTGCAAGTTTTAAAGAAAACCAGGGACTTTTTGTATGTACTAATTGTGGCTCACGAACAGTTTGCGAGCCTCTCATTCGGTGCGCGTTCGCCAGATCTGAACGCACACTAAGACTCTTTAATAAAAGCTAAAAATACAGGCTTTTTCAATCACCTATATATATACGTTTGCATAATATTATAAATAGACCGCGATTAGCAAAAATATTCTCATCAGTCATTTGTTTGTTCTTCATCAATATAACATAGGTATTTCCTAGTTATAAGTCTTCTCTGTTTTTCACCTAATCACTTATCAATACCTCTTCCGTTAACATATATCACATCATGACGTTCCTTATTATAATACACCGGATACATCTGCTTAACGAGTCAGGTAAATGATAATGTATATTCTCATTAGGGTTAAGGCTTGTGCAGACTGAGCGTTTTTCTAGCGATGTGTTCGCGTCAGGACTTATTTAAGGTCGATAATTCAATATGGAAATAATTTAGGTACTGCAAGCAGCTTGATTTATAAATAGAAAGCTCTTATTGAACATTGACATAATTTATTTTAGGTAAAGTTATTTTCAATAAGTTAGTAGTTTCAGAGCTGACTATATATAGTTTATGGTTTTTACCATTTTAGATACATAATGTAAAGCTGTGTTTTCAATTAAGATTATCATTATGTCTTAAAAAAAATCTTTCTGTGCACTTTTGAATCTGTCTAGATTTAGGACGAATATTGACAAAATTCTTGTTATTTAATTGGATTTTACTTACATAAATCATATCTGACATTGATGCCAATTGTGTTAGTTCCTCATTAGGGAAGTACTCCATGTACCCAACTCCTGCTAGCAGATGAGTAGACTTGATCTTCTTGTTGTAATCCGGCAGCATTGAGCCCATGACCAGGTACACTGTACCACCCTGGAAAATAAACGGGGGATGTAACTAAACATTTTAAAAAGAAGAAAATACGAGAAACTTATGTGTGAAATATGTTTTCAAGGCTAATTACTTTTATATGCAACCATGTTACTGTATCAGGGTCAAATAAACCGGTATATTAGTCGAACTATTTTTATTTAATCATTTATCAGCATGTGCTACCTACTGAAAACCTGTTACTCAATTTACAATGTTTTTGTGCTACTCGAAACTTATGTATGCAAATCTAAAGTGTCCAAAAACTAGTGATCTAAAGTTATTATAAGAACGGCTGAAGTACATGTTGGAAAAATAGTTGGAAATATATCGGTCAAGAAATCAAGCGTTAATGAGTACCACGAATATTGGGGTATTTAAATTTGGTCGGCACATAAACAGCACAGGCTAAGAAAAATCAATTATAAAACTACCTGAGAATGTCCAATATAATGCAGCTGTTCCCTATTAGTCTTCTCTAGAACGTAGTCTATCATGGCTGGCAGGTCGCGCACACCGATCTCTTCGAAGCTGAAGTCGAAGAACAGGTACTTCTGCTGCTCATCATCAGGGTCCAGAGAGACGTGGTGACGGGAGTTCTTGTTTCCTCGAGCGTTTCCCATCCATATGTCGAAACCGGCGTCTACCAGATGGTAGGCTGTGAAAGAAATAATGTTCTGGAACATTCTGAAATGTTTTTGTAAGGAACTTTTGTGAGATGGGGCTGAACTGTCGTGCTTGGTTGGAGTTGCACCAACGCCTCTTATCTAATGATTAAAACTCAGATCGGGTTGAAAAATAATCGTGTTATCTTAAAAAAAACCGTTAGAATTCGAATGTTCCACTTTTAACCCCGTTATATTGTCTTGTCTAGTCATAGAATCTAAAATGAACATTGCAAAATAAAATTGTACGTCCAGAGGTATTCAAAATTTTTCACAAAAGCGCGGATTTTTAAAAATCCCTCAAATCTGGTGGTAATCTTACCAAAACCATATTCAGCTCCAAGAGCGATGTATGCTACGGAGGCAGACATCAGTCCATGCATCAGAAACACCACAGGCCGGTCCTGAGCCACCTGTTCAGCTCCGAGCTTGTGAGGGATCCTGTGCATCTCCAGGATGTACCCGTCAGCCGTGGTGACATGGTGCGTCTCGCATTGGTAGCCATCTGCTATTATTTTTTCAGGCTGTGGATAGATCGAAATTATTGATTTCGTTACTTTATTCACTGTAGTTAGCAGTTAAGGATCTGCAACTAGAGTCAGTAATTTAACGTTTTAAAAGAGCTTAAAAGGCCTACTTGCAATAAAAATATTTTGATTTTGGATGATTTCTGAGGATATAATAATAATAATAATAATAATAAAAAGTTTATTTATCAAAAATAGTTACGGAATTGTACACAGGTAGGTATATAACTAGTAGACTTATTCTATGTTACAGTGTATTGCAAAAATTTCTGTACATAATTATTGTAACCCTGCCTCTTAAACTAGGCTAACCTGTGTTTTAAGAGACAGTGTCTAGCTTATAAATTTGCCAATTTAAACAACAGTGGACAGTGTCGATCTACCGTTTACACATGACAGCAGTGATAGTTTTGCGTGTACAGGTAAAATGTGAAGCGGATGTATAGTGGTGTGATGTGGTGAGTGCTTGTTGTGGGTGCGTGTGTGTGAATATAGGGGTGAGAGTGTGTGGATGTACATGTGAGTATGTTTTGAATTGTGCGTTCTTTCATTTAGGCGATGTAAGTGAGTAAAGACTCCGTGTAAGTGTAGTCTTTCTGTAGTAGCCACTCTGTTACTGTTTGTTTTAGTTTGTATGAATTTAAATCTAGAATGTTTAGGTGTTTTTGAACTTTTTTGTAAATATGTCCACTTAGGGTATAAAACTGACGTTTAGCGAAAGCAGTTTTGTGATGAGTACCCGGGATAACACATGTTCGCTTATTTGGGTCGGACTTAGGAAGACTGGAGTGTTTTCTGAGAATCGATTTAAGCACAAAGAGTTGACGAACCGAAAGGACTTTGCAATCAGAGTATAGTTCAGTCGTTGGATATCTATACGGCTTTTTCGTCATGACTTTAAGTATCGCTCTCTGTGCTCTCTCAACTCTAAGAAGGGTAGTCTTTGCTGAACCGCCCCAAGCAGCAATACAATAGCCAAGGATCGATTGGCAGAGAGCGTCGTACACGATTTTGAGCGTGTCAGCATTTGCCGACTGTCTGAGAGACTTGAAAATTTGTATCAGTCGCATCGTCCTGGTAGTGAGGGCATCAATTTGTTTATCCCATCTTAGTCCGTCGTCTATCTGCACTCCCAGGTACTTCACACTATCAGTTCTAGTGAGTGTTGGGCATGTGCAGGGTCCTAAGGGGTTTGAGCATGTGTGGGCAGTTATATTGAAGGTATTTGACGGTGCGGTGTTACGACGTATTGCAAAAGGAATGTAGTTATATATAGTATTAGTAGTATATGTAGTATATAAATAGAAGGAATAGATTTCTACTAGTATTTTTACTTAATTAATAATTTAGGTATTCCTGCCGTAGATTCAACGATATTGCACCTACTTATACGTTGAAAATATTGTCCTATCTGGAAACTAAATTTTTTCGTAATTGGGTACGCTCTATCTACCTTTTGGCTTGAAACTATTTCTATCAGTAGGTATAGTTTAGGTTCCCAAACAATCATAAATCTTAATATCCTATACCATAGCAATCGCCTGCCATATAAGTCCACATAATCAATTTACAACTGCAACCGCCTCGTTGGTCTAGTGGTACTAAGCGCGACTGCTACGCTAGAGGTCTTGGGTTCGATTCCCAAGTCGACCAAGGTGTTATTGGGGTTTTCTATGAAATTCTCAGTAGCAGGTCGGAGTTTGGATTTGTGCCCGGTTAGTGACAATAGGCTCGCCCCCTATTATATGGGACCTAAACATACCGGCGAACTGTGGGTGTACATTGGTACACCTCTGCCTAACCCTTCGCGGATACAGGCGAGATGGTATGTATGTATGTATGAATAATCAATTTGAAAATGCCCATTAAACGTAAGCGTAGTTTCGAACTGTTTTTGCTCCTACATTTAGAGTATTGCCGATCAGACCGGATTTGTTAACTAAATCATGAATCTAGAACGTAATTTCCTTCACAAACTCAACGATATATTTGCATTTAAATCTTCTATTTATTTAGCCGACTGCCGAAGGAGAGTTATGCTTTTTGAACGTGTGTTTTTATCTTAATGGTTGTGACACAGGATTATAATCTGTTCTGATAAAGGGATATCTTATTTGAGAGAAAGATAATAAATACATCTATTTTGAATTTCCTTGCATATTCCATACATGTTTTAAAACTCAGATACTCTGTCGCGTCTTCTGTCTGTCTATCTGAACGCGATAAACTAAAAAAGTGCCGAACCGATTATCATATTGTTGACGGAGCGAGAAAGAGGCTAGAATAATCATTTAAAGATAAACAAGTTTATTTTTCGCAGTTTCTATATATATATATTTCAATAAAATATAACCAACTACTACTAAGGGACATTGCAACGCGATATTTATATTTCTGAATATATTTTTCTTAATTTATTTCGTACTTACAGTTTGATAAATATTGTACGTCCCGTCGCCATCACTGAAGGCAGTGACGCACAACACACTCACTACAAACAGAACTAGCTTCATTGTTACACAGCCAAGTGTTCACAACTATTTATAATCTAGCCTTTATCACTTATACTGTTCATTTAAATAATTTGTTTATGACTGCTGTAAATTATTTACAGTTAGATTATGGTATTAACTTTATGGAAACCATAAAGTTGCTTGGTTGTAAAATATTTGTAGAGTTTAAAGTCTTATATTGTTTTTGCACTACAAAAATATAACAGGTGTATTTGTTTGCTTATCGTTGTTGTTAGATGTGCTTTGTTCTATCGTTAGTATCTTAGAATAGACTGTAGATTGTTCACTCAGCACATATTGTACATCTCATCTTTAGATATTTTAAGAGATCAGATCGCAATCAAATTTCTTATCCAAATGAGAAAAACATGTGGGTTTTTTTTTCAAATTAGCAAAAAAATATTTTCGTTTCACAAAGCGTATTAACACACTCAAGAGCTCATCTTAAATGCCATAAAAAAAGAATTTGACCTCAAAAATGTCTTCAACCTAGACCCTGTTGAGAACAAGTTTAGCTACCTCTGAGATCTGATAAGGCTGATTATCATAAAATTTCGCGAGCCGCGTCAATAACCGACACGCTCAGTAATCCTGTTACGTTTGATGATATCAGCCTATTACCTCAAGGCAATGGTCGCACGTGCCGAAGACACCAACCTATGGGACCAATGTTGGCTCCAATTTGAAGCACAATGATTGAGCAACAACTTACTGTTATAAATGTGAAACTTGTATCCTTATACTAGCTGATCCCCGCGACTTCGTCCACGTCAATTTCTGTTATTATGACTGCGATTAAGAAGTTTAAAAAAAAAGTATTTCTGCGTAAATGATAATTTTAGTTAATATTATGTTGATAAAACTCTGTAGCAAATAATTGGCAATAATGCATTAATTTCGACCAAATGACTACCTTAAAAAAGGTTATAGTGAGTCAATCTTAAAAGATAGACATATACTGTCGCAGACATTTTTTTAGATCATTTAAAGAGGAACAATTCTTTCATACATATATTTTGGGTAGCTCGAACCGTTTACGCAGCGCACGCAACGGAAGCTTTCAAGTATGAATATTTTTCCCCGTTTTTGTGACATTTTTCACTGCTGCTTAGCTCCTATTGGTCGCAGCGTAATGTTATATATCCTAAAGCCTTCCTCGATAAATGGACTATCTAACACAAAAAGATTTTTTCAATTCTAACCAGTCTTTCCTGAGATTAGCGCGTTCAACCAAACAAACAAACAAACAAACAAACAAACAAACTCTTTAGCTTTATAATATTAGTATAGATTAGTAGCACTTTAATAACTCGAAAACGACGCAAAAGATTTTGATTAAATTTGGCGCACTGTTAGAACATAGTTGATTAATATAATTATGTTCTGTTAAGTTATGGTTCCAACTATTAATATTTGCAAGAGGTGGTTATTCACGTGTGCTTCTGCACATCTGATATTCTTATCAGACTCCAAACCAACGTGCTTGCGGTGTACGGAATTCACTCGAAAGTAAATGTAATGCTGTAAAGACGGCTATACTATTTACTTTGTATATTTAAATGTTTAATTATTAAGTTACATTAATACATGTTTTACCTGCATCTTCATGAGTTTAGCACACCTTTTGTTTCCAACATTTGAACAAACACTACCATCGCCAACATGGCGAAAAACTTTTGTCGTCTCGTCGGTACAGGCAAACACACAATGTAAGTAACTCTGACATTGACATCGCCTTAATTCCAAAGGTGCTAAGGTTGGTTTTTGCATGTGTATTTTACCTCAGACTTGCTGTCTACTGTACGCGACTTTTACCGTTATATGCAGATAATATCGCGGTGTTACTAGGGGAGCATTCGTGTCTTTATATCGCTTTATTCTAGACAACCATTGTACTTTAACTCAGTTAAGTACTCTCACTTAGCAATTGTCGCGACTCTCGACATACTTTTTCTTACAAGGCTCATTTAAAATCACGCGTTCATAAGTCGCGTAAATAAATATAATTATATAATTATATAAAAATATAATTATATATATAATAAAAATATAATTATATATAATAAAAATATAATTATATAAAAATAAATATAAATCAAAGTAATTCTTAAAAATAGTAAAATTGAGAAAATAAACGCAATATTGTGCAATTATTTATGTAACAAATCTCTTATTGTTAAGACACTAATGCCAAGATAAATTGTATGAGTTAGCAGTTTTGTTATATGTCTAGAATTATAGTTGTGGTACAGAGATATTAATAATACTAAGTGAAAGTGCTTAGGTACTTAGTCTGCCTAAACTCTGGCTTACGAACCTTATTAACTATGCTGTGGCAATGCCTAATACATCATTCAATTCTGTATGTTCATTTAAAATTGTCGTTAGTTAATTAAAACCTTATAGAAGATACCTCAGTGACGTGACATCTGAGTAACCTTCTTAATTGATATAGAGTATAAGTTTAGAAGCATTTATTGATATTTTTTAATAGAAGGAATCTCGGAGATACACGGAGATATACGGAGATACGCCATGTGTAGGTAACATCATTTGGGGTGTAAAAAACTCGTCAATGCGGCTTATTCAAAAAATCCATCCTTAAAAATCCTCCTTGACATTACGTGTTACCATAACTACTATGTTGCTACGTAAAAAATATGCATTAAAAACATGCAGGTAATGTTTTAATGCGTATTTTTTACCGCCTGTGTTCATAACCTCAGATATCGACGAAAATAGGGGAAAAGTGGAAAATCTATATTAAATCAAAGCTTATTTTGCATCTGAGGGGGATTTCTTTGTGTGGAAAAGTGGAATAAGCAGTAATTGCGACCCTATGTGGGTAACAAGTCTTCTGCATTTTGGTTATTTATTTCTAAATTAAACTGCTCCTTAATTTGGCTCGTGACGCCCTTATTTGCATTTAATTGTTTTGATAAACGGCTTTTAATTAAAATGTTTCGTTTGGTTTTAATGTATATTGTAGTCGTGTACAGCTTTACAAAAAGATTAGGTACCTATTAGTGATTTCTAAGTCGAAAAGATACAACTTAGCAATTGCTTAAAAACCTCACGAAGATACTCTTAATGTTTTTATTTTGTATACGGGCCTGTTGGTCTAGTGGTAAGTGACCCTGACTGCTATACCGGAGTACGTGGGTTCGATTCCCACCCAGGACAAATGTTTGTGTGATGAGCACGATCATTTGTTCTGGTTGTCTGGGTGCAATTTATCTATAATATGTATGTATTTAGAAATATATAAGTATGTTTATCAGTTGTCTGGTTACCATAACACAAGCTCTGCTTAGCTTGGGATCAGATAACCGAGTGTGAGTTGTCCCGGAATATAAAAAAAACTTTGTACTACTTACTACTGCAGGTGTTACGGTCTTATCCTACAAAGAATGACATGATATTTATTAAGCTGAAATCAAAAAAACACATTCAGAATTTAAACGATTAAAAACGACAGCTTACTTAAAAATAATGCATTTTAAACTAAGGAGGTATTAAGTGTCATTAGTGTTACTTATAATATTATCAATATTAATATTGTCATATAGGGGTGCTATTATCAATTGTCATAAATTGACCGATATCATCATGATAAAGCATGTAATACTCTTATCAAGTACTCAATAAATAATGCCAAATTTTCACAACGATTTCATAAGACACGATAATATGTTCTCAAATTATTTCGCATGTAAATAAATTATAAGTTTATTTTTGTAGTTTTCAATTATTATTATTTCTTCTTTTATTAATAACTCTATATGAACCGCTTTATAATGTGTTTAGAATTATCCCTATCAAAGATCTATCAAGAGTATTGTCAGAATTACTTAACAAAATTCGACCACGTTACTCAAAATCTTAACAAAGTATAAGAACAACCCTTTAATTGGACGAAGATAACTCAAATGAAGGGATTGTAAAGCGTAACACTTCTAAATGAATCAAAACTTTTAATGGCGACGGAAAAGAACTTTGTACTACACGGGTGAAACAAATAAACTCCTCGAATGAGTAACGACTAAACTTTTTGATGAGGACGCTCTTAGGGCGCATTTCACCACTTGCATTAAAACGCGTCTTACAAACGAGAGTTCTGCACGATCAAGTTTAAACATTTTTAGATATTAAAAAGGACTGGCCGAATAATTTTTTCACAAAACACGAATTATTACTCACCCAATTGTTACGTTTGTGAGTAAAAATCGTTCTTTAGCAATTCTGCATGTACTGTTTACCTGAAATGCGTTCAGGTTCTGTTGGTGAAATGCAAAATGGATCACTGAATCCTGTTATACGCGTAAAACTTAGGTAAGCTTTATTCAAGATCATGTTTTAACCTATCCGTGAAATCCGCCCTAAGACACCGTTGCCGCATTTTAGTCGACCACTAGAAATTTATAAGACTATAAATTCGTACCCTTTACACGTCAAAATTTGGAGTTCGCAAGTAGGTATTATGTAGGTAGTTAGTTTGATCTCGTTTTGGGTGTCTTGATGAGTTTCTGTGGTTTTCAGACGTCTCGATGACATCGTTTGATGTAAAAACTTTAAGAATACTCGAGTTGAAGGAGTTATACCTATTTTACTTCTGTTAGGTCGTTGAACTGAGCGATTTATTGAATTTCTTTAGTAAAGTTTAGTATCATCTTACAGCTTGGAATATAAAGAAAATGAATAAATGTCTGAGTTAGTACGTACTTTCACTTGATTTGAAATATTGGCGATCTTCGCCCAAATTAGCTATTACTTTATTTTCCATTGAAAGGTGCAATGAATCAATTCCTGAATGTTTTTCTTTTTTCAAAAACTTGTAATTTTATAATTTAGATTTTTTATTTTTCTTTGTTTTATAGGCGATAAAAATAAAATAAAGAGCCAACGGTACATTCGTTCTCGCAACAGTTTAGTTAGACTGCTGCATATACCAGGTAGCCGCGGTATGTAGTGTCACGTCCAACAAACGCGGCTCTCAGCACGTTCGGCCCTGATTCCAACCGATCGGGAACTGGGAAGTCCCATTTTAAAATGTCTAAAGGATTGCTTTTATTATTGTTATTTTCAATATAAAACTTAAAATTTGAGTGTTTGTATTTTACAGGGTACATATTTGAATATCGAAAATTAAAATATCTACGGTTAAAATATCAATGTTCAAAACATCGAAAATTTAAATATCGAATGACCATACAATCGAAAATTAAAATATCGAAAGTTTATAATGTCGAATTGTTAAATAACCTACGACCAATATATCTAAAATCGAATAATCTACAAAAGTGACATCGAAATACCTAAATATCGAAAGTACAAAGTATCGAACGTCCTAAATATCGAAGTACATTGTATCGAACGTCCTAAATATCGATATCTCATTATTATGTATATCACACGGTACTTTGCACAAGCATATGCCATGTATGCAGCAAGCATGCAACATGTAAGCTTGTTAAACTTGCAAAGTGCAACATGCAGGTTTTCTGTCACGGCTCCGGCGCTGCGGGCCTCCGGCGGTCCCACGCGTGCTAATCGTCGCAAACGGCTTTCGCTCACCACCGCAGCTTCGGCTCACTGGCCGGCTTCACCGGCCAGCCTCAGCCGCGGCGGCTCGCTCGCAGCCGCTTGCTCCTCAGCCCGCGGGCCGCCTCGCCCCTCCGCGCCTACGCGACTCTAAATTACACTCTAGGGGTAGGGCAGACAAGACTACGTGGGGTCGGTTTTGCAGCGATTCGGTTCTGTCACTAACTTTTATAGCACAACATACTGAATTTTTAACCAACAATTTTATGTCATCATCTCCCGAGCCTTTTTCCCAACTATGTTGGGGTCGGCTACCAGTCTTACCGGATTCAGCTGAATACCGTATTTTACATGGAGCGACTGCCTATCTGACCTCCACAACACATTTTACTGGGAAACACCGTATCCCATAGTAAGACTGGTTGTCAGAATTGACTTAACGACTGCCAAAGATCTATATATGACAGCCGGGACCTACTGTTTAACGTGCTTTCCGAAAAACCAACAATTTTATGTATACCTACTAAATCATTTGCATGAAAATTTCTAATCCGTGTTCCGACATGATAATCGCTGAACCATGCGGTAAATGTCAGCAGTTGAAGACAGACTAGGTACCTAATGACTAATAAAAATGTTTTGGCAGAGTGTGAAAATTTTCAATCTACCTACATCAGTCTGTACTCTCATAATACCACATAATGAAAATTTATTCGATATTTTAACGAGTAGGTATTTTAAAAATAAATATAATGAACTTCGATGAATTGAATGTTGACATTTTGAACTTAGGTATAATGAGTATCGATATTTTTAATCATTAGATATTTTCATCACTCGGCATTTCAATTTTCGACTTTTTGAGCTTAGGTATAACAATTATCGATATTATGATATACTCGATATTCACATTTTCGATGTTTTGGACGTCGATATGTTAACCGTAGATATTTTAATTTTCGATATTCTAATATGTACCCATTTTACATATTTTTCTAAGAACCAGTTTTCTAGAGACTGATTCAAAGAAAGTAGAAAAACACGCGTATTTGCTACCGCTGATTGGTTGATCACGATGTAATTGTTTTTGATTGTACAGCGGTACGTATTTATTCTCTTATATATAAAAATGAATTGCTGTTCGTTAGTCTCGCTAAAACTCGAGAACGGCTAGACCGATTTGGCTAATTTTGGTATTTAATTATTTGTGGAAGTCCAGAGAAGGTTTAAAAGGTGAATAAATATGAAAATATTCGGGAAAAAAAATATTGTTTTATGTTCATTTTATGCAACAGTTTAGGCTTTTATTTATCGATGAGGCAGTACGAAGTCTGCTGGGTCAGCTAGTACGGTTATAGTTTTGCTTGCAGCTTCCCTGGCAACATAAGGGAAATAATAAACAGAGTCACAAATGTTTTAATGTTATCAAAAAGAAGTCTGTTTAATTAGCACTCTTAAAAAAAATCTTAGGATAGGTTTGATGTTGAAAGGAGAATACATTTTGGAATTTTATCAGTCGTATCAAAACCTCCATCCAAATTCAGACCTTAGAAACTTACCATTAATAAATAATAATAATAAATATCTTGGGACTACTCACATATTATGGTCATCTGATCCCAAACTAAGCAGAGCGTGACCAGACAACTGATAAACATACTCATATATTTCTAAATACATACATATTATAGATAAATTACACCCAGACACAGAACAAATGATCGTGTTCATCACACAAAGTTTTGTCCTGGGTGGGAATCGAACCCACGACCTCCGGTATAGCAGTCAGGGTAGTGACCCTGACTGCTAGATTGCACAGACTGCTTCTGACCACTAGACCAACAGACCCGTCTAAATTCGCAGAGTACTTTAATGATATAACTGCATAATGACATATTTTCCTCAGGACATACCCTTAAATACATTATGTATGTACTAAGTACTTACTCTACGAGTATAGTCAGTCAGCCATGATACGTTAGTCACTAATCCTTGTCTGACTCCCGTACCGAGGATTACACTTAAATAATTAAACAACCCAAATAGTGCCGCGTGTACTTCCGATCAGAATATACTTTAAACATATACAATGAAATATGTACGAATAATAACTTTTAAACTATCGCGCTGCATGTTTATAGTAATATTATAAAACGGGGATTAGCGCGTACATGCATAAATACAGGTACTTCTAAAGGTATTTATGGATGTACGCGCTAATCCCCGTTTTATAATATTACTATATGTACGAATGTTTGTGATTTAATATAAATTCATTACGCAAATGTTTGGATTATGTAATTTATTATTTAGTGATCCCCTTTGATTTATATCTCGGTTTATTTTTTGTTTCGCTTGGATTTTGTTTTACCTTTGCTGTGGTGAAATGACTGCAAATGATAACATGAAAGGAAATTAATAAAAACACACACAGGCTCCGTTTTCGTTTTATGTTTGTACTTCAATGGGATTATAATGAGACATGTTGCAGATTTACCTTTTTTACGAGTTTTTAATATTTATCAGATTAATTTTGGCCAGATGATATAGGAATGTGACTGCAATTATCTTTTGAATTATTTAATATTTTGTCAAATCAACTACCTCTGTGTAATTTTAGACCTTAATATTAGGTATTAGGCATTTAATAGAAAGCATACTGCCATATCACACTGCTAAATCCTTTTTTGTGGTTGTACGCTTTGTGTGAAGTGACGACAGTATTACCATAATGGTAATCACAAAACATTAATATAAGTAATGAATCTGGTTAAAATTCTAAATAGAACAGGTGTTCTCTGTGAACACACTCAGCAAAACAAGTTCATTATAATATATAACTAGACCATTTATACTTCAACTGGCTTTTGCTCACTGTTCTACTCGCATAGATTTTTATTTTCAATATGAAAAATAGCTAAGAAACAAAAAATAGTAATCGTATTCGTAATTAAAAAGATTGCTTTTTAGAAAAGGACTAAATTTCTTCTTTTATTATTACAGTACAGAGTCTAGATAAGGCTACATACCTACTTTAATCTAATAGCGTTAGTATAATTAGAATTCCGCTGAACAGAAATTTAAAAGTTTAATAACGTCGATTAAAGATTGGGATCAAAGCAATCGGGCGTGAAACTGCATTGAAAATGTGGGATTTTACGTTCGGTGCACAATGCGATAGGGCGTGACCGAGCCGGGACGTCCCGGCAATTGCCAGGTGTCCCGGGAATTGCCAATGTCCCGGCAAGTCGCAGCCCTACCTGTGACGTATGTGGCTATTCTGTGTAAAGTACGTGATCATCACTAAGCGCTATTGTTGGCTGTTGCAGTTTCACATTCGCCTTTGTGAATTGTGGTAGCGTTAGTAATTGCATTGAATGGACTTGTAAAAATTACATAGTAATCTATTACCGCATATATTTATCATGCATATCTCCGATACTTGTAATAAGATAATTTCATTTTTTTTAACCAACTACAAAAAAGATGGATGTACTCAATTTGACTGTATTTTTTATGTTTGTTACCACTTACCACAGAATTTTTGACTGGGTGAACGGATTTTGATGATTCTTTTTTTATTTGAAAAACTGGTGCTTCCCGTGTGGTCCCATTTTATCCTACTTTCAAAATTTCCAGTGGGATCGGGATTTTTGAAGTCGGTTTTTTTTTGTTAGAATTATTAATTATTTGCTTACGTTTGCGTCACCGAAACAATCGGTTCAGGATTTTTTTAAATACAACCAATGATTAAGAAACATTTTTTTAAATTTTCTTTTGTTATTACAATCATTTTTGAATAACAATTTGTATCGCGTAACAACTACATAGGTATCTAATCTTGGCTTCGAAGTGACAATAAACACAACTGAACTTGTTTGTGAGCAATTGGTATTATGACGAAGATGATACTATTACTGCCGGACATTCCTTATCTTTACAACTAAACATAGAATAATAATTTAATAAACGACAGTTGTAACTTATACGTGTTATAAAATCGTTATCCTAAAGGGCTGTCTTCTGTCTTGTAATAATAATTGATTGCAAAAAAAAAGCAGAACGAAAGACGTTTTTTCAAAAATCGAACCGCGCGCCATGAATTATTTCAATTTTTTATTTTTAAATGGCAGCTATGGTTTACTAGCAATGGAAACAGTGTGAATTCTATTTTTAAGCAGCATCTAAGTTTTATTTTAAATAAAATGTCTTTTTTTTTCTTTTTCAAATCATTCCACTATTTATATAGTTATTTTGCAATATGCTTATAGTTAACTACCACTTCTTGAGTATATATTTGGAGAATAAGCTGGTAGTCAAGTCGTAAATGAACTCTAGTTTATTCTAGTACAATACAATGACGAATAGCCATCTCGATAACTCACAGCATCAGTAGGCCGTTTGATTGTGATCGAGACGTTTACAATATACGTCACGACTCCGACACGATACAATAAAATTATATACAGTATGGTAAAACAGAAAACTTCATGAAATTCAATTCTTAACAATACCAACCTTGATTAAACTTATTATTTTTTAATTGAACCTTATTACCAAGCTTGTATCAAGTTATACCTTATTTATTAATTATTTTACATTTATGAATTATAATTTACGTTTGACTCAAATACATTGTTTTTTGTTTCAGGTATGTTCCCCAAAAACACGGCACAACGAGAATCTTGCTCGGAATTGAAGCATGTTTAACATGGTGTACAAGA
This sequence comes from Autographa pulchrina, assembly GCA_905475315.1. Classification (NCBI taxonomy): domain Eukaryota; kingdom Metazoa; phylum Arthropoda; class Insecta; order Lepidoptera; family Noctuidae; genus Autographa; species Autographa pulchrina. The sequence continues at coordinate 2,666,544 of FR997763.1, read as the reverse complement.
AACTCAAAATTAGAACATGTAAGACCATAGACGAGATTTCCAACAGAGTTTATACATATAAGTATTTAATGTATACAAAAACAAGGAGGTTTCAAACAAAGATTCGTACATAATGAATACTCCTATTTGAAAAATACTTGATTATAATTTATGATACTGTACATCATTATCAAACAATATTTCCTATGGTAATCGCGGTTGTAAATCATGATTATATGTATTGTGTTACAATATGTTCTCGTGTTATATTTATTGTCATAATAATAAACGTCACTCTATCTCTAGTTTCCGAAGTTTCTGGTTAAGTATGATACAAAGGAAATGAACAAAAGACTTATTCTAGATAAATTAATATTTTTTTTACTCAAAATACATAATAATAATATCCTTACAAGTACTTTATACTGAGAGGTCAAGAAGTTAAGCTTTGCTCCAAAGTCCACTTCGACATAGTTTATATATAAAATTCTCGTGTCACAATGTTAGTTACCATACTTCTCCGAAACGGCTTGACCGATTTTTATGAAATTTTATATGCACATTCAGTAGGTCTGAGAATCGGCTACTATCTATTTTTCATACCCCTAAGTGGTAGTAGGTAGGTAGTAGGCAGGTGCTAGGTAGAAAAATTGCATTCCAACGCATGCCGGGTACAGCTAGTTGTCGTATAAAATTCTAGTCGAGTTTCGGCCCTACAGAATCTAGACTTAAATATCGTTATGTGAAAGAGAAGACTCAAAAGCACATAGTTTGTTTTGAAGTTGAGGTCGGACGTTAGCTAAAAGATGCTTAATATCTATATTTTTTTTTCCAAATAATTAGTCCTGTCATATTATATATTGCATGTACAATAAGTTTCCTGTCGGACACTGTAAATGGTTTCTTTTCTCTCTCAACCGCTTGATAGATGTAGTCCCTTGAGGATTTCAATCGATATTTTTTACTCACTTTATTTGTTCCTGTTACATCCAATGTTAGAATGAAAACACAAAGAATTCGCACTCATTTAAACGGATAGGATTTTTATATACTGGTTTTAAAATAAATCTAATCTATTAGTAGTTATCGGCGGTCTTAGATACCTTCGTTTTTGTGCTTAGGTAGATTACCAACCATGGAAATATTAAAGACATTCACCAACACATGTTCTAAAACTACAGTTTATGACCTCGGTATTTATCCAAGTATCAAACTGTAAATAAAAAGATATCACATTTCACATGATACAAGAGCGCACGCCTACAAAGCATCTAAAAGCAAACGCATGACAATCGGTTTTCTGTAACATCGTAAATATTCCCAAAGAAAACATTTTCTTGCAATCAATCTTAACAGCTTCATGTAAAATATTTTATGGTCAATCTCGTAAGCGGCGCGCACATGCGACTCGTGACGTCACGGGATATTACGTCATTTATTTTGTTAAACACTCGACGTGACAGGATGTCGATAGAGGCGTTTGCCTCGCGTGTCGCAGGTTAAGAAAAATGCTCGAGAAATATGAGCACATTGCTCAGAAGTGCCGATATGAAGATGACATAACACTGGAAAAATATATTAACTCGGATCGCTTATGAAGAAATAAAAGCGTAGGCACGTAACGTAAGCTTTTACCTTGGACAATAGGCAGGCGTTCTGGTCATTTATCTTTGACCGTGCGCTGAAATTGGACAACGTTTTTTGTAAAAACATTTTCACGGACACGAATAAAGATTACTGAGAAACTTGTATTCAGTACAGCTGTTAAAAACAAAATCAGAGCGCCTGACAAAAATATATACGCAATAAGTAGAGCCAACGCGAGATGCTAATCTTATTCGGCAAGGAGAAAGCAGTCACGTCCTTTGCATTTACCCTTTACTCCTTCTTTTTACGACGATACGCATATTGAAAGTTGTAAAATTTAAAGTCGAAGTAATAAAACCCCGTTTTACAGTCCTGACTTCGAACCATAAATATTTTCATAAACATGATTGGAATTTCAATCTGTTCCAACTCAGCGATAATTAAGTTCGTCGATATTTAATGATATTAATTATTATCATTTGTTTTAATACATATAAGAACGAAATGAATATCTTTAAAGTAACGATCTAATGAAAGTGCACGTGCCCCTCGTGTTGGAGGTTAAAATGTTAATTATATCAAAAGGTGAATTTCAGTTTTTTACCTAAACGCAGCCATAGCAATACATGTAGCCATGAATTCATTTAAGTATATGCCATAAATTATTTACTAAGGTCTTTTCGCCACAACTGTTTTCTAAGATTTTAGCTTCTTAACTTTCAATGTGTTTCCAAAGGTAAATGCTCCAAACTTGTAATAAATTGCATTTTCATCAATATCTTTCGGTCAATAACCGTATATTCCATTAAGTGAGGCTGTAATATAAGGGTTGGTAATCTTAATACCCTTTTAGATAACGTTATTTAAGTACATTTTAGGAAAATATTGCCGCCGTAACCCCTGAAATATTTTTATAGTAACATTTATGTTCCAAAGTTAGGTTATTTAGCTTAATTAATGAAAAGTTTTAATTTGACGCCAACTAATGGGCACTGTTAGTGGGAAATAGGTCATAAACATTTTATTTGTGTACTGTGTAAAGTTAACATTTTTAATGTTAGTTTTTGTTACTTTTGCACTTGTGTAAGTTCGTAGTACATAGTTACATTCCCTAGGATTTTAATAATAAAACTATATCTCGTAACGGTTCGCTATTTCTTTCATCTACAGTACAGTGCCATCGTATTTATCGTTAACCACTTCCCAAAATACCACATCATCATTATCATACGTTATAGCGCGCTTCATAATCTTTGCCCGAACATATTGGTCGCTATCTGGGCCATATGCTAACAAAATGGATGGTGCCTGATGCGGCGTTATAAATGTCCTGTCACAGCACCGCTGCTTGCCTGATGGATCGTCTGAACCCTGAGCGTGTTGGAAGACAGTTCATAACTTACTCTTTTTGTGATGCACTCTTGATGGGAGTTGGCTGTTTTTGAATAACTTGACTGAGGAACGACTGTCTTCAAACTTTTTGAATGTAGTCTCATTAGTCGCATTATTTTATTTGTAGGTTGCGACTTTCTATTATTTTTCCTTTATTTGCACTTTTCTTATAGATGCACCTAATATTGATGGAACGAAAAACCTCTTTGGGAAAAGGTGTGAATGTATCAGAAATTCAGAATCTTATTTTACCTGTCACCGCAAATTCTCCTCATAACTCTTAATGTCACCCGTCATAACAGACGTCATTTTTATATAGCAATTTATTTACTCGAGTTGTTTATATAAATCAGCCAAAATTGATTCCACAATGACGATCGTAATAGAAGAATCGGAGGAAATACCATGTTCACACTGCGACAAGCTGCGGCGGACGTTCATGTTGATCGCGCTGTCTGCTGTGCTACCTATGGTGGTGTTCACCGCCTTACTGCTCGTCACTGTCACCGGGGAGATGGACATCCAAGTAGAATTCACCACTGGACTCATCGTGGAGTTCGTGTTCGGCCTCCTATACATCCAGTTATTCGTCGCCACCACGATACTCATCGTCAGCTTCACGAAACGGAAGCAGCCGCTACCCATGAAGTACCACTACTGGTACTTCTTTTTCCACATCGCCATCATTGGCCTGTTCCTCGGAGCCACGTTCGTCATGACCGCCGTCAACCAGGCCTACATCTCCAGCGGTATTGTCTTCTTCGGTGGCTCATTCTACTTTTACGTTTTATACAATTTTATGGAAACAAACAAGAACGTCTGGGCGACTTTAAGAAGAGCTTATTGATGTGATTTGGAAATGCTTTTGAGAACTTAATAAATGGCACTCCGATGTCTTAATATTGTTTGTGAATTTGGCTAAGTTTAAGTGAGTTTAGGTGGCTTTTCGGTAAGTCTGATGAGACGGGGAATCTGCAGTAATTGTGTTTTGGGATAATTTGTTAACTTGTCTATATTGACGTCGTTTTGGCTAGACACCGAAGTTATGGGTCTTTAAGTTTAGGTTACCGAAATCTGTTAAATGTTGTTATAAACTTGTAGTTTGTGCTAGGCTAATGATCGTGATATACCTTCTTCATAAGTAAGTCGTGAGCGTTTATCGTGGGCTTAGTTTACAGTCACCAGTCACTTTAGTAACGCATTTAGTTTGAAACTCTGTTGTTGGAGAAGATTAACATACATATAGCTGAATACCACCTCGTTTTGAACTTATGGCCCAGAGATATTGGGTTAAGGTCCCAAAGTGCTTTAGGTTTCTAATATTAGTAATGGTTTGATACCTTCGAATAGTATGTTTTGTATAGTAGATGAATGTTGTAATAGTAGATGAGTTCGATTTAAATACAACCATTTGAATTTAAATCGAACTTAAACTATCCTAACCGCCAAACCGCAAGCTTACTAAAGGAAATCAGGGTCACAGAATATCAGGTGCTCATCCATTCGTTAAAGTATTCTAAAGTCATCCCTCAAGAGCCAGGCTAGGCGAAGAAATTCATTGGCTCACTTCAAGCGAGAGACCACAACCTCAAAGCATATCTTCTTAGCCATCCAACCCTCAATCGCCAGAGCAGCTATGCTATACGAATATAAACCGTACGGCCTTGAAATAGAGATGCTGTCCAAGAACAACTCGCTAACTTTATTTACTTATTACCAACTTTATAATTCAGTGACTACTGAGTATTTTATGCAATAAAAAAGTAGTTTTTCGAACTTCGTCTGTAAGCGAAGTTCGGTCTTGTTTAAATATTTATTGCTATTGTTACTTAGTTCTGAGAATGTACGCGTATGTAATTTGTTTGTCGAGAGATAGAGTAATATTTTGCAAAGGAATGTTATTCATAGGTAAACGATATTAATTATCTAATAGATATCTGATTATGGGCTTGAATTCGCGCGGTGAATATTATAACTCCAAAGTAACAATAACTCTATTGTAGTAGCTCCATACATACATACATATAATCACGCCTCTTTCCCTTGTAGGGGTAGGCAGAGACCACTTCTTTCCACTTGCTACGATCTTTACACACTTGTTTCGCTTTGTCCACTTTCATTATTTCCTTCATACATGCTGTTCGGTTTATGGTACTCTTGACCTGGCCTTTTTTCATTCAGACTCGCCATATACACTTTTTTCGTCAATAGTTCTTCATTCATTCTCTCAACATAGCCAAACCATCTCAGCATACCATTTTTAATTTTTGTCTCAACGTCCATCATCTGACATACTTTATCCACATTACCATCCATTCCTCCTCTTACATTCAACGTAGTAGCTCCATAGACTTTCTTATGCCAGAAGCATTAACAGGCATCGCTAATAATTAAAATGGTAATTACCTACACGTACTTTATACAAGCTTACCCATTGTTATGTACTGAAACCAAAATATTTGATATCATATTTCTTGCAAATAGCTAAAGGCATAGTCTGAGACAACTCATTAGGCTAATTAAATGGATTATACATGTTCAGTGATATGCCTAGGGATTGTAATATATGTAGAAGAAGTGACTAAATAAAAGTAGGTACAACGTATTTTTAGTCACTGATGGTTGAAGCGGATAAAAACTTAGAGTTTGACAAAAGGGAATCAATGTTGACTTAAAATCTTGATATTAAAGTTCTAAATTAAATCACAACAGCAGCAAATTGATAAGACTGAACGAAAAATACAAGGGCAGATAATAATCTACATATTAACGAAGTAATTAAAATATTCGTGCAGGAACCCATCTCTGTAAAGTTAATTCGGGCGTTTGTCGGCCGTCCCAATTTCTGAGGATCTGAAGGTTTCGTCATAATCGGATTTACGTCTCCCAACCTCACATAAAGTTGAGGAATTTGCATAAACTTCACTATCGTATCAGCCTTTTATGTAAGAGCTCCGGCCGTGGCAATTAGGACTGGATTTCGTGATTTCCTCGTTCATTTTCTATGGTTCTCGTTGATCAGAACAAAGGATTTTGATGTTTTATTGTGTCGTGATTTCTTTGGGTTTAGGGTTATGCGGTTTTGTTCTAATTTTCATACATTTTAATTTTTTAACTTTCATAGAACTTTATTAAGTTGGGTTATGCTATTGGTTTCTTTTCATGAACGGAAGAGTTTTCTCTTCGTCTTTAGTTACGAAGATGAGCTATAATCATATTATTTTCTTTTGAATTATTTTTAGTGTTAATGTTAAGGTGCGTCCAGATCTGAGGAACGAGCATTACACGAGCAGCTCGCGATCATGCCGCGAACGCACTAGTGTCAATAACGCCGTCCGCTAAAAGTGCGCGCGCCCCTCGCGCCATGCTCGCGAGCGACTCGCGAGCAGGTTGCGAGCAGCTCGCGAGCTGCTCGTGTAATGGTCATTCGTCAGATCTGGACGCACCATTAAGTATATACCTAAAGAACTTATGCGATACATTCCCTCTACTTCTTTTTTCTAAGCCGGATCAAAGCATAAAAATCTTACTCAGTACATGAGCAAACTTCCTTTTAAAACAAAGTGCCTCTCTAGATACAAGCCGGCACTAAAGATTCAAACTCATTCATTTAATACATTCTAAAGTCGGCAAGGGAATAACTTGTTGTTGTACCTAACTGAAACTTATTCTCACTACGAAGACTCGACTTTATAAAAACCCTACCAGATAATAACCCTAACTTCTCAAAGTGTTCTCAAAGAACAAATTGGGGTAACTTTTTAACCTTTTCGCATCAAATTATTATCTGCTTCAGCCGTATTTTTTATGAAACCGCTAGCGAATTTTGAAGTGTAAATGATAGGCATGGCGTCAGAAATATTACTGAGTAATGAAGGTAAATACTGAGTTACATTTTGCTGATTCTGCTTTGGTCAACTTTGGGGATAGTATAATAGCGTTTTATGTTGTCCCTTTTCGGTCCTAAACTTGAAGTTGATTTGGGCGCTGATTGGACTTTGTTTTACGTGCTTTCGTCACATTCAAATTTGTATTTACTGAGAATTTTTGGTTCGTCAGCTACTGTTGTAAATCGTGAATTTATGTTAAATAAATATCCTATTGCTCGATAGGTTTTTACCATGCGATTCAATACCATGTTCACCAATTGCTTAGCAGAGGCTCATCATGATTATCGCAGAGAGATTTCGTGATAACAAATATAAAATTGTAATTTAAACTGTCCAGGTGGTAACAAATTACGAAAACGAGTCTTACTACTTTGTAATAAAGACCAATGTTAAAAGTTATTTAGTACCTTACCCGTGCTTGCCACCAATAACATTAAGTAATTATAATTAATACTGTTTTTATTTTACGGCCATTACTTAAACCCATGAGGGTTACCCACGGTACTGGCATAGGGGATTCGTGACTGGTGTAAATACACTGATAACAACTCCAGAGTTTTGTGGCTGACAAACAACTACATAACAACTAAACCTAAACCTACACAGAAGATTATGGCAATTTATTTTTAATAACTTTTAAACTATCGCGCTGCCTTTTTATAGTAATATTATATAACGGGGATTAGCGCGTACATGCTTTTTTTGCAATTTATTTTTACGTTTGTGACAATTATTTATTGTTAAGCTCAACAAAGTTTTGTTAAATACGTATACAACCGATAAGGTATTAGCTGTTACTGTAAGCCCAACAAAATAAAACTTTCTATAGGTACATTTATCTGTAGGTACAAAATTCTAACAAACTTCTGACACAGAATAGGCTTTATGTTAACTGCATGTCTCTATCTAATAATAATTGGGAACATAAGTAACAATAATTCTCCAAAACAACTCGTTAATTACATTTAGTTTGCGTGTCATGGGTCCCCTGGGGTCTCAGGTTATCAGTTCTTGGGAATCACGTGACATAACACATGTAAACTAAAACCTTGTAGAAATGTTGATGAATAACCCATTAGTGTTGACCCCCAGACCCCTGCGGCCTGCATGGGGAGGGCGGTGCGTTTACGACGTCCTCATACATGTGTAAGGGTAATGATAGAATAAGAAAATTAAACACGTGATATCCAACAACAAAGGGACTAGACATTGTGATTGTCATTTGTCATGTCGCTTCTTCCATATATTTACGTTCTTTGATCTGTGGATCAACTTGTCTACAGAACATCGATTGTCATATTATAAGCTGTGCCAAACAGGTACCCGCAAAATGGACTGTAGAGCTAACAGAACTCAACGGTGAAGTTATAGATACAGTATTTTCACCCAGAACTTAGTAAACCAAAAAACTGTATTGCTTAAGACGCAAACTTTGAGTAGATTAAGGTTGATGGTGGTACCTTTAGTAAGTGAAATGACTCCGACAGATCTATGTCCGCTTTTGTAAGCAAACTTCAGTATATCTCTTCGAAAGCAACAAGTAAATAAACAATGTAATATAAAACAACATTTCAAAATTATCCTTTGAACAATAGTCAGTTTATACTAAAACCTACACATCTCATACATAATTTAATTACACATTAGTGCTATTAACGGTAGTCTGATAAATGATTCTGTACGCAAAAGTGACACAGCTCAGTAGGAGCACTTAGAATGATATATGAGCCGAACATATTATTATTATATGTTAGTATATATTTACATGTCAACGTATTAAGATGAGCTCTTAATGGATTTACGAGATCCCAGAATTTAATACTGGCTTTTAAAACCCGCAATGTGATAAAATCCGTTAGCTAAGAATAGGTGTACCTAAGTCTGGGTTTATAGGTCTTAAAATTACATTTGTATACATGTTACAAGACTGTAAATTAGACTGAAATTATCTACTGCAGTGGAAGTGTTTAATAGATTTGTTTTATACTTATTTTCTGAGTTAACTCATTTGTAAGTCCTCAAGGTATCGTAGTAATTTTATCATAAAATATTTTAGTTGATGAATGATGTTAGTGACCCTGACTGCTATACCGGAGGTCGTGGGTTCGATTCCCACCCAGGACAAATCTTTGTGTGATGAGCACGATCATTTGTTCTGTGTCTGGGTGTAATCTTAATATATATAAATCTCGTGTCACAATGTTTGTCCTCAATGGACTCCTAAACCACTTAACCGATTATAATAAAATTCGCACACCATGTGCAGTTCGATCCAACTTGAGAGATAGGATAGTTTAAATCTCAAATTATAGTCGCAATTTTAAGAAATTGACGCGGACGAAGTCGCGGGAATCAGCTAGTCTTATATATAAAATTCTCGTGTCACAATGTTAGTTACCATACTCCTCCGAAACGGCTTGACCGATTTTTATGAAATTTTATATGCATATTCAGTAGGTCTGAGAATCGGCTACTATCTATTTTTCATACCCCTAGGTAGTAGTAGGTAGAAAAAAATGCATTGCAACGCATGCCGGGTACAGCTAGTTTATCTATAAATATGTATGTATTTAAAAATATATAAGTATGTTTATCAGTTGTCTGGTTACCATAACACAAGCTCTGCTTAGCTTGGGATCAGATAACCGCGTGTGAGTTGTCCCGGAATATAATATTATTATTATTGTAAAATGGCCGGTATGAAGCTATATCCGATGAGACAGAAAATCGAAAGTGCATATTTAAATAAAACTACTTTTTACGGATTTTTATCGCCATATATATTTGGGTTTTAGTTCCCGACGTCACAACGCCTTTACAGGTTTCATGGTCACGGGTAGACTTTCAGGATAAAACCGTAAAACGCGTTTTATTTCAATGTCTAACATTCGCGTAATCCTCAGAAAACAATATGTATACAGCTATGTTGACAAAACATATACCTACCTACCGACAGTTTAGTGTTAGTGTGTAGTTTGCAACTTATACAGGGTGTTAAGAAAACCCTGTCCGACCCGAAAGGGTGATATAGGTTTCACAATCACATGCCCAAATAAAATATTAAATTTGGAATATTCATGATAGCATCAACAATAATGAACTTTGAAATGGCGACTTTTTGTCGCGAAATTCCCTAAATTTGAGATTAAAACAATAATTACAACACCATTTTCGTCGGTATTATTTGGCGGCCTTTTGTTTGATCATTTGGCGGCACTTGAGGCTCTCTCTCTCGCATTGTAAGAAAAAAAAAATAGTTTAAATATTTTTTTTCATTTTGTTTTACATTACCGGTATCAGTTATCGATACCTAACAACACCTTAAGGGATCGGACAGGGTTTCCTTAACACCCTGTATACAAACAGAAGCACCAATCACCATACACCATTCAACTTTTACAGTTTAAACTCCCATTCGCTGACAGCTAAATGATTTTTGCAGCACAAAATCTACTGCTAATGAATATTCATACAGCGATGGAGTATTCTGTTCGACCATAATTGTGTTTACGATCTATAGTAAGTTCGTTAAAGCCGTTGTGACGATTACTTTGCTGGTGTTTCGTGGTACAAATAATATTGATTTTGGTAACGGTTCTGATATGTTAAGAACACAATATTGATGTGAAAATTACTAAAAATCGTTGAGGGATTTAGGTTCAACTGTGCTAAGTTGACTATCTCATTGTTTAAAAAAAAAGGCTAAGTAATTAGTATGTAGGTATATCATATCTATATACTTATAATAAATCTGTAGAAATGAAAATTCTGTACATTGAAAATATCAAAAAAAATAATGGCAGGGGGTGTTACTAGACCGACACCGAAACCAAAAGTGTAAAAAAAAAAAATTTGGTCTGTCTGTCTGTTTGTTTGTTCAGGTATCACGCAAAACTACCGGTTCGATTACGATGAAACTTGGTATAATTATTCTTTATTATCCTGGGCACCACACTGGGTAGTTTTTATCCCGGAAAAGTATTAACAATAAAAAACAAACTTAATTTTGCGGTTAAAAACTCATTGATAAGTTTCGTCATCCACGCGAACGAAGTCGCAGGCACAGCTAGTATATCAATACAATTAAAAAAATATATAGACGTAGATTAAATATGTTATTGGCTGGTAGTCTTGATTTCGATGACATTTATTTGTGTTACAAATGCAAGTTATCCTCCCTGCTCCCTTAAATTTGACAAAAAAATAAGGAAGATGACCTATACAAACAATTTTATTCAATCTCTTGCCTCTAAAATGTTTAGTTAATTAATAGCTTTTGACTTTAAAACAAGCAATACTTTTTATAATTTTAAACGCCTCCTACATTTAACCAATATTTTAAAGTTATGTTACTCTCATACCTAACAAAACAGGACTATTACAGATGCAAACTGCGACCACAAATTAAAACATCCGCAGTACAGCAGTAATCAGCTTGTTTACAGCCATAGGGCACAGATGTTACATGATAACCATTTCACCCTTTTTTGCCGAGTCCTTTACGAGTTCAGGTGGACAATTTGGAGTTTGTGTTTTGTTTTTTTAATCAATTGTTTAGAATAAAACCTGTTTTGTTTTAATACTTGAGTTTGGAACTTGGAGAAAACATTTATTTAAAACTTTTATGTACCAAATGGCATAAAAGGCGGATTTAATGCCACTAGGCATTTTCCGCCAGTCAACCTTTGGGTCAAAAGAAAATCAACGTTGAAGGAGGTAAAAACGGCTAAAAATAAACAAAACAATAATAAGTAAAGAATGTGCATAGAATTGTACTGTGTGTAACAATATGTTATATTTATGGAATACTGTGTTATTTCAAAAATATTAATGCAAGTAATGTAAAAGTATCTAACTATTAAAAAACAAAAACACAACTATTTACCGCCAACGTCGTTGCACCTTCAGTTTTAATATTGTTTTTCTTCATTGTAAGTTTATTGACCACGAAAGCTTGGAAACTTTCTTCATATAAAGTTCATTATTACTTGCTTAGTTGCGAAAATATATTCAGGTGATACAAACGGTATATATTCCATGTGAACCCTCAAATCACTGTGTCTTGTAACCCAATCACTAAGTCACACAGGGGTTTAAAATCAAATCCCGTTGCAACCGGTCGAACCCGAACAAATTAAGTTGCAGACAAATTGAGTGTCTGAACCGGGGTCTGTATTACCCACCTACGTAGACCAACCTACCGTATAGTCGAGTAGGTTAGGGTTACTCTGCAATACGTATTGAGAATCAACTGGTTATTTCAAGCGGCTGAAGCGGCTTGTGGCAACAGATATTACGCGATCTGTCGCGGGATTAGTGATATCGAACGTGAACGAATTTGAAATAAGAATCCGGATTTATTCTTTTTCTTTTGTTGGAACGATTCGATTTTTGAACATGATTTGGTATTTTCTTTTGTAAAGATCGCGATTGAAGTGAAGACAGTTAATTTATTTTCAAGCTTTAAAAGTTTAGATTATCATCATTTCAACGACGGGCCTGTTGGTCTAGTGGTTAGTGACCCTGACTGCTATACTGGAGGTCGTGGGTTCGATTCCCACCCAGGACAAATGTTTGTGTGATGAGCACGATCATTTGTTCTGTGTCTGGGTGTAATTTATCTATAATATGTATGTATTTAGAAATATATAAGTATGTTTATCAGTTGTCTGGTTACCATAACACAAGCTCTGCTTAGCTTGGGATCAGATAACCGTGTGTGAGTTGTCCTGGAATATTATTATTATTATTTAAGATATATATTTATTGTAACAGTTTAAGACTCACTGCCGTTTAGATTATTTTGATAAGTAAATTAAACATAATTAAAAGTGTTAGAAATTGCTATCGCCATTTTAAATCGCTTGCGGCCAGTAATTTATCTACTTTGAACCACACAATATATTGGTTTTGGAACAACCCTAAAAGCTTTATAAAAAATGCCATCCAAAAAAGCCTTTTATTTAATGTGTCTAAATTACTAAAAGGCTCTAATAAAGAGACTCATTAAATAGGGCCTAAAACTGGGACCTAAACGTGAGAAAGGGGCGAAACATTTTCACGCCGAAAGCTTGCTGAAGTTTCAGCGCCTACCCTATTAGGCAGGCTACACACGCGCCGCAAATGACCGTAGCGATGGTAACGGTAGATGGCGGTGCGACCAATTAACTTGCCGCGTTGTAAAAACGTGTGTAGAATGCCTTATTGGGAACATTCTATTCAATGATAGCCGATATTACGGAGGGTGTTTTTAGTCTGATAGAAGCTGATAGGTACTATCCTACTTTTTTTTGGTCGTATTTACTTTCGATACTTAGGTAAAGCTCACTGTGTGTGAGAACGGACTACAGGCATATGAAGGGATTTTACTGGTGTTGATTTTCAGTATGTTATCGAATTGAAAAAATACTAAAGGAAAATGCGAGATAAACATTATATATTGCTATTTTGAGAACTTACATACGAAGTAACTAATCTGAAAAAGATTTAATTAAATACCTTGCCTGGACGCTAGGTTCACCTTTATACTACATGTTATGTAAAATTTGATACTGCTAACCAATAAAAATTTAAAACATTGCATCAGTGCTCTGTCCTAATACAAAGATACTCCTTAAATTATAAAACCATTTATTTCCGTCCAATGCCCGTATCTCTACATAGCGGGCACCTCAGTTTGATAGGAATCAATTAGCGTGCCCGCCTTGTCAATTATGTTTCGATTAGGACGCTAAAGTAAAGAAAAAAGATAGGCCGGTGAGGCGGAAGTGTGTGTCTATGGTTCTTGTTAATGGCCAGTATTTTAACGGTTTTAAGTGACTATTCAGTATTAGTTACATTGTAATTGTAATATAGGTGTAATATCACACTGTTCCTCGCAAAGACTAATTTAATTGTTCCACACCCACCACACATCGATTAGGCTTATTATTTATCATGGGTACTATAAAATTTGCCAATGTTTTCTTAGTAGGTAGGTACATAAAAAAATCCAAATAGCTTTTTATATTTTTTATGATTAGTCAGGCTATCCTTAGATAAATAAAACAATAATGCATACAACTTTTTATTAAGTTTAGTCTTAAAGGATTTTCAACATATTGAAGCCAGTTTTTATCCCCAGCATTTTAGTACAGAACCCTAAAAAGCCATCAAAGTGATTTCTCTATAACCTTATTACCCAAGTTCACGCAAGTTGGACAGTGTAGTTGCGACGGTTCATTGTAATCGATGCAGAGTCTGTGTTGCGGGTTGGATTGTGTGCCGATCGTCGTTTTTATTTGCGTTTTCAATTCTTCTGACAACTTTTAAAGTTGTTCTAACTTTAAAACGGTTAGGTTGTCTGTTGTGCCTGTATTTGTACTGAGAAACAAATTGTTTTAACAAGAGCGATGAATGTTATTTTATACTTATTGAAAATCTGCATACTATACATCAGCCACTTTAAAGAAATAATGACCGTGCTTTGGGATTATGAACCTTAATTCAATGACTAACAGTTCAGTTTCCATCACATTCAAATTACTTTTAGGCCCTTTTCGGTAATATTTGTCATTCTAAAATGAACTTAAACACATGTTGTCAAAGTAGATAATTGCGTTATTAGTAATAACGTTTAATTCTCTTTCCAGATTGGCTTTAGTATTACCAATTTTATATTGCAAGTCAGATAATTTAATTAAGCACATAATATGTTTCAAGTAGGCACATAAAACTTACGTGCACCTATTTATAAATAATGCCTACAACAAATAAACAAAAACTTATAATAAAGTACAACAATCATCAGTTAACTAAACACGAAGATTGGAACAAAACTAACAACAGACTGGTTTCATTATCACGCAGAATTAAATCTAGATCATAGCTCTTGATTACAGAGGGACCAAATAACAAACAAGATTTGCTGGTACTTACAGTTGCGGTTTATTTAGGACTTTTCCTCTCGCAAATGTTTGGAGTGAAGCCACAACGTAAACAACTTTCAGAAGTTCCATTAAACACCACTCTTCAATGTTTTCATTAAAACGTCAATAAAATACTCGGACTGTTGCTTGTTTTGCTTCTGCTTGGGTTTATTATTAATTATCCTAAATATTAAGTGTATAAAACATTTTTTTAAGCCTTTACAGCCGGTTCACACTAGTCGTAAGTCGCATATGACTAAAAGTCGAATGCTCTGGTCACCATACACTTTATATGGAGCTGTTCACATATAAAGTCGACTTACGACTAGTGTGAACCGGCTGTTAACCATACAAGTATTTTTAGTTTAACAAGCCGTCTAATGTACTTACATCTGCAAATTCTTACTGCAGTTGGGATGAACGGTAGATATTATACCTACCGATCATCCCAACTACAAAGGTAGTAAAAATTAAATTAGACCTCTTACTAAATAATATTTATTTACACCTTAATGTCTGTGGGATATATAATCAAATTTGAACAAATCTCTATTTTTATTATATCTTGGCAACATAAGTATCCTAAGATTTCTATAAATACTTTAATGATAACGAATGGCTCTTCTGTACTTCTCTGTCTAGTGTGACGTATAATCGGACGTCTTGATTAACGCCGTATTCGCGCGTAATCCGAACAAAATACCAGTTTTGCTGCTCATTGAGAGCTTAATACTATTACATTAGCTTCGCAAGGATTACCGAAAATACTATTACTGCCAAATAAGTTGGTGATGTTATATTTAGTAATACTTTCTCTAAATATAACAAGTGGGAGCATAATAACGACTACACTTTGTGACTTTGGAATTAGAAACTGTGTGTGGGTGTGTATACCTATTGAATATATTTTAAAGTGATGAGACAAATAGCTATATTTAGCATCAAATCCATTTCAAAATAATTGGCTTTACATGGTATCTATTGACTAGGTATGGTAACTCGGGTTGGTTCTTTCACTTTTAAACTGTGATTATGATGCAAACGTTATAAACTAAAAAAAAATATTGGATGGTTGCTACTACTCTATTATAGAGTTTTTAAATGATAGAAGATTTTAATGTTAGTTGTTTATTTTAGTGTTTATTTTTTATGTAACCTTTTTTACTAAAGAATTTTTGCATGCCTTATAGGCAAAATGTACTGGGTCTTCACATTTTTTACCGTGTCATCATACATTGTACCTACATTTTAAGCAAATAAATAATTCTAATTCTGATTCTGAACGTTGTTTTCCCAAACAATTGCCACAGAAAATCTTAACAATATTTTCTTTCACAACGAATGTATCATGTAACAAAAATCTAGACAGTAGCAAGACATTATTTTGTTCAAAATTATTGAATACTTTACATACATGGTTTCATGTTGATTATAATTATTTTAACAATTATATTTCAGTTGTAGTAGTAGTAGATATGGGATAAATTAATATTTAGATATACTATTATATTTAACAACTTGTTGCATGTGTGTTACTATTAATTTCATAACAAATAATTATGAGCTACCAGTTAAGTTAAAATACGTCTGCATATAAAAATCTGTCTGGGTATATTACTACTATCTTTTGGCCACGGTTTTGCCTGCACAGACATTTAAAAGCTATTTGACACTTTGTAGTATCTTTAGCTATCTGATAATAAAATATTTTATTTTTTAATCGGAACAGCCCCTTACCTAAGCTCCATTACCTATAACAAGCGTAAACAGTGATAAAAATCGCTTGAAAGACATTAAATGTATGAACATTACATTTAATTGCGATATTAATATGTCGCGTGACTTAGACTGATGAAATGATTAACGTTATTTAAAATATTACTTTTACAAACGAACGACTGTACTGCTTAATAATATTAAAATAAATAATAATTATAGTATTGGAACAACTTATTACTAGTTTCCCGTGTAGTATCAGTTTACAATACATACATATTACAATATGTCGGTATTTTAACCTTCCTGGAAAAGCCTTCACAAATTTTCCAAACTCGGTTATTATACAATAGTTTTGTCTAATCACGAAGCTTATTCCTCCGTCGTAATCCAATATACCTGTTATCTGTTCAAGCGAGGGTTGAATAATAATTATTATAACACAACTACAAGCCTTTGATCACATGCGAATACAAATAAATGATTTCCTGAGGGGAAATCCGAGGTGTTTCGTGTTACGCACACTTGCGTACGTGTTATGTTATGGTAAGACGTGTGGTTATAAATAGAGATTATTTTATACTAGTTGAAGCCCGCGGGTTTGTCTGCGTGTTTGTGGGGAAAACTGTACAAGGTATCTACCAATTACTATGCAATACATATCTCAGTTTGTTGGTGTCTCAAACTTCAGACAAACGGACTGGCTAATTTGGACGAAACCACATGCTTATATTTCATGATACAAATAAGAATGTTGTTTATAAAAACATCAGTCCATAGAGTATTTTTGTTAACAGTAATAATAAAACATTCTAAAGAAATACTAAACAAAATATCACATATATTTTCTTTCGCAGAATCTGTCTTCCAAATAAAATAGGTTTCAGTTAGGCCCAATTCTTATGTTCACATAAAATGTACTACGTTTCTTACATTTATTGAATTTGCTGGAAAGAACTGTGCTTACATCCTTAAATAACTACAAAGCCTAATATATTATACAATACCAGAATCTTTCGATCCTCACAATAAAATATACAAGCAATTTTAGGAATTATGGTCTTCGCAATAAAGGTCAAGATTCTATATAAATAGGAATTATCGTTGACCCGACATGAACGAAGTGTAGTCAGGAGTTAATGTAGTGAAAAGATGATTGAATCTAATTGCTGGTTGCTATGGCAAATTGCTTAGGGTTGTCAATTAAGTGTTTTAATTTCTGCTGTACAGACTTTCTTGTGTAGATATTGTAGGGGCAATAAATCCTTGGTCCTCCACCAAGGGTTCATTGCCCAGGCATTAAACCGAGTATATTCCTTGGAGTGTCTTTATATCATAATTTATACCTAGCTTTTTGAGCTGTGTTTTCTTAGTTATTTTGGTAATATAAGAACTAAGATATTAGGTTAATACGTAAAAAATCCGTTGTTAAGATTTTTTTTTTTGCTTAAATGCTTCGTCACCATAATAAAAATAAGTATACTTTCACAAATAACGCAAAAAGTGTGACAGACATAATTATATTAACAGGTATATTTATACAGTACGTACCAAATTAATCCCAGTTGCATACTTTCAACACAACAGATAGTTTTACTAGAATTAACATCTATAAAGACAGAAAATATGAAATGCAAGGAACACAAAGTTTGTGTAAAAATGCACTCAGTATTGTTCTCCCTGGTGCTGTTTTTCAAAAGTTCAAGTCAGTTCTTTGAATTTAAAATATTGTAAGACGAGAAAACTGCATACTGCTGTACATAGGGTGTTTTAAAATAATGTACACACGTTTTGTATTAATCTGAGTTGTATTTTTGGTTTTCTAGAGCTTTTGTAAGACTAAGGTCAATCTTTAATGTAATAAGCAACTATTTGACTTAGGAGGATATAATAGTAGTAATAAAGAATTTACTCTATTTCTATTAGAATCGAATTTGTTTACCTGATAGATAACTTATTGTACTCATTGTATGAATCCTTACAGAACTAAGCTGACTTTCTCTTTTTAGCTTATCAAACATCAAAAACTTCCAGACAGTTATAATCATAAAACTGAATTGAACGAACTATACATATTATCGAGGTACTAGATACTCGTGCTTAATAAAATTTAAATTATCTTTGAGCAAAAATGAGAATTGATTTTCAGGTAAGAAAAAAAACGATAACCTTGATTTAATCAACTCAAGGGCTCTTTGGAATATAGATCTACTCCTAATATTGCGAAGATGTAATAATAAATGGTATTGAAGCCAGACATTGAGAATTTTATCCAGTTAATAATTGTAAGATAGGTTTCGTACTTATCCTCTTTCAAAGATCGTGAAAAAAAATTACATAAATCTTCTGGGTTTGTTATGACCTTAAGCAATTACTACTCAGTAAGCTCTTTTAAGGGGAACACCCTTATTTTAAAATTCAAATCTTTTTGTTCTGAAAATCATGCACTACTATAATAGATGACAATTAGACAGACAACCAAGTGATCTTATAAGGCATCCTTTATACTATTGAGGTACGGCACTCATAAGCAGCTATTATAAATCCTCTAAAGTTAATACCATTGTTATTAGTCTATTCGAAGACTTTTATACACTTACACGAACCGAAGTGCTGTCGCAATAAAAGTCTGTACACAAACAAACAAAAAAAAGCCGCAACAAATTTCAACCTGAACAGAAACGACAGTTGAAACGGTCCATATCGATTTCAATTGCTAAGACGAAATAAATCGAGTGGTCGCTTGTAGTGGACGGGCACCGGCGACCGCGGTGCCACGGTTTACCTATTGTAATCGATTCTGCTGCTCGATTTTGCTGAATCGAATCGGTTTGATTGTGGACTGCGCTATGCCTAACGTATTTTGCAACGTAGTAACGTACTTACAATTTCTTGTGTGCAATTTGGAATCAACATTTTTAAGCTAGATTTTTTTTATTGAATACTAATTTTGGATATGTAAAAAAATATAGGAACTGAACACATTTTTCAATAGATAACTGTATGAGTCCATAAGGAGGGTAAGTTTGCGATTCATATAAAAAAAATATGAACTATCTTCCTTTCTGTATCAGAAAAACCTCAAAGATTATCCCATTTATTAAATAAAGCATAAATTTGCTCATCAACTCAAAGTTTTCAACGTCGATAAAACTTAGTGCCTTAGATCGTTTAGCTCAAGTTAAAGCAGTAACTGACGTTTACGAGTGACTGGTCTGGTCATGAAACGTAACAGCGTGTGAAGTTCCTAGTCTGACGGTCGTTCGATAGTTTTTGACCGCTTACGACTTTTGCCTCGTAAATGTCTTAAGATCTGACGTTTCTATTTTATTAATGGGTTTGGGATAGATGTTTGGGATTAAAGGTTGTTTTGTTGGAGTAAAGAAAGTTGGGATTATGTTTTTTTTGTGTAATATATAAAAACACATAACTTTACTTACTGTCGTGTCTTTTTAGTCCTCATAAACGCTACTATGTTATACATGTAGAAAATGTAATCGCCATCGACTTAATTACAAAACAATATAAAATATATAAATTATTGAAAAGTAAGTGAATAAGGTTGGTTTTCACCACTTGGTCTTTCCCACTTGGTTTTCAAACATAGGTCATTTAAATGAGTATCACCTACCAATCGAATAAAGTACCATTTTACATCAAAATCAAATTTACAATTACCCTACTTCAGTTTTTACTGAACCGTCCAAAAACACACTTACCTCATGCCTACCTCACATCGCTATATTACAGTAATAGGATCCAATAGACTGGACGTCACGTGCGCCTCCTAATTGCCTCATATCGAAGGTCTATGCTTTATAACAATACGTGATCGGAATATGCTAAGACGGATTGATTTGCGAACAATAGTCCTGATAGGATGCCATTGTTTTTGTTGATACGTAGATATTTGATCATTATCACCTCCACTACAATGTATCAAATAATCAAATATCTACATTTGATTATTTGATACATTGTATGAGATGCCTAGTTATTAGCCCCGAAGCTGACTGACTGACTTATAAGTAGCTAGAGTTGCTTTTCAGTCAGTGAGTTTGGGATTTACAATAGGCTGTGTTATAGAGACTTGCTAGCAATAGGTAACTTTAGGGTTTAACTGAAATTCTATATGATACATTAAAACTTCTTATTTTTAATTGATACGTAACTAATATTTTATGTTTTGTTGCAGGTATGTAACCCAGAGACTTCATATTACATCATCGGACACTGAAACCACCAGTAAGAACAACGTTTTACAGCCTTTGAACATACTACTTCATGAACAATATTTTCGGTTTTAAAAATCGTTTTCTTTGAAAATCTTTAGAAAGATCCACGCGACTTTGTGTCCGTCTAGTTCTTGACCACAAAAAACGAAGATTAAATTGAAGTATAAAAACAAACGAAGCCAATCTATATTAAACGGAGTAGTGTAGATAGTTCGAGCAAATACAGAGATGAAATTAGATCGAACAACAACATTCAATCCAGTTATAGAGGTCCTTTAGAGCTATTGACCCAAGAGGGACATGATTTGATTGTAGATGTACCCGACAATACCTTCGGTTAAGGCTGTAATGCTTATTATAATGGGTAGGGATATGTCGTGTTATCTTATTAGTTTGTTTAAAATTATAGGTGTAATCATGAGTTTATCTTTCTAAGGAGAAGGCATTGATATTGGTACTATTGAACAACCACATTGAAAGATATGGGAACTACTAAGATATTGGGCGCACAATTAAACACGGACTTCTCTGATAGACGTATATTCTGCGACTGGCGCGCGACTTGTTACATGCAATAATTAATTGTTGAATACCCACATACTACAAATATATCACACCTCCACCACAAAATAACAGTACATCTATATAATAACAAAATAATAATTAACACAACACATAGAATATAACATTAACACAAACAACATTATCAACCTGAGGTACACTGATAATAATTCTTAACTATGTATATAGTTACACAATTTTAAATCTGTCTACTGGTTTACGTGTTCGCTTAGGGTAACGATTCTCCGGCGTCGGAGATTGTGGTTGTAAATTACCCAGAGAATCTTCAGGAGCATTAATGATCGGATTAGAACTTCCACCGCTATTGCTAGTAGCCACAGGTGAGGCTACCTTTGCTACCCGTTCTAACTCCTCGCTCAATGGCTCGACCACACTCTCTCCCCCATGATCTGTATCGTCCACTGTCTCTGGACAGGCAACATCCGATAAGCGTGATCTGCGGCGCATTTGATCTATATGTCTTTTTAGCGGTTGACCATTATCCTTTACCACTGAGTATCTACGGGCACTGTCTACCCGTGCCACGGTTCCTTTCACCCACCTATCACTAACACCATACTCACGAGCCCAAACTAAATCACCCTCCCTGAAACTGCGCTCTGTTCCCCCCGCGAATTCTATTTGTCGTCTCTGGGCTTGATTGACTCTGTCTTTGTTGACCAAGTTGGTACGCAGTAAATCAAGCCTGGAGCGTAATGGACGTCTCTGCAACAGCATAGCCGGGGTTTCCCCGGTAGTGCTGTGTACGGTGTTTCGGTATGCTAACAGGAACGTTTGTATTGCGGTGTCGACATCTACACAATCCCTATGCGCTTTCTTAATAGCCCGCTTACAAAGCTTAACTGCGTTCTCCGCAGCGCCGTTTGAAGATGGGTGGTAGGCTGGTGAAAAACACTGTTTAATGCCGTTGTTTTTTAAGAACGTTTTAAACTCTATACTAGTGAATGGTGGGCCTTGGTCAGATACTAATTCCTCTGGCAGCCCAAACCTTGCAAATGTAACTCTTAAAACCTTTATAACACTTGGTGCATTAGTTCGTGTCATTTCAAAAACTTCTAACCATTTTGAAGAAGAATCAATAATAACTAAGAAGGTAAGACCTTTATACGGCCCTAGAAAATCGATGTGAACTCTTGTCCAGGGGCGTGCGTGATACTGCCACGGCTGTATCGGGGCCCTGGGTGGCGCGTCCGCCTCCGCTGCACAAGTCTCACATTGTTTACACAATACTTCCACGGCAGCGTCAATATTAGGCCACCATACATAGCTACGTGCCAAGCTTTTTGTTTTTACGATCCCCATGTGACTACTATGAAGTTGTTTTAAAACATTATTCTGCAACGAAGCTGGTATAACCATACGATAACCCCACATAATACAACCACCCTCCGTATATAATTCATTACGGCTCATAAAGTATGGTTTGAAATTTTCTGCATCTTCACAGGTTGAAGGCCACCCGGCTTGTATATAAACTAAAATCCTACTTAACACTTTATCTATAGCCGTCGCTTTCCTAACATCATGGCTCGTAATCGGTAAAAAATTTTCAACAAAATTAACATATGTACTTTCGTTTTGTAATATTACATTTTCTTTACATCTTTTGTGCGGCAGTCGTGATAATGCGTCGGCACAATTTTTACTCGAAGAAACATATTCAATTTCATAACTATACCCAGCCAATAACACCGCCCAACGCTGTAACCTAGACGCGGCCATCACCGGAATACCGACTTTATCACCAAAAATGTAAGTGAGAGGCTTGTGATCGGTTCTTAAAATAAATTTACGACCATAAAGATATTGATGAAATTTACGAACTCCGAACACAATAGCGAGTGCCTCTCGATCTATTTGTGAGTAGGCCCGCTCGGCTTGCGTGAGCGCGCGCGACGCGTACGCCACAGGCCGCTCGCCGCGCGCCGTTAAGTGCGATATCACAGCTCCTATGCCTACACTGCTCGCGTCTGTTGTTAAAATTATAGGTAATTCCGGTGTGTAGTGCATTAGCACTTCGCTACATGTTAATAAATGCTTAACTTTACTGAACGCTTCTTCACATTCTCTATTCCAGCTATACGGGGTTCCAGCTTTAAGCAACTTATACAAAGGCGCTAGAATTGTACTAACATTTCTTATAAATTTTCCATAATACATCACCATACCAATAAAAGCTCTTAGTTCAGAAATATTCGTGGGAGCTGGAGTTTTAACTATAGCGTTGACTTTGTCTGGACTCGTGTGAACCCCTTCTTTACTAATCGTGTGACCTAGATAGTTAACTGACTCAGCAAAAAAAACACATTTATCTTTTTTTACTCTAAGCCCGTATTTGTTCAAGCGATCAAATACTTTGCATAAGTTACGCATGTGCGCCTCGTTTGTAGGTCCCGTTATTATAATGTCATCCAAAAACACCCCCACATGCAGTAAATCTGCAAACAACTGCTCCAGATGTCTTTGAAAAATGCCCGGACTCGATGCTAACCCGTATACTAGCCTATTGTACATAAA
Organism: Autographa pulchrina; assembly: GCA_905475315.1. Taxonomy (NCBI): domain Eukaryota; kingdom Metazoa; phylum Arthropoda; class Insecta; order Lepidoptera; family Noctuidae; genus Autographa; species Autographa pulchrina. The sequence goes on along the minus strand of FR997763.1, from coordinate 2,642,739 downwards.
TAATCCCTTATGAGTGTTAATCACTGTGTATTTTTTTGTTTCATCGAGCTCAAATTGCGCGTATGCCTGTGAAAGGTCAATTTTACTGAAATGCTGGCCACCCTTCAAACGAAGTAGTAATTCTTCAACTCTGGGTAACGGATAACGGTCAACTTCTATAACTTTATTTAAGGTTAATTTGTAATCTGCGCAAATCCTAATGTTACCGTCCTTCTTGACGACCGGCACGATGGGTGTCGCCCAGTCCGAGCGCTCCACGGGAGAGAGAATGCCGTCCCGCTGCAGCTGCTCGAGCGCGCGCTCCACCGGCTCGCGCAGCGCGTACGCCAGCGGGCGCGCGCGCAGGAACACCGGCCGCGCCCCCTCGCGCACGCGCACGCTCACCGTGCCGCCGGTGAACCGTCCCAGTCCATCCGCGAACACTTCACAGTATTTGGAACTGAAAGTAGCCATATCAAAAACATTGTTTTTGTAAATCACAACATCATTACAATTACAATCATAAGTTACTGTAGGCAATTGTATTTTTAGTTCTGCCATCCACTGCCGGCCCAGTAGAAGTGTTTTCCCATTCTCAACAACATATAAATCTAAACGCTTAAGCCGATTGCTATATTTCACTAATGGTTGTATAACTCCAAGCGGTTTTACCATTTCGCCAGTATAATACTTTAGTGTTAAATGACTAGGCTTAAGTTTTACATTATTAAACAATCTATTAAAGCACTTCAAGCTTATACATGACACCGCACTGCCGGTGTCACATTCCATTTTAATGTCAATACCATTTACATTCAATTCGACATAAATAGGACTACACTGCGTCGCTGACAATTTACAAACATCTACAAATATTACCTCATCGCTCTCTGCGCCATCACTTCCATTGGCATTTCCTATTTGAAGCATGTCCATATCCACGTTGTAGTGTTCTGACAAATTCGGACACATACGTCGCAAATGCCCTACTTGGTTACAAACTCGACACACATAACGCCCAAACTTGCACTTCCTTGCGTCGTGACGCGCGCCGCACACTCGACACTGCTGTTGCTGCGCGCGCTCACCCAGCTTCATGGATGCGGGCGCTGCCGATGCGCGCGCACTACGCCACCGGCCGCTAGACGTCGTATCAAACGATGTTGTTGCTCCGCGAACATCACGAGTCGTCATAGCCGCCGTATCCTTCCGCCGCGAGCCCGCTGCCATCGCTTGACACGTCACCGACGTCGTGGATGCACCCTCGCTTCTCGACCCGCTCTGTCCTTCAACGGCCGCAGCATCCTTTTCTGCTGCCTCCATACTAACCGCCAATTTATACGCTTTTCCGAAGTCCAAATTAGTTTCGGCGAACAGTCGTTGTCTTATGGTTTCATTTGTTATGCCACACACTAGCTGGTCTCTCAAGCTTTCTTCCAGCCAGGATCCAAATTCGCATGTTTTGGACATCTTCTTCAAGATAGCCGCATATTCCGATATGGTTTCGCCCTCTTTCTGTTTCCTATGTCGAAACTTGTAACGCTCGGCTAACTCACTTGGCTTTGGTTGCAAGTGTTTTTCCATGACGTCAACGATTTGTACAAACGTTTTGCTTTTAGGTTTAACCGGCGTACACAAATTAACTAGAAGTTCATAACATTCCGCCCCCATCACTGTTATTAATGTAGGCACTTGTAACTCGTTAGGGATTTTATTTACTAAAAAATATTGTTCCAACCGTTCCACGTACAACCGCCAATCGTCACTGTGGACTTTGAACTCGGAAATTTTACCGATCGACATTTCTGCTTAATTTAGTGATATTGTTCCTATTTATTGCTACAGCACAATACAATCACGCGTAGAATCGTCTGTCCTCGTCGCCACTGAAAGATATGGGAACTACTAAGATATTGGGCGCACAATTAAACACGGACTTCTCTGATAGACGTATATTCTGCGACTGGCGCGCGACTTGTTACATGCAATAATTAATTGTTGAATACCCACATACTACAAATATATCACACACATTTTGGCGTTTCATTATCGAGGTCATTTAAAGGCGTTATCTAGAAGATGTTGTTATTATTACTATTAGTTAGTCTGTATTGTCTAAGGTTTACTACGAAAGAAAAAAAACTGGCCAAGTGCGAGTCGGACTCGCGCACGAAGGGTTCCGTACCACTGTCGTATGAGAGCCCCCCTTAAATATTCATTTTATGTGGTTTTTAGTATTTGTTGTTATAGCGGCAACGGAAATACATCATTTGTGAAAATTTCAGCTTTCTAGCTATCACGGTTTATGAGATACAGCCTGGAGACAGACAGACGGACAGACAGACAGCGGAGTCTTAGTAATAGGGTCCCGTTTTACCCTTTGGGTACAGAACCCTAAAAATAGGCATTGGAATAGCCACGTTAGGAGATTAAACATACATAAACACAGCATAACTATTTAATAACTAGGCCGTTTAATTTCAAGTATGAATAAATTAAATGAATCTTTGACATTCTTTAAACTACCTCAGCGAACCTTTGAAATTGTAGATATTTTAAACCTTTAAAACTGACCTTAACTAGATTTAACTTAACACGCTTTTTGTGATATACATCAATATACCGAAAACATCTATCTATTTTCTCTACGTTTTCCGTTCAGACTATACAGATGTGTATCAAGTATATGCTTAAGGCTTGTCAAAAAAAAACAAATGAAAAGTATCAACCGATCATAGAATCCACGTGCCTACAAGCACGCAAAATGAACAGTAATCCGTTTGAAAACTTCAATACTCTCTTAATAGCGGTCCCTAACTTCAAAGCTTGCTTACAAAGTATTTCAGGATTTGTACCTTTTTCGTCCGGTAAAGTTTGAGGTAAATGCAAGTAATGATTTATGCTCGTGACTATATCACTCAATTCTGCTCGTGTAATATATACTGGTACATGTGAGTATATGGAATGTTTATGTTCACCTTATAAGTGAATTACTATGTTATATCGGGTTAAGTAAAGACAAAAGATGAGAGAATGAAAGCTTATAAAAAGATGTAAGTTGAGAATAACGAAAAATGACGTTGTTTTTTTTTCTTAGAAAACCTGCCAATGTAAAGCTAGGCAGGCTGCTGTAACATGTCTTGGTTATCCGATCGACAAGGGTTGACGTGGTCATGTTTAAGATATTCTGCACCTATATTTAAACCAATTTTCTACTAATATCTGAAAAATTATGTAAATCTAGAAAAAAAATACGGGAATCTACATCCACGGCCTTCCGTTTAATGTTTTTATTTACACTGCACTTTATTTAAGATAAACCCCGTCTGTATCTTTAAAAGCAGACCACAAAGTTTTAAACTATACTCCAACTTACTGCTGTAAAAAATCTCCTTAACTCTCAACTTTATTAAGAACAGTTCTCTGTAATAAAAACCAAATAAGTACCAAGTTGTGGGGGTAAATATGAAAATGATTGTCCCAGGCGTCATTAAGCGAATTTATATTTTTCTTCACAAAAGTGTTGGGTTTCTGCGCGAGTTGTCGCTAAGTACCATTACACCTTAGTGTGGGTATTGTTGCTTTTCTATTACGAACACTTTGATATTTTTAGACTATCTTTTTTGTTGCTTATAAATAACGAGTTTAGGGTTTATTTGTTTTGTTTTCTTTCGTCCTATGTCCAAGATGGTATGCTTGTCATAATTATCATTTTCGGTTCCGGGTATGTGATGCTTACAACGTGTCCAGAAGTTACTGGATATTATGACTTAACATAGCGCTACCACCATAGACGGAACTACTAAGACACATAATATATAATTGACTTATTATGACTAACAATTCACTGACCTAGCCACTCTACAGAGCATATATATATATCTTTAAAGCTAGACATTACCAACAGATAACCTCTCAAAATCTAAAACATCATCTGGAACACCTCAAAAATATAAATCACTTGGCAACTTCTTGCACATCACACAAGACGAACTCGTTACCAAGTCACCCAACAGTGAGATTACGACCTCTATGTTATGCAAATGGATTTCCTCAGGATATAATTGTGGTAGCAACTTCCTCGAGCTCATTTAAAGGGCATTCAAAAACTTCTGATCTTAATCCTGAACTGCAAGCAAGAGAAGTGTATGTTTGCTTGTAGTTTTGATAGACGGATGTAGTTATTGAAATTCCATTACATATATTATGAAAAGTCTATAAAATAGTAGCTACTTAGAGTACTGAAGATGTTTAGTTTCGATTTTGGAGGATTCGTATCAAATTGATTGTTTTTTAAGGCCCACTGATGTCTGTTTTTTCCAGACTTATAAATATATATTTCGAAGAAACGTAGTTCTGTAGTTTTAACACCTAGTTATGCGTTAGTGAAAAGTATTGCCATAACGTTTTATAATAATAATTATATTTATTGTTAAAGCCTAAGATGTCCCACTGCTAGACATAGGATTCCCCCTATTTTATAAATTAAAACAAAAACAGAAGACATACAGTTAGACGTACAAATGAGATTGTCCTGCGAAAAGGATTTGATGTACTCAACCACATATATTATACATTATGCATACATAAATAGACAATTCTGTACCGTTCATTGTCTAAGTTCACAATATAACTACACTAGCAAGAACTAACTAAATTACAATCCTGAGCAGTTCCTAAACTGTGGTCTATCATTCACAATTTATAAAGGAATGTTGATATTTAGAAACAAGCGTACGCCGCACGCGTCCCCCGCGTTAATTACTTGGCTAAACTCATTTCCGAGTGCTGTTTGAACTGTACGGTTAAATAGTACTTGTGCGTGCCACTGTTTGTTTAACCCAGTTAAGAGAATGATTAATTAGAATATATTAATTTTAATTTGGAAGTAAATTAGTATTGGGGGAAAACTAAGTGAGTGATTAACGAATTATGGTGTTGATTTTGTAAAGGTTTTGTTTTAGTTGTTGGTCAATTCTGAGATTGGTTATGGTTTAATGACTTTTAAAAAGAAACTGATTTCGGTTTTGCAGTATTTATATAGCAGTAGGCTTAGGACTTATAATAATAAATAAATAATAAATGCGGACAACATCACATACATTGCTCTGAACCCAAAGTAAGTAGCTGTAAAGCACTTATGTTATGGAATTCAGAAACAACGAAGGTACCACAAACACCCAGACCCGAGACAATGTAGAAAAGTGAGTTTCTACATTGACCCGTCCGGGGATCGAACCCGGGACCTCAGAGCTAGCGGCACCTTGAAAACCGGTGCGTACGCCACTCGACCGCGGAGGTCGTCATATATTTAAGAAGCTACATACTACATGCAAAAGGCTCTCCGCGATACAGTTTGGGGTCGTGACGTCACATAGTCCTGCGTGTCGCCACGTCACGTAACTGTTGTCCTTTACCGCTCAGTACATGTCACAACAGACTGGTAGTCGTGCGTTATGTTACGATTACGGCTTAAAATCTCCCGTGTAAGCGCAGCTTTATGCGTGATGTCCACTGCGGTTTCAATGTGTAATTGTTCATAATACCTAAGGTGCGTGTATACAGGTTATGAAATACTGACTGAGGTGTTTTTATCACCTTTGTAATAGACTTAAATGTCGTGGTGGCCTAGCGGTTCAATGAACGGATTTGTGTGCACAAGGTTGCAGGTTCGAACCCAGGCAAGTACCAATGTGGCTTTTTTAAAAGTTATATGTACTTTTAATTATTCTAAGACACTTCTGACAAACGGTGAAGGAAAACATCGTGAGGAAACCGGGATTCCAAAATTTGGGATCTGAAATCGCCAATCCGCAGAGAGCAAGCGAGGTGATCAATGTTCGTGCCTTCTCTATATGGGAAGAGGCCTGTGCCCAGCAGTGGGACGTTTAAAGGCTGGATTATTATAATAGACTTAAAAATATCGCAAACATAAAAATTATAGACAGACATTTGCACAACTAAAATAAAAGACAATGCCTTCCAACAGTTCCAACTAGCTTCCCAGTCTAATAAAATAGGAAGAAAAGCACTTTATGTTCCTAGATCAACACGTAATGCCCCACTTATTCTATTTATCGCTTAGCACCTAAACACCAAAGTAGCGAGCTTAACTGAAATGTTTCAAATGTACTACGAAGGTTTTAAGGCACTCTGAACTTCGGCAAACTCTTTAGTGCATCTTAAAAGCATCTAGTGTTCTCCAACGACCAATTCTGAGTTTAACTGAAACTTGAGACGTGCTTGAACTTTAGGATATATTTCATTACAGTGTAAGGTAATGTAATCCTTGTTTTAAAGGTAAACTTTTTAACAGGTATGCTTAAATATCTTTTTACGTAGGTTTGTTGCCACTTTTTTACAATTTTAATAGACGGTTCCACTGTTGAATGATAAATGCTGCTGGTTGAGCAATTTTTTTTCTCCTTTACTCCATGTGTGTAAAAAGTAATATCCTATGTAATTTCTCAAACCGAGTTTCCCCAAAACTTAAACTCTAAACTAAATGAGTCAAAGTTACTAACTACTAAGCAAGTGCAATCTATTTGGATTTTAAAATTTGATATTTTATATGGGAATGAAATCATCTGGCTAAGAAACCACCAAGAATACCTTTCTATCTTATATTATTATCTTACTAGTTGTTGCTCGTGGCTTTGTCCGCGTAGGTGTTGTAATCGCTCCAAATGATAGCCTTGGTTCCTAACCCATACCAAGTTTCATATAAATCGGTTCAGTGGTTAAATCGTGAAAGCCTACAGCTAGACAATTTGAAAACTATGCAGTTTTCAGATCGACTTACTAAGAATTATTCGAACTTCACAAAATCAAAGGTGGGAAGGTTCTTTGAGGAAAAGAAATGAGTCGTGACGTAAAAGCGAGAAGGCATCGTTTTACAGAGAGTAATCAAAGGAGAGAAGTGTGTCGCTTTGTAAGAATCTGATGACCGAGTTGTGAGGAATTTGCGAATGGATGAGAAATAGTAGATAGTTTTTATAACAAAAATGTTTTTTATGCAGAAGAAAGTATGGTAGATTGTTTTGTGATTTTTTAAAGTTTTTTTAAAGCACAGTAGGATAGTACTATGTATTTGAAAACCATGGCGTTATTTGCAACAAACAGTAGATTCACACTCACAAGCCAAGGTTACTCGCTGGCATGCAATGCTCTATCTCTATTTTAGCTTTATTAGTACAACAAGATTAACAGATTAATGACAGAAAATCCTGGTGCTGTAAACTTGATTACTATACCAGGACAATTCCCTAACAATATTCCGCTGAGAAATATCCAAAGACGCCTTACCCATAACTCTCAGACGAGAGGGGCGTCAACACTCTATTTATATCAATAAATAAAGCATCCAACCTGCACTCAACCCCACCTTTGTTTAAAACGCACTAACTTCAGCGGTAAACAAAAAGTTTGAGCGCTACCAATGCTTATTGAACACTCAACGCTTGACATAAAAGTTTTCCCATTACAACTTTAGTAACGTGGAAATTATTCGGTTTTGAACCACTCCGATACCATTCCGAGGCATATGGTTTTTGTAAGCACTCACTATGACAGTATGAGCGATTTTATTGGTAAATCTAATGGAGACGAGAAAGTTTCGGTTTTGGATAGTGAATTATGTTCGGTTATAAAGCGAAATGGCTGTTTTGTAAGCGTGTTTACGCATTAGCGAATTCTACCAAACTTAGTAGCGATAAAGCATGTAAAAATATTGCCATCAAAAAAGTACATAACACTTCAGCGTAAATATTTATAAAAAAATATTTACTTATCAGCTATCACTAAAAGTGAAAATTCAATTATATCTGTGAATTATCTCTGCTATCTTTCATGACAGGAATAAATAAATCAGTACAAAAGTATTACTGTAGGCACTGTAGCAATAAATGTCCAAAAACAACTTGATATTTTACCAATATATTTGTTTGCAAACCTTAACCTTGAAAACCGGCCATTTATTCGTCATTTACAATGTGTTCCCACCATTACTAGGCTTACATAATGGATGGTTTACTGAAGGTCGGAGTGTGATTGAGTAACAAACAAACAAACTTACTTACCCTGTCAGAGGGCGTGAGTTAAAGCTAGATGTATGGAGCTCGAATGTTTGCGGCCCGGTCGGTAAACGACTGTGTGAGGATGTGACAAATGATGGCTGATTTGATTGGACTAGGGGATCGTTTAATGGTTTTAAGGTAGATTTGAGCATTCACTTTTAGAAAGAATTCTATTAATGCCAGTGTATAAACATCCTACTGTTGGGTACACGCCTTTTCCCATATAGAATTTTGTAGGAATTAACACTAATATAACACTTGCTCATTGGCGATTCCAGAGTCCAATTTAGATAACCCACCCTGGATTCCCAAAAATTGTTTCCTCACGCTGTTTTCTAAGTATAGTTTTCGAAAAAAAAAAAATGGTTCCATAGTTTTTAATAATTTTACTCCCCTTAATAATATTTGATAATACACCTGTTGATATGTAGGATATTAACATTACCTTATACAGCCTTATTTTCTGAAAGATAGTATACTTTTGCCCGCATGTCCTATCCACAACACTCAGATTTAGAGCAAAATAAGCAAAAGCCAACTCAGATTCACTTATATCAAGTTCATGTATTATGTATTTAGATAGATCATAAAGCATCATAAGATATAGCAAAAATATTACAACGTCAAGATTATTCGTTATGGCAAATTAAAATAAGCGAAAGACAGAATATTTCATGAATATTTATCGCGTTTAAGCGTTCCATGATGGATTGTAGTCAGCCATGTTTTTTTCTCATTTCCTACGAAGTAAAAGGACAATGGCTAATTTGAATGGAATAAACAAGCAATGTTTTTTGGCTCATGAAAAGTATGGATAACATTTTGACAATTGACAGGCCAATGTCTGTCTATCTTTGGACCTTCGTCAGAAATGAAAAGCGTATTTGAAGAGGGATCATCTTTGTTTGATATCCATTCAGAATGACGTACAGACAATACCGTTTCACTCAACTTTATAGTAATCCTTGATGTCCGTAAAGGATTGGGTGCTTTCTTTTTAAATACAGGAAAAAATATAATATATTCCGAAGTACATAGATATGATGAATGATATGATGAAACTAAATTATCTATATGATTCGTTTTCTATGGTGATATATGTCCAGCAGTGGACCGGTTTAGGTTGTATTGATTTATTAATTGGAGTGTATTAAAGAACAATCCTACGTAACATTTTATCTACTGTTAAATATGTTAAGTTACAATAACACAGATTTACGTGTAAATGATATTCCATCTACAAAGTGTTATGCAAATTGTAAAGTTACACAATATGTGTGCATGTACTATTGAGCTGAATATCTTGGCACTTGACTGCGAGATGAACTGTATCAGACATTCGTATGTATGAAGATTTGCAAGACTAATGCTACGTACACACTACCGACACTGACACTATAAATGCTGTGTGCCACACCGAGTGTACGTGTGTAAATACGAAAGTCGAATTGTGAGACATTTATTTTGACTATTTACACTAATCAGAGAAATAAAATTTACGGTAATGATGTGAACAGTAAAAAAGGAAAGTGTAGCCTATGTAGTGTACGACGTTTACAGGATGTGAGATGCAGCACATTGCCGTCTATGATCCATCACTTGTGACACGATACGATGTCGCCCCACAATGTACTGCAACTCGCGCAATAGACCACGTCTAAACCAGGCCTTAAGTCACAGTGTAACATAATTTCAGCCGTTAGAATGAACTTGATCCTTACTGTAAAAGTCTGCGCCAATCAGGTCATCGCATTGTGTAACTCACAGATACATGGAATTGAGCCAGTTAAGGTCACCGTATGCGGCTGCCGGGTAATGCTGCCAACTTATTTAACTATTCGTTAGTTACCAATTGTTGCCGGAGGCCCGCCGCATTGTAAGAGCCAAATGTCACTGAAATATTTTGAAGTTTTATTTTTTTATTTATTGTTTTGGTATCGAAATGATGTGGTGTGCCGAATTTACCAAATTACAAATATTATTAAAGACTACAATAGTCCCATAAGGAAAATATTCTCACATTTGTTTCAGACATTTTCTTTCATGCTTTTCGATAGGAATATAGGATGCGAACTCGCCCCATCATCTTTGAGATCCTTGTATTATAATAAACTAGAAATAAAAAACACAGTATAAACACTGCTTTCTACCGAAAAAATAGGCAACGAAATAATAAAACTATTATAAAACTGTAGGCCTTCCAAATATTTGTTGTCCAATCACCAATCAAGTCAACAATCGCTTTACCACTTCACTGAGTCATAAAAACTTTCTCCTTCCCTCATAAAAATGTTAAGTCAGCTTACGCCGATCTTTACGACCTTTATAAAACAGAAAAAAAAATAACTCGAATTGTTCTGTGTAGAGGTTTCAATCCCTTTATTGTGAACACGAAGAGCACTTCTAGAACAAGTATCTGTGGATCACATAAATATTTGCCGCAGTTTTTTTTTTAACCTTTTTTTTTTTTTTAGGGGTTTTTGTCCAATAAGTATATGTCCGCAAACAGAGATCGAACCCACCACACGTTACGAAGTGATCGTTGACGTAGCGAACGGGTAACCACCCAATTTTCCATCCAGATAAATGACGAAAAATTACTCTTCAATACGATTCGTGAAACGATTTAAGGAGAAAGAACTACAAGCTTAACTGTTTCTTAAATACAATTCAAGTAAAGAGTAAGAATAATATAATTCCGTTTCCAGATATACGTTAGCAAGTGGCCCGCTTTGCGCTAGAGGGAGCATAAAACCGTGTTATGATATAAGGGAATCTCAGGAGGCACTTCAAACGCTTCCAATTAAATTATGCTGTTTCTGCGATCTGCATGTTGACGTTATAGACTTAAGAACGACTTACACTTAAGACCCGGCTAATTGAGAAACTGTTAAAGTGCTCTTGTATATTTTGTTAAGTAATGGAAAATTGGCACTGTTGTTTTTTTCATATTAGGTAGTTAAAAAAGGTCTAGTATCTGTTAAAAATTTTAGAAGTTTATTAATCATGTGTCTAATGAAGATATTATATGAAAGTGTCATTCAATCTTTGCAGCCTATAGCGGTAAAACGCTGGTCATTCCGACTCACAAGTTCTGTCAAAAAGCTTATCCTCCTGTTAATCTTCTTCTTCTTCTCGAGTCAATGATCGCTAAACTATGTTTGACCAGAAAGTCGCCACTTGAATGGCTTTGTCGATGGCTTCCATTAAGTCCTGGAGGGTGGCGGTGGTGGTGCAGGACGGGCAGGACAGAAGATGCGCCATGTCTTGAGTTGGGGCATGTCCTGTTAATAAAAATTATAAATAACATTATTGTTGTCAGATTACTATAAAATTAAATAACCTTTAAAAAGAGATTTAATGAGATTTATCTACCCGGATTAAATTGTGGGTAGCACGAGGCTTGTAACGGCGAGATCCAATTACAATTCAATTAGTTATTACAGTTCATTTAAAATATAATTAGGGCCCAGGGTCGAGTGAAAAGCTAGCTTAATCCAGGTATATTTAGCTACATTTACCCGGCTAACAATATCGACCTACCTATGTGAGACCGTGTACAGTCGAGCACACGAAATTGGGAAACTCGGATTACGAAATTGGTCTTTACTGGTTTGAAATAAAATCATTGTTGTTGTGAAAGTTTTACTGCGTGTGTGCTGGTGACTGTACTTTATGTAGGTATTTAATTTCCACATCCAAAGTTTGAAATGAGTTACGACTAAATTACTCAAATGGGTTATACGTGGCTTGAACAGATGGCGGGAAAATACTACGGCTGAAGAATACAGACGTAAATTCGCCATGTGTTGCACCGTTTTTCACGAAGTTACGAGAATGTAAGGAATGTAAGAATACGACTTCTTAAACATTATGCTAGGTTTAAGCATGTTTTGTTATTTAACTTTTAAATTATTTTTTTCTGTCGACTTTAGTATGTTTCACTTTAATATTTTTGGATTATATGATTAGCAATTTGTATTTAGTTGTGTTATTAGGGTAACTTTAGATATATGTTTAAAAACATCTAATTTGTACGCCAAAATTTGTGAAAAGACACCATTTAAAAAAGTGGAGACGGTAACAATATTCTAAAATAACGTTGTTTTTCTCACTTTCCTGACCTATCTCCATTTCAACACACAAAAGCATTTAAGATGCTGACAGAGAGTAACTGTGGAACATAAGTATTGTGCTTGCCTTACCATAATTCAGTAAGGAGGCCTGAGAACTTGATTTAACATTTATGTTTCCTTGCATTGCTCGCTGAAACCTCTTTGAGAAAAAATGAATGCATGTCAGACACGCAATGGTTTATGTACGACTGTCAAATAAAGCTGGGTGGCCGGTTAATTATGAGCTCATAGTAGAATCCTTGACCTACTAAAAGGAAATTTGTAATCCTGCAACCTCGTTTTTGATTTACATATTTATGTTTGTCGTTTCGTCGTCCCGATGATTTTTCATCTAAACTTTGACGCTTAATTTGCATTTTTGAGGTATTATAAAATTTTGTTTTCCACACGGGAGTAATTATGTGTTACTGAAAAATTTTGCTTGGTGGATGAGGTGATTTAAATATTGCGAGTTTTTTTAAGAGATAACTCTGTTTTACTACGGCAAATAAGTGTTAAACTTGTTGTTATGTAACCCTTGTGTATGGTTAAGCTTTACGTCAGTCATCCAAGTATTATAAGGCTTAGTAGTTCATCATAATCCCCCATGTTTTGTGGGTAGAGCGCTATCGTTGAAAGAGCCGCTCTTCCATTGTAGCTTATTATTAAAGTATCGTAATATTAAACCTCCTTTAATACTACGGAGAATGGCTTAAGAACCTATAAGCTTTCCCATATGCAAAAACGACTTGTTCAACACAATTTAAAGCTCCAAGTTTCCCTATAATCGAAGCCAACATCTACAAACGGTTCTCCAATACACAAACGACCACATACAAAGCAGCCAAAATTTCATAACCACACAAAACCAGCAACATATAGCATAATTAAAGTACGTTAACTGTGTGTCCCCTTAAAACAGAACTTATTAAATTAAACAGTGCTCCTTGAGTTTCCTAGGGGCTCTTATCTCGTGCCGGCTCCGGGGCCATTAAAACTTGGACCACCCCACTAACTGTGACACAACACTAATTGGTTGGAGAAACCACTTTGTGATAAATTAAAAATTATTATCAACTCCCCGGACCAAGGAAAAGTGTAGTTTTAGAGGAGTTTGGATTGGACGGAGTTTCGGTTAGTTTGCTCCATTCTTAAGGCGGAAACATACTTACGTGTCGTGGCGTGGCGTGACGCGCCAGAAGCATATCGGTTTCATACATTTAATATGGTTAGAAACATACTTAAGTGTCGTGTCGTGTCGCGACACGTTCTGCCGTGGCGCCGACTGCTCGCCACCGATTGCGCCAGAGCGGTGGTGAAGGCTATGACGCGACACGACACGACAGGCAAATGTGTTTCTATAGCGGCGCGTGGCTCGTGGCGCGACAGAAGGTTCTTATGAAAGAAAAAATATGGAAAGTTGCCTGGAAAATTAGAAAATTCAAGAATACTTAACCACCATATAAAATTGTTTCTTATCTAACCTAAACTTTTTAATGAATAATAGGGTGAACCCAGTATCTTCTTTTCTTTTTTTTGCTCTTAAGAAGTTTCATTGCTAAGAGATATTTATTGAAGGTCATCATCAAAATCACTATCCGAATCAGAAGAAAACATTATGTATGTTTAAACGCTGCGAAGGTTCGTTAAATACTGTTCAGAAATAACGCCAGAGTGCGCCACGCCACGACACGTTAATGTGCACTCACACCGTCACGACAGTAAGCGCCACGCCACGCCACGACACGTAAGTATGTTTCCGCCTTTACAGTGTTACTTTTAGGGTTTATGTTGTTAAGTGCTTTTATTAATTACAGGTACAGTTTTTGACTAAAATTCAAAATATTTTCGTTGGTCCTGAATATATTTGTAGATAAAATGAAATACTAAGACTTGTTTATGAATACTAAGTCTGGGCTTAGTATTTTATATTAAGTTACTTCAATTTTAACGTTCTTTACTCAACAAAATAACTGATTATTACAAACCTTCTTTAGTAAAAGAAAGAACATCAACGCGAAAAACAAATGCACGTATAACAAGTACTAAGTTTACGTGCACTTAATAACACACCAGGAATAACTTGTAAAATCCGCTTCAAACTGGTTCATTCCGATTGCAGCGAGTTCTTGGCGGCGCGCCTTGGGCGGTCAGTAATGCCCAACTCTAACTCTACAATGAACCGTTTAGAATGCCTTGATAACAGTATCAACACTGTACAGTACAACTGTGTAGGGACGTGATATGCCTCGCTGATGCCTTAGTGAACATTTACTACTGAACTTCAGCTTATGAAAGCACTTTAAAGTCAATTTTTGTCATTAAAAACTCATTTTTGTTAAAAATAATCTAAAATGCTTGTATTTATTTTGGAAAGGATTTGTTATTTTTTCAATGATTTGATTAAAAAATTGTGGGGAAGCGAAGTTAAAGAGAACAAAACAATTAAGTACTTAGTTTGTTTTAATGAAGCCGTGTCCGTTCCGAGACAAACCGAATAAAGCCAAGTTCTGTTAACTCGTTTTCCTCAACACGAATATTATTATTAAGTTTGAAATGATTGCTTATATTATATGACAGTAAGACTTCTTAATGTTTTATTATTCGTATAAGTTTTTTTAGGTATGATACCGTGCAAGGTTAAAAAAAGAAAACATTCTAACTTGTATTCAATCAATTAACAAAGAGTCAACAAAACATAAATACATTTTAAATAGGTACAATAACAAAATCACCCCAGTCTCCCCTGTCCAATTAACTCACAATCACTCACGAACTTTTCATATTTCGAACAAACAGCGCCGGCCAAGCGTGGTGTCAAAAGTTATGCCACCCACAACTTGGACGATACGAAAGCGTAATAATGAAACTTGCTAGCTATGAAACTGACACTTTGCCCCCGTCTCCCCAATTTCTTATTTCCTATCTGACAGTCAAAGTGACAGATGTCAACTTTTCTGACAGCAATTTGCGTTTTTCGCTGTTTTGATAATACACTAACAAAGGCGGCCTACAAATTATTTTTGTAAGTCTGTTCTGTTTAGATAACAAATAAAAGCTTACTTTTGTATCTGATTATTTTTCAGAACTGTTTTAGACCATTTTGTTATAAGCAAAAAATTCGAAGAAAATATCTCTGGTAAAAACGTTAAGATGTTTATTTTTAATAGAAACAATTGTTCGAAACATTAGTGAAAATGATTGTCTTTTTTATTTTAGTGCTAGTTTATAATCTTAATTTTCCGAAAAGGTTTTATTACGCGAGAAAGCATTTCATACTTAAAAACTTAACAAACGAAATTAACGTACTTAATTTAGAAGTATAAGAGATTTAGTTTAGTAGTGGTCGCTAAAAGCTTTGCCCACGAAGCCTTAAATCCTAATCAGAACTTTCTTCAGCATCTAAACTTGTATTCACTCAAGTCACAAATTCTGAATTTATTTAAAACTAAAACATTAATTTTTAAAACATACTGGGAGCAGCGGATGAAAAATCTGATTATTTTAATCTTTGAAGGAAATCTTAAAGCTGTAAAAGGAAAAAGTATGATTAATTTACTTCTAAGGCATGTACTAAAAATCCGATGAAATTCTTGGCTTAGATTTTATCCTCAACAATCTATATTCTGCTATAATCATAAAGCCTTCCTTGCCTGTTTAAAAGTTTGGGGTCCTGGTTCTATTGCTTAAATTGTTCTGAAAATAGGGATTTACAACTAATACTGTACAACCAAGCGTCATCAATATCGTAATATATAGTAGAATATTCATTATTGTCCACCATTAGAGTTTCATTGTTAATTATAAAAAACAGTGCAAATGTTATCTATATCATAACATGTCAAAATTATTACTTGACAGGAACAGATCTTAGGAAATCAGTCATTTACTTTTGAATTTAGAACAGTCAAAAGACATTTTGAAAAAGAAGGTTTAACGATTGTGCATGAAGGTTTAATGTCTGTGCTAAATAAAAACAAATACCAACCACATTTTTTCGTAAGAAATCCGGTCGCTTGTGTCGTTGCAGTGGTTTTATTAAATAAGTTTCAATTAAGGGCCAGCCGTGATTAGATAAAGTGAACGTGCTGAAACTTGGAATGAGTGGATCCTTCCCAGAAGTTTGTGGAAATCTTTGCGGGCTTATAATGGCTGTGTTGTGTTGTCTATGGAAGCTGATTAGGGTAATGTTGTTAAGAGTTACCTTTGAAGGGATTGTGGCTCTATTGTTGGTCTATTGATTATTGTTAGTGGAATTGTTGGGTTATTGCATTGATTGGTAGATAATATAGGTCAGTTTGTCTCTAAATGCGTTTGTTATTTTAGTTATTGCAATCAGCATGATTATGGAACTCTAAGGAATTCGTAACAATTGTTGGGTTCGTTATTTTCATTTATTTAACTTAACTTTGCTATGTATTATATTGTTAGCTTTTGGGTCTGTGTCGATTATCAAGTCGTGTTTTTACTCTAACACTCAAGCAATCATCTTACATAGCAAACACTGCTTAATTCTAACCGAAATCAGTTACTCTGTTCTCAAACCCACTGACCTCCTTCCGAAGTCAGATAAATCAGCAAACTCATAACCAGGCAGCATCCAAACCTCGGAGTTTGTTAATCACCACCAGAATATTGCACATTTCAAGCACTTATAAGCATTAACAATGGGCCGAAACTTTCCTCATAATATGGTGCGTTCCCCACGATTTACCACGCTTTTCCGCTTACTGCAACATTCATGAATAACCACTCAGAAATTCGCCAACTGAACTCAGCGCTAATTCAGTGCAGACATTAGTAAACAAAGCTGCAGACTTGCAGTTGACATGCGAATGTAGGTCTTAAGACGTCGAAATAGAGACTGTTGGGGGCTATAAATTTTGGATCGCAAGAACTCGCAGCAGCAAGGATATAAACAATTTGGATGGAGCCGCGAAGAAGGCGGGTATTATGCGTTAATTGATAAGTAGAATAGTAAAAAAAAATTTTTAGATATAAGACAAATTGTGCCTATAATGGAAACAAGCGGAATCGAGAAACATTTTCCACCATATGTGTACCAATCAAAATGTAGGTCCTCTAACTCTTTCACAAATTTTTAGATTCTTAACAAATCTCTCTTAATTTGAATAAACTTTACCTCAAAAACCTCAAAGGCGTAGTGATTTACACAAAAGTATATTATAAAACATGACTAAACGTTTGACCCAATTACCTTAGTTAATGATGGTTGGCGTAATTTATTGTCACTGGTTTAATGAACCGTGTAATTGGGCCGGTTAACCTCAATTTCGTTATAATTATTTTATTGAATGCGTTATTGTTTTCTGTGTTATAGACTGAAGAGATAATATCAAGATATGTGAAATAAAGTTTGGTAGATACTTTTATGTATATTGTCTTAATTTTAAGTATTTAACTTTTGAGGGAGCTTTAGATACGGCATCTAAGGAATCTAACACAGCCAATACAATTCGGCGCTAATTTACAACAAACTAAGATATCAGAAATAGTCCATCCAAAAGTCTTGAAAACAAGGGATTGAGTAATAAATATTCAAAATATCCAAAAACCTCCACATTACTTCATATCAGTAAAATTTATATTCTTTTGAAATCTTGCCAAATCTTATTCCTTTCTCAGTCTTTAAGCTTGTAAGTGAGTCGTCACAATCCGCGTGTGTTATGGCCTGCCCCACTGCGGTAAGTGACGACGACAGCGAGAACCCCGCCAAGATTTACAGGTCCTGCTGACTGTAAATGAATTCGGCTAGTGCCAGTGCCATAGTGCCAGTGTCACAGTGTTAGTGCCACTCACTACTGTGCACTTGTGTGTTTGCGCCGATTTTTTGTAACGAGACTGTTGGGCAGTCAGGTTCGGTTGTGATGTTTGTTGATAAAGTAGTCTTTTTTATAATTAATTGCACAAAAATGTGAAAAAATACGATGTCTATAAAAAAAAACGATTGGATCGATTTTTAAGAATTTCATATGGGACCACCTCTGATGTATCTTGATGACACCTATATCTTTTAAATCTACATCGATCTAGTGGCGTAGAAATCACCTTACAAACATACACACGAATTGAGGACCTCCTCTTTTTATAAGTTGGCTGAAAAAGCAGTTCTCAGTACGTTTGTATGTTTTTTTTTTCTCGTATTTTCATATTTTACCATAAAGTAATTTATAACATTTAAATTACTCACATATTCTCAACAATATTATAACTACAGGTCGTACCTTAACGTCATGTTTCTTGATAGCCTGTTTGTAGAGTTTCATCAAAGTTAATATTGTAATGAGTGATGTTATTCGCCCGCGGGGATCCAACAAGAGTTAGGACATTACCAACTTGTTACTTAACAACTTGCTCCTTTTATCTTGATAGTGTAAAAAGACGATGTATTTGTTTCTCCGTGTATTTACTCGTCGAAATGAAGCAGAGAATAGTAGACAAGTGTCGTTGACTTCAAAACTGTACTTTTTGTTTACAGAACATTTATTTTGCATTGTGAATCGTTTTTTTATGAATTATAATTTTAGTTGTTTCAAGTATCAAAGAATTTGGGCTATATAATATTTTTGAAGGTTGCTTTTTTTTTGATGACTAAAAATAACATGAACTTATAAAATGAAAATTAATAATGTTCCAATAATAAAGCTTATCGTATACAAACATATTCTACATGTATACTTATAAATTTTCTATTGTTTCAGGTACGTGGGTGTATGAAAACAAAATGGCGGTCGCCGTCGAAGTTTAATTAAAAGCAAACAATGCACCGTTTTCTTAATGTCTACCGATTTTAGTTAGCCAAGCTTTGAAAACGTTCGGTGATAACCTTTATGGAACTATTTCTATCTGTTTTCATTATATTTTCTTCGGTTGCTTCGGATTTTTTGCTTTAAGAATGAGAGGAATTTTAGCTTTATTGTTTTATGAATTTTGATGCAAATTAGCTTATACGGTGACAATAGTAGTTACTACCCAATGCCAGTTACTGTCATTTTTTTAGGAATAATTAATCCGTACAAATAAATTCAAGGTATGAACGAACCTTAAGGTAAATGGCTTATAATGTGTTACAGATAGAACCCATAAAAATTTACCTTTTATACTGACTACGAACATGAAAGATAAAAATGTAATCGCTTAAAATGTTGTTACTTAGTACGATTATAATCACAAAATTAAAGTAAGTACCTTCTTAACTATAAAAGCCTCTTAAATAGGCAACATGTTTCGAAATTGCTTCGGACTAAGATCGTCATTTAGCAAAGAACCGGCAAGAAACGCTACGGTTACTCTTTTAAATGATTTTATATTACAAGTAGCTTGCGCCCACCTGCGCCCGCCTGTGCCCGCGTGAAAGCCTTTTAAATGAGGAGGCTTTATAAAATCTAAACTCAGGCTATTATTCTACCGCGGTATTAAATGTCATACAATTTTCTTCGTCTTATCGTGCCAATCAGCGGCAATTGTAGGTGTTAAAGATTTGGTTTAAATAACAATTTTGGTTGTAGGTAGCATAGTTAAAGGACCATGAATTTAATCAGCAAAAAGTCTTCAATTAGGCCGTTCAAAATAGTAAATGATTGACCTGCGCAGATACAAAATGCCCATGCAATAAAAAAAAATCCTTTAATAATTTACTTACTTTAGGTACATTCTAGTCTAATGAACAATTCACGCCATTTTTTCATACGTCATAGTTACCTAAAAAACGGTAGGCTATCGCTAACGAATCACAAATGGTAACAATAACAGCGGCCATTTTGTACAAAACATCCATGCATATGCAATGAACGTAACGATGCAATACAAAGATCCCTCTGTCGCTGGGATGCGCTTATCTAACTTTTCGGTTGAAAAAACACTGGTTTTACTATTTTATATTTTTTGATATTTCTATTTTTCTGTTTATAGAAATGTAAGTCTTTGTTGAACTAAAGGATTATGACGGTATCGGGTGAAAAGGAACACTTTTTTTTTCGTTTTTACAATGGGTTTATTATAACCCGGTGTTAATCGTCATACATGGGTTATCTGCCTATTGGAGAAAGTATAAGACTTATACTCTACCGCTAAAACAAAAGAACTACATAAATAATGTTTAAAAAAAAAACAATCGCCGAAAACCGGATTAGCAATCTACAGCTAAACACTGGCTGGCCTTTTTTTCAAGTAAATATTGAGGTCGTGTCTCACTGAACGCAACTGAATAACAGTATTTTACATAAAACGACTGCCTTTCATGTGATTTCCAAAACATTAGATACTCTAGTGACTAGGTAACACGGTATGAAGACTGACAGAAAAGCAAAAAATAAAGAAAACTTTGTTATTCTATTTTTTTTCCGTTTTAATGCCTGAACAGCAAAGAAAACAAAGTTAATCCATATTTAAATACATTTTGTTTAAATTCCGCGTTCAGCAGTATTTAAACAAAAAGGTTTTGTTTACTTGATACAAGGAAAACATATACGAAGTTAGGTAAATAGCTCGTGGTTAATGTGTAAAACCGCTTTTGAGTTTAGTATCTAATCAACCACATATTTAAGGTTTAAATAAAAATAAATATGTATAAGTTTTACTTAAATTAGTCCAAAACAAAATTATTTTGTGTAATCATTTTCACATTCAAAAACATAATTGCTTTCTCATTTTAAAAATAAATTAAAATTAGAACATAATTCGAGTAGATCCTAAGCTTTTACATTCTTACAACTGTTCTTTTTATTTCTTAAATACTTAGACGTTTTTTAAAATAAACAAGTACTCATATTTCGAGTTTTTAGTTATAAGAAGATTTTATGACGTATTTAAAAATAAAATAAGTACGAGCATTTAGGTACAAGGAGGTTTTATATTTTAAAGTCTGTGTTATCTACTCGAGATGAAAGTAAAACCTTTTTCAATAATTCCTCTTCTAACAGCTTAACGATATTGCACGCAGAATAAATGTCGGCTTGACGTACCTACTTATTTCTATGTTTAATTGACAGTTATTTGCTCGTATAAAATATGAGTAATTTATGTTTAGTACATTCGATTAGGTTTATGATAGAGCTAAAAGTTTTTTGTGCAATCAACATTAGTATTACATACTTTAGTCTAAACTATAACGGGAATGTCGAAAATGGTTTCGGACTTATTGGTATTTATTTGTAGAAAAAATCTTTACAGCCTGTGTCATCAGAAAATATCCCGAATATTTTTAAAGTTTTTTCCAAAATTCTTCATACTCTCATTGTACTAAGAATAACTTGGGTTGGTTGAAAATTAAAAGATTTCTTAAGAAATAAGCGGCACCTTTGTACCTACATCATTTATAAATATGTAATTATTTTCCTTCAAATTTCTGTGTGTGTACATAAATTATTAAATAATAATAATAAAACCCTTTTAGTATCCGTAAATGGCAGCGTATTTAACGCGGCATTATTATGTTCGTTATTATTTATAAACATGACTCCGAAAGCCAAATTAACTCCCTTTCCACAGATATGACACGATTCATTTTGGGTTTTACTTGACGAGGAAATATTCAGGTGAAAACACTTTCGTAATTTGGGCGATCAATGGAATTGTTTTCGTATTACCAATGCGTAAGGTACTTTTTGCATTGAGTAAGTGCAAAGTAAAATTATTCGTCCTTCGCGCTGACTTCTTAAAGTGGTTAAGCAGATTATGTAGCTCTCAAAATGTAGTCTTGTTATTTTGTCTGGTTTAGTATAAATATTTCTGTACATAACTAATATTCTACTTTGTAGTTTATATTTTTTATTGGCAAATTTGACAAAAATACAATCAACCGCAAATACATCGCATTGTTTTGAATCTACACTTCATCTAACACTTGTATTGAACATGTATCAAAATAGAGGATAAATTAAAATGAATATTTTCGTCCGTTCAGTTTAGACGTTCCTACCTACCGCCAATCGCCGGAACAATTTGATTGGAAGCTTAATTCCATGTCGACCACTGGTTTTCAATTTTGAAGTATTGACTTTTTGCACGATAGGCCATCAAACAAACAAAAATGATATAGGAAAATGGACCTTGTGGCTTTGTCATAAAGGTGATGTAATGTTAACAATGGTTTTTGTAGAATATTGATTGTTTGTGGTCCGATAGTCATGTTGATCGGATTCACTGACTGCTGGTGCTGACTGATATTTGATACACCATTGTTTTGGTTGTATTGTAGTAGCTGATAACCTCTATGTATTGCGGTCGTGTTTGTAATAAAGAAATACGTAACGTGTCGTAAAAAAAAACGGATAAGTGTGTAAAAGAAAAATAAAAATTGTTTTCTGTGTGATACCTACGCCACAAAAACTGGCCAAGTGCGAGTCGGACTCGCGCAAGAAGGGTTCCGTACCACCGTCGTATGAGAGCCCCCCTTAAATATTCATTTTATGTGGTTTTTAGTATTTGTTGTTATAGCGGCAACGGAAATACATCATTTGTGAAAATTTCAGCTTTCTAGCTATCACGGTTTATGAGATACAGCCTGGATACAGACAGACGGACAGACAGACAGCGGAGTCTTAGTAATAGGGTCCCGTTTTACCCTTTGGGTACGGAACCCTAAAAACAAGCTAAATATCAACTGAATACTCAGAGAAGTGTAATAGTAGATAGTAGTCTCTGTTACCTTAGAGGGATCGATCTATAGTCAATTAGCATAACTCCTTAATTATTATAGCAGCTTCGTTAAACACCATGTAATTACAATCAGCGTTTACAATGGAACATCTGTTTAGTAACGTGTGAGGCGATTATGCAACGTCTAAGGTGCGATCGTATGATTCGACTGAGCATTAAACCAATCAATTGCTGAATAATTACGGATAATTGCGTAATATCCAATAATCTTGTGTCTGTAGCGATAGGGACGCTTATTAAACACTGCTGCGATGATAGAGGTTATTAGGCGACTAGTAATTTAATTGAATGCTAGGTTTGAGCTAGGAGATCAGTCAACGGAATAATTGCAATCAGTTACACAGATAGATTTCATGTATGTATATATCAGTTACATACCTGATTGACGGTCCTGTTGGTCTAGTGGTTAGTGACCCTGACTGCTATACCGGAGGCCGTGGGTTCGATTCCCACCACAGGACAATTTTTTGTGTGATGAGCACGATCATTGATTCTGGACTGGGTGTAATTTATCTATATATTAAGTAAGTTTATCAGTTGTCTGGTTACCATAACACAAGCTCTGCTTAGCTTGGGATCAGATAACCGTGTGAGGGATGTCCCGGAATATTATTATTATACATACTAGCTGTGCCTGCGACTTCTTTCGCGTGGATGACGAAATATATTATACTTTTTTGGGATAAAAACTACCCAGTGTGGTGCCCAGGATAATAAAGAATAATTATACCAAGTTTCATCGTAATCGAACCGGTAATTATTGCGTGATACCTGAACAAACAGACAGACAAAATTTTTATTTTTCACACTTTTGGATTCGGTGTCGGTCTAGTAACACCCCCCGCCATTTATTTTTTTGATATTTTCAATGTACACAATTTTCACTTTTACAGATTTATTATAAGTATAGATTATATAGTATACCTACTCAATAAACACAAAAATATTGCCCGTTGTTTATGGAAATAATAACAATAAATTGGATTTAACGAATACTTTTTTTTAACCGTGTATTAATAAAGCACTTAGTTCATGTTGGAGTTCTGTTTCTCTAGACAGATTTTCAGCAATGTTAACGTCACTATTTAAAATAATAAGTGCTATAAATGAAAGTCTTTGAATTCCTCCGATGCGTTGATTGCGAGCGTATCTCGAAGGCGATGGCATTTGTGTAGCCGTGCTCTTGCGCTCAAATTTAATTCCAGGATGACTTTTGATCAAAGTAAAACTTGAAATTACTTAAAATGAATTCAAATGTGATTTGAAACGAGAGTAATGAGTTTTACAAAGGATTTTGTGTTATTTATTTATTTTGTTTTTAATTATTTTTGGTTTGCATTGTTTTAGTATATGAAAATAACTTACATATACAAATCAAAGAAGTTTACGTTATAAATAAATGCATGGGTACATTTGTAAACAATTATTAGATATTATAATTGCGAGGTTTTTTAGGAAATTCCGAAGAGAATTCACAAAATTCTGATGGCTATTTCACCATAACTGGCCTGGTAATTTGACTGGCCTGTTGGTCTAGTGGTTAGTGACCCTGACTGCTATACCGGAGGTCGTGGGTTCGATTCTCACCCAGGACAAATGTTTGTGTGATGAGCACGATCATTTGTTCTGTGTCTGGGTGTAATTTATCTATAGTATGTATGTATTTAGAAATATATAAGTATGTTTATCAGTTGTCTGGTTACCATAACACAAGCTCTGCTTAGCTTGGGATCAGATGACCGTGTGTGAGGTGTCCCGGAATATTATTATTAATAATAATAATTATTATTATTATAACATTTGTTGAATGCATTTAGCACCCAACAATATTACAATCATGGTAAACTGTCTATTCAGATTGTGCCTCGCTTATTGAATAGCAGAATATCTTAAAAAACAAATGAGTATCGGTCCGCTTGTATGCGAGTACTAGAAAAAGCAATACATGCATAGTGCAGGAAACTATTGAATAGTCTATGAAGTTAGGTCTGCACTTCCAGTCAGTTCGTTAGGCATGCAGCGCAGCTTTCGAGCGCTGATTTTTAGTTGTTAAATCGCTTTATTATTTACTTTTACGTTGCGACCATATGTAAAGAAGAAGTAGGGTTAAATAAATAAATAAATGTAATTGTCTTTTGTAACTAGATGAAAGATCTGGATATATAGTTCTGTACTGTTCCTTCTCTCTACGTTGTTTTACTTTCGTCCGTAAAAAACTAATTTACAATTTTAAAAGATAGTATCCTACTTTTTCATGCCTACTCATCGGCAAAACAAAAATTCTAATGAATCAATTCATACAATACACAAACTATGCTTTTTTCTCTTATTTTCAAGACCCGAACTCCCTAATTCACAAGTAGGTAGGTACCTACATAATTAATCCGAATACTTAGCGAAATTTCATGCTGTGAACATGGAGGCATTTCGCAGCATTCCTGCAGGCCTGCATATGATCCTACAACGCCTCATTGAAGGAGTTTTTCCGCCCATAAAACTTTATCCCATTAGAGCAGGTATAAGAATGCCTTAGGGTAAGGCAACGGTGATACGAGTAGCGGGGAGATCATTCCTACGGATAAAAGATAAAGATAAAGATTATTTTATTTGTAAAACATGAGTATGTACGAAGTAGCACAGGGTGTTAAAAAAAATACAATAAGTTGCACGTTCATGTTTTGCCTATGAGGCGTACAAATATAAAAAGGGGGTTTTGCACAAATATTATTATAACAAATAATACAATATGATTATAATGTAACTACTAAAAACTGTACTAAAAATTATAATTTAACACTAAACAAACACACAACAACAAGCTTAAAGCAGTATATCTAATTTAAATATTACAATTAAAAACATTATTAACCTATACTATAACTTAAATGTTTAATCTATTATCTACGCAACTTACAGGTTACTGTCATTTATATTTATATAATAAAACTTACAGACGAACTTTTTGGCATACAATATAAAAAAGTTTAAATGCTCTGTATTTTGCTAAGTTTTGATCTTAAATCAAAGAGAACATGAAGCACACTATCACTTAACTCTTAAAAAATAGTCGTCGCAATTGTAGCATACAGGCGTACCGTTTAAATAAGACGATACATATATCTGTTGTATTCAAAATAACACTAGTGATTTTTTTTAGTATACTTTGCTACTCTAATCACGCTCTATTACACCTAAATCCAACATACACGCTACCGCTTATCAATCGGACCTCGCTCTAAAGCGCTTAGTGGGCGCCGAGGCTTGCTTTAATTAAAAATACCTACGAAGGAGGTGGCAACCAACTTCATTTGCTGCCACGATTAATTGAACTGGAATAAAGCCTTCGAGAACCTTCCAGGTCTTTCCAAGTGATAGTTCTTTGTGAAGAACATCGCTCTTTTGTTTTCTTACCAAAGATAGGCTTTTGAGATCAGATACGCTGGAAGTTTTTTAATCTTTTCCCTTCAGCTTTGCATCCGATTAAGATCTGTAATGACTGTCATATTAAGTATTTGTGTATATTTGTTCCCCAAAGATTTTAGGACTGTAGACAGTAATTATATGTGCGTTAATGTTTGCACGTATAGAAAACTCATTGTGGTAAGTGAATTACTCATTAATGAACTCACAGCATAGCATTTTCATTAAAATATTAATTAACTCTGGATAGAATGCAGTGCACAAAATATAACACTCACAAAATCATACAATACCACTACAATACTTAATTCCCCAACAATAAATAAAACAATAAATAAATAGTATTCAAAACTTACGCCACATTTCAGCGCGTACTTTGCATTCCAAACTCCCCTTCGTAGCTAAACAAATATTTAAGTCCTTTGCTAAACCATGTGTTATGAAGTTAGCAGAATTAAATAAGACAATAGTCTAAATAGAGATGGACCGAGTACGAGCTTTATCGAGTAACCGAATACCGAGAGAGCTGACGAATAACTCGGTTTAGTAACGATGCGTAGATATTTTTTTTCTCTTTTGGAATGCGATGCCAAAGTTTATACTTACATAGCAAACAGTATACATTCAAATAGTTGTAGGTACCTTAGTATTTTTTTGTAATCAAAATTATATACATTTTATTCATATTTATAAATACGATCATTTTAAGTGTTGTTTACACTATTTTTAAGCAACACTTCTTTAGTAAACACTATTCATCAATTAAACCGAGTTATTCGGCGAATAAGTACGATTACGTACTAAAAAAGTCGCCTAATATGCAGAGTAATAAACGAGTACTCAGCGCATCTCTAGTCTAAACATTAAAATATAAACCGCTGCCCACAAGTTCGCTAACAAAGGCATGTTTAATTAAATCTAGTTAGTTCATGTATGAGAACAATATAACTAGACAACGTTAATACTCAATTCTTAGCATATGGAAGGAATAACAATAGTTTATAGCACATGTAGATTTTTTGTAAATCTTCTGCTTTGCTCTTAAACAAGGCCAGTTACCAACATTCAAACTATTTACTGCAAATTACAGAAATTACCTAAGTATCTTTTTACTTTGTATCTTAAACACGAAAAAAATTG
Source organism: Autographa pulchrina (assembly GCA_905475315.1). NCBI lineage: Eukaryota > Metazoa > Arthropoda > Insecta > Lepidoptera > Noctuidae > Autographa > Autographa pulchrina. Next base: position 2,615,330 of record FR997763.1, on the reverse strand, counting down.
TATTTATATACCTACTACATAATATGTTTTTAAATAAAATTATTTTCTGTATTAAACCCACGTATATTTTTAATACCACTTTTTTATCTGAGCTGTCATTACATTGGATTAACTCCCACATTTTGCTGGCTGTAAACAGTAGCTATCTAATCATGTCTAAAATATGTAGATTACATGTAGGTATTTCTAGCTTATTTTATTTTAGAAGATAATTCTGAGAAATTACTTTTAATCAACATTTGTAATAAGAGTTCATCCACCGGCGTGTCTAGACAAATCTCATGCTTATTCGCTTTTATGTGTTTAATCTAATGAAAGAACGCAGATGAATTATTTATTTAACTAAAATAATGATCCTGAAAAAGCCTAGAAGGCAGAGGCCTCATCTCATACAGAAATAGGGTAATTTAGACTGTTCATTTAAGGTTAATCATCGTATTTATCTTAATAAGAGCCTTTTTGACATTGGCATTATCTTATTACCCTTTGCGAGTATGAACTGCGAAAAAATTACTTAGAGCTGAAATAAAAAAGCGAGCAATTTATAAAGTCAGCTTATTCCAAAACTATACATTTCCATTCCGTTTCCCGCCATTTGATTTGAATATTCGGTCAATTGTTACCATATAACTGTCTAATATCCCCATCAATACTCCATTTAACCACGAAAGCTGGCGCGAGTGATTTACACGACCGCAGTACAGAGGGCGCGCGCGCTTATGTCGCTATCGGAGCGGGCACGCCGTGACGTCACAAATCATGCGCCGCCATTTTGTGTACGACGCCATTTTGATGCGATTTGGAATGGCTGAAATTCAAGTGTTTCATTGCGGATTTTTTATTTATAAAAATAATGTCAAAATATTGTAATAATGAGTCGGAGAATTAAATACTGTATTTACTCGAAGACGCATTGATAAAACATTTCTTCTGTAATAACCATACTTTTATTCAAGAGGACTGATTAGGTTTCTTACGTTGTTCTTATGTTCACTTATTTCGTTAAGTGTAGTATCGTTTCCGTGGTGTAGCGGTTATCACATCTGCCTAACACGCAGAAGGCCCCCGGTTCGATCCCGGGCGGAAACATAGCTTTTTGTATTTTATATCTCTATATTACATTACATTGTACCGCTCTCCACTAGGAATTTTATGTTATTGCTAACGCTTTTAAACAAATTAAAATAATATGCTCTAATAAACAATTTCGTGTATGCCTATTCAATTAATTATTTATTAACCTGCTCGTTTTAGCTAATGACCGAAATAATGTGGAACCTCAATTATATGGTTTATTTAAATTACTGTTAAACAATTATTACATGATACTCGTATACCATTCTTAATCAAATCATGTTTTTTTTTGTTTTTTTTTTAATAGTGACAATTCATCAAATTTAATATTTACGATATTCAATAAGGCATTTTTTTTTAATGAATTAAACTTAAAATATTTACAATTTTATAAAAACTAAGCCTACACTAGAAATAAGAAAAATTATAAACTAAATAAAACTAGGAACTAAAATAAGGCCTTAAAAAAATTCATCCTCATCGCTGTCGACTGGGAGTGTGCCCAAAAGGCTGGCAGCATTGCCACGAAGTAGGCATAATGTGAAGAACAGTAATGGTTCGATACTTTTAAAATAATACAATCTTTCTAGCGTTACTACAGGAAATAAATGTACTAATAGCTGATAGAACAATTAAAATATGAGTTAGATTCAAACTGAAACTGAAGACTTTTTTACAATCATTTGAAAAATATATGGGTTTTACAGTTCTATCACGATAAACACACAAAATAAATCGATATCGATAGTTTAACAAAACCACCCTCTGAATTGAAACACCTTTACCCGCGCGATTTCGTTTTTTCAAGAGTACGTGACTCGGGCGCTTTCTATTTTCAAATCGGCCGCCTCTTGTGTTGATTCTGTCCGACCACCTTTGAGAGTGCCTGAGGTCAGACCGACCAATCACGTTACGGCTTACAATCTAACTGAATGCGATTGTACATGTTTTGGAAGCTGTTCTTTCAATTTTAAACTTTATTGCTATTGAGTTATGACTCAAATTGTTTTGCATATTGTGGTGGTCTGTTTTTAATATTTCTTTTTTGTTTTATATATTTTGTAAGTTTAGAATGTGTCATATCAAACAACAAAAAAAATGGTTGAATAAATATTGAATGAACGAAATCCTTTCAGTTTTAGCTAAAAAATAGTTTTATGAATTCAGTTAGGATTTTAAAATGCTCTAAAAGTACAGGACTGTGCTTGACATATCAATTTGGCGCGTATTCCTTAAATTGAAATATAAAATAGGCTATTTGCCTATTCATAACCTATGATGTTCTTCTACCGGGGATAGGAGTAAAAGTTCGTCGCAGATTTTCAACAATTATAGGAATACTAATACTAGATGTACCTATGCACATAATATGTATTATGAAAAGTATATATTAGGTAGGTACTTTTAAAGCCAGTCTCCAGTAGAGAAAATTATGAAAAAGCTCAGATTTTAATTACTTCCGGCGTGAGAGGATAAAAGCTTAAATCCACATTGACAAACATTAGGTTAATCTATCCCAAATTACACATAAATTATTTACCATCAAAGAGACGCTTGGTAATTACCGTGCAGTAAATCGTAACCCAATTACCGGTAATTCGGCATTAGTTGTCAATTACGTCGCAATTTAACTAACTACATCAACACATACAAATCCCACTGTTACTGCTACGGCTATTGAATAAATAATTGTAATGATTTAATGTGATATACGGTTATGGACCGAGAGCTGTGGATTGGTAGGCCTACATCATGATAAAAATAGCTTAAATATCTGACGGGCCTGTTGGTCTAGTGTTTAGTGACCCTGACTGCTATACCGGAGGTCGTGGGTTCGATTCCCACCCAGAACAAATCTTTGTGTGATGAGCACGATCATTTCTTCTGTGTCTGGGTGTAATTTATCTATAATATGTATGTATTTAGAAATATATAAGTATGTCTATCAGTTGTCTGGTTACCATAACACAAGCTCTGCTTAGCTTGGGATCAGATAACCGTGTGTGAGTTGTCCCGGAATATCCCCTAAAAATCTCAGTTCTGAAATGGGAGCATTTACGTCCTAATCGCTTAATTTTAAATAAGTATACTTTTTTTTGCATTATGTACTATTTTGAGACTATTGTAACCATATCAATGGCTTCTCTGTTAGTATGGTTACAATACCGGAAATACTCGTTTAAATAAATATAATTTTCATCATGACTATGAGAAGTAAATAGCTAGCTCTTAGACTAGGATTCTAGCAAATTAGTATCTATTAGGCAAATTATTGTATTCGATATTTATTGTCCATTGAATGTAAGGTTTACAATACAAAATTATTTTGGAAACACGTCAACTAATGTCATCATTATTTTTGTTTCAGGTATGTTTTCCAAAAGTCCGCATATTTTCCTTGTGGAGTAACTTAAGAAATATGTAAGTCTATTTTACTAAATATCAACACAATACTCTTATGAGTTTTAGGGGTAAGATTATTCTTACACCTAAAACTCAAGTTAACTTAAGAGCATTTCAAACATTGCTGTTGAAAATTCTTTTAAATTCAAAGCTCGATAAAAGTTTTCTCAGGCTCATATACACTTAAATCTTACAAACACTACAAATAATAGAACAAGATAGAATATTCTACCTGAAACACATTTAGCTTCACAAACACTTAGCAATTCTATAAGTCCATTCTAGTAGAAACAAGCCTGACATCTCTGCACTCGACGTTGTTACAACTGTTCCAAGAAAAATCAACACAAGAGGCGACTATCTGAAAATAGAACGGCCCAGTCGCGCCGTAGAAAAACGAAGCGCACTCGTGTCAGCTGTGCTTTGTACACTGACGAATTTACTGATAGGCACGGATGGCGCGAATAATTTTGAATTTCGAATGAACTGTTTCTTTTTTAACGAATGAAGTATAGAACTAGTGGTATGTATGTGGCCGAAAAGAAACATGTAGAAAAATAAATGCTGTCCTCTACTGACATACAAAGAGTGACAGTTTTTAATCAAATAAAATGAGCTACGTTTATTATTTGGGATATAACAGAGTCTGAAGATTGAATCGTTACACGTGTCCTAAGACTCAATTGTAAAGCATTTAAATACTTATACAATAAAGGTAACAAAAGGTTTTGATGCGAAGTAGACTTCTGACCTTCGTTTCAAAATTTCTAAAGGACTGAAACGAAAAATTCAGCATTATTATGTAAAAGTGTTTTTATATTATATTATTTTATTTGAATATATTGGCAGTTGCGTGTTTTGCGTAATACTAAACGGGATTAAGGGCTGTCTATTCGTAACTCTAGAAACAATAGCTCCCACTTTGTAACGTCTCTTAAGCACTCCTGTCACGTACCTGCCAACTCACCTCTTTTATCTATTTTCCTTTTTTATTGTTCGGAAAACGAATTTACGGAATTGAATCCCGAAATTCCGTTATTTATTTTAAAATAAATTGTATTGCGGTGCCTACAGATATATTATCCAAATAATTATCATCTATGCATCTATTTCACGTGTGTAATTAATTAGTGATCAAACATTGTGTCAATGGATCCAGAAAAAGTCAAAGGTGACAGGCATTTCTATCTCATATTCATTTTACAAACCGTTGATACTTATTGACTTCTAAAATTTTCTTAAAAAAAAATAACCAACATAAAAAGAGCAGAACACTATTATCATTTTTAAATTCAAATTGTGAAAAACAAAAGCGTTCGAAACGCAAATTATTCCTTTTTCAAACCTCACCAATTAAAACTTTAATCCTCTACACATATTTAAATAGTTCACTTTCGCCATTTTTCAATATGTAACACATGGCTTTACCGAATGTCAAATTGTCAATTACGCATAAATGAATGTCAATTGAGGCTGGTTTACACGTTACATTTAGTTTGTGATTTGTAAAGGTTAAAGTTAAATTCGAGCTGATAGAACTCATGAACTTTGGTAAATTGTTAGTGACCGCACGTGTGAACTTATGTCGAGTGATGTGACCGCTAGGCCCAAGGGATGGACGGTTGAAAACTAAGGTCGATATTTTATATGAGAGCTTTAACTATGTCTGGGTTGTTATTTGCCCTCATTAGATACGTAATACGATGTTTAAAATGCTTTATCAGATATGTTTGGCTTCTACTTACCTAAAATTAACAAGTATTGACTTCGTTTATGTGGCTTTAAGGCTAAGTACTCGAGCGAGCTTTTACAGTAGGTAAATGGAGCATTAATTAAAATTTTAAATTTATTTACACTTAAAGATTAGAATACATCTATATTTTCCTTCGCATAATACAATTTCAGCAACCTTATTTGTTTAAAAGTCATCAGAAAATAAATGTATACAAAATGTTAAATGCAGTAAGTAAAGAAAACTTAAGAGAGAAAAAAAGAGCCACGTAATGTTTGTAAACTAGTTTTTATATGTTTAGCAGATATTTCGCACGTATCACATTAAGTGGTAATGCATTCCACGGACGAGCGGAAACTTAACTACTTCGCAAAGGATTTTGTGGAATGCATTCCAATGTGTTTATACTCTAAACAGTTTCAGTCTCACCTGAAATGTCACGAACGAATAAGAATAAAAATGCATTAAATACTTTTTGGTGTGTGAGAAAATTGTGTATGTAAGGGCGCGTCCACATCTGACGAACGAGCACCGAACGAGCATTACAGTAATAGCTCGCGAGCATGCCGCGAACGCACTAGTGTCAATAACGCCGGCCGTCAAACGTGCGTGAGCCGCTCGTGTAATGCTCGTTCGTCAGATGTGGACGCACCCTAAGGTTTTTCTTTTGATTCATGGGATATGATTTAATCATCAGGGTTTAGTCGCCATATTCTATTCTGACACTTATTACGCTCTTCGAAATAAAGAACTTTTAGTTGTGAACTTTACCTCTAATCCCACCTATTACGGATGTTTCATCTAGTTTTACACTATCGTCACCTCATTCGGTGTTTTGATTTTATTTTCAGAAATTGTGTAAAATTTATCAAAATTATGAACATCGTGCAGAATGATTGTCCCATTCATGTAATTAATATACATTTATACACAGAGAAGTTATTTTATTTACCATCAAGTCGTACCAATTGACCTGCCAGTTCCAGTGACTAGTGGGGTACAGACTTACCGTTTGGTCCATTTCGGTATGTCTAAAATGATCAGTACTAATAGTTCCAATGAATTTGCGTTCGGGCGCTAATTCTATAAATCACTCGTTACAGAACTAGTCGTTAAATGTAGCATTGATGGTGATAAATTAGACTGTTTTATTGTCCCCAATGTCCGTAATAGATGGGCGGTCTGATTTATCATGCTATAAACAAGATGGCGCTTGTTTCAAAGTTTGTCTTTTAATTGTGACGCTGAATGCTTAGGTAACTTACCTAGTTGTGAGTGATAAATGACACCTACTTGTATGAACTTTGTGATTTGATAATACGTATCCTTACTTGATGGATTAAATAAGAGTTCAGCCCTTAATTTTACTTTTTAGGCAAATATAATTTATGCAAAAAATGACCATTTTTGTTCTGAAATAGAAATAATTTACAGCATTTTTCTTAAATGTCACATCTCTAATTTAATTATATTCTTTAGATTAACAACATTTATAAAACAAAAATGCGAAGTCAACACATTCTTTCAGAAAAAATATAAATTAGCAATTTTCCATTTTAGGGACGAAACTTTAACAATATTGTACCTACTATACATTTTTTAACAAAAAAAGATCAAATGCTTTAAATAATTAGTTTCTTAAGCGAGCTTTTCATGAGACATTTTTATCTTGGCCATTCTTTTACATAAAAAATACTTTTGGAATTTTCAAATTTGGAATCACAGTAGCCAAGGATAATAAAAGGCATTGTTTGCATAACAAAGATTCTTTATTCAAACAAAAGCATCTGTTTTCAAGAAATCTGTTTTGGGGACATATTTTTATTTAATACGCGGAAATAAGTACAATGGTGGATTATTCCTGAAAGCATTCTCAAACCGACTACCATGTGTGATGTACCTGTGATAAGCAAATTTTGGTCGAAATCGATGTAAGCTGCCTCGTTGGCCTAGTGGCGCTAAGCGCGACTGCTACGCTAGAGGTCTTGGGTTCGATTCCCAAGTCAACCAAGGTGTTATTGGGTTTTTCTATGAAATTCTCAGTAGCAGGTCGGAGTTTGGATTTGTGCCCGGTTAGTGGCAATAGGCTCGCCCCCTATTACATGGGACCTAAACATACCGGCGAACTGTGGGTGTACATTGGTACACCTCTGCCTAACCCTTCGGGAATACAGGCGTGATGGTATGTTATGTATGTTATGTTATCGATGTAAGGGAATATCATTGACACGAGAAGTAGAACAAACATAAGTAAAAGAAACTACAGCATTTTTCTCTATACAAACATTACTTGCTAACATTCCACTAAATCAGTCATCAGATAAAAAGCGTCCATAATTCGGGTTGTATTTAGTTTCGCTATAATTTCGAAACAATGGCTGCCCGCCTGGGAATCACAACGGAGATGGTATTTCAGTAAGCTGAAACGTTGAAATTAAATTACGCGGAAGCAACGAGACTAGTTGTTTCTGCACTTTCAACCGGATATCAGTTTGGTTATAATTTCCGCTGTTATTTTGTTATACCAATTGAAATATGAGCTTTGAACGCGAATATTTCTTGGTTCTGTTATGATTGTTTTGGAAGTAGGTTTTGTTTGAATGTGCTGGATCGCAATTTATTTATCTTCTAAAATTAAGAATTACCTGCCACAAGTATAACAGACCGGGCTTGACCTATTTCGCAGTTTTTGTAATTTTTAGGAGAAGATCTAATTGACAGAACCAATATAATAATAATAATAATATTCCGGGACAACTTACACACGGTTATCTGATCCCAAGCTAAGCAGAGCTTGTGTTATGGTAACCAGGCAACTGATAAACATACTTTTATATTTCTAAATACATACATATTATAGATAAATTACACCCAGACAACCAGAACAAATGATCGTGCTCATCACACAAACATTTGTCCTGGGTGGGAATCGAACCCACGACCTTCGGTATAGCAGTCAGGGTCACTAACCACTAGACCAACAGGCCCGTCTTATAGTCCGAATATCTACGAGAAACAAAAAAATTAACTCATGTGGCATAATTAGATCCTCATTTTATTCTGTGAAATGGCCGGCGAAAAGGAGATTTACCTGACATGTTAACACTTTAGCCTATGCACAGTGTCAATCGTGTATGTTCGTTGACCATATAATCACAACCACCGTAATTATTTTCTTTTCCTTATATATTTCCTGAGCAACATTTATTTTCTTACACACTTCTGTGTGTAAGAAAATAAATGTAAGTAGTGTAAAAATAAAAAAGTGTAGTATAAATGAAGTAAAAGGGCCGTAATGTATCGTAATCTCCTTTCAATTATAATTAATTGCCAACGTTTTTTGTTCTTTGTGATTCGAATACATTTTCCTTTTTGTTATTGAAGAGCAATACGATGTAATTCCTCAATGGAAATTATTATTACCGATATCAAATTACCAAATCACATCTGTATTCAAAAGAATTTATTTTTGTTGGCGTACTTTGTGAAATATGTATAGGCTAACGTTTTTACAGATAGAATATTTACTTATAATAATAAATAAATAAATAAATGCGGACAACATCACATACATTGCTCTGAACCCAAAGTAAGTAGCTAAAGCACTTGTGTTATGGAATTCAGAAACAACGAAGGTACCACAAACACCCAGACCCGAGGCAATGAAGAAAAGTTTGTTTCTACATTGACTCGTCCGGGGATCGAACCCGGGACCTCAGAGCTAGCGACACCTTGAAACCGGTGCGTACGCCACTCGACCACGGAGGTCGTCAAACTTATGTCAAAACTATACACAAAATACTACATATCAATAGATAGATAATTCATACATACATAAAATCACGCCATTTTCCCGTAGGGGTAGGCAGAGACCACTTTTTTCCTCAATCAATAGATTCCCTTCCAAATTGGCTAATGCTGAATCAAAAATATGTTTCTTAAATGTGTTTTTGTCTCATCATGCTGTGTCCCTGAGTGGTCACTCGGACAGCTTAGTGATAGCTTCCGACGAGGTGACTGAACTCCGAATTTTGTATTTCATATCTATTTTTTCCTGTCCTTAAATAATCGCACAGATTTAAACCAGATCAAAAACAAACAACCTTGGGTATTAAGGTTAGATATAATAAATGCGGACAACATCACATACATTGCTCTGAACTCAAAGTAAGTAGCTGTAAAGCACTTGTGTTATGGAATTCAGAAACAACGAAGGTACCACAAACACCCAGACCCGAGACAATGTAGAAAAGTGAGTTTCTGCATTGACCCGTCCGGGGATCGAACCCGGGACCTCAGAGCCAGCGGCACCTTGAAAACCGGTGCGTACGCCACTCGACCACGGAGGTCGTCGGTTAGATATAAATACCTATGTTTTAATAATTTATTTTTTAACCCACGAGCATAATATATTTTATTTAAAGTATGTGTAGGAACGTTGAGTTGAACTCTGCCGAGTCCCCAAGCTATACTGCCTAAATAAATATTTTACGAGGACAAACACAGTATAAGTAGCTTCCTACGCATTTCAGAAGCAATGGCGCGTCTAACTTTTTTATGTGCGAACATACCTCCCCATTTATTAAACGCAACCTACCTATTTTATATTTTCTCTTCGTATTCTTTTATAGTTAATTTAATGTTCCTTTGTCCTGTCTTTCTGTGTATACGAACACAATTTCTGCGCTATATTCACAGTTCTATAATAATATTAAGACACACATTACCTAGGACTTATTTATTTATTAAACGTTTTGTACAAATAAAATGGTTCAGTACTTAACTAAGCTGTCAACCAAAGTTTGTGTTGGCTATATCTTCAAAACAATAGTTAGGTACTAGACACTCTCGGAACCCTGCTGCGTTACCTAACGATTAAGGACTCCGGTCAAAGCATTACCGGAAATTGCGCATAAAAAACGGTTACCCATAAATCACAAATCAGTCTCAAAACTTTATATACAAAAAGCACACAATAATAACATAAAGTTCACATCACACAAGCGCAATATAAAACTCGTGTAACACGGGAGGCGGTCCCGATTCATCTTAACTCAACTGGCGCGAACTAAGTCCCAACTTACTTCAGATGCAACAATTAAGTCTTTGTACACAGCTACACAAATATGCTTCGTAACTTCTTTACTAAGTGTGTGATACTTTTATTACTTTATTAGTTTGCGAACAGCTATTTATTTTCAACAGTACTACTACAACGATAGATTGAATTTGGGTAGCTTAGTAGTTTGTTCATTCTTTTCGGTCAACAATTACGAAAAGGAACAAGAAATAGACGCATAAGCGCAAAATGCAAGGTTCCAGTTTTTTCGGCGATGGTTTTTTTTATATTTTTATTTACCTGATGATTTAAAGTCGGGTTCGGATTTTTTATTATTTATTTAGAGCCAGAACTGTCCCTTTACAGGTTAAATACCTCCCTTTCCTTTTTCTAAAGGTTTCTATTGATTAATTACGTATCATTGTTTTCTTTTCCATCCTCTGCATTACCGTCGTAGGGATAATGTATTATCTAAATTATACGCCTAATATAATGTATCACTAGCTTTTAATATTTACCGTGCATAAATGTTCTCACAAATATAATTATAGTGCAAACAGTGTTGTCGGTGAGACAATTAGAATTTCTCTTTATTATATAAAGTGGATATGTTTTGGTTTACTCCACTGGTGCACGGGTGCTCGAGCGCTGCGGAACGATGGTATGAAGTTACGGAATAAGATTCACTAGATACACCAGTAATGTACTATAATAATTTAAATTACATATTATTTCATACCTATACCTACTTTAAGTATCCCTAAAGTAGGTAGGTATAGGTCTAATAGAAAGAACACATATTTCATATCTACCTATAGGTATGCGAATATGTCTTACTTCTCGTTATATTTAGGGCGACGCTGGAGCTAAGTTATCTACAAAATTAGAACAAAAAGTAAATGATACACTTCAGGATTATCGCTAAGTAGGTATAAAGTTTCTAAATATTAACCTACGAAACTACGAGAATTTAAATTGGAATTAATTGCCAAACAAGCAAATTTTGTAAAATTTACAATTGCTACAACTAAACTAACGGAGCCGAACTTTGCATTAAATCCAATCAAAAACTTTTACAAAAGAAAAGAAGGTAATTAATGTTGTTTTAATTTACATTATCATTAAACTTTCCCCAATTTTAATGATGAAAGCCATATGTTACCTTATTGATCTTGATTGATGTGATGACAGATTGGACCAGCTTGATGAAATATTAAAATGATTAAAAGTCGCGATCACGATGTAATATTATTATGCGAGTGCATTCAAAAAATGTGTTGTTTGTGAGTACATAAGTAGAGGTAAACTATTCAAATTAAAATTAAATATGAACAATAAACAATTTTAAACCAGACTCGCTCCTAGAAATAAGGGCTATATAGCTTAGTTTGTCAAAAAATCGTGTTATCAATAAAATAAAACTAAAACAGGTATATATATTTGTTACTGTGCCTACCGTACAAGTACTTAATCGATGTTATATCCTCTACAATTATTTTATGATAACTACCTTTTTCATCCACATACCTCTTAAAACTAGCACAGACACATCCAGTACTCCTATACCTCGATGTTGCTGTACACTAAGTAATTTGATAACACATTGTCACAGCGCTTGTTTCCTTTGGCCCCACTTTAGCGTATTAAAGACTTTCAAAGAGACGAGAGACGCTTTATTTATTTAAAAGCTTTGGTCATGACTGGAAAATTGTATAATTTAATTTAAACTGAAACTGACTGAAACTTTTTTAAACATATATATTTTTTAATGTTAGCTTTTTTAGGGTTCCGTACCCAAAGGGTAAAACGGGACCCTATTACTTAGACTCCGCTGTCTGTCTGTCCGTCTGTCTGTCTCCAGGCTGTATCTCATAAACCGTGATAGCTAGAAAGCTGAAATTTTCACAAATGATGTATTTCCGTTACCGCTATAACAACAAATACTAAAAACCACATAAAATGAATATTTAAGGGGGCTCTCATACGACGGTGGTACGGAACCCTTCGTGCGCGAGTCCGACTCGCACTTGGCCAGTTTTTTTTATTTTCATCACAGAATAATTTCAATTTGATTAATAAGCAATAAAAAGCGAACTACAGCTTGAATATTCAACATAATATTCTTCATCTGCTAAAAACCATTAAATAAAAAAATGTGTAAAATTTTTATAACAAAATATCATATACTTTTTTTTCTATAGCAATATCAGTATTGCGTCTGACAGAAACCATCAACAGTTCGTCACAAAATAGCTACAGTCGCAATAATGTAACGTCACAGCTTACCCACAATCCGGACGATCAAATACGATGCCCGGTTCGATACCCGGCTATCATTTAATCGCTACCCGGCTGCAGTGCGAGCATTACAACCGGCTTAACCTAAACCTTTATCGCTGTTTATATTGTTTCCGTGTATTAAGGAGTTTGTTACTTTCTTAAGCGTTTCTTGAAGAAGTGTTTTATGTAGTGCGTTTAATTTTAAGGATTTGTTAGTTAATCTTGAATACATTATAGTGGTTACATATTAAAAGATTAAAACTTTCTCGAGCAAATTTCAAAAGAACAATAAACGAGTTAACAAAATTTAAATGACCAAATGTTTTATTCAGAAAAATTTTAGAATCCCAATGTATGTGACATCAAATGAACGACTGATCAAAAGTTGCTAGATGTAATTTTAAAATATCAAATCATTACCAATCAAATCACATAATCACAAATTGTACCGATGATGTGTACCGATGGATTAAATCCCAAAGAGCGGTACGCAAGCTAGATGAAGCATGCAAGCAAGAATGCAACAAGCAGGTTTTTGTCACGGCTCCGGCGCTGCGGGCCTCCGGCGGCGGCCCCACGCGCCTACGCGACTCTAAATAACACTCTAGGGGTAGGGCAGACAAGACTACGTAAAGTCGGTTTTGCAGCGATTCGGTTCTGTCACTAACTTTTGTAACACAACATGTAGAATTTTTAACCCACAATGTTATGTATATAAATTACGCATTAGTATAACGCCTATATTATTTGTATTAGCAAACCGGTCATGTTGTGCAAAGGCTTTCTGTTCTATTATATATCTAAGTTATTCGCTAATATTAATATTATTTTTACCTTTTTCAGTTAATCCATTTGATAATTAATAATTTATCCAGTAGTCCATTTGACCTTTAAACGATTTGGTCAAGAGTGTAAAAAATAATTCAAACATTGATATTCCAGACTTTGGTCAGCTGAACTTTTGATCAAATGACCATCGTTATTTTAAACTTTGTTGATTTGTACGTTGTTCTTTTGAAATTTGCTCAAGAAAGTTTTGATTTTTTAATATGTAACCATTATAGTAGTAGTAGCTAATTACAACTTGCATGAATGGGATGTATAATGGTAACTTCGTAAGATATTTTTTATAACTCTGTAAATATATTTATTTATTTATTTATTAAATACTTCTTGCACACAATGTACAATGGCGGACTTAACGCCTTAGGCGTTCTCTACCAGTCTACCTTTGGGTGGTGGAGAGAAAGCATAGGTAGGTGCCAAGAAATTTAGACGAAACACGAATTTAGAGAAATTTAGACGAAAAACGTTACATATAAACCTACATATATTACAACATACATTATTATTAATATATATAAATAAATGTATATATACATATATATATCTATAAAAATATGTACACTACATATACTACTTATACTTACATATCAAGAAAAATAAATAGAAAACGAAATACTGTTATGATTCTGCTAATTTCCCAAGAATGTGGTTACGTAATTTTACTTTGAAGGTGTGACGGCTGTTTAACATCCTGATCTCTTGAGGTAACTCATTCCAGAGAAGAATAGATTTAACAAAGAAGGAAGAATGAATAATATCAGAACGATGTGCAGGGCAGAGTAGAAGACGATTTTTTGAAGAGCGTAGACTTTTGTCATGATGTGAACCAAGATTTTCGAAGTGAGAAGTTAAGTAGGAAGGTGAAGTAGGTGTGTGAAGAATAGAAAAAAGAGTGGTCAACGCCCTCATCTCACGACGCTGCCTTATAGGTAGCCATCTGAGTTGCGTTCGATACACTGAAACATGATCGTACTTGCGAAGATTAAAAACGAATCGAATGCAATTATTGAGAAGCCGGTCAAGTTTGTTGAGCAGATCTGCATTCAGGTCATAGTAGCAAACATCACCATAGTCAATTATGGGGAAGATTAAGGTTCGCATAAGCATCGCTTTCACATTGGACGGAAGCAAATTAATATACAACTTTGTATTGTAGTTGAACAATACGGGCTAATTATTTAGATCGGTAAGTAGTGGGCAAATTCTGGGCAAAGGCATCTTCACATATAGGGAATGATCATAAAAAAATAAAGTAACTTGATGCAATATGTAATTTTAACATTCTTCCGGTTATAGAGACAGAAAACAATCACTTGTTTTAGAAGGCCCCATTATTTGGTGTTTATAATAGTAATATTCTTTAGTAAACAAAGCTCGAGCCACAGTATTAAAGTAGTCATTTTTACAGAGCATTTAAGCACCTTTCAATTTTATTACCCATTTTAGATAACGCAATATTGGAATTTACGTAAAAGTATTCATCATAAAACGTTTTAGATAGCAACATTAATGGGCACTTTACGTTAAAATACTCCTTAAATAAAATACTTTGTTTTATACGTTGCAAAGACAAGCTTTTTTAATTAGTATTGTATTTCTAGATTTATATTTCTAACTTATTTCTAATTGCCAATTTAAATGTTTAAAGTGAACTAAATTAAAAGCCTCTTAATTTTAAGTTTATTTATTTGTCAATTAACTAAGTTTTATGTTTTCATTAAATGTTTCAGTCAAATAATTTCGAAAGTTTAGACGTCTGAGGCAATTTCAGACGAATGAGTTTTTAGAATTCATAAGTATGTAAGTATTTAAGTACCTAGTTGTTGGTAGCTACTTAATAAACTACCTAATGAACAAATGCAAAGTGAAATTGAAGCTTGTAAAAATAATAAAATCAAAAATTACTGTGCGGGACAAGATAAACAGTTATAGTGTTCAATAATAGATAGAGTGCGGGACAAGATATACAGTAATAGTGTTTTATAGTAGATGTCTTTAATGCTTAGTTAAGAATATTTTTAAATTTTATTTGTTAATTAATATTAAGATATATTATTAATAGTTTTATAGCATGTTTTTAATAGAAATTGTAACGTGGCTCTCGTCACGGTAAAGTTTCGCCGTAGTTAAGGTAACTGTGCCGGAACCGCCCCTTTTCTGATTGATTTTAAATCCGGCGCTCTGATTGGTCGACAAATGTCGACCAATTAGAGGCCCTACATTTTAAGCCCAAAAATTGTATAAATATCGAGGCGGTTTTCGGTACCGACACAGTCAGCGAGCAGCCTTAATAGAAGAAAGATCTCCAGAACAATAAACCTCATCAAGATTGAAGCCCAGTGGTATTATTTCTACACCAACCCAGTGATAGCAAATGTGTATCCTGCACATTTAATGGTCCTTCGAGCCGGATATTGTGTGGAATAGTGCCTGAAGATAGTGTCACTGGGAAGAAACTTGAAGAACGTTTTAGTGTCATCGACTTCGAAGATCAGCCGACGTCATGCCCGTTACGCGCTCCGAGGGAAGGGGCCGCAAGCCGTCGAATATACAGAAGCCGTCATCGTCTGAGGCCACTCCAGAGACCTCTGCGACCGGTACCAGTACGGAAGCCACATCAGAATCGACACAGACAGGGACGACTGCCACGGAGAGTTCCGAACAGACTTACACCTCCGCGACGACCGACCCAACCACCGTGACTTCCGTCACCACCGCCTCGACCGCCGCGACCGCCGCCTCAGCCGCCAGCGCAATCGCCGCGCCGGCAGCCACCGCGCCCGCCCTCTCCGCCGCTAGCGAGCCCTCCGCCTCGCACCCTGCTGACGTCGTCGCACCTTCAGTTGCCCCATCCGCTACGACGACGCTCACCGCAGGTGCGAAATCGAAGAAGCTGATGAAGCCGCCCGCAGCTGTCACTTCAATAGAAAAACGTCGTGATACTGACGCCTCGACAGTGAAACGAGTTGTTAAGAAAGCCGGTCCGTCGAAACCAACCGGCCCACAGCTCCTCCGCCCTCCTAGCAAGAAGGGGGGAGAGGGGGAATCGACGCATAGCAGAACAAAGATAAAGAAAATCGCCAAAGCAAAGGAAGATTTGCTCCGCCTCCAAGTTGAACTAGCTGCTGCACGCCTAGCCGCGCTAGAAACGGAGGACACCGACATAGAAGAGGAAGGAGATGAAACCTCCCTCTACTCAGAAGTCAATGCCCGTGTGGACAACTGGTTGGATAACCAGGTATCTCACCCCATCTTAGCTATCGCCAACGAGCCTCACTGCCCTCCACCGGAGCCGACGATCGTCCACAGAGAAGCACCGAAACAAGAAGAGGTTCATCGAACACCGGCGGGAGGTCAAGGGGACCTAGCCCTCCTAGCTGAAGCCATCACTAGGGCTGTCAGTGCCGCCCAGCGACCTAAATTTATAGAATTACCTTTCTTCAGTGGATCGCATCAGGAGTGGTTACCCTTCCGCGCCGCCTACTACGAATCTGAACCGTCATTCAGCGTCGTCGAGAATATCAACAGATTGAGAAGAAATCTAAAGGGAAAGGCCAAAGAAGCAGTTGAAGGGCTACTCATTACTAACACGCACCCTACAGAAGTAATGAAAGCTTTGGAGTCTAGATTCGGAAGACCAGAGGCGATCGCCATGATGGAGATGGAAACTCTGCGAAGTCTGCCACGCCTCTCCGAGTCACCTCGGGACATATGTGTATTCGCCACGAAGATCTCCAACGTCGTAGCGACACTGAAAACGCTGGGTTGCTACAACTATATGTACAACCCCGAATTAGGAAAAACATTGGTGGACAAGCTGACGCCGACGCTCCGGTACCGCTATTATGACTATTCAGCTACGCAGCCCAAAGAAGACCCTTGTCTCGTCAAGCTGGAGAAATTCTTTAAGAGGGAAGCTGAACTGTGCGGGCCCTATGCGCTACCTGAACAGGTGGCAGCGCCAGCAACAGCCGCACCACAAAAGAGAACTCAGCGGGTCACCAATGTTAATGTCACCGAAAAGAGCTACACGCCGAAGTGCTTCGTGTGTGACGAGACAAGCCACACCAACGCGACGGAATGCGACACATTTAAGAAAATGGATGCCAATTCGAGATGGGATGCTGCGAAGTCCAAACGCCTCTGCTTCAGATGCCTACGATATAGGAGCAAGACTCACAACTGCCGAGCTAAGCCGTGCGGTATCAACAGTTGCAAGTACACGCACCACAAGCTGCTTCACTATGAAAAGAAGATAGAAAAGGCTGAGAAGACAGAAAACGACGAAACAACAGAGATAATCAATTCGACGTGGACAATAAAGAAACAATCATATTTGAAGATCCTGCCGGTCCAGGTGAAGGGGCCAAAGGGTACAGTCAACACATTCGCATTGATGGACGACGGATCAACGGTCACGCTCGTCGACGACGACGTCGCTGCGAGCATCGGGGCTACAGGACCCGTAGATCCACTAAAGATAGAAACTATCAATGAGTTGAAGACAGCAGAATCAGCATCAAGAAGAGTGACCATCGGGCTTAAAGGGGTCAACGAACGTGAAGAGCAAATTCAAGCAAGAACAGTGAAGAACTTACAAGTCTCTTCTCAACGGGTTCCACGAGAATTAGTAGAAGGATGTCCACACCTATCGGACATCAAGGGACATCTCACATACTCCAACGCGAAGCCACGTATCCTCATCGGTCAAGATAACTGGCATCTCCTGCTTACTACAGAGACCAGGAAGGGGAACAGGAACCATCCAGTGGCATCTCTCACGCCGCTCGGATGGGTACTCCACGGAAGCCAAACGAACTCCTTCGGTCTAAAGATAGACTTCGTGTCGCACATGAAGGAAGCTGAAGATGACCTCGAGGACCTGGTGAAGAGATACTTCGAGATGGACGCCCTCTGCATAAACCCGAAGAGACCGAAAACTGATCCAGAAGAGAAGGCACTTCGAATACTTGAACAAAAAACCGAGAAGATCGATGAATCAAGATACCAGACCGGCCTCCTCTGGAAGAAGGAAGACATCAAGTTCCCAGACAATTATGAAAACTCACTGAAGAGGCTCTTCAACATTGAAAAGAAGATCGATCGCGACCCAGCCCTCAAGAAGAAGTACGTAGAACAGATGGAAGCTCTTATAGAAAAGGGCTACGCCGAGCCCGCGCCGCCACAAAAGACTCCTGAGAAAACGTGGTACTTGCCGCATTTCGCAGTCATCAACCCCATGAAGCCGGACAAGCTACGTGTTGTGCATGACGCCGCCGCCAGGACAAGAGGAGTGGCTCTTAACGACATGCTCCTCAAAGGTCCGGATCTGCTTCAATCACTGCCAGGTGTCGTCATGCGCTTCCGACAGCATCTCATCGGGGTCACAGCAGACATCAAGGAGATGTTCATGCAAGTAAAGTTACGCATTGAAGACAGAGATGCACTGCGATACTTGTGGCGCGGGGATCGCCGCGACAGCCGACCTCCAGAAGAATACAGAATGACTTCGCTAATCTTCGGGGCATCAAGTTCGCCGTCTACAGCAATCTACGTTAAGAACTTGAACGCCAAGCAACACGAAGATACTCATCCGGAAGCCGCAGCAGCCATCATAAACAAGCACTACGTCGACGACTATCTGGATAGCTTCAGAAACCTAGAGGAAGCAGTAAACGTAACAACGAGTGTGCGCGAAGTACACAAGAAGGCCAGCTTCGAACTGAAACAGTGGAAGTCTAACTCAGTGTCACTCCTAGAAGCACTGGGAGAAGAACACCGTACAGAAGACCTAGAGCTATACAAAACAGAAGAACAAACTGAACGGGTACTGGGTGTCATCTGGAAGATAAACTCAGACGAGCTGACGTTCAACCTCAACTTAACAAGAATTCCTTCAACATTAATCGAAGGAAAGCAGCCAACGAAGAGAGAAGCCTTGCGCATCGTTATGTCGCTCTTCGATCCGCTAGGATTCGCCTCGCCTGTCACCATCAGAGCGAAACAGTTACTCCAAGAGGTTTGGCGCCGAGGGACAGAGTGGGACGACCGCATTGACGAAGACTTGGCGGAGCAGTGGGAGTCGTGGATAGGACACTTGAAAAGTCTCCACGACGTAGCAATCCCGCGGCAATATTTATATTACAGCGACGCCGCATCCCTCGAACTCCACGTCTTCAGCGACGCCAGCGAATCAGCCTACTCAGCGGTCCTGTTCTGGAGGGCAGTGACTTTAGAAGGTGAAGTGGGCTTATCACTTATCATTGCCAAGGCAAAGGTGGCTCCGCTCAAGTTGACAAGCATACCAAGACTAGAGCTACAAGCAGCAGTCATGGGAACCAGGCTCGCAGACACAGTCATTGAAGAACACGAAAGAAAACCTGACAGAAAGGTGTTCTGGACCGATAGCAAGACAGTACTCACCTGGATAAGGACAGGGTCACGTTCTTACAAACCATACGTGGCTCACCGTCTAGCAGCAATAGAGGAGAGCTCCAAGGTCAACGACTGGCGCTGGGTTCCGACGAAGCAGAATGTTGCTGACGACGCAACACGAGATGTACCAACCGCCTTCGACAGAAATCATCGATGGTACAAAGGACCTGATTTTCTTTACCTGACAGAAGACTCATGGCCAATAGAATCTGTGAAGACCACAACAGAAGGACTTTCTGACGAAGAGAAGACGCATCACATAACGAACAAGAGAAGACTGAAGCTGGCTGAGGGTCTGCCGGATCCAGCGAAATTCTCCAATTGGGACCGTCTCCGGTACGCGACAGCACGCGTTCTGCAGTTTGTCAACCTCTGCAGAGCCACCACCCAGAAAGTCAACTACCGACGAACAAAAAAGAATAAGGAAGCGGATCCCGCATGGAAGAAGAATAAGCCAACAGTAGCAAAACAGCAGGCGCCTACAGCGAGGAGAAGATCGACACTCCACCTACTTCCAGTCACAGCCGAGCTCCTCAAGAAAGCGGAAGAGCTGTTGATGCGGTCTTCACAAGAAGAAGCCTTCACAGAAGAAATAGAAAATTTGAATAGCGGGAAGCCGATTGCTAAGGAGAGTCGTCTTCAACAACTCAGCGTCGAATCAATCAACGGCTCAATCCGACTTCGGAGCCGTATCCGAGCAGCCCAAGACATACAAGAAAATGTCAAGAGCCCGCTAGTCGTCGACGGGGATCATCCAACGGTGAAGCTATGGATACGAGCAGTACATCGGCAGCTCCATCACGCCGGCGTCGAGGCAACGATCAACGAGTGTCGACAACAGTACTGGGTACTAAGAGTGCGCCCTATCACGCGCACGATCCTTCGACAGTGCCTCTTCTGCCGCATGAAGACTCAAGCGCCGCCGCATCCAAGAACCGGGGATCTGCCAGCGTGTCGCCTAGCACATCACAAGCGACCCTTCACTTTCACCGGTGTCGACTACTTCGGGCCTCTCTCAGTGACCGTCGGACGCACTAGACAGAAGAGATACGTGGCCATCTTCACGTGTCTCACAACGCGAGCCATCCACCTAGAAGTCGCCGGCTCACTAAGCGCCGACTCAGCGGTAATGGCGGTCCGACGTATGATCGCACGACGTGGCTGCCCGGCTGAAATTTGGTCGGACAACGGCACCAACTTGAAGGCCGCCGACAAGGAACTTCGACAAGCAATCGACACGGCGACAGCGGAAGAGGCAGCAAAGAGAACCATCTCTTGGCGTTATATCCCGCCTGGAGCTCCGTTCATGGGTGGCGCTTGGGAGCGTATGGTGCGCTCCGTAAAGACCGCACTCGCAGCAACACTGCACGAGCGCCACCCCACCGAAGAAGTCCTCGCAACTCTACTAGCTGAGGTAGAGTACACCGTAAACAGTCGCCCGCTGACCCACGTCTCCGTCAGCGCAGAAGATCCACAGGCCCTGACTCCCAATCACTTTTTGCTGGGAGGTCCTGGGCGCGTGCCACAGCCCGGCACATTCTCCGAACAAGACACCATCTCCCGGTCAAGCTGGCGAGCTGCACAGAGGCTCGCCGACGTTTTCTGGCTCCGCTGGGTAAAGGAGTACCTACCCGAGCTCCAACACCGGCGGGAGCCCCACGGGCGAGGTCAAGAAGTCAAGGTAAATGACCTCGTGCAGATCGTCGACCCAAACCTGCCCCGCAACGTGTGGATACGAGGACGAGTCATCGCTGTGTATCCTGGCCCCGACAGCATCGTGCGGACAGTGGACGTGCAGACCAAGGGAGGTGTCCTGCGCCGGCCGGTGAGGAAGCTGGTGATCCTGCCACTACCTACGGACGACGTGCCCGCACCGGAACGAGATGCGACGCAGTCGCACGGCGGGAGTGATGTGCGGGACAAGATAAACAGTTATAGTGTTCAATAATAGATAGAGTGCGGGACAAGATATACAGTAATAGTGTTTTATAGTAGATGTCTTTAATGCTTAGTTAAGAATATTTTTAAATTTTATTTGTTAATTAATATTAAGATATATTATTAATAGTTTTATAGCATGTTTTTAATAGAAATTGTAACGTGGCTCTCGTCACGGTAAAGTTTCGCCGTAGTTAAGGTAACTGTGCCGGAACCGCCCCTTTTCTGATTGATTTTAAATCCGGCGCTCTGATTGGTCGACAAATGTCGACCAATTAGAGGCCCTACATTTTAAGCCCAAAAATTGTATAAATATCGAGGCGGTTTTCGGTACCGACACAGTCAGCGAGCAGCCTTAATAGAAGAAAGATCTCCAGAACAATAAACCTCATCAAGATTAAAGCCCAGTGGTATTATTTCTACACCAACCCAGTGATAGCAAATGTGTATCCTGCACAATTACCATGGTATATAAAAATACAAATACATTATTTACCGTCTGTTATCTTCTAATAATTCGAAAATCGTTATTTAATTGTTGACTTAAATTACAAGGATTTTGTGTCTGTACTTACAAAACTTTAAATACGTGCATAAGAATACTTGCAAAAAAAATCTAATGTTCTGCAATAAATACTTAAATTAAACAACCTTAATTCAGGCGGCGGCCATTTTGAAACGAGCCCAGGAAGCGTTTTTCAATTACGTCAAAGTAGCGTAGAGGCAGCGTCACTGTCGCTCAGCATCCAATTTGTTATTCGGCACGAAAGCTACTTATTTTTGTCAGTGTCTGCGAATAATTCGAACGTGAACCTACTCACATGGGGAAATTAATTGTCACGCTCCTAGGTACGTTTCACGCTACTGAATTTCCTACACAACTTGAATATTAGCAAGTTTTAACGTAACGCAGCTAATTTTTCGTCAAGTTTGTGATTTACTAACAATGTGTCGAGTTCCTTTGTTAATGTTTCAGCGAAGCAATTATTTTAATACGGAAACGTACGGAGGTGTTTTCGTCGTTTACCTTTACAAGAATATTTATGCTTTCTGTAATGAATTGTTTTGCAGCTGTTCATTTTGTGCGAACATGATCGTCGGAATGTTTATTTAGTTAAATAGGACGAGTTCTTTTTAGCAAGAAAAAGTTTTGTTTATTGTCTCATTAGGTACTGAAGCACTGTGACTTTGTGTTTAAGGAACATTACAACAGGTTTTAAATTAACGCTTAATACATAACGGTAATCGGTATAAAGTAACTCGGTATAAAGTTCAGAATATAAATTTTCTGTTACCAGAACGCATTAGAGAGCATAATATTACCTACATATTCCTACCAAATCTCTCCACCATTACAATAACACTTGTAAAACTGTGACGTCATATTCAGAATTCTTGGATTATGATCTGCGGAACAAAGTCGCACGTTTCGGTAATAGTGCGAGTTTCTCGCGACGCACAGCTGCGACCAACTCGCAGCGCCTTCCGCAGTGTGGACAAATTAAAAGCTGCTAGCGAGTTAATGAGATAATAATCATTCGTAACTGGAAAGTAACGATCAAGAGGTTTTTTAATGCTATACAACTTTTTTAATGAATTTTAGAGAAAATAGGTCTGCGTCGTTACAATTTTTCTTCTGAGAAAAAAATAAATTTGTTTAATATTGTTTTTTCTAACCCAGTAAGTACTAGTGTGTTAGTATCTGATATGATGTCGCAGTATCGTTAGATTATTTACAGGTGAGGATTTTAGTAAAACAAGTAAAGTAAAAAAAAAACAAGAAGCAAAAGTAATTTATTTTGTAAGATATAACATGGCAAAGTTGTAAAGAAAGCCAATATATCTGTCAAATGAAATAAATGAAATTAAACCTCATGGGCCTTATTACAAAAGATGGTTTAAACCAAGACTAAGGTAAACCCAGGTTTAAAATATACCCATCACTTTCTTATGTCATATAACAAATAGAGACGGGGCTATTCTAAAACCTCGGATTTTCTTAGACCATCTTTTGTAATAAGGGGGCATGTACAGTACATGTATACTCTGCCTATAGCTTCAGTACAGTTGGGCGTAATGGTAATTAAATAACACAAATGTTTAATATAAGTATTATTATTCTTGGCAGGCCTAAATTTGTGTTAATGGTACATATTATTTCTTCGTTATTCGCGCTTTCAGTGGCATTTACATTTATAATTTGGGACTTCAGTACGTGTTAGTAGATGAAGCGTTTTTATTTTAGAAAAATGAAATCATTTGTACTTTTAAATCGGATTTTTGTTACAAAAGCGTTTTATCTGTGTAATGCTTTATAATACCATCGTAGTTTATGTCATAGTTTAGGTTTCCATCATTGTTAGGGCGTTCTACCTAAAGTACTAAGTTTTGATGCCTACTAATTTATTTAGTACGTGATAAGATCCAAATCTAATATCATAATTTAGTTGGTTTATCTCATAGATTTTATCTAATAACTTTATTAGGTAAGACTACATTATTGAATTAACTTAACTCCATCCTTACTCGTGAGTTTCGTCATAAACACATTCAAAATAATAATCGGCACAAAATAATTACATATTGCCTTTAAAAAATAAAATGGTTACATAAATACGGTTGCAGTAAACTCAAGGACTCGCCATACCGACGCACTTGTACGAACAAATTAAGCAGTTTCACACATCGCTCTCACATAGTCCTTAATTTTCGCAATTTCCGTCATAACGCCTGGACTAACCGGGAATTAACTGCGAAACAGAGACCTGATTTACACATTGAAACTCACGTACAATGAATAAAACATGAAACTACAAAGCTCGTGAATTCGCCCGCGCATAATAATTCATCGCGATATTTTTATGTGTGCGAAAAATTGGGCGAACGAAGCAACTCTTTGGGAAACCTTTATAGTTTTATTGCTGGGTTCGCAATTGTAGTGGAGTAATGTTTACCCCAGTTTGCCATAACGGGGGGCGAGTACAGAAGGACGTTTGTAAATGCATGTGCACATTTCAACGCCATTTTCTATTCCATTTGTTCGTTTGGGCAGCGTTTTGGGCAGTGAGAAATGATGTTGAAATGTTTGCGCCAGTTTATAAAAGAGGCGCGATTTTGTGACTAACATGATGACAGATTGTAACTCGTGTTGGAAACTAGTCGTTTTATTGTGTAACAAGCAGAAACAAACATACAAATCCTAAAGCATTAGGTAAATTTGCGGTAACATGGATAAGTAAAACGATAAAATTGGTCTCGTTGAAAAAACGCGGAACGCTTCGTTTATTTTCAGGTAAAAAACGTAAACGATACATACAATTCTTCCTATTATTCTCGAACAAAACTGACCCGGACTCGCACTAAAAGGGTAAAGTAAGTTTCTTTGAAAAGATGAAAGATACTTTCAAAGGCAAACAAGAAGCCAGATGATTATTCTTTCATCGTCTAAGAGCTTTCGCTGGCAACTATAACAGAATGCTACAAAAATGGGCCAGCAGTACTTTAAGGAATAAAATCAAAGCCGTTTTAACTTAATCCAAGTCTTAATATAAGATTTCCCTCGCATACGACGTACGTAGAGACTGCATTTGTACCGAGAATTTCTCAGACTATTGTATTTTTTTCCAATAAAACGAACCGGAATATCAAAAGACATTTTTCAGAAGGCAGTAAAAACTAATGGTTTTGAAATGTACACTGTAGAGTTGCTAGATGCTGGAATATTTTGAAATATATTGTTTTGAATACGAAACATATGCATGCTGTATTTTTAGAAATGAGACATTGGTGAGCTTAGATCGTTACTAATCGTAGCAATTATTTATGATACATTATTTATTTATTGAGATATTCTTTGGAAAACGTACAAAAATACATCTAGTGGAATTAATTAACTGCCTTATCATTTAATTATTTCGATAATTGTTATAGTATACCTGTAACCGTGTATTTAGTAAAGGATCACTGTCTTTATATTTCTGCAAAGATGAAAAATACCAAACATACGTATTAAAATTCATCAATATTCAGTTCTCATACGCTATCTGGCGTACTCGTACTTACTCGGATGCACCCAATTTCGGTATATTGGAAACAATATCCGCGATGCAATGAAACGGAGAACCGTTCAGTTCTACCGGCCAAATCTAAAACTTTTTGCTGAAGCCTGTTTCGTAAGAACATAATTTTTTGTATTGAATAGTAAGAAAGGAATTTTGAATAAATTATTATTTTATAAGATTTATATTTAATATTTATATGGTTTTGTATAGTTTGTTCGAACAGGCAACACAACAAGTTAATTATTTTTGTTTAAAAGTTTGTTTGCCTATATGATCGTGATTTTTTCCGACTTATTTGCTGTATTCAGATATCTTTATGGACTGCCCTAGATACAAGGAAATCATGTCCTTGGAATAAGAAACATTTCTCGTATTTATTGTATTATTATTACATACAGATTTCTAATAATATAATTATGTAAAGAACTAAAGCGGTGCACCCACAGTCAAACCACTGAACTGGTTTTGTGGGATATTGTAGTGTACAACATATTATGTAATGTTTTATAAATAAATAAATAATAAAAAAATAAAAAAAAAATATTCTAACAATTATTTTTTTCTTTTTCAGGTAAATTAAAACAGAATGTTGCGGTTGAAGGAGTATGAAAGTAAATAATTAGAATAAGTTACCACTTTTAGAAGAAATAGTTCCGTAATAATCTGAAAATTGTGAGAAACTAATATAGTCCTGAATATTTTTTTTAATTAGTTTAATAATTCTTATTTCAAGAGAAAGATGATTAACTTATACCTGCGGTAGCTGGTATCAACAAATGAAACTAAATAATTATTATTTTGTTAATCCTAACATCTTTATAACTTTAAGTTCATCAATGAGAACATATTTATTAATATACAGGGCAAAGATCTTAACATTTAGATTGTTTACTCAAGGCTAAGCTTCAAAGCTTAAAGTCCTGCCATGTTTGTTATAATACACTATGATGGACGTGTTATTAAACCTTACTTGGAACAAAGGAGATCACACACTACTTGGATTATTCACTACTTAATTATGATTCATGAGACGAGATAGCTAAAGATTAACCTAAAAAAATGATACGCAATGTTTAGGATAACTTTAATACATGTTAAGTGTTAATCTTAAAAAGGCATTTAAATTTAGTTGCATGGTAAACTACCTCGTTGGCCTAGTGGCGCTAAGCGCGGCTGCTACGCTAGAGGTCTTGGGTTCGATTCCCAAGTCGACCAAGGTGTTATTGGGTTTTTCTATGAAATTCTCAGTAGCAGGTCGGAGTTGGGATTTGTGCCCGGTTAGTGGCAATAGGCTCGCCCCCTATTACATGGGACCTAAACATACCGGCGAACTGTGGGTGTACATTGGTACACCTCTGCCTATCCCTTCGGGGATACAGGCGTGATGGTATGTTATGTTATTTTATGTTATGAGCATGGTAAAATTATTAGTAATAGGCGTAGGTAGTATGAATGACTTAATATAATTCACGTACCTAATCAGTCAAAATAAAGTTATAGACAGATCAGATAGACAAGGACTAGAGAAATAATACTTGTGAGTTCAGTCAATCAAGTGTCTCGACAAACGACTCGACCAGCTTAATTTGAACTTAGTACGTTGTAATAAAACATTCTCGTAGTAACAAGAAAGATAAATCATAATTATCTAAAGAAATACGTCGGCTATAAAAAAAGAAAGATTATCCCAAGGCTTGCACTAAACTAAAGGTCCAACCATTTCATTAGTCTCAGCATGTTACTACCACAAATTTTCCACTGCGCCCTAATTTCCAATGGTTTCTAGTCAGTACCCATTCCGTTAGTTGCACAACTAGTCAATTATGCATGACATCTGCTTGTTCCGAACGAAAAGCGTGTTAATACGAACACCGACTGACCTGACCCCGTCTAGTTGGATAAGATTATTACAGTTTTCTATTCAATTTGTATAATACTAGACAAATACCAAGAGTTTCTGAGCAAATAGTAATGTCTTTAAATATTATCTATTCATTTATTTACTTTTGAAAATGTGGTTCTTGTGACTTGGTTCAAACTCCGTCTCACCAACTATGGCGGCTATATAAAAATTAAATTCAGTATTGTCTTAGTTATGCCAAAAAAATATTGACTGCGATTTAAAAAGAGGGAGCGAACCGGAGCGAACATTTCCGAAACAAAAATGACAATTTACAATCACCAGATTTCTAATAGCAATCAGTCCTTTATTTAAGAAGTATTTCCATGATAAAAAAAACTTTCGAGAATACATAGAACGCTATGTTTATACAAGATGTAATGCAGGCCTACCTTCCTCATTATATGCTTCCGTCGCTTCACCCCCTCCCCCTCAATTATCTCACTTCACTTCGCGTTGATTCTCAAATTAGTACCTATACACACAATGTATTCGGCATATTTTAAAACTTCCGGGTTCCGTACGAAAGCAATTTGCTTTGAAGGCATTCTCTCGAACAAAAGGACGTCGCAATATTGTCCTAACGAATTCCCGACGATATTTAGGCCGTCTTATTTTATTAGGGTACCGCGATGACAAGGTGAAAACCTTATTGAAACCGTATTTCAGTTTTTATTGTTGTTTTAAATTGAGTTTGGATGGTGATGTTAGTTTGATTTTCTTGTTATTTAAGATTGGTGATCTGTCAATGTAGATGACTTCGTCTTTCTTGCATAAAACTTATTTAATGTTTATCCACCTCAGCTCTACTTAGGTGAAGACAAAAGAAGAGTAAAGCGGCCTTTATTCTGCAGCCAGATAGAATGGTTTGTAATGATGATGATATAAAATATACTCTAGTTTGCAGTATTACATTTCAAGCTGCTTATCAATACCGATTATAATTTTTAGTATTATACGTGTATCTTTAGTCCTCATGATAAACAAAAAAAAAATACTTTCATGATTTAAATATTTGCCGATGATTACCCAGTTATTTCTCTATCTAAACACAAAATTAACATCTAGTCCATTAACAAAACGTTTACAAGGTTCTTTAATTAATTTTCCACAAGCTATTACGTTGGCAATAAAAATAATAATTTGTCCCGGGCGCGCCCCGCCCTACGATTTACTTCGAGGGATCGCTGGGTGCTGGGGACGTTTTTCTAAGGTTCCACAAAGTTTTGGCAGTTGAATTAGTTGCTCGTAATTGGTTGGCCAAATGATTATATTATGAGTGTGTTTTTTAGAATAATATTGTTAACAGAAGTTTTTTAAATGTACAAAAAAATAAATAATGATGTAGCTATTTACATTTACAGTTATTTCTTAAAAAAAAACCTTATTTAAAACTACCTAATACAAAATTTGTTTGACGTTCTATTATGAAGATCCTTTACTATGTAGAATAGGTTACCTAATTCAATATCCAATTTTGGTAATATACTACTTTTTTAATAAAAGTAATCGCTTGACTTTGAAGTTTATATTTTTCCTGTGTATTAGCTACTACATTGTTTTAGTGCAGTGAAAAATGGCGACTAGAATAGCCTAAATAATCGGTCCGTTTACCAATTTACTACCTGAACGTTTTTGTCACCGCGGCATGAAAACCTAAATCACAAAGCAATCTGTGCTGCCTTGCATTTAGTCGACACGAAAAAGAAATTCGAAGGTTAGTGTATATTTTGGTATTTTTATTGTAAATGGGTGTTAGAAAAATACACGAAAATTTATTTTAATGTATCAAATACATAGTTTGTAAAGTTCACAATATTGGTTAAGAAAAGCAAGTATCAAATCACATATTTTGCATAAAGTATACAGTATTGGTTTATAAAAAATCCTATTTAAACAGATTACCGAACAAGTTATCTACAAGCGTTATTAAAGTTCAGATTATAAACCCGTGCAGACGCGACCCCAATGCAAACTGTCTGATACACTGTCTAGACTAGACTAACAGTATCAAGAAAAGAGTTTGTATACTTCTCCCGTTATTAAGATTTCCCTGCATATTTCTTTAAGGACGATATAGCTCAAGATATTAGATATGGTCTCAAAGCTACTTGATTTTAAGTCACCGTTAAGTCTCATGTTATCTCTGTCACTATGAGGTGCAAAGTAGAGATCAACATTTAAGAAAGTCTTAAGTTCAGTTGCTTATAAGTACTCAGGGATGGGTCTCTAAAAGATAAGATTGTAGGGTATCAATAAAATGCACTTGTATATAGCTTACATACAAGCACATGCTATGAAGTACCATATCATGTGTTTGTGTGTAAGCTAAAGCTTAAAAAAAAACTATTCATTTTAAAAAAGACAAAAATTAGACCACAAATAGCCGTGAAAAGGAAGTCGTTAGTCTGATAAACCAAATATTTTTCGCCAGACGTTTCCGTACCGTATCGCTAGCTCAACTGTATCTCTATATCCAAATCTGACTAACTTACAAAGGATGTGAAAGGTTCTGCAGCCCTTTGATGTCAAAACGACACGCCCTCGACGCGGTCGATTTCGCGTACAAAGAAACTTCTGGAAAGTGTTTTTGTTCATTCGGTTTTGTTTGGGAAATCGGTGGGTATTTAGTATGCTGAATGATACTGGATAAAAGCTGACTGGTAGCCACACTCTTAGAGAGAAGTAAATATTTATATATTTTTTGGACCAGCCATCCTTTATAAACTAGTACATTGCTTTTTACATTTCTTTTATAAAGCTACATTGTGTTGATAGATTGGTCTTTGGGACTAAAGTTGTCATTTCGAATTTAATTCCTTGTTGTTATCCTTTGTAAATCGCGTTTTTAATGATTTTCATTTATTTTCAGTCAATGCGTCACTGCCTCTATATCATCTACCATTTCTCTTACACAGAACTATCTTCAATAAATAAACATCTGTCGTCACATCGAAACTCTCACAACAGTTGTTCCACCTGTCTTACTTGTGCAATTAGTAAAATTTCCTCTGTCACAATGAACAGTGCAAATAAACACGCAATTATAACGACAAACACGTGTTGCCCTGCAATCAGGCGTCCAATTAAACAGGAGTCTGAAGACAACTGAACTAGTTGACGATGCTGGGAACTTCCTAACTTTGAGTTAGGACTTTGTTCTGTTAACGGCTGGGCTGTTCCCGGCAAATAATAGGCCAGCTCGCTCTTCCTGTGACTGTCAGGAACACAGGGGCACAACAGGAAAATAGGGCTATAACATATTGGAGTGGATGTGCAATGATATAAATAAGCATAAATAAAGAAGGAACTAAGTATAATTTAAAATACAAACAATCGCGTAAGACGACCCTAAATTCTGCCATTGAAATTACTTTTCGAACGTAGAATATTGGGACGATGAATAAGTAAAGCAAGTAATCATTGCTCATTAAAGGGTTAATAAAGAAGTACTTGGGTTTCAATTCTAACACTTAAGAAAATCGGTCCTTAGGGACACACTTCGCAAGTTCTTTTCAATTAGTTTCTATTAGCTTGTTCAAAAGTGCCTGATAATTACACAACCAAATTAAGAAATTTTGAAAATGTTTTTTTCGTGAATTTGTTTCCTAAACTCCGGACTTAATCTATTAAGTACATATCAATATATCTTAAGCTACAGTCTCGAATGTCTCTCGAATCAGCTTGTTCAAATCCAACAGGCGATGTCGTATGTAAACACAAAGCTGGAAGATGTTTACAGTCTACCCGCATTTAATCGCTTCCTGCAAACTCTGTCCGACCTTCCCCTGGCTGTGTGCTCGTGTTGTGTACTGTCTATAATGTGGCAGGCTACTGACAAAACAGGTTTGCTTTGTAAACTGAACTCTATTGTATTCTCTACTCTATTGAATAACTAAGGTATACAAATGCACGATAATAAGCTTTAAATAATTTGGATGTAACCGCTGGAGTAACAAAACAATTTTATCATCAAAAACAAACTTTTCAGTAAATTTATAACATTTTGTTGGTACAATTATTTATTTAGTTAACACTCCCAAAGAATTTACGAGACCGCAGTACAACACACGATGTTGCGGATATCAGGACCAAAGTGTTCACGGCTAAATTCGAATGTAAGGACCAAATGGTTTGCATTGTTAAATCGTACAAAGTTCGTAGCTATCTCGTAGCCGGTCTACGCATGCTACACAAGTTCGTAGCCGTTTGTAGGTCAATGATACCGTATAAAACAGTTATAAAAGTTGCAGTTTGTAAAGTTTGTATGTGCTATTTCATAGGAATTTATGGATTCTACTTTACAAGCTAAAGTGCATTCTGAAATTAGCGAAGTTGTTTAGGAACGTTAAACAAACGTTCTACGTTATATAACACGGAAATGCTTCATCATTTTCCTGTTTTCCTTTAATTTTGCTTTCTGGAGCACGCGCAAATATTTTATTATGGATTTTTTGCTCTAAATAAAAAACAATAAAGGAGCGTTCCGTTTCGAGTGCTGGACTGAACAATGCGAGTGGATGCGTTGTTTGGGCCTAAAGATTGTTTTCTTCCAGGCCATTGTGTCGGCCGATCGCGAGATTGGATGGGAATGAGCCCCGAGGCTGTGTTACAAATATTTTTCATGTTTAATGGTGTTTTATTATTGTGGCCGTATTATAATTATGAGATGGGATGGGAAATGAGGTTTGCGAGTTGATTAAGGTTTTGATGAGAATCCATGTTTTAATATGTTGGGTATTTCGTGCTGTATTCTCGTAACCCGAGTATCAAATTTTATACTGCGACAAAAGGATATGTTAAATTCTTTAGGTTAACCAATAACGTCACTAGAGTTATTAATCGTATACAACTAAGCGTAGTCCTTGAATACAGCTGCGAAAGTACACTCACAGGTCACCAGCGGACTAAACAATGCTTCGTAGAACCGGAATGTACGTGCAAAGTTTTACGATTTAATAAATACTTGATGAATTAAGTACTAATATATCACTTGATTGAGTTTAACAATTCAAAGAAAAAAACAATTGAAACAAATGCTGTCTCAATTTCGTTCAAAAAGACACAGACACAGGTCTTACGAAAAACCTTTTGTCCGAATTTTTAATTTATTATTTCTTATTTATTATCGGTAATTACAAATAAGTATTCTCAAAAATATGCGATTAAATATTTCGTTTCACAAAAATCATAATTTCTTCTTAGAAGAAGTTTTTGTGAAAGTAAGCCTCCCGGGTGCTTTGGAAAATATTTATTCAACGCGAATTCTCAAAGTTACGTTTTTTCTTTTGCTATTTTTCTTTGTTAACGAAATTGAATTCTCATTCATTGCTTTATGGAGGTTATTTCTTGCTATTATTGGTGTATTACTCGGCCTTTTTTTATTGGAGATCTGTGTTGCAATTTATGTGTTTTTTTTATTGAGTTTATTGATATTTAGTGGTACATGAATCGGCTAGCGAAGGCTTTTGGTATCAATTTGTTGTTTAACTGTTTATTGAATAAGAATATTTTTATTAAATAACGCTGAAGATATTGAAAGTGTTCTAACAGTCGGATAATTTGAAATAATCTTTTTGTGCTACAGGCCAATTTACGTCATGGTGTAA
Source organism: Autographa pulchrina (assembly GCA_905475315.1). Taxonomy (NCBI): domain Eukaryota; kingdom Metazoa; phylum Arthropoda; class Insecta; order Lepidoptera; family Noctuidae; genus Autographa; species Autographa pulchrina. The sequence continues at coordinate 2,581,993 of FR997763.1, read as the reverse complement.
CATTATCATGATCCTGCTAAGGATAGCATAAAAAGGGGAAACCACGTCACACAGAAAGCATGTTTTGAATATTCATTATTTTTAATCTTAACCACCAATTCTTTGAAAATGTAGTCCTTTTTTGTCAATTTTGGAGGTCTCTTGGCTTTGCCTTACTCATAAATAATTGTTACTCGGATGAAAGTATTCTCTTAACAAATTATGTGGATAACAAATAACAGTACTTTATATTTCTACTTTCCCAAAATAGGGAAGTTTTTCATTTTCTGGAAATACTTACAAGTTGGGAAGATACTTAACATTCGGAATTTGTATTTAAATGTATTGTCTGTAAGTACCGCCGTTACCATGTACAGTTTTTGTCGACTAAATTAGTGTCGAAAACTTCCCCTTTATTATATTTTTTAGGGAACACAAGTTTGACAATACCGGCGTGTTTTGCCGATGCAAGGTAAGGGTCTCTCACTCATTTCATTTGCTCATTGCGGAATTTCAATAATGCACTCGAAAATTCACTGTTATTTGGTACTCAAACGTAAGTTTCTACCTACTTAACCTTAATTGACGGGCCTGTTGGTCTAGTGGTTAGTGACCCTGACTGCTATACCGGAGGTCGTGGGTTCGATTCCCACCCAGGACAAATGTTTGTGTGATGAGCACGATCATTTGTTCTGGTTGTTTGGGTGTAATTTATCTATGATATGTATGTATTTAGAAATATATAAGTATGTTTATCAGTTACCTGGTTACCATAACACAAGCTCTGCTTAGCTTGGGATCAGATAACCGTGTGTGAGTTGTCCCGGAATATTATTATTAATTATATTAAATCTTTTTGTATAATAAAACACATTTACTCAGCTCCCAAACAAACAATAAGTTGGACATCCAAAAAAACTAATAAAAACGTTTCCTGTCCCTTTAATTACGGGAAAAATATTTTCCTTACAAACAAAAACATTGAAAAGAAAGCAATATTAGGCTGGCCCTTAATGTTTACTTGCCACCTGATGCCTAAAGGAAAGGAAGGAATAATAATGAGAAACAAATAGGGTTTCCCTAGGGAATAAGCGGTAGAAGGAACTTATGCCAGGAATAGAATCAAAGTATGTTTGTCCTGGATATTTGGACAGACGAAATTGGTACATTATTGATATTAGGATGTAAAGTGGGTTATTTGTTATTGAATAATTGTTGGCACATAAAACAAACCGACTACAAATAAAATAAAAACAAAGTGGATCTTTTTTAATCAAATTTATATGGGATTACCGCTGTGGTACCCTTATTTTTTTTCTCATTGAAACTGGTCGACAATTTTCCCTGTAGTAATGCGTAAAACATGTACTTCCTGTCATTTTTGTAAAATAAACAAAAATACCCAACTATATATCAGAGCTACTGTCTTTTACGGTCTCGTTTTACCTTTAAAACAAATAAATATTTACGAGAACTCCTCACAAAATGTAGGTAATGAGTTCCGTTTCCTAGAAAACGTCTAGTAAATTAAACCCGGGGCTTAAACGGTAGTGTCACGAACCCTTTAAATGCAGACAGCTGTATTTTCTTGTACTCTAAATGAGAAATGTTCAGATTTTAAAGGCTCAAGAAATGTACAATTCAAAATAACACAGACACTGCGAAGACCCGGAAAGCTTTAAAATTAAATGCCTTGAAATTTCATTATTTAAATATTACGTTATGACCCTATCTTAGTAAAGTGACTTGAGTAGCCTTATTAATCTAAAATTCATTTTGTTTGAAAGCTATCTTTCAAATGTTGAAATATTTTAGAAGTGTAAGGCAAAAGCAATCAAAATACACGTACAAAATGAATTGAAATTTCACGCTATTTAATAATGGAGCAATAAAAAATACATAATTAAATATAATAAATATTAGGCCCAAAATTTATCGGCGGCCGGTCCCCTAACGGCGGGACCCGTTTACAAGCAAGATGGAATTATAGGCAACCGGCAGGAAATTGCTAGGTTTGCGAAAGCAATTCAGAACATTTAATGTTTGCACACTCCGTTGACCAACGTTAGGCAAGTTACTCAAACAGTTCATTCGGAAATAAAACAAGAAACCCTTTATACAGTAATTGTTTGACTTAGATACAGTTTACCGCAGGTCAATGGTAACGATGATTTTCGAAAATCAACTTTACGGGCTTTGAAATATGCAGTTGATGTCATTGGATTACTAATGTGAAGTCGACCGTTTGTCGATTTTAAAAAGTTACACATAATTAATTTTAGTAATAAATTGTTTTGAACTTATACACTATAATAGGCTATGTCGATAGGTAAAGACAGAAAACGACGATACCAGCCCTGTTGCCTGTAAATCAAGGAGGCCCTTGTGTGGCACATATATTATGTTTCCTATTGTACAATGTACACCCTTTTGTTGTCTTGATTCCGTACACTGTCCAGTGTCCATTTAACTACTGATTGGACACATTTCTGCATAGTTTCTGAACCCGAAAAAGCGTCAAGGTCAACTTCTACCAGCGCTTAAGACTTACTCATTGCTGGTGATAGTCTAATGGTAGCTACTCAATTAATTTGTGAATCTTAAAAAGGGTTGGGATTATAACTATGTGACTTTAGTCTGATAGACAAAATTTCAACATCTACGCCCTCCTAAAAATAGCACCCTCTCTTTAGCGGGGTTGGTATTCTAATATAACATTTTCAATTTATCATTATTTACTCCGGACATCGTTTGCGAGTCCGGTTCAAAGAGGTGCTCATAAAGCGGCGAGCATTTATCAAAGCAGTGATATAGACTGTCCAGCACCTATCCATGGAGGCTTTTTGAAATGCAAATCAAACCCCAAAAAGCCTCCCGATTCCTCTTTGATGTGTTAATTTTAAATTCACGTTCCGACCCGGAATCTCTTATCATTTTACATTAATTAACACACACAATCCCGCCTCTCCCTGATATTATAAACTTACATTTTACATAAAGCTCGTCAAGTTTCATCCTCGTGTTTTATGAAGTTTGCTTGTTATTGTTCATGAACTTTGAGTGTAAGGTTAAAAGTTTAATAGGTAGGTTTTATACTCAGGTTAAAATCCTTATTTTTATTTCATAATAAATCATGCGCGTTTACCTAAATAAATTCGATTTGTTTTTTATTTCTAAATCTTGATTTTTTACTAGCTGATAATCAGCTGTTGGATTTCAATTAAAACTACATTCAAAGAAAAATGATCCGCAAGCCAACTCAACCTTTATAAGTTATACCACAAAGCAATGTAACTCGAGTTTCCAGCTGCGTTATAAGCAAGAGCACTACATAATGTGCTATTAAACGACTGCCCCTATAAAATATTAGGCGCCCCGTACCATAAATAAGGGTTGAGATCGTTTCACGAAAAGATTACAGCCTTATCCTTGAAAACCACAGGGAGGGTCCCGGTCTATCTTTAAGGGTGGAGGACAATCTTGATGGCGAGCTGATCTGTGGGCCATCCATTGTACAGAACCCTGGGATATCGCAAGCCACTGATACAGAATTTTGGTAAAAAGAGATAAGCATTGAAAATGCACTACGTTTTGGCTTTGATTTTGAAATTTGAACTTTTGATTTGGTAGAAGCTGTCCGCTTTTGTTTTGTTTAGGTATTTTGAAGAGCTTCGAATTTTAAATAAAATGTTTATTCAAGACAAAGAAAAAAACGTTACAAAAGGGCTTTACATGTCCAAAAATGTATTCATGCGACATCCATAGAATACCTTAGATGTTACTTCTAACAAATGCTCAAACTTCAAAGCAAAAAAGTCGGATAATTTACCACAACATTAAGGAATAAATCCCTGACATAAATAAATACAAAACGAAGTTCGTAAGATAGTCGCATCGTCCGTTCTTTGTGGAGAGCCTGGTATAGATAAGGCTTTGGCCACGCAACCTCGGATAACATCGAGGGATGCCGAAGTAATAGTGGATTTATTTTCCTATTCCATTACTGTGTTAACAACTCAGAATTACGGACCAGGGACTACGGAAAGGAAACATTATCTTAGACTACTTGAAGGTGGGTAGAATTAAATTAAGCAAATATTTTCATGTAGTTTTGCAGGTGAAATTTATTTTTAGTAACAAAAATTTTGCTCGCTCGAACTACGCTCTCGACCTGCCCACTTAAAAATATCTAGACTAAAAATTTTATATATAATCCTGTTTCTCATATTTCAATTAACAAACGGCATACTTATTAGCACTCGACCTCGTTACTCTAACTCTATGTAAAACGTGTGTGTGGGTGAAGAAATAAAGTTGAAATGTAAAATATCGCGGGAAGTTTGTTGGCGCCCACCGTGGGGCCCGCTAGCAATTGCAAATGTACCCTCGCATCAGTGCTTTTATAGCTTTGAGAATTCACAAAATTCTAAAGTTAAGTTTCAAAACAATCTTCGTTTAATTCACGAGGTTTCATGCATTTTATGGACGAAGCAAGTTATTTTTGTTGTTTTATTGTGAATTCCAAGTATTCCAACCCATGACTAAAACAATGATAAAAAAAAAGACATTTAATTTTATTGCTACTAAACAAAATAAACAAAGTAACAGAGAACAGTTTTACAGAAGAATAAAGTATTAACAGTAGCAAAAGGAGATGGCTCAGCTAATGTTGCTCCGAGAACGTCGCAACGCTGATTTTCAGCCATTCCTACTCCCTGAGCTATTGTGCGGGAGTTAGCGTGCTTATGAGGTAGCAGCCACCAATCGCGGGAAAACATGATAAAAAGCTAGTTCTTGCCACTTATGTTTTACAAATAGTAGGTGCATTTATTTAAATCAAAGTTTTTGCTTACATTGTCTTCAAAGTTTGTGTATTCATAAAACTATAAATTCCACTTACATATTCTCCGACCACAATCAATACTTCGAAGGAAAACTCGTCACGGGGTTTGCCCAGTAAGTACCAGACAGAGCGTCGACAGTGACATCCCGTTTTCGTAATTTTCATGCATTTTAAATATTAATAACCTTTTCGACGACTTGGCGCCTATTAGATTTAGAATGATTTTTGGGGTCGTTATGAATCTTTAAAAGACTTTTAATTTTTATTTTCGTGGCTAACATAACATAATATTAGAAATAATAAGTGTATAGTATGGTCTTTATATAATTATTTTACAGTAACAGCAATAAAAATATAAGCTGAAGTCATTTACAATTTCAGTTCTAACTTAGTATTCAACACCAACTTACAGAAGGCAATAAAACCTCAACAATCGAGAACCTTCATAAATTATAAGCACTCGCACAATAACATCTTCAAAGTGAACTGAACCAGGTAATAGATACGGAACCCGGTTTCGTTGGGATTAATCTTCAAATTCACTGTACTCTAAATAATTCTGGTATTTGGAAGGTTTTACGATATGCCTCCACTAGGCTAGGCATTGAAGAAATGGTTAACTAAAGGATCCCAAGTGATCTTTTGATGGTATTATGTAGATCTGTACGGTTTCTAGAGAATTTGAATACATTTTTAGAGTTTTTGCTGAGTTACGTAATAAAGACTAAAAAATCTTAGGTTTTAGTAAAAAGGAAACTCTTTCCTCTCGTATGCACAAAGAAGAGCCTACTTAACTGTATATTTCTTCTCCTACAATAAAACTTTTGAACCAATCTTTTAGGGTTTTCAAAAAAATCTTACTATAATTTAATTTCTCTAATTTCTCTTTACGAGAATAATTTAAGTAACATTCCATACTATTATGTGACACGAATGGGTCGAGAATATTCACCATTATATTTGCTCTGCCGGGCGGACAGCCGCTGCCCTTAGGGCATTGAATCGTCACATTATTTCCATGTAATGTCAGATGGAAAGCATTCGATTGTGAATAATATGAGGATTCAGGATATATTATATGAGCTTTTATGTATAAAAACAATGAGGAAAGTTTTGTGTTTTCGTTTAATTTGAAAGGTCCCAATATATATTTGTAGTGGTGATCAATGCTTCTTTCGTCTTTGTATCAGACGAGACCTTTGTTTGGTCAATCATTTCGTCATATTTTTCAGGAACCCTAAGTTCCGATTTAGTTTTTAAAACTGGTGTACTTTATCCTCCTTTTCATTTCAAAGATACATCATAACCCTTCATACTCTGATCAATAGAATCATAACTCAACAATAAAGTAATAAGGGCCTTAAAGTACAGTCGCGAGCATGTCACCAAGTACAATCACGCACAAGACGTCACGTCGTCCCCACACGTCACCCTCGTAACACCGCTTTAAATAACACCTGAAACATCGCACGTGCCCGCCTACGACCGACGTATTTCTACAGGCTTTTAATTTAAATCCCGTAAGTGACGCAGCAATGGTATTTGACATAAGTTATGATGTCGTTTCTCTTTTAGGTCGCTCATAACGTTTTGTTGTGACTTGGTATGAGGGTTTGCTTGGAGTATAAACATGTAGTTTATATGTTATTCAATGCTTGCGTATCGTTACGGCTTCTGTAGGGGACTGAGAGCAAAGCTCACTGACTGGACATAACTCGAAGAAAATGTTCCGGGTGATCTTGTTTTATGCATACTCTGTCGGAACAATCTAGAAAGATGTATACTGATTTAAAAGCTTTTAGATGTTATTCATCTTGTATATTTCTTTATTCACCTGACGTTTGAGACAAACGCCTTTTTTAAACAAAGTCTACGTCTGAGGAATGACGCTCCTTTTCTGAATATTTAACATACAGAAAATGAAAAACATCTATTTTACTGCTGTGAAGTACGTGTCATGCATTATGCTCAATGAATGTTCCCAGTGGGACAATACAAGCCCCGCCTACACAGTCTAAAGGTCACATCACACACTAGAATATAATGTTACAAGAAAAATAAAACTTTCATCTTCAACAAGGAAAAAAGGAAATAATCTGACCCCATCCCACGCATAAATACTCGCGAATCACCCATTGTCCTTACAATCGGGCGATTCAAAATCACGTAAAAATCCTTGCAATCAAAGTATACCTCCACTTAGTACCCCAGTCACATCAATTTTATATTGCATGAATTCCAGTCTTTATGTCCCACTCAGGTCGAATGTACCGAACGGGACATTGTAAGTAATGACCTGCTTTTGCTATTCGGTCCACGCCGCCAAAGCAATGTGGACACGGCCTAAACTATTATATTATTCAAATATGGTCGTATCGCAGGCCCTTTTGAAGTTTTAAGACGACGGAGGACTGTGTACTGTTTGAGACAGATTGGAGAAAGAATTTCTTTATCTTGCGATTTTGTCTGCCGACGGTTTTGAGTTATATTTTTTCTAGAAAATTTCTTACTTTGGTTACTATGTATTTGTACAACTTGTCATAAATTCCTTGAACTGGTAATGTGCCTATTGTTTATTAAAGAAATACGTCTCATGTTTCAGATATTATTGTACTCTTTGAGCATATTATTTTGTTTCATAATGTAGTAGAGTGTACCATATGTGAGTGACTCAGTTTTATTCATTTGACATTCAATGCCTATGAAAATAAACAAGTAAAGTGGATAATATCGTTTTACTTGAAGGTAAATATCATGCTTTTTGTTGTATATAATTATATTTTTTGTGGTCTTCTTTTAAAAACAAAAGCTTGTCTAGACGTTTATCAACAATATTCAATCATATTCCCCGTTCTTACTAAACGTCATTCAAATGAAAAAAAAAAACCTCCCGATTTTATCATCTCAAGATGCTTTGCTTTCATAAATCTGAGCAGAATGACAATTCAACAGAATCAAAGTTATTACAAAAACAAAATTTTCTCCAGATGCCAATAGATCTTCCAAAGAAATTCAACTCAGAAAAGGTTATTTTCTTTGCGTTACTTTCCAATGCTCGAAGTTTTTATAAGCATAAATTGGCTAAGTTGAAGGGAGGGGAGGATATATTCCCGTCTCGTTTCCTCTGCCCTTTCATGGGATAAGCGGTTTTCGCGACAATAGGGGGAATTTGAATAAAATAATAGTTCGGAACTGTCCGGCACATGGGCTAAGAGGTGGGGAATGAAAGGGGTCGGGACAATGGAAATCGCAGTGCCAACCATTCCCATTATTCCATGGATTTTGCATGGGAATGAATTACCTTGAAAATTACGTAACGTTTAACTACGAACAAAAAGTTAAAATATTAGTTTTTTCCAAAAAAGGATTGAACCTTCACGACCCTTACCTTCTCTGATCAAGATATTTGAATACTGAATCCCGATTTCATTTTACGTTTCATTATATCCACGTAGGCAATAACTTACAATAAAGCTTTCACATAAGACGGAAAGTAAATTACAGGGATAAGTCGCTTTTGGTCTAAGTTGTAAGAAAACGCGAACATGCAAATGTTACTTTATTATCTTACAATATGCGTAGTAGTAGTAGTTTCAATAATCTGTTTATAAAAGTACTCTTTCAAATGATCAGTCAAAAATAATAAATCGACAATTTTCAATCAGTTTTGCGATAATCATTCATAAATTTATGTAAAAGTTAATTAAGCATTCACATTATTTTTTCTATAGCTAGACACTAGGCTCTATGTTTGCCATAAAACAGTTGTAATGATTATCTTGCGGTTTCGCCTTTTCTCTTACCTTGAGCTGCATAAGACTAACACAGTAATCAGGAGGACAAATGATACACACCTGTTCCATTACAAATAGGAGGCGCGACGTCGCGACGACGAGAGAGAGAGAGACGCGTGTTCATTAAACACACGCGATAATTGTTCAGGCTAAGCTACGTGATGAAATAGCTTTAAAAACGGGCTGCGGATTATGTTGATTAAAAAAAAAAATTGGAGGAATGAATCCTTTTCGTAGACATTTTTTCTGGGACATAAAAAATGGGGAAATAAGGCTGACTCGTAGACCGCCTCGTAGGCCTAGTGGTCCTAAGCGCGACTGCAACGCTAGAGGTCTTGGGTTCGATTCCCAAGTCGACCAAGGTGTTATTGGGTTTCTCTATGAAATTCTCAGTAGCAGGTCGGAGTTTGGATTTGTGCCCGGTAAGTGGCAATAGGCTCGCCCCCTATTACATGGGACCTAAACATACCGGCGAACTGTGGGTGCACATTGGTACACCTCTGCCTAACCCTTCGGGGATACAGGCGTGATGGTATGTTATGTTATGTAAATAAGGCTGGGCTATCAAATATTTTAACTTCAGATGATGGTCACAAAAAAAAACTTTTAGTACTTCGGTTTCTAATACGTTTTTATACTTAAATATTGTAAGTTAAACGTCTAAAAATCTTATCTTATCCATTTATTTAAGAGTCACCTCATTAGGATCACAATTAAAAACTTCTCTAAAAAAGATAAAAATAATTGACATAAGTTAAATCTCTACCAAATCCGTCTAAAACTCCATCACAAAATAAAATCTATCTACGCAAAGACACAATGAATAAAATATTAAGGTTAGAATATAACACGTCAGCAAAAGGGGTGGCAATGTGGATTCCTAAGGGAACTGGCCTGCGTTCACTACGATTTTATCCGGCCCAGTGGCCTTTGACACGTGGAGACAGTGTTATATTCATAAAAATATTGATGTTAAATGATGTAGGTAAAACTTATATCTTGGTTGAGGCACGACTATTCGTCAAACCAGGAGGCTTTTATGGAGTGTCAAAGCGATTATGGTTATTCCCTGTTACTTACTATATTGCATCCGAAACGTCATAACACGTTTTTTTCTTAAATGGATCATATATTTACGGCACATTAGGATAGGGTACATACTTAGTTAGAAGTTATTTCATATGCCATGACCCTTTAAATGGCTTATTAAGTTTATTATGAAAATATCTTATGACGCAAATCAAAAATATAACAACAACTACTCCAAAATCATAGCTCATCAGGCCATAACATGAACAGTTAAAAAATAAGCAGGTTAATATTAAATTCAAAACCATTTTTAAGTGTTTACCGCACTGTAATCCCATTATTAAATTTTCAACCGTAATTAGGTTTCAAATGTGGGTTGCGAATTAAGGGCGGCTTGAAATCGGTTGAGCCGCAGATCGGCCCACATTCACTTTGGATCGGAAACGATTTTTCAGCCTCCTTTGATCCATATCGGACCTTCAGGACACCATAAATCGCCATAAAACCGTAAAAAGGAGATCAAGATTATCACCGGACGAAGCCAGACTATATTCTAGGTGTGATATAATCGGGAACTACTTTTATATGTTGAGATATAACTAACAAAATCAGCTTACCATAATTACGGTAAACAAGCACATTAAAAAACATGGGTGGATTTTACTGGTCAGGTTCGAAGGGAGAGCCTAAATTGTGCATACCAAATCAAAAAACAAATTAGAGATACAAAAGTAACTTAAATAACTGAAATAACTGTAAATATTCGATCGGGGAAGTCAGCGATCGATTACACGAGCCAAACAAATCATGTCTAACAACGTCCATCACTGCATTCGTATGCCAAACGTCCATCAAAGATGTTAGTTACGGAGCAATGGACGGCGATGTCGACATAAAGCCGCTGTCAAATCGCGACTTCAAACGCAAACAGTAGGTGTCTCTAAAAGAGCAGAGCAATCCCAATCTAACTGTCCGGTATGTCTAGCAATCCTCTTTGGTTACTCAAAAAAGATTAGTTTTCTTTATCCGCTTATTTTTAGGGTTCCGTACCCAAAGGGTAAAACGGAGTAAAACCCTATTACTAAGACTCCGCTGTCTGTCTGTCTCCAGGCTGTATCTCATAAACCGTGATAGCTAGAAAGCTGAAATTTTCACAAATGATGTATTTCCGTTGCCGCTATAACAACAAATACTAAAAACCACATAAAATGAATATTTAAGGGGGGCTCTCATACGACGGTGGTACGGAACCCTTCGTGCGCGAGTCCGACTCGCACTTGGCCGGTTTTTTAATATTTTTCGCCTTTTTAGCGCGTCGTGTCAGTTAGTGCTATTTCACTTATTATGTGAACTTGAATGTTGTGTGGCATTAACATCTGTCACATTAACCCCCGGTTTTTAAAAGGCTGATCAACTTAATCTGTTTTCTGTCAAAAGACAAACAACCGATCACAGTGCTTAAAATGAGATTTGACTGATGATTAACAATTTTTTTTGTTAGATTGTTTGATAAGCGCTTTTCGATGTTTAGTCAATAGTCATATTATATTGCAGGCTTTTCTGTTATCGTTATTTATATTAAATAGATTAGTATGACAGTTAAAGAATAACTTTGTAACACCTCAAAAACAAGGACAAAGTAAACTGTGTCATTTATTTTATACATTCACTTAATGTTTCAATTAAAATCTGAATATTTTTAATTCGGCTTACAAACAGTCACAGTTCTCTTACATAATGGAAAATTTCAATTTCCCAGAACAATATAGCGTTAATTACTTCGTACATAGCCAGTAGCTAGTAGCTGGTATAATAAACCTGATATACTGGCATTTAATAAATTATTTTACCCCTAAGTAATTTGCATATGCCACCAGCAATGTGGTTAAGGAATCCTACAGTTGCGACAACGTTTCAAATAACTTAGTTATGTTTGTGTAACTAACGACATATAACCCGCGTCAATAAAGAAACGAATCTAAAATGGCGGCTTGTACTTGTAATGACAGTTTGGACCGTCTGCAAAACAGGATTGCCAGATATGTGATATAATATTATATTTATTTAAAAGGTCTTTGTTGTTGTTTAAAACAAATAGCATAATAATAATTATTCCACTCTGCTGTACGTATTTAATACAATTTACAATAAAATAACAAATATAATCTAAAAATAAAAAAACTATTTATTATTTTTAGATTATTAGACTGATTATTTTTTTGCGTGTTGTACCGACGTGTGTGAGTATAGACAGGAATAATTTGCGAGTGAGAGGGAATGATTAGCGACGCCATTTTAGATTCGTTTCTTTATTGGCGCAGGTTATATACATATTCGCGTTATACATTTATAACTTATAAAAAAAACCTGTAGTTATGTGGACATAACCATTTGCAAATCAGGAAAATTTTGACTCCAGGTTTTTACCTTTATCGTAATTTTAGTGTCTAAAACTTACGCTGATATGTTATTATAATTAAATACAATATAGGATTTTTTTTATTAACCAAAATGTTATTTTACTACAAACCATATGCTTTTTGAGTAAACAAATGAATACAGGTCTCTCATATAGAAAATCATTCATCACTACCTCAAATCAAGAATGTTCGTCATCTTAAATGGACAGCTGTTTAGAGCACCGTCTAAATTCATGACACAAGTCCGCAACAGACGTGTGAAGCCGACGTAATTCCAACACGCTTGCCAAAGCAATACCATCAACATATCTCACCTACCCATTATATATTATGTATACCATCTCCCGAGCCTTTTCCCAACTCATGTTGGGGTCGGCTACCCAGTCTTACCAGATTCAGCTGAATACCGTATTTTTCATGGAGCGACTGCCTATCTTACCACCACAACCCATTTTACTGGGAAACACAGTATCCCATATTGAGACTGGTTGTCAGAATTGACTTGACGACTGCCAAAGATGTACGTATGACAGTCGGGACGCTTAACGTGCTTTCCAAAACACGGAGGGGTCTCGGTATGTTATAAATAGTCACCCATCCACGGACCAACCACGGCGAGCGCGGCCTAACCTGTATTATCGGTCAAACCGTACGGCTTACACTTAGCCACGAGCCCCTCCATATATATTATATATACCACCATCTGTTAATAAAGAAGACCATTAGCAAAAGTTTTCTGTAGGGTAGAAAATGGTTAAAAATAAATGGCATTCTCCGCAAAAAAAAAAAAAAAAAAAAAAAAAAAACCACTGCAATTTATCAGCCAAGACATCCACCTAATGTTACCGAATTCTTTTAAATCCGACCCCGATTATTATTCCGCTTTGCCCACCACAAGGGCAATTTGCGTAATCCCCGGGTGATTTTTTTAAACTTCTGTATAAAATGTGCGTCGCGTCGTTGAAAATTATTTTCGCCTCATATTTAATGTATGGATTACATTAAACACGTAAGCTGGGTCAGAATTAAAGCAAAAATCGTTTTTGTTTGAAGTTACACCAAACTGTAACGTAAACATTGCTTTTATACATTTTCAGTGCATCCCTCCCATAAAAAAAACAAAAGGTAATCTAATAGTAGTACTACCTACTTGGATTTATATTCATCTATCACACATTTACCTATACTTACACCTTTCTGAATAACATAACAAGCTTAATACATTTAGGTAATATTACCAATCATTTCCAAAAAACATTTTTACCACAAAAATAACCATGGTCACTCACAGACCAGTATCAAAAGAATTCCCTATTCCACGGCAGTCCAGCCGGTCAGTAATCCCACCATTAGGGGTGTTACGAACGACCATAAATTAAGGAGTCTCGCAGTAAGCGCGGAGTTTGTCATCCTGTCGTAGGCCAGCCCTATGTAGTTGGTGAGTCTGATGCAAATACCTCACTAATGGGAAGCTTGTTCCAGATAAACATGTTTGTTAAGGTGTCGGTTGAGTGTCCCAAAGTTTAAGCCTGCACGCTTGACATTGATTAAAGTTCCTAGTTCATTATCGTGTTTTCTACATCATTAAGCAGCTACTTATTCAGAGTTAGGGTGTTCTGTTCATCACGCTTTATGTTATAACGCTTTCGTTTTTAAATGTGAATTTTCGCTGAAATTTCACGACTACCAGAACAATACTTACGACATCAGACTTTGTTTTTTGATAATACTCGGGATGAATAAAACATATTTTCTCTGATAAATAGGATACTTACATTATGTTATAATTATAATTACGGGCAACTTAAAACCACCAAACTTAATATTTCATTTTCGAGTACAAAATTAAACAATAACACGCATACATAAAGTAAAGTATTCATCATCAAAATATTATTCGTACATTACCATCATTTTAACCCTTTTTAAAAGTGTTTACCCTTCATTTTGAACTGGAAACGTGATGCAAGCAATTCGTGAAAATGCCACTTAAGCTGAACGCTAATTGTACCCTTTGCTACCTCCGCACCTGACAGAAATAATGAATGAATGATAATTCTGCCATACGAAGCTTGTATACTTAATTGCTTTATTGTACTTTTATTGTAAGTATCCATATTATGAGAACCTAATTTGTACTTAAAATAAGTATTAAAATCATGCTAAGCCTCAAAATACCACACGAAAATTGCCATTAGAGATGATTAAAAAACTTCCCTTCTTATTATTATTTAACTAACATTGTAAGTATTGAGTTCTGAGGTTTACGCGAATGTAAGACATCGAAATAAAACTACTTTACGTAAAAGTAGTTTTATTGTTGTGTATGTTTTATCAAAGACAAGATTTGATATCTCCGAAATTATATTTTAATGTTTTCGCTGTGTAATTATGTCTATGTACAGGGTGTTAAGAAAACCCTGTCCGACCCGAAAGGGTGATAAGGTGCTTACAATCACATGCCCAAATAAAATATTAAATTTGGGATATTTATAATAGTAACAATAATAATGGATTTTGAAACTACCATTTTTTGTTGCGAAAATCCTTAAATTTGAGATTAAAACAAAAATTACAACACCATTTTCTTCGGTATTATTGGCGGCCTTTTGTTTTGATCATTTGGTAGCACCTGTGACGACACCGACTCTCTCTCTCTGTCGACTTTTGAGAAAAATATTTTTTTTTTTGTTATAATTTTTTTTTCTTTTTTCCAATTTTTTTCTACACTAATGTAGTCAGATATCGATACCTAACAACACATTAACGGATCGGACAGGGTTTTCTTAACACCCTGTATAACCTGCCTAATAAGCTAGTAATCATGACAAAATTCTTATTTTTTCATAAACCTCTTCTAGAACAAAAATACAATTCTTAGTCGTCTAATTAGTCTAGATCAAAGCTTCTACATAGCTCAAGACATAAACTCGTGATCAACACGTCCCAAACTTCTAAGATATTTGATTAATTGTCGAACAGTTTGTCTTATTGCTCTAGTACTAGTTCTAGCCTTCCTTCCTGAATCCGATTGCTAAGTTGCTCGAAATGCCATCGGAATTGCCTGAATCTCCTTCTGAATTACACTTGCAGGGATCGGAATTAATACTACCTAATACCTCTTATCTGATTGTTACACATGAGCGTTATTGTATGGATTGTTTGACATTTATTAAAGGAGAGTCAAAAGTAGCAATTTTAATCCATCAACTAAAATTACACTTTGAGAAGCTATATTGAAATCAGATCCTTTTAAAACCTCACAAAAACTAAAATTATCAGTCGTTGCAGCCTCGTCGTTATACACAATGAAAAATAATTTCCACAATTTTCTTTATTATGTATAATGCACTACATATTCTTGTCAATTTCAGTATATTCAAGCAGAAGTGTCAAAAATATTCCCACTGCACTATAGAGAACAAATACATTTGACCTAGTGACACGTTTCGTATTGGCAAGCCAAGGAATCCCTTTATTGCTTATACGAGGCATGTATAACGCGAGTGTATGCGATCACGTCTGAATAAAATTCCAAAGGATACCCACGGTTCAAAGACATTTATTAAAAAACAATATGAATTTGGAACGCATTTGGAGGTGTAATGACTACGAAGGTGGTTATGGCAGGAAATGTGAGATCTATAATGTCACGCTTGGTATTTCTCAAGTTATGTTACTGGAAATTGACTCAAAATTCGACAAAGGAAAATATCAAGGAACAAAAACAAAACGAAACACAAAGTTCGTTCTTATCTTAAAAATATATTTAAAATAAAAAGTTCCAGATCACCTGTACGCTTGGGCAGTTAAAAAAATCATCATCGGAAAAGTCCGAAAGTAAATTCTGACGGGAATTGTGTTCCGAAGTTTTTGGCGTCTCTTTTATTGTTTGTAAAGTTGGAAGTCGGAATGGAAGGCGAGGAAGCATAGTCCATTCAAAGTCGTTGTTTATGGCGCCCAACGTGGGGCTTCCTAAGTCTTCGCTTTTTATTATTTGTTTGCCCTCCCGTTGAAACAGCTGTCATCATACCATGTAAGTTGACATTGCGACTATGCTTCCGTTTTGTATTTTTAAGAAAAGTTAAGTTTCTTTGATATTTTCTTTGACCGAAATGAATATTTTAATATTCTTTATGCGTAAAATATTTTTTTTGTTTTTTGCTTTGTAATATAAACAAGTAACTCAGTCTACAGAGCAATTCACTAATGAAATAAACGCGAACACTTCCCCACCTTGAGCTAAACCCTCTAATCTGTTAATACCTTCAACAGAAACGCTCAAACAATTCTTCATTTGCATTTCGACCCTGACAAGGGGAGAACTAGAAAAGCCTATTAGAGATATTAAATTATTTTTAACACAAAACAATCATAAAAACATCAAAGTAGGTACTGTTTATACCTTGATTGTGACAGCGCAAAATATTTTCTTTTTTGTAGTACAGATATTAGAAACAATTGCAAACATACTCAATTTGTGACATAATGTACAAAAAAAATCAACGAACACCAAAACAGCAGAAAAACTTACTCAAAAGTTCCTTTTGTGTCTGGGACCTAAAAACAAAAGAACGAGACATTATAAAAGAAAAACAAGTTATTCTCGCTAAAACAAGATTCGTGTAATTTTGTTATGACATCCTTTTCTGGTTCGTTTAACGTGACGGCTGGAGATTCATGTCGTCAAGTAATTTGTTTCTTTCGTATGCTCTTGTGATGAGGAGCTATTTCTCGTAATAGCACAAAATTTTGCCAGATCTTAACCTTAAAAGGCTTTGTTATGAAAATATGCTAGTCCTTTGTGGAACCTGTTTTTCTTAGTGTGTAGTATTTTTAATGAAAAGCAATTATGAAAATCACAAGCTTGACTTAGAAGTCGGGTAAAAAGAAGACGGAAACAATATGTTCTATATTACACGTGCTACAATTTTGTCATCTACTAAGATTGGGGGCCAGAACTTTATTTCCTAAACACAGGCTATTCTGTAGCCTATCTAGGAGAACAGTACTCAACCCATTAACTAGATTAATATTTACTCTGTGCCTGCCTATACTGTACTAAAACTACTTTGTCATGTAATCTAGTCCTAGTTACACAATAAATATTTTTTTTTTTTTATTCACAAAACAGGAACCACGGATATTATAGTGTGAAATTTATTTTGCCGATTGTGATTTATTTACTTAATGTATTAATTGGAGTCTTCATTATCTAGTAACTATTTCTACAAAAAAGATGGCTTACCTAATGCGTAAATTTCCAATTTCAAAAATTTCCATTATACAAAGTCAAAAACCAACAAAAAACTCGTGCTACAAATTATAATTTCCCAATCATAAAAGCAATAACTTTACCTCAAGTTTATTTATATTATTTTCTGTTTCAATTTAACTAATTTCGAAATTCTAATTTGTTTCAGGTAACTTAGCGTCCTTCGATCAAACAGTCCCTTTTTCCAAAGGAATGAAGTAATTAAAGTCGTTAAACATCTCAAAAGCGTCCTAAACGTTTATTTAAGAAAAATGCTCCCATTAACATAACTATATTAGATGTATAAAACAATAATTATTTTCTATTTAAATTTTAAATGTCTTGATACAAATTTACGCCGACCTTTTTCACTTTTAAAAAGCACTCTGTTGTGTAGGTTATCAAAATTCTGGTAAGTATGAAAATAAGGGCTTATCTATATCTATACTTGTTTTATAATAAATCTGTAGAAAGGTCAATTCTGTACATTAAATATATTTTCAAAATAACTATCAGGGGGTGATTAGTGATCGATACTGATGCCAAAAATGCAATCAGTAAAATTTTTTCTGTCTGTCTGTCTGTATGTTCCTTATAGAAACAAAAACTACTCGACGGATTTTAACTAAACTTGGTACAATTATTCTTCATACTCCTGGGCAGGTTATAGTATACTTTTCATCACGCTACAATCAATAGGAGCAGAGCAGTGAACTGAAATGTTGGGAAAACGGGAGAAGTTACTCAATTTTTTAAGCTTCCGTCGCCTGTGCAGACTTAATGGTTAAAGACTCATTGATAAGCTTCGTCATCCACGCGAACGAAGTTGCAGGCACAGCAAGTTTTTAATATAAGCACAACTATAGAGATTCTAATAAAGGTTCAAGGACTAAATACTTTTTCTTCAAAATCCACGTAAAAAGAAACTCGACACAGCCGTTTTAATATAAGCCCGTAAAGCTTAATGTGTCCTTCATTCATCCCTTGGTCGTCGTTTTAGCGGATTATGGCCCAATTCTTAATAGCCACACTTATCTGTACTCAATACAATTTATTAAAATAAAACAATAGACGGAGTCAATTGATACTTATTTCACCTCAACGAACAAGATTTAGTCAAAACTACTTTAAGTGTCATGCTGGTTTTCTCCAAGTACCTGTCGTATAGTAAAAAAGTCTAAGACATCGCCTTTATTTCAACGCAGTAAGGTTGATTCTTCTAAATCACTGACTGCAATAAAATATTCCATTAATATGCGACCATCACACTGCTCATAAAGAGAAAATTCGGCATCTCCCTACAATTTCATCTCCAATCTACAATTACGTGATAAAATTGAAGACTTTTTTACTCAGTCAAATTCGTTTCAGTTAAGCTTCAAAATCTCTTGGGAATCACGAAGCTGCCTTTAATAGGTATTAGGTTATATCTTAGGGAATCAGCCTTCGCCCATTCAGGCTAATTCAATGCGTTCCGGATTTGTAATGTGAAAGCCGTTGCGATAAAACGAATCGTCCGTGTCATTGGATTGTACGTGTTTTATTTATTGGGTACTTGTTATTTTTTTGCACCTGAATACTTTTGAATAGAAGAATAAATAATCATCTCCCGAGCCTTTTTCCCAACTATGTTGGGGTCGGCTACCAGTCTTACCGGGTTCAGCTGAATACCGTATTTTACATGGAGCGACTGCCTATCTGACCTCCACAACCCATTTTACTGGGTAATCCAGTATCCCATAGTAAGACTAGATTATACTAGACTATAGAAGAATAAATAATCAAGTAGTTTAAAAGTTTTTTGACTTCAAGATCCAAAAAGACTTAAAGAACACGTTAGGTATATTAATAATTATATCATGGTATAAATAAATCAAGCAACCAGCGAAGTATTTTTAAGCCATCAACCCTTCTGAGATTAAACCCTATGCTGATCTTCAATTTTAAGCTGTTTTTATTTGATTTCGGCTTATCGACTTGCCAAAGTCAATTAACAAAAGTTTGAAGCGTTTTACTTAAAAATACATCAAAATTGTAAAGTCCGGTGAAGCAGTCAAAGCTGCTTCTCAGTCAAACTGCGGAAAGTCTTCCAAAAAAAGATATGCAAATTGAATAGCATTCTATCAAGTAATATACAGGGTGTTAAGAAAACCCTGTCCGATCCGTTAAGGTGTTTTTAGGCATCGATATCTGATTACAAAAATGTGAAAAAAAAAAAAAAATTATAACCTAAAAATTTTGTTTTTTCTCAAAAGGCGAGTGAGAGAGTCGGCACCGTCACATATGCTACCAAATGATCAAACAAGAGTTCCCCAAAAAAACCGACGAAAATGGTGTTGTAATTTTTGTTTTAATCACAAATTTGGGGAATTTCGCGGCAAAAATGGTTATTTCAAAATTCATTATTATTGTTACTATCATGAATATTCCAAGTTTAACATTTTATTTGGGCATGTGATTGTGAACCCTATATCACCCTTTCGGGTCGGACAGGGTTTTCTAAACACCCTATAGTTTCCATAACTATTATTATAGTTCCATAAATCTATTAGAACACAATTGACGTATTATCGACAGTTCAGCTGTTCGTAATAATTTATACTAAACGTCACATAGTTCGCATTTCAGCCAATCGGAACTGCCCAACTGCAGAACATAACTTAGGTGATAGATAGCTGGGTTTAACCCTCAAATCTAGAAGATTAATGTGACGTCATTACATAGAGTTTCATACATTATATCAATTGATATCAATGATGGTTTAATGTTCGCTCGTATTTCTGATTTAATTGATATGGTTGACCGCATCGTTAGTCACGTGGTCGCTGGTTCAACGAGGTCCTGGATTCGATTTCAGGGTAAGGTGAATTTTAATTGGTCTGATAAATTGATTTGTATTATTCATTAATATTTATGAAAGCTTCCTGATCCATAATATTGTCTCGTAAGCGAGCTATATTCTAAGTAAAAATATATGTAAAATGTATTATGTAATCAAAGTAAGTCGTTAAGAACATAATTTATCTTAGATTTTTTTATTATTCATTTCTTTTTTTAAAGGGCCTATCCAAGATAAATGGCAATAAATAATTAAGCCATCTTAAGAAAAGTTATAACGATTTCAATTTATGTTGTACCAATTTCCGTTTTATAGAAGGGTTGGGGAACGAATAATTGAGACAATTAAAATGCTCAATAATCTTTCAGATTTTTATTAACATTTGTTCTAAAGTGTTTCTTATCAAAATTTTTATTGCTTGATAAATAAATTTAAGTCACGTTATTGGCTGACAGATTGCTCTGCAGCCCATTGCAGTCTATTACAAAGCATATTTTTCATAGGCTGTTGAATCTAGAATATCTATTTTTCCTCATAAGATACTCTTGTGCTCTCATAGCCTAGATCTATTTAGCTTTCACACTTCAACACAACAGACATTAAACAATGTAGGCGCCAATAAAATTCACACACGCATTATATACCTGCCCAACATATGTACGTCATGTTACATGTTTATGTAAAATGTTGGTGTGTAGCTGGCTATGAAAAGATGCCAAGAAATGTAGCCATCCCAAAACAAAAATATATATTTATTTACTTAATTATTTCAGGTCATACACGTCACATTTTACATACAAGACCCATTCATCTACCAACGAATTTAATAAAGCAACACTTATCTTCAAAGCTTAATCATAATATAATATAGAAAAGAAAAGCCCGCGATTGTTTCACAGTAACATTGTTCTGAGTCACAGTAGAACCATGTCTGATTTACGACTTTAAGATTGCATCATAAATCATACCACACCCCTGACGGCAAACGTCGGAAAAATTATAAAAGCAAAAAATAAATGGTTCAAAACAGACGTTTAAAGAAACCGTTATTAATTAATCCACCCAATGAAAATTTATTTTGAGGAAAGTTGTAAAGACTGCTCTAATTCGTTTCCTATTGTTAAGAAATTGAATTATATTTTGAGATTCACTAATTACAGTGGTAGATACTAGCTGAATTTTAACGAGAATGTATTAAATAAAGATTATGATTTTAAAACAAATTCGCTATACAAGTTCTTATATTATTACTTAACTAGCTGTGCCTGCAACTTCGTTCGCGTGGATGACGAAGCTTATCAATGAGTCTTTAACCATTAAGGCTGCACACGCGACGGAAGCTTAAAAAATTGAGTAACTTCTCCCGTTTTCCCAACATTTCCCTTCACTGCTCTGCTCCTATTGATTGTAGCGTGATGAAAAGTATACTATAACCTGCCCAGGAGTATGAAGAATAATTGTACCAAGTTTCGTTAACATCCGTCGAGTAGTTTTTGTTTCTATAAGGAACATACAGACAGACAGACAAACAGACAAAAATTTTACTGATTGCATTTTTGGCATCAGTATCGATCACTAATCACCCCCTGATAGTTATTTTGAAAATATATTTAATGTACAGAATTGACCTTTCTACAGATTTATTATAAGTATATAGAAGAACACTAAATCTTGTATCATTTTAATAACATTACAGCGTTTTAATATCACTTTAGGTACTTCCTAAAACCTTTACGGATTAAGGTGTAATATCAAACTACGTAGCGCGTTAATGATATGTACCTGTTTTATGACTAAGCGACTAGATTATAATAAATTTATTATTTTCCTGTTTCGATAATCTTTTTTGTAGTATTCCCGACAGCCCTGTAGGAAGCCTGATTGCTATACCGGAGATCGTGATCATTTGTTCTGTGTTAGAGTTTTCTACAAGGCTCAGAAAGAACCTTTTTATTTTTCCCTCTCTGCCTTCTCTCCAATTTCTGTGTATGAAAGTGCACTATTTATATTAGAGCGTATTTTCACATTTTTTTTCTCTTTTATACACCTATTTACTTAAGTATGTATGCGAGTTAATTTTATGAAATGTATGAATGTCATTAAAACACCGATTTTAAAAGGCATTTACTCCTCAAAGTTGTAGCGGATGTCTTTCGCAGTACAATAGGTATCAGGCTCATTCTGAACTTCCATCCAAACTGAAATTCAACCAAAATATAAGCACATTTTCCTTTCCGAAATAATCCTAAATAAGTACAGTAAAATAATTTAAAAAATATATAACACCAGTTAGAGATTACAGAGGAATACTTCAATTTTAATTTTCTCTCTGAAAGTAGAATAAATTATTTTTCCGGCCGGCCGGTCGGCGTCCTCAGGAGACGGCTTTTGAAAATAGAATTTTATCCTTTAACGACGCTCTTAATAATATTTTATTGCGACGCCATCTTTTAATGTTATTTCTTAATGTACCCGCCCTTGGCAGTCAAACCTAATTAGCTATTGGCGTGCAATTTTTTTAGGATGGAATTCGTTCGATTTTTCGGCAATTGGATCGTCAGTGGGTAGGAATTGAATCAAATTTGGCATATTTCTTTAAAAGCGTCGCGGCGTTTCGTCTTGACCTAATTTGGGTCGTGTTAGCCAGAGGCCGAGCAGCCATTTCCCGGGCTATTGAGCCCAAATGCTACCTTGAGCCTTGCTTTATCCCGCAACGGCTTACGACATCTTATTCTGCTGACAAAAAGGGATTTTTATAGCCCTTACTAAATCTGCATTCAGGAACTACTGATATACGAAGGTTGAATAAATTTTGTGATGAATTTGAATAAGGTCGGAGGTTCAACGTATTTGAACGTAAGTTACGTAAGAAAAAAGTGGTCTCTATACCTTAACATGAAATTAAAATCATAATTATCAAAAGTAACATAGTAAAATGAACATTGCCTCTTGTTGCTAATCACCAAATATTCGTTAATTTAAACATTCCCTTCGCTCCAGAATATTCCTTGTTTTCCCCACTCAAATAATAACTAAGGGTAACAAAGATCATTGATAACGACTGGCAGTGGAAATTTCAACTTTTCACTGCAGTTGAGATTGAATTGAGTAATAATAAGTTTATTTTATGTTAACTGTACAAATAAAATGGTCCCACGTTGGGCGCCAGCCGACTGAATCGTCCCGTTCTACGCGTTTATTGTTATTGTGACTCCTCTGTTAGTCTTTTCTCAACGTCCCGACAGCAAGCTGAATAGAATTGTTTTCATCCACTTTTCTAATGTTTTCAAAAAGTCAGCGATCCTTGGAGAGAGAATTCTGCGAAATACAGTTTCACTTTGAAAGTAACACGAAAATGGTTTTAAAGCTTATGTTACCGTAACAAACTAAGAATTTCCCAGATGAGTACTAAAACTAATAACTTAAAGATAACTGTGTAAGCTAACGATGTAATCGCAAGTAATTAATTCAAATTCCATGACACTAAATTAATTGCCAATATTCATTCGTAAATTGCTTTGTAAATTAATTTAATACCTTGGAACGGCTGTCGAAACCACGTGCCCTTTGTTTAATGAACGGCATGTACTATTAAATTGAGAGGAATAAATTATAAACCAACTAGCTTGCTTCAACCCTTTTTAAGTGATGTCAAATATTATATTTTTTTATTGTAGTAATGTAGTAACTGCCTCGTTGGCCTAGTGGTGCTAAGCGCGACTGCTACGCTAGAGGTCTTGGATTCGATTCCCAAGTCGACCAAGGTGTTATTGGTTTTTCTATGAAATTCTCAGTAGCAGGTCGGAGTTTGAATTTTTGCCCGGCTAGTGGCAATAGGCTCGCCCTCTATTACATGGGATGATGGGACCTAAACGTACCGGCGAACTGTGGGTGTAGGTATATTGGTACACCTCTGCCTAACCCATCGGGGATACAGGCGTGATAGTATGATGGTATGTAGTACGCCTATTTGGTGAAGATGGAGTAGGATATATGTGATTAGCAAGGGCCGGAGAGTGGTATAAACAAAGGGAGACGTATGCAGCAGTGGGTTAGGCAGACCTGAAGATGATGATAATCATGCCTAAATTGAAATGATTATTTTACATTCTAAACTTAGCTTCATAATAATAATTTCAGATCTGTAATCAAAACTTCAGTTTACCCACTAACACAATACTACCGAAAACACTGACAGTTTCTTTCTTATGTAAACTTTTCACATATATCTTGGCCAATTTTGTCTTCAACTAACTGTTTTATATCCAATCGTAAACGAATGGAACTATTACCTATTTTAACGACGTTCACATCAAAATCCCATCTACCGCGCAGCACTCGCTGCACAATTTGACTTCGCCCGAAGGCAACGATTATCTGCCGATCAACCCGATCCACAGCTCAACCGAATATTATCCCAAAAATGCAAATCGCGCTTTAACATTGTTTTTTAATGCGGATTTCGGGTTTACATGAATTTCGGATCAATTTTGATGGCTTTTTGAAGTCTTTTTTAAGCAACATAATGTAATCTTTTGGGAACGCTCTTTTGCGTGCATATACTTAAGGAAGATTATAATTAAAGAACATAATGTACAAGAATGTAATCACATCCGAATTCCATTTTAAACGAATTAAATTTAGGCAGCGTCAAACGGTCTTTAGAATTAATCACAGCAGCCCACTGACATGAACTAGACGATTTGACAGAAGCCAGGCATTTAAACACACATTTATCTTATATTACACTCTGTAAACATAAAACTCTTAGACTATGCTACGTCCTATCGGCACTGCAGATGGATTAGTAAGACCTCATTCAAAACCCAACTCAAAAGTAAATTCAGCTAACAAATCCGCTACATTCAGCACATCGGTCAGCTCTGTTATGTTCTCATAAACAACTCGAAACACTCCCTGATAACGCTAAAAATGTATTTTTGAGCGGTCACGAAGACGTTACGAGTCCTAATTGTCGTGAGGGGGCAATTACCACACTTAACTGCGGACCCGCTCGCTATTTTGTTTAAACGGCCAGCATTTTTATATTCCTACACCTTTATTGTGTGAATTGCGCCTAATGAACGAAGCGTTTGCTTCTGTTCCTTTTTTAAATTATTTTGTTTTTATTTTATTGTTAGTTTTCATGTTTTTGACAGTTTTTATGCGGGTAACTTTTTAATAGTACTTTTGTTTTTTATATGACCTGATTAAGTTTTAGTTAGTGCCTTGTTTGATGTGTACTTAAGATCTAATACAAAATGGAATAGATACTTACAAAGTAAAAAATACGAATAAACGGTCATCCAAACTAAACGAAACCTTTTTACCAAGCATACTAAATACACTAGGTATACGTGACCAACCTAATTAAAACCCGACTTTATAAAAGTGTCCGTACAAAGCTTTTACTGAATAAAAGTTACTTTTGAACAAAATCAGCGAACCGTAAAGATATCGGGGGTACAATAAACCATGTATGAATAATATGGATATACCTAAAATGTATGAATAATGTGGATACACCTATATTTGAATAACCGGTGACTTCGGCTGAATGTGAAATGGGACGAGTGGGACAGATGGCAACCCAACAAATATTGACAGTTTTAAACTTAAATACAGACATTTTACTAAAGGTATGGGATTATATTTGACAGGCCTGTTGGTCTAGTGGTTAGTGACCCTGACTGCTATACCGGAGGTCGTGGGTTCAATTCCCACTTAGGACAAATCTTTGTGTGATGAGCACGATCATTTGTTCTGTGTCTGGGTGTAATTTATCTATAATATGTATGTATTTAGAAATATATAAGTATGTTTATCAGTTGTCTGGTTACCATAACACAAGCTCTGCTTAGCTTGGGATCAGATAACCGTGTGTGAGTTGTCCCGGAATATTATTATTATTATATGTATGTATGTCGTAGTACTATGGGATTTCGTGTTTAATTTAGTCTGCCACACCTAAGTAACTAAAGAATTTTAATTATTAAACTTAATCTTTTTCATATATTTTTGTTTGTTTTTTTGAGTTAGCATATTGATTTATTATCGATTTTAAAGTAGTGAGAATTATGTAACTATGAAAGCCTCTGATCTACTTACTCATTATGGTTTTGTTTGATGATCTGTCCGTAGATTTTAATAGTGACTGAAAATAAAACCAAAAGCCCGTAAATTCAACAAATATCTTTTAGACAGCTCGGATTGGGTATCAGGCTTTAAATATACCGAAAGTCTATAACATCTTTACGATTTAACACAAAAAGGGTAGGTATAAGAGCTGAAACTCACAAAACTTAGTGAAAGTGCCCGCAGCGACGAAAATGTAAGGATTTTCCTCATTTGTTTCTCGTCATAATACTTCTCAAGGATAAAAGAGTGTGACAAATGGACCACTCATAATCTCGCTATTTGAAATATTGACCTCAAATTACGTCGAGTTCAGAAAGGCAATTTTTCTTTGTGATTTTTTTTTTTGTTTTTTTATGCCGATGTAGACGAAAGCTTTGGCACTGAAATAATAATTTACATAAAAAATGTATAGAAAAAAGGTACTGTTATAACAAAAAAAACTGTAGTTTTTTAAAGTTATACCTATTTAGATAGTTGCGTATGTAAGTACATAATAATATAATTGCGGGGCATTTTGTATTACAAACAACTATTAAATTAAAAATTGATAACTATAAAGGTAAATTTGGTCAATAAACTGACCCCCTGTATAAGAATTCCAGCTATCTTTGCATTACTATTCTACATAATTATGTATGCTTACATAAACAATCACTGGAGTCAACGCTATACAGTATACACAAACAAGAATAACAATACCAAACACACAAATAATAATTCCAGTACTTGGTCAAACGTGATCTCTTCAAATAATAATGATCCTTAAGTGTTGGAAAATAGGTTTCAATTTTGTTTGAGGTCCTAAAGGTTCTAAAGGTCCAACATCAGCAACTTGTCAATTGTCGGTTACAAATAAATACGAAACACAAGTTAGCCGACCCGACATTCAATAACACATTCCAATTCTGTTTACACATGTAGGTCAGGTCTAACGAGGGCCCATATAAAATAGACGGGAACTCGGGTTAGGGTACAAACGACCGGCGGGACTAATTGTATGGATATTCATTTCAGAACCAGAAGGGACCCAGTTTAGGGTTTTATGACGCTTTCTTTTCTGCAACGTAAGTGCGAAGTGGCTGTTTATGCTCGTACAAAAACCTCGTTGCTTAAGCATGGATTGTCTAATGATTTTTGGATGGTACCGTGACCAGTTTTATTTTTAGAGATAGACCTACCCCTTTAATTAATTCAATGTAGGCTGACATTAGGATTATCTTATAACACGATTTTATTCTTGTCATTTGGAATATTTCCCCATCAGCATAAGCAGTACCTACCTACAGTAGGTATGTAGAGATACCAAAAATGTTATGGTCACTTTTTCAATCTACAAAAAGCATCTAGTTGCACGGTTCTCTTAAATAAAAAAAATATACATACTAGGTACATTTGAGTATATTTTTATATTTTATGTTCATACAACTGTTTTCATTAGTTTCACAACTTTACAGTTTTTCACCGCTTCATCTTCATCTGTCTCTGTCATCCACTTTTCTTTCACAACTTTCTATTTCTTGGGTTATTTATCGTTTTTTGTAATTACAGAAAAAATCAAGAGATCCTTTGAAATACCTTTGACTATTCATTTCACTTCAGTAATTCCCTTGAAGTAACTTAGGCCTTTAATTTCTCCTTAATCTAGTTCAATCAAGTAGAAAATGTTTCCTTTTCAATATAAAATCTTCAATTTTTATTGAACATTTTAGTTGAGAATTCATGGTTATGATTCGCTGGGCATAAAAGAATGATATGATGATGAAATTATAGACCTAAAGCATATCGCCAGAATCACAGCCTATAGTATAAATCCTTTAAAATATTGATACTACTGTATTGCAGCTTATAACTTGAGCCAACATATAGTTACATGCACGTAACAGCGGCTGACCCAATCTAACTACCAATATAATGTGACCCTCCCTTCCCCCCGGTTGTGTACACAAATACGTCACATAAAGGAAATGGCGGCCACATCGGTAGGTCAAGTCTGCATGGCCTAACGATGCCACCTCACTCGAACCAATCGAATGACGCCAGAAACGTTTTCATTTGATCTCGTTTGGATTTAAATTGGACTGCAGAACATTCAGGTACGACAGACAAACATTTTTGCATCGGTAAAAACCGATCTTCATCAGCTGGTACTCTTAACTCATGACTTATTAAAAAAAAACTAAGACATACTAATACATTTACGTCTTGAAACAACATCGTTAATAATTCAATATGTCAAATTTTGTATGTCACGGAACATTCTACAAAAAAAATCCCTCAAAAATTCCCCAAAGTTAACTCAGCATAAATAATAAAGTGAAGCTCAATAAAGTGTTACAAAACTTTCGCATTTGACATATCGGAGTTTAGAAGAAATGGAGACAAAAGAAACTTGCCGCTAAGTTTCCTGACACCCTATAAACTGGTGTGAACTAGTTTATTCCGGACTATCGATCCTTCACTGACATGCTGAAGTGGCGTGTGACACATCTATTATGTTTCTTGCTGGATTTACAAGGCTGGGATTTTGTACTTAGAATTATATCAACATAATTTTGTTTAATTTTTGTTTTTTTTTTATAGTTGGTTAGTTCAGAAGTGATAAAAAGATGACACAAATATTTAAGGATTAAATCTGTGAAGCATTTCTCCGTGTTCACTTAAATTTGTATACACTAATCAACCCCCGACCCACACAGGTGTTCATATAACATCCACTAGCCTGTATCCTTCACAGGGCTCTATAAATAAGGTTAATCTAAGGGCCACTTGCAGCAGGAACTTAACCGATTAGACCTAACGTCAGATAAGGGCCTCGATGTCAGCCAGCCCATTATCCCCTTAATATTCCCTTAACGCAACGGTTTTCCATTAAACTTTGTACGTTCTAAACAGCGCCTTCGCGTTCAAAATTCAACGCATATTTAAAGGTCTTTCGAAATGGGTTTGTTTAACTTTTTAAGCCGGCTTAAGGTCGATGTTTGCATGGCAAGAAGTATTCGTTTGTAGAAATAAGAGAGTGACAGTTTAACTCGTTGTGTGTGTAATTTGAATGACTTTTCGCAATGGCGTGCGACCCTCCGAAGGCATTAGAACGATAAAAGTATTTATATGACAATAGGGACCAACGTTAACCTTTTGGGAGAAGGGGTCTCGAGTATTAAGAACAGGTTGACAGACTGTTGAGGATTTTATACGTATCCTGGAATGTTTTTATATATTACTGTCTCTAATTCGTATTTCGCTCTTGACGTAATTTTTTATTTTTGTTAACGAATATGTTGCCATTTATTTTGCCATTTGCTTATACAATCTGATCAATATATTTCCCTTACGTATACATGTATTCATGAACATAAAAAGCATGCGTCATAATTAGAGATTAGTAGTATACAATTGTTATTTTTCACTATCCAATATATTTCATTTAAGTTCTCACTAAAATAAAATAAATATCAGTTCAGAACTTCACCTGAGCCAGCCACAAGACCTCTAAATTAAAACAGATCGTTATTGAGTGCATCCGTATTTATCAGAGTTACTCGAACCCCATTCGTAAGTCACACAAATGACCATCTTGCGAGAGCACCGCCATCTTGCCTGTCAATATCTATGGAACTTAATTAATTTATTGTGAATATACCAGGGCTTGTTTATTCTCTGTTTGTGTGGCATACTGTGAAAAGCGATATTCGATACTCTGTTATTTGTAAATGATTTCGGTTCATTTGTAAACATAGGTGCAGTGATTAAATGTTGGTTGGTTTAATATAATTATTGGAATTTAGATTCCAATTAATTTAGTAGTCCTATTTATACATTAGTATCCTGAATATATTTCCAACATGAGGCGAAGGCAATATTGCATTGGATTAACATCACAATAGAACAAAATAATACTAAATGTTTATCAATCGTTAAAACTCAAATCCAGCTGCCCCAAATTCTCCACAAAAACTGCAATGCTCACGTTTCATGACTGAACAAAAAAGCAACGTATCGTATTTATTGCCGGCAGAATACCTGTATAACAGAGTTGCCAGTCATTACGACCCACCCTGACCCAGGTAAGGTCCCTTTGTAAAATGTCGCCCTTTATTCTTGTGATTAATCTATAATGACGCTGTTACGGATTGTTGCTGAAAAGTTTTCGCTTGACGTGTTTTTGAAGTACCTTCTGTAGGGCCAAGTTTGTGGAAAATATTTGATACTTTGTCAGGTTATTTATATATTTATATTTTGTTATAAGCATGTGGATATTTATGAACTAAGCTTACCTTATTGTATAATTTATGTCCTTAAATTGTGTTTCTATTGTATTAAGTTAAGATTGTCAAAATAATATTAAAAAAAGCTTAAATATAGAAGAATAGAATATGGGCCAAAATTCAAGCTTACCATTTTAAATGAAAAGTGAACTTGTAAAAATCTAATATAGTATATACCCTCTATAGGAATTATTTATAGGTACCCCTTAGGATACTGAAAACTGTCAAAATTTTATCAATACAGTCGAAGAGATGCCAACGAAACTTTTTATGCTAAAATGAAGGGTTTTTGTAAGCATCACTGGGCAATATCCACACGATACTCTTTCCAAGTTAATTCAAAGCATGTCTAAACGCTCGTATCTTGGCTCTTGGAGTTCAGCCAGAGATAACACCAACTTATAACGTTACTGTATACCTTTAAAACTCATTTACATTCATATTCGTTATCGTCAGTCGCTGATCAAACCGCGGATGAAAGAGTAGGTCATATACAAGTTGCTGATGTCAGAGAGAGAAAAGTGATCTGTAGGAAATGCTGGCTGTTATCATTTTTATGAACCGTTTAATGTTATAATGTTATCTGTTTGATAATGAATACGCTTCGGGATTTTTTCAGGCTGAAAGACCCGGGGATTTCATTTCTGTGCTACATATGTATTGAAATTTATTTTACCTATTGGGGAAATTATAAGTAAGTACATAACTCAAGTGATTAAAAGTATTTTTAATAGTAATAATTTCAGGTTCTGTAATCCGTTTTCTTATGCAACATGGTCGCAACAAATTGTTTCGTTTAAAAAAAAGTATCCTTTGATAAAAACTCTTAAGTAACGAAATTTTAATTGCTGCAAATTATACCTTTTACCTTTACTAAGTGCTAAACAATACATTGCGATACAGCGGCCAAATCTCGCACCAAATCTAAAAGCTTTGGCAAATTCTCTAATTTTAGGTGGTAAATTTCCCAAGTGCTTAAACGTATGATTTATAAACTGTGTGATTCAAGTGCATACTTATATATGCGTAGTTATTGCACTTCAATGTCGTGTATTAATTTATTTTAATTCTCTGAAAAAGTTTAAGTCTCATGTAACTAGAAAAGTCACACTAACCTCATTAGGAGTTCAGATTAAAAAAAAACCAACAGTTGATTTGAGTAGATACTCAAATCAACTGTTGGTTTTTTGGTGGATGAGATCATCCTTAGAGTATAGATAAGAAACTAAAGAGTGAGCCTATCAGTGTATGAACCGTGAGCACTAGTATGAACTAGTTTTATCGTAAATTTTGTATCAAGACGGAGCGCGCCGTTTTAATAAAACTATCTTAAACCCTAATATTGTCCTAACAATGTCGAAACCATCGATATTTTCACATATAAGTCTGTCGTTGCGCTAAAAATAACTTTAAATCAGTTAACGAATGTACTAAATACAGACAGAAAGTGCTCTCGCTTGGCACGAAGGAAAACTAGCGATACTAGCAGTCTATAGTATATCTAAAGTCTATGATCTCATCCTTTTGAAGTCAGTCAAAAATAAGATATTTTTTAAAGAGCTTAATTCTACAGAGCACGCTCTTTTCAAGAAGTGTATGCCTTTAAATTTAGGGCTCCCCAAAATCTAATTATTTTCTAACTCCATCACTTGGCTTGAGTCATGAGGCTCCCACGAACGGGTACATTAGCAGCAAAGCATCGCAGTAATAAACCTTCGGAATACGGACAGGTCAGTGCCTACAGCCTACCCTCACATTATCCCTGGGTAGGGCTGCCTAAACTCAGGTTATAGGGCAAAGGGATACTTGATACCAGTACTTGACTAATCCGCAACTTTAACCCCAAATTTACTTAAAAAATGATTAACTAAAGCGGAAATGCAAAAAAATACACAGTATAAAAAAAAAACAGAGTACTTACATATTACTATTAATTATATTTACATATCAGTCTTACAAAAAAGAGGAAAACAGTAGCAATACATTTGTAAAAAAAACATTCGTTTAAAAAATGTTTAGCACCATACCTGGAATTACCAAAAACACATTAAAGCGTGTTGTAGTTTAATCGCCAGGGTGGGTTTTCCAGGAATCGTCCGGTATAGAGGCAGCCCTGTTACCCGGACAATAAATAATATTTCTCATTATACCCGGATGGGATTTACGATAAAACTCCCGGTAATCACACAGAATACTTGAATACGGTAGTCGTTTATTTTTAATAGTAGTAATGGCCAGTTGGGTGTTACGTTTTTTGGAAAGGTCAGGATAAAGTACTTTTAGTACTAACATAACGCTTCTTTTATCATGCAAGTTTACTTTGCCTTTTTCTTACTATAAAAAGGATGGTCTTAGTTTATTTTTCGAGTCTAACAAGCGATTTTTTGACTTTTTTTCTTTTAAATCATTTATTTGATGAGGCTTTTTGCGCTGGTGCGCCAAGACAGCCTCGTAAGGTACCACAATAAATTAAATAATAAATTAACAAAAGTAAAAATAATCTAATCCTAAGACTTAAAGATACTTAAAACTAGACACCCCGTTGGAATGTAGCGCCTTCTACAGGTCACAGGCTAGAAAACTACAGACCCTACGTCCAAATAAAAACTAAAAAAAAAATTACGTATCTCTCCTTGAAAACACTTTTTGACTTGAAAAGTTCTTATACCTACCTATTTATTTTTCATTTTTCGTAATTTTTCGTAATTTTTCGTAATTTCAGTTTTCAGTCTAGGTTAAAATTAAGTTAAACTGAAGTTTCCATTATCTATTTTGTTTAAGGCCAGACAATGTTTTTTTTCTTGTAATGAAGTTTTGTCAAGTGCAAATGGCCTTTCCATAATCTATTAATGTATCAAAGCTTTTTTCAATTTAAGCTCCATATGCATATGGGCTTGCATCAGATGTTAAGAATATGAATTTATTTTGAAAGCTTACTTTTTCGATCATACGGTTCAAACATCTTCTTTGATCTGTACAATAATAAACATAATTCATACCATGTACCAATCCTGTCACTAATACCTATTAGTTCTACTTTGACCCATTGGAGTCAGAGAAATAAATTTTAACATTACCAATTCCCATTCATCTATCGTTAACATTGTTTCTAATTTTCAAATTCCAAAACATAATACAACGACATCTGGCGTGAAAATCTGGAACTTTTGGTTCGGGTATCCTTAAACTAGTGTAAAAGCACCCCTGAATGAAAGCCTCCGTTATCCCCGGCATCTACCGGCGGCCGAAGGAACGCGCCGGGACCCGGCTACCCCTCCCCCCCTCTCGCACCCCCCAAGGCTATCGATCGCCGTCCCTGCAGCCACAATTCACGCTAACAGTGCAAACCGGACAATCTGCTATCAAAATTATCAATAAAATCACTATCAGGCCTAACGATCCCAGTTTAATACCCAAATTAGTGTTTCAGGTAAGTCAGTATTTGTTTGTGCTGTATATACTTCATTCATAGTCATTCATGACGTAGGTAAGACGGAACAGTGATTTTTTGTTATTGTGAATATCTTATCAGTTGAAATCTATTTTTAATTTTGCGTTCCTTTATCAAAATATTCTATTTGCGGTGTTTTTCGGAGTCAGGTAGGTTTTTATTTAGTAAATTAGGTCAGACCTGAAAATTGTGCGTCAATGGAAGATTTTTCTGGAAATAGGTCGCTAGTCACGTCATCTGATGTCTGTGCAACTTGATCAATATATAATGGGCCCGTAACTCCCGGCTCTCTCATAGAGATGATCTCATTTATCTTCATAGTTAGGTAGATTCTTTACATATTTTTTTGAAATCTGAACGACATACTTTACGATGTTTTGTAACGTACAACTGTGCGAGCTGCGACGCAACAGTTTTTAAAACATGCGTATTTCACATTTTGGTTTATTTGGGTCATCTTAGATTTACTGTTACTGTATTTTAATGTATAAAGATTATTTAGAATCGTTTTACTATAAAACTTTTGGGGAAAACCTTTTTAATTTTGTTAAAATAAGTAATACCGTACAAATTCTCACAAAACATTATCATCTATTCCAGGACGCTGTCGCAGAAAAACCGACAGAAGAATCAATAGTACCAGTACAGAACGACGTCCACTCGCCGCCTGACCCCGACCTGTTCATCGACGCTGCTGATGATGGCTCGGGCCTAGACACCGACGAGAGCTCGGGCTCCGGCTGGGGAGCCGGCCCCGGCCCCGACGACGAGGACGGCCGAGGATCAGGTGACGAGCCCAACGGACCCCCCGACGACGAAGACTATGGCTCCACGACCACCAAAGACGAGACTGCACGCACCATCGTCGACACTCCCATTACCTCCGAAAACCCGGAGACAGACGACATAGATATCCCCGAACAGCCGGAGACTCCTGTAGTACCCAAAGTGGACACCCCGCTCCAAACACCTACAGATCCCAGGCAGATCGATGAGCTCATTCGTGAGTAGTGGCTGAAGCATGCCAGTTTATTTTGCGTTTTATTTTTTTTTATGCGCGAGAAATTATCATGAAAACAAACATTGCCAAAATAACCGAAAGGTACAATTCCTTACCAGGAATATTCATCAATTAATATGCTGGAAATTCCTGATGATTTCTCGCGCTATTTTAGACATATTTTTCAATAATTCAGTATTTCATTCAATATGACAATAAACAGGAAAATCGTTGGAATCAACATTTATGTGTCACTAACCCAGCGGAGTTCATCATAAACGGACTCATCTTTATACAACTGACGTAACCTTGAATTAACAGTTTTATTGTTATCTGCAGTTATTTCTAATTACAATGTTTTAACTGCACGCCAGTTACTGTTCAAACAGTCTAACTACCGTACGCGTGTCTAATTATTTTAATTCCAACCATATTATTAATAAATTAACAATATATGCCATCACTCTGTAACGATCCAAGGATTTTGGTAAGTCTTTCGTAGTTATATATTTATATTGTGAAAATTTCTGTCCATTATTTTTATTATCTGTCGCATGACTTCGTTTCCATCATGCAGCCATTAGATACCATATATAGTCTTCCTTATTGTAGAATTAGCATGTGGAAGGTAATATAGCCCTGAAACTATTTCATCTCATGAAACATTAGCTTAGCAATATTGTCTTTATCATTGTTATTTTTGATGTTTTCTTAGAAGTACTTTTTATTCATTGAATGCTTTTGTTCATGCCGTATCATGTATGATCCTATCCTTTCCTGTCTTATGGTGTTTCCCCTGTTTCACTGACTTTGTCAGCGATTTCAGTCCCTTTTTAAGGTGTCTCCGTTCCTTCACTTCTAAGTGATAAATCTCTAACTAGTGCTAGTCAACAGTATTCATTGGGAGTCATTTAGTCTTATCCTTCTGGCTCTTTTGGCTGTATGTCTCAAATATTAACCGTTCTCTAACGCCGCCGACTAACCAAAACTTACTGTACTTCGTCTTTTAATACTGTTACGTGTATATATGTCAGCATTATTATGTCTATTGAAAAAAGCTAGCTTGACATATCAATATTATAATATATCCTAAATACTAACATTTTAACAAAAACATTTAACAATGGCATTGATTCTAATATATTAATTTCAATTACTTACAAAATGTGCAACTTAAATCATATTGTAAAAGTATAAAAACATATTATATAAAATAAAATAATCCCTGCTTCATATCAATGAAAGGTATACGCCTTATTATGTTTTAAATACTAATAAAAATGACAAGTGGATATTTATCAGTTTTCAAATATAAACAAATGAAAATCTTAACCCACACTCAATCATTAAGTACTTGGGTGTATTCGAGTTCTGAGCTAGGCAGATGAAAACTGGACAACTTCTAACACATAAAGACGTGTCACCTAACATGTATGTCCTGGTATTCCAGCCAACACAAGGAACAGGCCATCAGAAGGCGCGCCGGAGGAGGGGCGAGGCGCGGGGGAGGAACAACCCTCGCGCCCAGACCAGACCGACATCAGCATCTCGGGGGAGGACCTCGTGCCGTCAGTCGTACGTATCACATTTATTTAACTAATAATGACAAGAAGCGTCACTATAATTAAAGTGAATAATTCATCAGCAAGTAGGTACCTCAGCCACTAGCCAAGTGAAAATGCAGATCGAATCGCTCATATATGCAAGAGGCAAGAGACACTTGGCTCAGTAAAATTTACAAGAGTCTTGATTTGCAAACTTTTTAGAAACTGATTGTTTAAGTATTGAGGCAACGCGGCTTACAAGAATGTTTTTTTCGATTGAATTAATGGCTTCATTTACCTTTAAAACCCCCCTAACTGATTGATTTTTACAGACGCATTTTATTGGCCTTATACTCATTAAGAAGATTAACTATTGAGATCCAGATTTTACCGATCACATTAGAAAATAAAAATTTAAAATTTCTGGGAAAACACAGAAATAAATTACAACAATCATTTTAATGTTTTTAAACGTTATTTTTATAAAACCGGGACTGATTTATTTGCGATAATGTCGCAGCATGATACGATACAGTATCCGGTGAATCATTACTAAATAAGTCTGCTATAGGGATAATAGTGTATGATAACATGGTTTATTTCGCGAAAAAATATACTTAGTAATGTATGTAAAGTCAATGTTGTGATAATTATAAAAATACACAAGGATTTAAATACTAAAAGTTTCTTAAAAGTTTAACAAGTTGAGGACAGATTTGAAGGATTTTCACACGTTGACTATTGTTGATAAAACTGTGTTAAATATGAATGAAGTAGCGGAGGTCAAATCTACAAGTTATCTTTTACGTAACTTTTCAATAAATGTATTCAGGCAGAATCAAACACTTTTAACTTATTGCCTATTGTGTAGAGATGAGATAATAAAAATAATAATCCGAGCTGTTAATTATTACACAATAATGATGTTATTAATTCAAAATTAATTACTCTATTCAACTACATCACTAAATTGGATATTGATGACGTTTTGAAATACTGCGCCTTATTATATTGCAATGTTTGGCGAAAAAATGCTTCGAATAGCATAATTGGAAACGCCTACGCAAGTGGCTATTACAAAACCTACCACACATAGTGTAGATTGTATTACAAATACATAGGGCTATATCTGGACTGACGTGTGTTTATTATTCTTTAAATGAGTTTATGTCTGGTCTAGGTTTACTTGTCTTTAAATTGTTTATTGAGTGTATTTTAGAGTTTATTCGTGCTATTTCAGAGATTTATTAAGGTGATGTTATAATTAAGGTGATTGTTTGAAACCTTTCATTAAGTTCAACAAAGTGAGATTCGTGATTTTTATTTAAAATTGTTGTTTCGGACCAAAACTAAGGTACACAGCGAAAATTTAAAAGTTTTTAGTAATACGTCGTGATAACTAAATATTACACATTTAAATTAGCCCTAGTTAAATTAGTAGTAATAGCATAGTATAAAGAGAGGGGCAGTAAGTTATCTTCATACAAACGCACCGCGCATGGCTTGTATGTGTGCGCCATAGTACCTACGCGTCGCCGCACGCACACTAAACAAATTCTCGACCCGTTTCTCAGTGCGCCAGTCGGGGCTAACACCGCACGAAGTTCGCGCGTCACGGCTTTTCGGCACCGCTAAACGAATGAAAAATGACTGATAATTGTATATAATTAATATTATTATAATAATATTAATATTATTAGTTAGTAATAATAATAATATTATTATAAATAATACTGCTCTGAATCTTGAATACATTTCTGTATTTGTTAGGAAAATCATTGTTAAACTAAAATCAATAATAATCATTGTTAAATTAGTTATACAGAGATGTGTTATCTTTGGCAAGGGCGAGGCTTTAAACTAATGAATTGATGACAGTAGATTAGTGAAAGGTTTCATCATCGTTTAGGTAAAACCGACCTCACAAACCCTGTACCCAGACAATTAAGAAAAAAATACAACTTCCCGACCCTTGCCAATTTATAAGCACTGAATTAAAATTTAGCTAAAAGTGACAACCCTGAGACAGTAGGCAATTATATCGCGGATTGGGCCGGAGATAGCCTACTTCTTCTCTCTTTATACTATGGTAATAGTTGTCATAAAATACCTATTTTTTGTCAAAACTTCACACTCTGTTGAGTTTAAGACCATTTCCAAATGAATTAAATCCATTTTCCACTTTCCCATGTAGTCCCACCCTCGCCTAAAACCCGCAAGGCTCCAGTCATATCGTATAACAGCTGACTACACTGTTCCAGGACCAGGAGCCGTCAGGCAGCAACGTGAACCAGGAGTCGCGCGCGCCCGACAAGGTCGTCATCATGAACGCCAAGCCCGAGGACCGCGCCACCAGCTTCTTCGCGCAACCTGGCATTCTGGCTGGTCAGTACCTTACTTTTCAACATCACGTCTATTTTTTATTGCATTTTTGGTACAAAAAGTACCGTAAAGGGAGTTGAAGTGAAACTTGCTAGATTGTCTCTTGGTAGATAGCTTGTTTGGACCAGGTGGTACTAGTTACATATTAAATTATTTAATCTATCAAAAAAAAAATATACAAAAAATTAAGTATCTAAGCCTAAGTGACAGACTTAACTGGTGATAAATCAGTAAGCCATCGATTTGATCATGTATAGAGCAAAGCAAATTAAAAAATTTGAATCTCTTTTGAGATCAGGAAAGAAGAAGCCAGCCAGTGTCAGAAAAATATATAAAATACAGCGTTAACATTTAGTTTTGATAACATAAACGTGTATAAATAAAGATAGACGCGACTCGCTTTTATCTCTTTATATATCTTTTAAGGCTTTTTTTCTCCACGATATTTATTGTTTATCTGAAACTGATGATTTTGTTTTGTTCTCATTTCAGCCGTAATTGGCGGCGCAGTTGTAGGGCTGCTATGTGCGATCCTGGTGGTGATGTTCATAGTGTATCGCATGCGCAAGAAGGACGAGGGCTCGTACGCGCTCGACGAGCCCAAGAGAAGCCCTGCCGCGGCGTCGTACGGCAAGGGCCACAATAACCGCGAGTTCTACGCGTGAGACGACACAGAGCAACCTACGCCACGTACCTACTAGTCCGCCGGTCACGCACGCACTGACCATCTCAGTCAGGACAACACTCACCCAGCGGACAGCCATTCCAATTTTAAATTTTGACCGTTAATACACGCGAATGCGCGGAAAAAGTAATTTATTAATTTACGAACGTGGCTAAAATTGTTCTGTAATTTATTTAAAAAATTACGATCGATGAAATTATTTATTGTTCTATAAATGTTTGACATGGAAACAATTTTAATGTACGGATTGTACAGCAATGTACAAGCCAGGTACAAAAATCTAGTTACTGTCAGAGCGAGAAGACAGTACGTTAATAATAAAATGTTATTAAATTATCATCTTTGAGACCAAGTTTTTAAATCATTTGTGATGTTGTCAAATGATGTTTATCAGAGGTTTCAAGGTAAAGACGTCTTGAGAGACCAATGTGGTTTGCATGAATTGTTCTGAATGATCGAACTGTATGTTTTCTGTAAAAAAAAAATGAATTTTGTGCCATCCGCTTTCCTTGTACTGTATATTGCCAATTTCCTTCGCGTAGACTATGAAGTCGTCTCGGAAACAATATGTGGACACGTCCATACTGCAACTATTACGTGTAATATAATTATGTATGTGTGTATGTATTTAGATGGAACTCTCTAAAGCTAAGTAGATTTTGTAATATTTTTGCTTCCAATTCGTCATCGAATTATACTTCACCTCAGAACAAATTGTATGAATTGTTTTACTTTGATACAGCGACGATTGGTTTTCATCTTATTTTTAAGCAATTTTTTAAGACACTAATTTTATTTTAGACATTTTTATGTTGTCATTATGGGGTTTATACTTTAGGAATTGACGTATCTCTATTATTTAGTTTGTTTTTAATCTAGTTTTAGATATTTTAATCTCACTTTTTATTGTAATTTCTGAAAATAGGTTGTGCAACGATTTTTTATACTTTGTATTTGCTTGTGTGCCATCTTCGATTTTCCGTCTTGTCGATAAAGCTTTGTCTACACGAGTAAAAGTTGTTTTCCATTGGCATTTGTAAAAAAAAATACTAAACAGCATTAATAACTTATTTTAATTTATTTGTACAGTTTAAATTAATTTATAACGTAAAAAATCCATATACTACAAATATATTTGAATTTCGTATCCATTCTACAATTTAAGAATTAAAAAAAATAATGGCAACTTTACCCATGTAGACACAGCTTAAAGCCAGTGTTATTTATTTAATTGATTTAATTTAAGTAACACGTTATGTCAATTAATTTATTTAAATAGAAGCTAAAAATAAATTGAAAATATAATTTCAATAGTTAAATGAAATATTTAATTATCTGTAGTGCAGATATAACAAGCTACTGAATGTATAAATATTATGAAAGTATAATTGAAATTCGAACATTTCATTAGATAATTACTTTGTGAAACACTGTGTAGATTTTTCTAGATGTGTACTGCTGAGATATAATACTAAATAATAATTTAGGTGCCGACTTGTAATTTGTTGGAAATATGTTTGAGTATCCATTAATAAAACTGATTTTCTGAATAAATTATGTTCTTAAAGTTACTTTTAATTTCCTAACCAGGCGCCCTGGCTTCAAGGTATAAACCCAAAGTTAAAGCAATTCTTTGGTTAAAATCGAGTTCCTTTTTCTAAAGACATTGGTGCTTCCAAAAAGGCTCTAACTTTTTATATACAAACGCAGTTCTTTCTAGAAAAATCTAAAGAAAACTAATATCCAAATACATTCCTATCGGATTGGTACATTTTTAAGCTGTAGAGAGCAAATAAGCTCATTAGTGTAAGAAATTTGTACATTGTAATTGTAAATTCTTTTAGAAGTTAATACTGAGTAATTTATACGGTAACAATATTGTATAACCAAATAAAACTAGTTATTACGAATTATGCACAGAACAGATTAAAAAGGTAGACACAGTCATGCGCTCGAAAATCAAAATATAAAAAAAAACGAAAATATACCAAATTCGTTCCATATTTTTGAATTGCGTTCTCTTTCAGAAAAATTAAAAACGCATTGAAATGTAGGTACTTTAATTGCCATTAAAAAAAAACTGATATACAGGGTGTTAAGTAACCCCTGTCCGATCCGTTAAGGGGTTGTTGGGTATCGTTATCTGATTACATTATGTAAAAAAAAATGGAAAAAAAGAATTATAACCAAAATTTTTTTTTCTCAAATGGCGAGTGAGAGTGACGGCGTCGTCACAGGTTCTGCCAAATGATGATACAAAAGGCCACCATTAACACCGACGAAAATGGTAGTATATTTTTTTAATTATCTTTAAATTTAGGGATCTTGGCAGCTATTTTAAAGTTCATTATTATTGTTATTATCATGAATTCATATTCCCAAAATTTATTATTTTATTTGGGCATGTGATTGTCAACCCTATATCACCCTTTCGGGTCGGACAGGGGTTTCTTAACACCCTGTATATGCAACCTCATTACACAGAAGAATTTGGTTTAATTTTTTTTTTGCCTAAGCTCGGTCTACCTTATTGTCTAGTCTGTGGACTTATGTTGCAGCTATATTTTAGAATAACCATTGATTGCTTTGAATGCTTTAAATAGACGCATTCGACAAAATCTGTTAGAATTATTTTAATATCCACGCGATTGGTAGCTCAACTACATTATAGCCAATGAGGGCTAAAGCGTGTGAATTCGCCGCTAGAGGCGCTAGTGTAGCGTGAGGTCTCCAAAATGTCACTTGTCACTTAAATGGGTGGGCTGCGCGGTTTTATTCATTTCATTTAAGTTTAATTTTGAGGTATAACAAAATATTTAATTTAAAACATTCTTATTATGGCAAATACGAGTTACGGGTCAATGAATGTCAGTGCTTTAAAAGTGGAACTAAGAAAAAGAGGTGCAAAGTTAAGCGGACTGAAAGAACAGCTAATTCAGAGGTTTGTTTACTGTTTACAAACAAAATATTTTGTCGAAATTAAGCTTCTTTACCGAGTTT
Source organism: Autographa pulchrina (assembly GCA_905475315.1). Lineage (NCBI taxonomy): Eukaryota > Metazoa > Arthropoda > Insecta > Lepidoptera > Noctuidae > Autographa > Autographa pulchrina. The sequence continues at coordinate 2,539,370 of FR997763.1, read as the reverse complement.
ACAGCTATGTTTTTCTTTTTTCACAGACTTTAGATCTTTAGATCGGGACCTCACTCGCCAGTGGCGCCAACTAGTGAACACAAAAACGGTAGCCCTCATTAGATGGACGCACTCTGCGTGCCCAAATCATATTTGTCGTTATGATGCTACAAAATGTCTGATTGGCTGTCGAATGCACTGAAGAGCCGTAATTCATGTCAATTTTTTTTATTACTATTACCTATTGCCAAACGACCTAAAAATGGAACCAGATACATAATATTTGGTTGCTATTTTTCTGTTTTCCGTAAAAAAATAACATATTAAACCAGATGACCTGGCTTTATAAATTGCTGCTAAAACGGAATAAAAAATATTGATATGAATGCGTTTTTGATACTTACTTCCTTCTTGAGCGCTAGCCGCAAATAACATCAGAATCGTTGAAATGCAATTATTTTAATGTATAAAATTAATTATATATTTAATTTAGGTCATACATTATTTTACAACTAATATTTGTGAGTCTAATCTTAATTAAGTTTCAGTTTCTAGCTCTTGTGTAAATTTTCAGTTGTTATGTTATCAGCAATATATATGTATGACGGATTCTGTTGGGCAAATAAAATGATGAAAAATATACAAGTTTTTAGTTCACCAATTTAAAGATCCCTGAATAAAATACTTCTGCATGTTATGTTTGTACTCAGTTTATTGAAACTACTTAAACCTTTCTTATTTTTAATAGAAAAGTGACTCGTCATCAAGCATTATTACAATGATGGGAAAACAAACATAATCCATATCATATTTAGAGATCATTTTGCTACCAATACCTTAATATATATTGCCAATAACAAAAACGACAAGCAAAATCCCTTTTATTCTTGATACATTCGTATCAGTTCTGAAACTTCAAACACAGTCTTACCACAAAATCGCGTCGAATTAAGATTAACCAACGTTTAACCGTGTTAAAAATGAACAACCTTATTTTAAACATAATTCAACGTTTAAGTTTTTGTGGTTAGACATTTGTTGTTTTTTTTTCTTTAACGCCCAAATAAAAAGAGCTGCTTACATGTAACCCGTTATAATAAAGGTGCTGAAATGTACACTATAATCCTAAGCTGTTTATGAAAATACATAATGATTCTTTAAACATTATAATATCTAAAAAGGCCGCTAACGTAATCTCCATTTTTAATTTGAATTATTAAAAAGTAATGCCAGTGTTATCATCAATAGGTAAAAAAAAATGACATTCTAAATTTAAACTTGCCTAACACTGCAATGATTTCAATTACATAATATTTATTACCGGCCAACATTATTTATATAACCTATAACTCCCGGCACGTAAGTTGGCAAGAGTCGTTAGATGCGCAGAATTCGTTTTTTAGGTCTATTTGGTGGTCAAGCGGGCCGCGGGGTATGCGGTAGCGCCGACCCGAGCGCGCGATTGGTGCGTTAGTCGACCGAGTCGATTAGAGATTGGTGAGTTAGGTCGAATATGCGCGTGTTTACCCCCACTACGTCAAAATCTTGCCAACTTACGTGCCGGGAGTTATACTAGTCCTTAAAAATAATATTCGATAAAATTTTACGTAATTTTCGTCTTTTTTTGTTCTTAAACATCTTATTGGTTTTTAAAGAGGCTAACTCCCTAAAATTTATGAATAATGGCAGTTTATAATACTTTTAAGCTTTTACTTTTTTTTCTTCTTATTTTAATGTTTGCAACTTGTAATGTAAGGAAGAGTTAGGTTAGGATAAGCATATACATAATTATCGATGTCCACCTTGTAAATAATTCTCCTTTACACTTAGGTAAATATACAGGATAATAAGAACTAATGTTTTTTATTACTTTTCCTTCCCTATTAGTATGTTCCTGAATAGAGCAAAGCAATTTTGACATGCATTATATCCCTGGGACTTCAAAAAAAAACATACGTAGATGATGAGTCTTCCTAAAAATTAATGTAAATGTCACCCAATAAATTTGTTTTAAAAAGATTCGTTTCATGTAGCGTTCTGGTTTAACGATATAATTTCAAATCAACGATGTTGGAATATGATAATTCTTACGGAAAAAAACCGACTTCAAAATAAGTCTTAAGGTTTTCTTATGGATCCCACTGTCAAAACTGAACCAAATTAAAATAAAATGGGACTAAACCGGAAACACGACCTTTCAAATAAAAAAAGAATCATCAAAATCAGTTCACCTAGTCGAGAGTTCTAAGGAAACAAAAAAAATACATTCAAATTGAGTACCTCCTCCTTTTTAAAGTCGGTTTAAAACAAATGTGGTACATTTTTTTCCTATTGTATAAATACTACAGACTGTTCTGAACGACACCATCTCTGAGTGTTAGTTCGAAACTGAAAATATAGATGGCGTTAGCTGCTATGGAAAGAGTGCAGTGTTAGATACAACGCATCTACCTGCTGCTGGCAAAATGCATTGACTTCAAAATAGATTTTGGCACTAACGTGAAAGCAGTAATGATATGTTTAATAATATAGGCACAAGGATTTAATTTATACTTTTTCAATGCAAGTTAATGTAGGAACCTACATAAGTACCTACTCATTATCACCTCAGTGAAGTAAACTTCCGTATTACGATCACACACTTAATGCACTATTGACGGTATTTAATAGAAATTAAGAGACTTGGTTATTTTTTATTTTAGCTATGGTTAATTTTCATGTATCAAATACGTAAATATCTGACTGCGGGCACACTATTTTAAATCCAAACATAGACATCAAATTCTATCAGGTAACAAACAGGAATTCAAACACTATGTAACTATATTGTGGAACCCATTAATAACATTTTAATTATAGGAACAAAATAACACAAAAAAAATATCCGTCATTGCTTTTGAAAGTCAATGACGTCATATTTATCAAGCTCTCGATTGTGTATGATAATTTCGACCACATTGCCAGTGGCAGCGTGGCCGAGTGGTCTAAGGCGCTGGTTTTAGGCACCAGTCCGAAAGGGCGTGGGTTCGAATCCCACCGCTGTCAAATTCTTTTTGCATTTATTTTACTGACTTATATTAATAAAAACTATGCTACGCTATAAATAATAATTTAAAAGCACGTACCATTTATTTTTATTCATACGGAAGATTTTTCAAAAAGGTTCACTCAAAATTCATCCCTAAAAAACTACACAAATATCCTAAACAAAGTTTCTTAACAAAAGGTTCTATCTCTTTTTAGATTATTTCTAGATCTAAAATAATTTCGATAGGTATAAATGGTATAAATACGTCTTTAGAATCACTTAGCTAACAAGACAATTTATTATCTCTAATCAACCGTAAAACAAACATCCAATCATTAATTAAGTATGGCATGGCGTCGTAAAAATAAATAAAGATATAAATCGATACAAGTTTTTTAATGGAAACTACTAATACAGCGTCAGTTGAAGGAAATCACGTATTTAATCAGAACATACCTACCGTCGATTCTATTTGTTTTTTAACCGACTTCAAAAAGGAGGAGGTACTCAATTCGACTGTATTTTTTTTTATGTTTTTTACCTTAGAACTTTCGACTGGGTGAACTGATTTTGATGATTCTTTTTTTATTTGAAGGGTGGTGCTTCCAGTGTGGTCCCATTTTAATTTGGTCCAGTTATGACAGTAGGATCTATGAGAAAACCATATAAGACTTATTTTGAAGTCGGATTTTTTTTTGTAAGAACTATGAGTAAGAAGTATGTCGTGGTGGCCTAGCGGTTCAATGAACGGATCTGTATGCACAAGGTTGCAGGTTCGAACCCTGGCAAGTACCAATGTGGCTTTTTCAAAGTTATATGTACTTTCTTAATAATTCTAAGACACTTCTGACAAACGGTGAAGGAAAACATCGTGAGGAAACCTGGATTCCAAAATTTGGGATCTGAAATCGCCAATCCGCAGAGAGCAAGCGTGGTGATCAATGCTCGTGCCTTCTCCATATGGGAAGAGGCCTGTGTCCAGCAGTAGGACGTTTAAAGGATGGATTATTATGAGTAAATCAATATCATTAGACGAAAATGGCAGGACGAGCTGGACTTTCATAAGAATTGGTTCATCATGAGAGAAATGGAAAGAGGTTAGAGAGACCTTTGCCCAACAGTGGGAAAGAAATTACTGAGAAAAAAAAACAGTAGGTACCTATTAGAGAGATATCAATCTGTTTTTTTTTTTTTGAGGTCTTGTAATATTACTTTCTGGACTGGATTTTGTTTGTCTTTGGATAGAGACAATTGGGTTATTTTGTGGAATAATGAATAGTACCTAACTAGATAATTAGGGTCAAAATATTTTTGTAAGTATCTGACACAGGCAGATACAAGCTCGATAGCAATAAGGACTAAGACTATAATGCCCAATATCTATACTATGTATATTCACGAAGAAATTATTTGGCATTGCATTAATGAAAAAAATAACAACTAACAGGTAGTTTTTAAAGCTACAAATTAATTCTTGGTACATGAGTAAGTAGGTATATCCAATTAAATCCTTGACCTACGCTCTTGACACTCATTCGTGATTTACCACACCTATTAGAAATTGTGAACTGTCCACAAACTAAAGGTATTTATTATCAGCGAAAAACAACCTCTAAATTCGCACCCAAATAAATTCAAATCGAAAACAATTATATTCAATTCATAAAACAAACACAGGTAACTCATAAAAAACTAAGTCAACATTCCTAATTGAATAAAATCGCTTTTATTTATGACTAGCTGTGCCTGCAACTTCGTTCGCGTGGATGACGGAGCTTATCAATGAGTCTTTAACCATTAAGGCTGCACACGCGACGGAAGCTTAAAAAATTGAGTAACTTCTCCCGTTTTCCCAACATTTCCTTTCACTGCTCTGCTCCTATTGATTGTAGCGTGATGAAAAGTATACTAGGTATAACCTGCCCAGGAGTGTGAAGAATAATTGTACCAAGTTTCGTTAAAATCCGTCGAGTAGTTTTTGTTTCTATAAGGAACATACAGACATACAGACAGACAAAAATTTTACTGATTGCATATTTGGCATCAGTATCGATCACTAATCACCCCCTGATAGTTATTTTGAAAATATTTTTAATGTACAGAATTGACCTTTCTACAGATTTATTATAATCGCTTTTATTTATGAAAATGCATTGTTTATAAAGGAGATTCGCACTTCGCAGTATATTCCAAATTCCAATTTTAACAACCTCTTTTGGATTTCATGTTTAGAGCACTGAGCCACAGCACTGAGCACCGACCTTAAATTTTGTTCGTTCTTTGCTCCAAAAAGCCCAAACCAGGTGTTCCATAAAAATGCCTAACCTTCAACTTTCAAATGACTAAAAATCGCTTACTTTCGCGATTATGAATTAAAATAATCGGCAAATCGATTAGTGCAGTAAATCAAGTTCATGACAAAGTAGTGCGGTGTATAACCGGTAATATCGGACTCGATATCCGATGCGAGCGAGTAATTAATCGTTGTCACGACGTACACGAATTTGTTGATCCTAGGAGTATTATTTACAGAGTAATGTGTCAAACAGAGCCTGCAGGAAAAGTATGAGTATGGTTAGTGTTCCAGTTGCGTATAAAGAAAGTTGAGAAAAAAGTTTGGGTTTAAAGTGACCGAGTTGTTTATCACTTGGCCATCACAAAAAAAAACATTACTGTATAATATAAACAATGGTGAATGGCGGGACCAAGGAGCTCAGCATTGTATAAATATTATTTTTTTAATAAAAATAAAAACTAAATCTTACTTATTTTTAAACTATTCACCGTTTATTTTCTGCCCGCATCTGTTTTCATACGCTACTCTGTGCATATCTGTTATATTTTTTGTCTGTCATTCTATACATTGTGTTCATTTTGGGTAAGTATGTAGCTAAAAATAAATTTAGCATATTCAAAATAAATAGCAATCATTCGCTTGGTGACAGGGAAAGTTCTGATAACATGTCAGCCTAACTAGACTTTGTTGTTGTTAATTTGTCAAAGCGAAAGTTTTATTGGGTACCCGTAAATTAATTAATTACGAACAACGAAAGTTAAAGGTAAAACTAATTATGTGCCTACTGTAAAACGTTTTAGTGAACCTGTACCCTAGTAATGGAAGTAGGTAAGTAGGTACATATGTAAGAAAAGTGCACCTTTTCTATATTTTTTAGCATACCCAACTGGGACCCAAATGCCAAATAGAAATTTTAGCCAGAACAAGGGGTGGTAACATTCAGTCATTCGTTTATTTCATTAAATGGAATTCAAGATTAAAATTTCATAATTCTATATTTTCACGGTATTTTGTTGCACAAAATGTAAAAAAGTACACTACGTATATTACCTATACATTCAGCCTTTATTTCTGCTCCTCTGTTCCGGTGTGTTTTATCTCAACGCTACGAACAAGTTACGCCGAACAAACAGTCCATTAATTTAAGCTGGTAAAACAAAATAATTAAAAACTTTTTACATACCTTTACTACATGATCTTGTTTTATCTGTCACCTAAACTCTAAATCCCCTTAGCAACCGTGAGAACATAACACATGCAAAAAAGAAATGCGAAATTTTATTTTTTATACTAGCGGATGTCAATTTCACATAAAAGTAGATAAGTGTTTTTGATACAGTTCATAAATTATTTTAAAACAACTTCTGTTTCTTAACTTTATCACATGGCGTCCATAATGGTTCTAAATTTAAATAAACAGTTGTCTATAGAGAATGTTCGGAACGAAAGTAGGTTTTAATCTTTGCTCTATGGTTAGGTGCCTAGTTTAAGTATCTGTGTAACGAACTTTAGGACCCGTTATTAGCTGATGACTGGCATATTAATCAGCGACGGAAAAAATGCATCCCAAGGTCGGAAACGGTTCAAGTTGAGAATAACATAATCGTCTAAAGCGTCTCATACCGTTGGTTTTAAAAGGTGTAACGATGTTGTTATCAAAAACACCAGGTATACCTACATCAAATTTAACTCTAGTGTTTGCTTCTTGTTTCTTTTATCTACAGTTCTCTACAGTTATACAATTTCTGTAATGTTATTTCCTCTAGATAAAGAGGGTCAGATAGAAGATTTTAAAGAGGACATCCGGATACTAAAAGTACCTTAGCAGGTAAGGTCACTACCCCGAATGTCAATACACCAATAATATCGTCCTCTTCCGCAATTAACAGATCTTCTTTTTTATTAACTCAATAAAGTAATAAAATCCTATTCATCTGATAAATGGTTGTCGCTATGTGAAATGTCAGATGCTCATAATATTAGAGTTTCTAAATATCTGGAAATACCGATTTTGCTATACGGCTGCATTAACGATGTTGCATGCTCGGAATACTAGTTTAGTTTTAGTAGGATTCAGTGAACAGACATGACCATTATAATGATCGCCGAATCTAGTAGTTTTAAATAATATTTATGTTAGACAATTATGGTAGGTATAGAGGGGCTCGTGGCTAAGTGTAAGCCGTACGGTTTGACCGATAATACAGGTTAAGCCGCGCTTGCCGCGGTTGGTCCGTGGATGGGTGACCATTTATAACATACCGAGACTCCTCCGTGTTTCGGAAAGCACGTTAAACAGTAGGTCCCGGCTGTGGAGGTCAGATAGGCAGTCGCTCCATGTAAAATACGGTATTCAGCTGAATCCGGTAAGACTGGTAGCCGACCCCAACATAGTTGGGAAAAGGCTCGGGAGATGATGATGATGATGAATTATGGTAGGTATTTATATTATATTTGTATCAATAGTTCTTCTTTTCCAATTTCTTAATTATGTATTCCTGGCTAATACAAGATTTGATGAAGCTCTCACACAGGTAGCAGGACAGCTTTTCGCTCCCTTTATAAGAAAGAACTATCTCCATTTTGAAATACGAGCTTTAAAACTTAATGAATTTGAAATTTTATTTATAACTGTAATTTATATTTCTCCAAAATGAAAACTCTGATTTATTATCTCTGGCCCCTACATTAAATTAAATCAATATGCATGGACCTAGATTCGAAGTTCTAGCTTATAATTACAGCAAATAAATTTTTATCCATCTAAAAGTAGGAGGATCTTCATGGTCAGTTTTCATTGCACTAAGTTGACTATACCAGAATATTCTGATGATTTATTTAAATAATGCATGTTGTTTTATGTAGAGTCGTAAAAAAATCTTATTAAATCTTATTAAAATCTTACTTTTGTCAACACTGTTGGCTTAGTAACCAAGTGCAAGGAAACTGCCGTGCTAAACGTCAACTGAACAATTTAAATCTTTACAACAAATCATTTTATATGACGGTTCAACAAACTCTACAAAACATTGCCTAAAGTCAGGAAATTAAAAAAAATGATTTGTTGACACCTAAGGCATATTATTATGGTGATGCAGATTCGACTAAGTAATTTGATAAAATAAGAATAGGATTCTTTGTAATGAATTGGCCAAAAATTCGCAGACTGACAGATTGTACGCTAAAAAAAGAAATGAACTTTTTAATTTCGAACTTCGTATGCGCTCAATTAAAAAAAATGGTTGAGAATTTGGCATAATTATATAAAATACAGAGCCATTACAGAGCTATATAGGTATTCCAGTATGTATGTAATGCAAATTTTGTCAAATTTAATTTAAACTATCTGATTTAATGGTTCGATTTTATAGACATTATCTATCCATCTCTTTTAATAAAGAATCGCCAATTCCGTGGCTTTGGCCGAGATACGGTAACTCTTTTTTTTAGGCACTTACTTTTTGACTATGGTTTGTTTGCTCCCGCGAGACATAATATATGTTCCATACAATCTAGCTTTTTGTTACGTACTCAATCTTAAATATATTTTTTTAAATAAGTATACAGTAAAATTACTTATTTTCCTTCTATCTGGTTAACGTCGGTCGGTAATGTTGGTCGTGAATTATCCTTAATATTCGTCAAACAGTTTTTTGTGAAATACTGATTAGGTATTCATTTTTTACGGGTAGGTAATACTTAGTTACATTAAGGATGCGTCGACCTCTTTGCTGCTCAAATAAGTCCATAATCAAAATAGCCATGGTTATTAATATTATCAATTTTATTGGAGCGTGGCTAGTCGTGACTTCTGCCTCAATTAATCACGAGTACATCATATATATAAATATAGTATCCATAGCATACTAGCTAGCATTTTGTGTGGGCCGAGCAAATTTCGGGCTATCCTTTCTCTCTGCAGTTTGATATCATAAATATACAATATTCATAGATATAGACCTACATATTTATTACCATAGAATTTTAAATATACACTTAAAAATAGTTTATGGTTTTTGATGAGGCAAAAAGCCTCGTGTCGCCGCGCCGTGCCTAATTTTGTCTTGATTTAATATTTTAGCTTAATTCGGTCAATTGGCTATTCTTTTAGAACATTTGTAGCAACTAGCTTTTGCAAGTAATCAATCTCGATACTAGTAGGTATTATATGCAAATATTGGCGATTTAACAATTATTCAAATATATAGAAATATTTTACGCCATTTAAGAATAACGCAACTCTCTTGAATTATCTATATCTATACTTATAATAAATCTGTAGAAAGGTCAATTCTGTACATTAAATATATTTTCAAAATAACTATCAGGGGGTGATTAATGATCGATACTGATGCCAAAAATGCAATCAGTAAAATTTTTGTCTGTCTGTCTGTCTGTCTGTCTGTCTGTCTGTCTGTCTGTCTGTATGTTCCTTATAGAAACAAAAACTACTCGACGGATTTTAACGAAACTTGGTACAATTATTCTTCATACTCCTGGGCAGGTTATAGTATACTTTTCATCACGCTACAATCAATAGGAGCAGAGCAGTGAAGGGAAATGTTGGGAAAACGGGAGAAGATACTCAATTTTTTAAGTTTCCGTCGCGTGTGCAGCCTTAATGGTTAAAGACTCATTGATAAGCTTCGTCATCCACGCGAACGAAGTTGCAGGCACAGCTAGTTTTAAAATAAGCTCTTAGGGAGCTTTTATGTAAATCAATTAAAAAAGCTTTTTTACCGTTCTCTCTATATTTAGACAGATAATTAAAAATAGATTAGAGTTACTTAATTATTCATTATCCCTATCAACACTACAGTTTTCTAAAATGTATAAATTAATTACCATAATTGATTAAGGAGCACAAAATGTTATGCAGATATGCAGAATCATAAAACATAGTTATAGTTTATGGTAAGGACCATAAACCACTTTTGGTTTGTTTTTATAACTGTCATTAATTTCGACTAACTGAAACTTGCTTCTGCAAACATTAGCTCTAATTAACTCTCTCCTGATTAATATAAATGTGAATACTAATTAATAACGGTGAAAGGAGATATTTTGATTTAAATCTTCAACAAATAGCTTTTGGGTTCTGACCTCTAAAACTATCTATCCTGAAACGTTGAAAAACATAGTATAAGTTATATATTAACAATTAATATAGTTAGTATTTACGTTTTCGTAACATGCTACAGCTTACTACAGTGCTAGTACATTAACAGCCCAATAATTCTAAATCAAATTCGTATTTAAACAAAAATATAGCTTCTGGCGGTTGCAAGCAATCCTTAATTATTCATCAAAATCCAATAAAAATAAACTACACCATAAACAGATAATCAAAAGGCAATATTATATCTACTTATCGACAAATTACTTTAAGCATAAAATTTAATTAGGTACTGACATCACCAATTTTATTTGAGTTGGTGACTATCTTAGACTATAGATAACCTATAGACCGATAGTATCGCTAGTTTTCCTTCGTGCCAAGCGAGAGCACTTTTTGTCTGTATCTAGTACATTCGTTTACTGATTTAAAGTTATTTTTCGCGCAACGACAGACTTATATGCGAAAATATCGATGGTTTCGACATTGTTAGGATAATATTAGGGTTTTAGATAGTTTTATTAAAACGGCGCGCTCCGTCTTGATACAAAATTCACGATAAAACTAGTTCATACTAGTGCTCACGGTTCATACAGTGATAGGCTCACTCTTTAGTTTCATATCTATACTCTAAGGTGACTATAGAAAGTGACATCTGACGATAGTAAGCCAAAATCCTGTAGAGCTTGTCACTCTAGTTTTTTACGAGTATCGGATGTCAAAAAAACTTCAATTAATAAATAAAGCTTCATTTAAGTTAAATTAAACGAATTGATTCGCTAATCACAATGACTTCATCGATAGTAAATTGTATCATGTTTACGGATCTCAGAGGAATTTGGATCATTTTTATGATATTATAGGTACCTATCTACTTCTAAAGGAAAACGTGGATCATTGTAATGATCACCTGTCATATTAATTTTGTGTCTGATTCATTTTTAATTATGAAACACAAAGAAATGAAGACGGGTAAATACCCTTAATTATGAAAGATCTTTTAGCTCTAAACGAAAATGTCGTTAAGGTAAATTGGATAGAGACTAGATAATAATCATACAGGATACTCATATAGTAACATTTTTGTATAATCATGGATGATTTTATTGTAGGTAGACCACAATACACTATGACATACAAAACCAGCCAAAATAAAAATATAATTTATTGACTTGATATAAAAAAAAATGTTTACCTATGGGTATTTTATGGCCCTAATTCGTTAGATCGCAGTGCAAAATTAAAGTAGATGGCTAAACAATGTATAACTTTTTTATCTTAAGTAGAGCGGTAGGTTAACTTACAGCCGGTGCTGGTCCGTTAAAGAGCAATGTTATCAGCTTGTTCATCTCTATTGTAACAGATAGCTACCTGTTCCAAACTAAGGAGTCATGTCGATACTTTTATTTTTACAATCAGACTCTATTCAGAGCATGGACCAATTTATATGCGTTATGCTTAGTTCAAAATAGTTCAAATGCAAAAAGCAAATTTAGACTTGTTTCATTAAGATAAATTAGTAAAAAAAAATTTTGTCTATTTCATTTCCTTATTATTTCTATTATTATTTTTATTCTATTATTATTTACATAGACTTTATTAATGTAACAAGGTGTATAATAAACATGAATATTTTGATAAAACCTCATTGCGCATTCTCTTTGTCATTATATCCTCTTTCAAATGAATATCCTCTTTGCTGAACTATGTGCTTTGACTTTATTTTTAATTTTCCAAATTTAAAATTTGTGTAGAACGCGGGAATTTGAACAAAAGCAATCGACCACCCGAAAGATTATTTTTTGCATTTCTGATAACACGTTAATTAATTTAGTTTGTAAAATTATACAAGTTTATTAAAAATTAATCAGTACATAATGTAAAAACGATTATTGAGGACTGAATTCTTTTGTGGATCTTATCCTAGTCTGAGGAGTCAGTATCAACTATCAGGATATCAGGTAAGCTTGCATTAATAAAGAAAATAAATTATTCATTTATGTCCCTCATTATAATAAAACAATGATGTTATACATAACCCTATTTAAATAATGAAATTAAAAATAAAACCTGATTAAAGAACTAATTAATGAGTTATAATAATATTGTATTGCAATTTTTTTATAAAATTCGAACGCATTACATTTTTTTTCTTAAATAGTTTAGTTATAAAATTGATTTTAACTTGGTATGATTTATTATATTTTCTTATTTCACTGTAATTTCCTTACAAAAACTCTAGGTTATTTCAATAAGTACTACAAATCTTTTAATACTTATAATTATCTAATCGTTGGCGGGTTAGACAACCGTGATACTTTAATATGAAACACTTAAGCCCGGTCCATTTTAAGTTTCCTATAATAAATGAGTTAATCTCACGCTAATATGTCAGGCGAGGTAGGTGGATGAGGTCGTTGCACCTAGGTCTCAAGAACTAATACAGTGTTAAGCAATAAAATCTTTTTTGTAAATCTAATGTGCACGAATCATAATCATGTTTATTTTTATTGTAGGTATAGAATATGCATCTGTTCAAAGTAGACATATAGGCATGTTGATTATTTTCTACGTATGCCCTGCGGTTACAGTAGTCCTGCTCTTGTGTGGGTCGCGGTAATATTGTGAAATCTGTTCCCGCCTGGTCCCCGGCAATAGGGATCGGTGAAGCACTCCGGTGGTTTTAACCGGTAAGAGTCCGGCACACCCCCTCCGTCTTCCCCAGGGCGGATTTCCACAGGGTCACAAAAAAGTCCTGTAATTATATAACCTTTAACCCATAAAAGGTTTTTTTTTCAAATTCTACTGGTATTTTCAGAGATTGTAACAACAGTATAGAATGTGTTCTACAAAAAAATGTGTTTTAAAAATATTTGGAGAAGGAGTGAATCATTTTGATGTTATAAATTACCTACTTGTGATCTTGACACGCCTAGTTCGGGGCATTGCAACTCCACACGCCAAGCATAACAACTCAACAATCATTAATTATATCCAAAAACTAGTTTTCCGGTCAATATAACCTATAACCATTAGAGCATTAAAATTTACTTAAAATTACAAGTGCATAATCACTTGTTTATGAGTTTCTGTCTCCTGCTCAAAATACAAATGCTACCGGGTCGCAGTACACAAAAACTGCATGAACTTGAACATCAACAGCCCGAATTCTTAAAATAGACGTTGTTTGATGTAGGAACAATCCTCTGTGACCTGTGGCATAGCTACATTGGTATTCTTTTAATACATGTTACCAAATATTTTATATTATATTTTCACTAAACATACGAAAATCATCCGTTGACATCCATTTACGCTATGACGAAACTCTTCACATTAATAAACGAGTGCCACTAAATCCGTAACTAATAATAAATAAACTCGATCGCGCGTCACACCGATCCATCACATAATTTATGAGTGTCAGTTAGTAGGTGAAGTTCGCGGCTCCGAGCCATGTCGTGCGGCCGGAGTGGCGGAGTGGTGGTACTCGTTTCATAGTATATAAGCGCGGAGAAATGCTCTCACCGCATCCACTCATCCGTGTCCTCTCCACTGATCTAAACATGGCGGCTAAGTTCCTCGTAGCTGTAGCGTTGTTCGCTGCCTGCCACTCCAGTCCCGTTCTTATAAACGGTGAGTAAAATTCATTTCAATTAATAAAACACACAATTATTAAATTCAAAAGTATTGTTTGTAACGTATTGCATTTGCCCTCTTATAACTGTAATCTTTTTTATCATCCATCACTCTAGATGCCCATCGTGATGGACGCTCCTACTCCCTCGGCCAGGCATACAACTCTGGCGACGGTGTGAGCACAGCACAAGCCAACGTACACGGAGACGTCGCCCAGGCATTCGGCAGCTCTACCGGAGGCGCACAGCTGGCCCGCGACGGGTTCTACTACCCCGGACAGTCCATCGCACAGGCGCAGACCTACAACACTCCTTCGAACCCCGGCTATGGCTCAGCTAACGCTGTCGCTCAGGCGCAGAACGGACCTTACTACCCAGTGCCGGCTCCCGCAACCCTCATCACCTACGAGCAGAACTTCGCCTTACCCGCCCAAGTGGCCTACGAGGTCCCCAGCGCCCTCGCCGCGCAGTCCTCTGCCGTCAGCAACGGTGCTTCTGACTCATCCGTAGCCTCCGCTACCTCCAACGGCGCCGGCGTCGCTCAGTCCGCCGCCAACACTCAGAGAGGTGTAGGCAGCTACGGAACCACCTCATCCAACGCTAAGACTTACGGCTCTGGTGCCAGTTCTGCCAACTCTAACGCCAACTCCGGATACGGTTCCACTAGCACTTCTGCCAAGTCCAACGGCCAGGGATCCGCCTCATCCGCTGCTCAATCTAACGGCATCGCTTACCCCGTCGTCGCTCCTGTGGCTCCCGTCTTCCACACCGCTTACGTCCCATTCCAAGCTCAGGGAGTCGCCTCCTCCAACGCTAACGTGATCGGCTCAGGAAGCGCTGCCTCCTCGGCCAAGGTTGCTCGCGGCAGGACCATCTCCTGGCGCTTCGGCACCCTATACGACGGCCCTGCTGCCGCCCAGGCTCAGGCCCACACTTACTCCGGGTACGGCGCCGCCAAGTCTGCCGCCAACACTCACGGCTACGGCTCCGCCAACGCTAACGCCAACACCTACGGTGCCGGCGCTGCCAACGCCCACGCTAACGCCAACTCTGCTGGATACGGCGCGGCCAAGTCCGCTGCCGACGTCCACGGCGCGTACTACGGTGGCTCGAGGACCTCCGCCGACGCCCAGTCTCACGGCTTCGGTAACGCCGCGTCGTCCGCCAGGAGCCAGGGTCTGAACACCGCCTACAGGGTCACCAACTCCCAGGCCAACTCCTCCGGCTACGGCTCCGCGCACGCCAACGCCCTGTCCCTGTGAGCAACCAGTTCTGTTCGTGTACTCTAAGCACTAATAAGCAACCACATCACGACGACTCCCGGTCAAACCGATCACTTGTCTTGATGTATTTGCAAGAATTTAAATGCATTTATTTAATTTAAATTATTTATTTATTTGTAATTTAAAATGTTGTCATAAATATGACTCTGCAAGCCATAAATAAAAATTAAAGACTTTTAACTCTATGATGTGATTTATTTATTACACCCTCAGGAGTACACTCGTATTAATTTATTATTACTAGTTTTACAAGGTCTGGTATATTTACCAGCGCTTTAAAACTCCAAAATATAACAACAATTTATTTTCTTTACTTTCCATGACCTGCACGAGCTATTGCCAGCCCATCCCCAAGTATAAATAGCTGTTTCTTGTTGTTCTCCTTGTATGATGTCTATGAGTAACTAATTATAATTTCAATATAATATCAATACCACACCATATGACATTTTTATTAATACAAATAATATGAATATTACATATTATACATTTAAATTATTAAAATACAACTGAATAATTAAATAATTTCGTAATCAGCATCATTCCAGCCCGGATTCACCTTTTTCCTGCCATTGTTGTCTGTCTTCCACGTCCCTAATCCAGGTGGTTCTTGTTGGTTTGGCTATGTCATCAGTATTAGTATCATCAATAGTTTGTCTGGTTTTGTTAACACTTTATTGCTTCCTTGTCGTCTGTTTAGTGACGTTATTATAAAGCCAATTTGGCCCTCTCAAAGTTATATAGAGGAGCAGGAAGTGTTATTTAATTTTATTGGCATTTAAGTTTTGTATAGGCGATAGGCATTTGGGACACCAAGTAAGATCAATATAATTATGGTCTCGACTAAATAAAAACACACAATTCATGTTATATTACACAATATTTTGTCTAAGAAAGTAATTTTGCAAAAATTTATAGGTACAATAGGTACCTATGTATCAAATAATTTATATAATCACATAAAGGACAATGGGCAAAAATGTATGAAGCTTGTCCCATCGGCGGCCACGTCTGTACTATTTATTTCCCAGCAGGCAATTATGTATATAATTAGATTACAAAAGATTATTTTTGTCACTTCCATGGATAAATAGTTATAGGTAGATAATGTTTAATAAAAATATCGAATTAAATCATTTAAAGGAATTATTTCAGTTTGTGTCTTAAATACAATATTTTGTACAACTCGCGATGATGTAACATTGATATAATAATTAATTTAAGTAAATAATTTTGTTATTATATACGTATTTTACACATATTAGAAAATGACAGGTTAAAAAAAAAGTTTCATATAGATGTTGATTTATTGAAATGAAAACACGTATTTCAGATTACAATAACACAATATTGTTACATAACTTAATTACTACAATATGATTGGAGTTTAATCATCGTCAAAGATTTTACATTTAAGCCCAACATTTTATTTACTTTATTTAACGAGGCGTACGTCAGTAAAATAAACAAAATGCAATGACTATTCGTCTGTTTTGTATAAAAAATCAAAAATTGTAGCAAGAAAAAAATATGGTAATACATTAAAATAGTATTTTACCTATATCTTTTTTCCCCAATGATATTTAATCGTACTCCTTGAACAATATTTGCTCTAAAAGCACTCACCTATCAAATGATACTAATTTCATTGGTGGCCGCTGATGGGCCAAAATGCCCATTGTCCTTTAAAATGTAAAGACAGGGCAGCAAACAAGTAGATATACAAGTAAGCCACACATATGGTTACGTGTGTTTTATATTACATTCCCACAAGTTTGCAATGCACACTGACTTTTTGGTACAGTGGCCGCATGCATAGGAGCAAGGTGTCATAGTTCGTCACTTTTTGACGGGCCTGTTGGTCTAGTGGTTAGTGACCCTGACTGCTATACCGGAGGTCGTGGGTTCGATTCCCACCCAGGATAAATGTTGCTGTGATGAGCACGATCATTTGTTCTGGTTGTCTGGGTGTAATTTATCTATAATATGTATATATTTAGAAATATATAAGTATGTTTATCAGTTGTCTGGTTACCATAACACAAGCTCTGCTTAGCTTGGGATCAGACAACTGTGTGTGAGTTGTCCCGGAATATTATTATTATTACTTGATCTGTGAGGATTATAATATGGTGCTCAAAACACTTTGTGTGTAAAGGGAGATTATTAAAACAACCGCCCAATCTGTCTACAACTAGATGCAGACAATCCTTCAGCAGTTACAAATGGCCATAGGGAAGTCTGCCGTCCTGTCATAAAAAAATTGCGGTGCTTCAACACGCCTCTTATGTAACCAAAAGGGGCAATTATACCACCCTACTACTTATTCAACGTTGCATCTTCTAAGAAAAGAGCGGCCGTACCATACGTCGCCGTATTTCGGACTATATTTTTCCCAGTAAAAGGGAAGGTTGAATAACTCTGGCCATTGTGGCGCGTAATAGAACGTCAACCTCAAGGCGGACGAAATACAAATGGATTTGGCGTTTTAAAACGTGTTCGCAAACGCAACGATTCCGAGCATGAGCTCTCGGTTCAAATCTCGGAACAGGTCAAAAATAGTTACTGGATTAGTCTATTGAGAAATGCTCAGTAGAAGTCATGAAATATAGCTCTGTTTACAAACCCAAATGGTGGTGTTTCGCATACACTTGAGCATTATACTTTGGCTTTTTCTTTTAGGATCACATTGCAACAATTTATAAGAAATAATATTAGCCTGTGTACCTAAATTAGTGTATAGGTGTATAGTATTCAGTATGGGCCACCAGGCTCGATCAAAAAACTTGATTTTAAAATAATAACATCCAGGAAGTTTTTTAAACGTAGATTATAGAAATGGATACTCAAAAAGGGATTTTGTCAAAATTATTTGTCCATTTACCATAATCCCTTTTGGAGTACCTAAATAACCTTCAGGACTATAATAAATCAATCAACCATGAACCTATTAAAGCAATTTTGTCTCCAAATAATTATTTGCATGAACTTTTCAAATTGACATCGAGCAAATTGTAGCCTTATTTGTAAATGTGGACTATACCAATTATTATAACTTCACAATATCAATGTCTGCAAAAATCAGTAACAATTAATTGCATAAAACTATTTTGGGACATAAACCTAACAAAAATTACAAACAAAACTCAAATTGCAAAAATTATAATTATTTAATCTATGTGAAATGAGTTAACATGTTATTGGGTTTTCTAAGAAATTGTCAGTAGCAGGTCGAAGTTTGGATTTGTGCCCGGTTAGTGGCAATAGGCTCGCCCCCTATTACATGGGACCTGAACATACCGGCGAACTGTGGGTGTACATTGCTACACCTCTGCCTAACCCTTCGGGGATACAGGCGTGATGGTATGTTATGTTATGTTATGTTATGAAATGAGTAAACAGAATAAATAAAAGCACAAAACATTTGTCTTACGATTTTTTCTTAATGTTCCACGACATTATAACGAACCACATTACAAAAATATAATAAATATTGAGAACTGCTACGTGGGCATAGCAATTCTAACCAAGTGTACACATGAAATCCATAGGTTTACCTACCATGACTGCATGCTACAAAAATGTCTGCAATTATAGGTCTCGAAGATTAATGTTTCAAGCCCGTCGATTTAGGAACAGTTTATTATTCACAAAACATATTTTATTACACGCTATCAAGATAACGCAAAACGGAAAAGAACAATTTGTTGTCATAAAAGTTTACCAAAAAGCTTTACGATACCGTGTCGCTTTATCTTCACTTTATTAATGCGTAATAAAATTGACACTTCAAAAAGCTGCGTCTCAAGGTAAATATGTCAAGCTAGGAAATTAAGGTCGTTGCACCTCCTACTAAACGCGCCAAAGTACTAATAAAACCTTAATTAATAAAACAAGTTCGATAATCGCGTCACACCTATCCATCACATAATTTATGAGTGTCAGTTAGTAGGTGAAGTTCGTGGCTCCGAGCCATGTCGTGCGGCAGGAGTGGCGGAGTGGTGGTACTCGTTTCATAGTATATAAGCGCGGAGAAATGCTCTCACCGCATCCACTCATCCGTGTCCTCTCCACTGATCTAAACATGGCGGCTAAGTTCCTCGTAGCTGTAGCGTTGTTCGCTGTCTGCCACTCTAGCCCCGTCCTTATAAACGGTGAGTAAAATTAATTTCAAATAATAAAACACAAAATTACTAAATTAAAAAAAAAAGTGTTTGTAGCGTATTGCCTTTTAATAATTGTAAACTTTTTATCATCCATCTCTCAAGATGCCCATCGTGATGGACGCTCCTACTCCGTCGGGCAGGCATACAACTCTGGCAACGGTGTGAGCACGGCACAAGCCAACGTACACGGAGACGTCGCCCAGGCATTCGGCAGCTCTACTGGCGGCGCACAGCTGGCCCGCGACGGGTTCTACTACCCTGGACAGTCCATCGCTCAGGCGCAGACCTACAACACCCCCTCGAACCCCGGCTACGGCTCAGCTAACGCCGTCGCTCAGGCGCAGAACGGTCCTTACTACCCAGTGCCGGCTCCCGCAACCCTCATCACCTACGAGCAGAACTTCGCCGTTCCCACCCAAGTGGCCTACGAGGTCCCCAGCGCCCTCGCCGCGCAGTCCTCCGCCGTCAGCAACGGTGCCTCTGATTCCTCCGTGGCCTCCGCTACCTCCAACGGCGCCGGCGTCGCTCAGTCCGCCGCCAACACCCAGAGAGGTGTAGGCAGCTACGGCACCACCTCATCCAACGCTAAGACTTACGGTTCTGGTGCCAGTTCTGCCAACTCCAACGCCAACTCCGGATACGGTTCCACTAGCACTTCTGCCAAGTCCAACGGCCAGGGATCCGCCTCATCTGCTGCTCAATCTAACGGCATCGCTTACCCAGTCGTCGCCCCTGTGGCTATCGTCCCTGCCACTCAGGTGTACCCCGCCATCGTTGATGCCAAGACTCCCGTCTTCCACACCGCTTACGTCCCATTCCCAGCTCAAGGAGTCGTCTCCTCCAACGCTAACGTGATCGGTTCTGGGAGCGCTGCCTCTTCGGCCAAGGTATCTCGCGGCAGGAACATCTCCTGGCGCTTCGGCACTCTGTACGACGGCCCTGCCGCTGCCCAAGCTCAGGCCCACACTTACTCCGGGTACGGTGCCGCCAAGTCTGCCGCTAACACTCACGGCTACGGCTCCGCCAACGCTAACGCCAACACCTACGGCGCCGGCGCTGCCAACGCCCACGCTGACGCCAACTCTGCTGGATACGGCGCGGCCAAGTCTGCTGCCGACGTCCACGGCGCTTACTACGGTGGCTCGAGGACCTCCGCCGACGCCCAGTCTCACGGCTTCGGTAACGCCGCGTCGTCTGCCAGGAGCCAGGGCCTGAACACCGCCTACAGGGTCGCCAACTCCCAAGCCAACTCCTCCGGCTACGGCTCCGCGCACGCCAACGCCCTGTCTCTCTAAGCAACCAGTTTGGTTGGTGTGCTCTAGGCACAAGTAAGCAACCACATCACGACGACTCCCGGTCAAACCGAATACTTGTCTTGATGTATTTGCAAAAGCTCAACTGCATTTACTTAATTTAAGCTATTTATTTATATAATTTACCGAATTATTTGGTGTCGTTGAACGACTATGCAAAATGAATGCGATAAATTAATAAAAAACTTGTAAAATTTAAATACTGATTTATTTATTTACAAATCCTGATAATATAAAATTATAAAACATACGTATAGAAATAGTTTCAGAAGTATCATAACATAATTAACATTTACGAAACTATATTCGCTCGAAAGTTACAAAATGATGACGACATAAATTGTACAAATTTATAGTTTGCCCTGCATGAAGGGCTTGAGATACTTTTGGAAGCTCTGGTTGACGGGCTCGGCGTTCAGCGGACTCTTGAGCGCCTCCTCCATCAGACGCTCATACACGCGACCGTCGTACGCGCCCAGCGTGGAGTTTAGAATCTGAGACATAATTAAACAAATTCTTACTAAGTAAAGTGAACTTCTAATAAATCTATAAATCTACTATTATTTAAAATTATTAGAAACCTTAACAAAGATAGCATTTATACAATCACTTATCATTTAATATATTCGATGACAGGTTTACATTTGTAAATTGATTTATTTTTGCATAATATATTGAGTTTTACATCCGCCCAAGAAACATGCTTAGCTCAATAAAATATCGCGTCCCAAATCACAACAATGCTTCTCTTCATATATTATTTAGCTAGTTCCATTGAGCAAATTACAAGATCTATTTACTATGCACAGGCAAAGACCTCTCCTATCGAAGTCCAGACCATTATTTCTGTACCTAGCAATTCTCGCAACCTTATCTCGTGTATATACATAACGTAAAAAAATAGTACAATCATCGACCGTAATGTATGCATATTTATTGTTCAAATCTACAAAACATCGATCGACACATGTACAGTTAGGAGCAAAAATATGCATACACATAGCGAAATTGTAACAAATATTTAGGGAGATTTTTGTGTTAAAACTAAAAAAGTAAAATATGAACATGATTAAGGAACTGTTTTCAATAATTTCTTCATAACACGTTTTACAATATCAATCTAGAATTGAATTAACAAAAAAAAAAATATTAATAATAATAATATGCCGCGACAACTCACACACGGTTATCTGATCCCAAGCTAAGCAGAGCTTGTGTTATGGTAACCAGACAACTGATAAACATACTTATATATTTCTATATACATACGTACATATTATAGATAAATTACACCCAGACACAGAACAAATGATCGTGCTCATCACACAAAGATTTGTCCTGGGTGGGAATCAAACCTACGACCTCCGGTATAGCAGTCAGGGTCACTAACCACTAGACCAACAGGCTCGTCAAAATTGAAGATCGTAGGTATACATATTTTTGCTCATGACTGTATATATACTATTTACTATTATACTACTATTTTAAAGTGACGTTGTTTCAACTCTATCATACTATTTTCGCACTGTACCTGGTCGCTGAAATCGAAGGCGTCCACAAGTCCCACGGCATTGGGTCGGATCTTCCCGAGGAGTTCCTCATAGGTGTCCTGCAGCTGTTGGATGTCACTTTCTGATATTGACGTGTACTGTAAACAAATTATTACTATTAAGCAAAAAAGTCGCATTGGTGCTCGCACTTGCCTGGGTTCGAATCTGAAACCTCGTGATACAAATGCGTTCATTGAACCGCTAGGCTACTACGACAATTTACTCCAATATATGAATATTATAAATCATCCCGGGTACTTGTAAAAAACGCACTGTATTTTCAAACACAAAATAATAAGGGTAATTAAAATCAATAGGTAAACATTTTAATAACCACTTACATTAATAGCGTTATATCTAATAGACTCAACAAAAAACTGCCCAGTCTATTAAATTAAAGCAAAAAGTTCTGTGAAGTCATGAACTTGTGTGTTTGTGACCTAATAAACATGCTAATGTGACGTGACCCTGACATGGGGTCAAACCTCAAGACATCACGCATTGTAACTTTTAATGAAAACGTTGAGGATAAACGTAAAAATATCTACGTCAGAAATTATTTAAGTAAAGTAGCTGTAAAATAGACCACGATTATTTTCAGAAATATTAGTTTAACTCCCCGACAGAAAACTAAATTTATGAAAATAAACTCTTGCAAAAAAAAATATCTTAACTATACTTTTTCATAATATTTTTTTATGGTCGAAATTTATGGTCTTGAATAAGCTTAGGGCCTGCCTTAGTTTTACCGGATAAAACCATCTGAGCAATCATAGCACCATCTTTTTTTGGTAGATAAATAAAGAAAGAAGTAAGTTAAATATAAAAAGTATCCCAATTGCCTTATCTTGGTATAATCTAAAGTTTTCAGGCATCTACAACAAAATTGAACTTTATCAGAAAGTGTACCAAATTACTTTCTCCCATCGTTAAACTAAGTCAACAACTTAACAACTGTTTATTTGGCGGAACGAGTTTAAGAATATGATCGATATTGATCTATTGACATTCGGTCAGATGATCCATTGGTTTATTGTTGCTTATCCGTCCGAGTATTGACCTCTATAATAATATAACTGTACGCTACACCTTATGATGTTAAGGTCAACTGTATATACAAAAATATGGTACTTTCAGTTTGTTAATAGAAAAGTTTAATAGTCGCTCAGTTCATAAAGATTCTCAGCACCTGACCTTGCATGGAAAATACTAACTAAACAAGTCATAGAGGTCAGATAGGCGGTCGCTGAATAAAACATACTAATATTTAGACCATAAGGCAGAAATAATCTAGGCGAAGCATCACCTACGAAACTAATTGGCTATTAGGAGTCCATTACTTTTTAATATGCTAAAATATCGATTAGTGTTATCAACTCTTATAAAATTTAAATAAATTGAATGTAAACAAAACATAAGCTTACATTAAACCATTTATTTTAATTCAATTAAAAATACAGGCATTGCCGCGGGATATGGTCAGTATAACCAGATAATCAATGTCTGCAGTCATCACCGTTGATAGATAAGCCAGTAAATTACCGGTCTCTGCAAAAAATCGTACAACACTGACCATTTATAATACCTACTAGAGTTTCGGTATCCATTCAGTATTTAGTAATAATAAAAATTTAATGCGGACAACATCACATACATTGCTCTGAACCCAAAGTAAGTACCTATTTAGCACTTGTGTTATGGAATTCAGAAACAACGAAGGACCACAAACACCCAGACCCGAGGGAGGCAATGTAGAAAAGTGAGTTTCTACATTCTCATCTACCCGTCCGGGGATCGAACCCGGGACCTCAGAGCTAGCAACACCTTGAAAACCGGTGCGTACGCCACTCGACCACGGAGGTCGTCGAAAGTAGCAATCGTCATTTATTTTATTCTTTATTAAATCTAAAATGTCAAAAATCCTTTATACCTTTATGTGTAAATGTAAGGTATCATTTTCAACACTCTAATATTTTAATGCTTTTATGTGTGTATCTTACAAACATAAATGATGTTATAAAAAAATAGGTTCAACAATTATAAATTACCTTAACGTTAAACCTTTAAAACTAAACTTTTGTTCGTTTAGTGTTTCAAAATCGCATCTGCAAAATTTTATCATTAAAAGCAGCTCTATATTTAATAAAAAAAAACTCAAATTATTGTGTTATCATACCTGTCTAATTTTTCTCACAGTTTATTTACAGTTTTTCTTATTGGTTTCTTGAAGAGGGAAATAAATTTAAATATCTTAGTAAAATTATCGCGTGTGACACGATAATAAAAACACAAGAATATGTCAATGTGAATATTGATATTAATATTCTGTTTAACATAAAATTAAGTTTAGATCACAATATTGACAAAAAATATATTTAAAACAGATTTATATTTATTTACAACATCAATCTATGTAAACCCTTAATTTAATATAATTTAATGGATTCGTATTTTCTAATCCATTAATTCGTCTTGATTGAATTACAGTTTTCACATAATTTAGTATTTGATATTTAAATTCACAGGCAATTAATGTCAACGATGTTTTTACTCGAATGAATCAGAATTTTATGACAAAAAAATGGAGTATTAACAAAACGATATTGGATCAGTATAATAAATACATTAATTCTGGAATTTTAACAACATCCGATAACTAAATATGTAACAAATCACAATTTTATAACGTCTCATAAATTACGGGACATAAATTATAGTTTTTAAGGCACTTATAATTGTTAGTAATTGACCGTAAGACAGTAATTAGCGATGGTGACCTTGGATTACTGACCTTGGTTTTATAGAAACTGGAAAACACTTTTTTTCTAAGCATCCTATTGCTTGGCACACCTGTTTACATCTTTCGAGATATATAAACCATGATAAGTTTTAAATTTATTGCGCTTATGTATGTTAGTTTGTAACTACATAGTGCAATAAATAAATGTTCAAGTCACGCCCAATTCAAGCACAACGAAGCATAAAGAACTCGTATGGACTAATTTAGTATTTTCTTAGGTCGTCCAATATCCATAAATTTCACCGAACATATAATTTATACCGAAACCAATAAAAAACTGGACTATCCTAGTGACACCTGCTTATAAAACGGTTGTTTCACACAAATATAGAGATAATTTAAACATATGTGACTTTGGAACGAATTTTCAATTAATTTTAAATCTAAATCAAAATGCAGATAGATATCTAGATCAAACTATGTTTAAAATTATAGCTTACATTTTAACATTTCATGTTCAAGCTTAATTTCAATTTAATTTTTAAATCGAACGATAGTGCATAAATCTTTGTTATTTATTAACATTTTTACAATGAACTCTATAATGGTATTTAAGCATTTATGTGGCGAAATACTGAACTAATAATTTATGTATGAAAATTAAAGTCTGTTTCTTTTAGCTCGTAAACTACCTGACTATAGAAGATAGCCTATTCTATGGTATCTAAGCCTCTTCACTCAACGCAATGGACTAACATTGATGTGTTATAAAAATATAGCTTGTAGCGTTTTCTTTGGGAAACAATATGCTTCTGTCATTTGCGTCACAGCAGATATATTTCAATAGGGAAGAACCGGCAGAATGCATACCCTAAAATCAATAGCTGCATCAAGTTTATTTGCAAAGAATTTGTTCCTAGTAATATCATACGATACAGTTACAATAACAATCACATTTAATAACAATTTTTTCTATGTACGTACTAACCGCAATGCACTATTACTTCCAAATCAAATGCCAATCATAGTAATTAATACCTAAGTTCATTGTATCCTTATAACTGCCCGATGAGCTGCATTTCTTAAAAGCTTGCTTATAAATCGTAACAGCCATATAATTATTTATTTTTCTATGAAGGTATCTATTTAAATATTCGAAATAGTAATTATTTCAATATGATGAGTTTGTGAAGCTTGTATTTATGTTGATTTTTGTTTAGTGCATGAGGTTTTTAACCTAGCATCGAAGCAAAAAAAACTAGAAGTTTATTCGAAAAAACCAAAGTTCAAAAATCCTATAGACATTTAGTAGGTGTGGTTTAAAGAAACAAATTCTTTTATTAAGCTGTCATATAAAGAACGGTACATCAGATGTGACATGCTGACAATGATAAAATGCACAACTCATATCTCAGTGACTGTATTACGTAACTTTTTAATATCTTCATATCTTTTCCCTTATTTGGTGACACAAAAACGGTAACAGTGTTAACTTTAGCACCAATAAAACTGCATGTAACTGTACCTGTCTCTTTATGATTCACAACTGTTTGTGGGATTTAAATGTCATTTTTTCAAAGAAATAATAAAAATCCCACCAAAAACATTCAATGTAAAAAAAGCCGTGTCTCTATGCAATTCTTCCATCGTAAAAAGTTTTGAGATAGCATAGGAGTCCTCTTCAACTTAATTTGTAATAATAAATCAATATATTGTGTTGTGACTATTTCAATAGTTTTGTTTACATTACAATAACAGTGACTTTGGCCATTCTAAGGCACACAAGTCTGGACGGTAAATATTTCTGAGTCGATTATATTCA
This sequence comes from Autographa pulchrina, assembly GCA_905475315.1. Lineage (NCBI taxonomy): Eukaryota > Metazoa > Arthropoda > Insecta > Lepidoptera > Noctuidae > Autographa > Autographa pulchrina. Next base: position 2,512,439 of record FR997763.1, on the reverse strand, counting down.
ACTATTGCTGACTCCTGAGCTTTGATGCTTTTAAATTTATCGCATTGCATTGATGTGTATAAAAGATTTTAGCTTTATTCATTTCATTTTAACCTAGCTTTGTTTATTAATATGTATATTCAATACATTATTACAATTTATTAATAATATAAATCGATTTGTTTTACTTGTTGTACATAAACAAAGAACAAAGTTAACAATGCAGTCAAAATTCATACACCATGTTCTTGTAAAACCGCAAATATAAATTTGTTTCCTATTATTTACTAAGGTATATAATTTATTACCGTTTTTATAATTTTCCCTTTATATGTAGCTAAAAACCTATCTTGGTGCCAAATTTGAAGGTTCTGAGTTTGCTAGAAGTACCTTAGATTTTTGATGATCGGTCAGTGAGTGAAACAGTGAGTGAGTCAGTGTGTGACAAAATGGTGTAACTTTGATCGCTCATAACTCGTAAACTATTGGTTGAAATGTCATGTAATTTCGAAGCTGAGCTTGTTTTAATACTTACTCTAGGTCATCGAAAACCTAAACCCCTAGCTTTGTCCGTATCGATGATACAGGGGGGGTGAAATAGCCGCGAAACGCTTCGAGAAAAGGATGGTATGATACGGCCGTGCCCGTTTTGCTCGAGACTTGGCTGGGGCACTGCCGTGCCCCCAGATATGACACATTGGGAACTCCGACAATCTACCATAAGTTTTGTAACGGGAATAAGGTCCATGAAAACATCAGACACAATCTTAAAAGTAAGTTGTTTTGAGATAGGGTCAATCCCGTTTGCCTTCTATATATTGTGTTCTTAGATACAAAACCAAAAAAGTACTTTATTAGTTATCGTCTCCTGAAATAAGTCATCATAATCAACGAACTATCATTTTTATACCAAGGATGGTACACTTTACCTATTTTTAAACATATTCATAAACTGCAATATACAAACTTCCAGGAAGCAAGCGCATAGCATAAACACCTAACATTTAGATTAATAATCTTGCACATGTACAAAAAATATAAATCTCAAATACCCATTTCGTAGACAGGCGATCGCAATAAATATATTTTAACTGTACCTAGCAGATAATCAAAGCTATTGTGATATGCTATTATTTGAAGTTTCGACCTGTTAGTTTAGATTTATCTAAATTATCTAACAGTACGAAATAATGAAGTTCTAAATCTCTGTCAAGTTTAGATGCTAAGATAATGTATGGGGTAAATGCACTCGACATGGCTCATTTAAGATTTTAAGACATGTAATTGCAATGAACTGCCGTGATTAATTTGACGTACTTAGTTAGGTACCTACATTATTTTCGTATCCAGTTTTAATTTAGTTAGGTCAGCGAATAAGCATTGCCATACAACGTGGCAATGCTGCCAGCCTTTTGGGCACACTCCCAGTCGACAGCGATGTGGATGAATTTTTTGATGCCTTGTTTTAGTTCTTAGTTTTATTTAGTTTATAATTTTCTTCTTATTTCTTGTGTAGGCTTAGTTTTTTATTTTTGTAAATATTTTAAGTTTAATTTCATCAATAAATAATTTGATATGTAGGTTATTTAAAAAAAAAAAATAACGGTATAATCTATATCTACCTAGTTATTTCATGTAAGTTCCCAGAAGCAAAGTTTTACGTCAGTCATATCTCACAACCATTCCGCGTTGTTTAGGTTCTTTATAAATATCGCTATTACGATATAAATACTAGTGTCAACATTTCAATTAGCGGTCACTTTCAGTAATGAACATGAGGCTTTCTGATAGTTTTTAATTCAATTTGGAACATCATTTATAGAACAAGTACCTAACTACCACGTTCTCGATGAGTTTATAGTTATTCTGCTACTCGGGGCGGAGACGAATCGTTCTTGAGTTATGAATGGTGTAAGTAACACGACATTGTTTAATCTATAAAATATGTGTCTGTAAATGCTAACTTACCAGCAGCAGGTCGCCTACTTTCTCCAGGGTCCAGTACACAGCATACAGGTGTAACAGCTGACCTAGCACTCTCCTGACAGGTTCCGAGAGGGCGGCAGTCGTTCTCTCCAGCTCAGATTTGTATGTTGACAGGATGACGGTGCGGCAGTGAGCCTAGATACAAACAAAAACGTGATAAAGTGACTAAATTTACTAACTTCCTAGATTTAAGCCAGGATCTGACTGAATCTACTGATTTTTTTTTGTTTATATTACGCACTTACGTTACTTATTTATTATTTACATTGAAAAACTATAACTGCCTCGTTGGCCTAGTGGTGCTTAGCGCGACTGCTACGCTAGAGGTCTTGGGTTCGATTCCCAAGTCGACCAAGGTGTTATTGGGTTTTTCTATGAAATTCTCAGTAGCAGGTCGGAGTTTGGATTTGTGCCCGATTAGTGGCAATAGGCTCGCCCCCTATTACATGGGACCTAAACATACCGGCGAACTGTGGGTGTACATTGGTACACCTCTGCCTAACCCTTCGGGGACACAGGCGTGATGTTATGTTATGTATGTTATGTTATGAAAAACTATAGAGAACTGGTTTATTCGATTGATTTATGTATGTTAACTGTACAATAGCATCATTATGACCTAATTCTTATTATTGTGCCTTGTTTCCATTACAGACATTTTAATATTGTGTTGTATTGATGTAAGGCACTTTTTGTGGTCTTACAGTAAATAGTTGCATTGATATCGTATGGAGCAGTAATTAGAATAATATCAACTCTTAATGATTTATAAAGATGTAGATCTTTTATACTTTTTAATTATTTATGTGACTCATCGACATAAAATCCAAGCCATCATGTTTATAATATCGTAATGACAATAACATATAAAAAGCATACATGTTATGCAAAATTGTATCACCTCCCAAATATAAAGTCTATAATCTCCTAAACGTTTTGCATATTATCGTCCACCCACACTTAGCCAATATGGAAGCTATCAAGTTACATGCAGTTAATTTTATCTATTTAATAATTTATGATGTTTTTTAGTGTGAATATTTCTAAAATCCGACTTACTTTTGAAATTATATCATAGTATCTATTTTACTGTAATTAAACGCAACTAGAAAAAACAATTTAAAAATTGTACACAAAATAAAAATAAATTAAAAACAGTAAAACCATTACTTAGCCACGCCCGTCAAGTCATAATTTTCGCGAAACAGAACCGGAACAAAAGTAATCTATACTTATAATATTATAAAGCTGAAGAGTTTGTTTGTTTGTTTGTTTGGTTGAACGCGCTAATCTCAGGAACTACTGGTTAGAATTGAAAAAATCTTTTTGTGTTAGATATTCCATTTATCGAGGAAGGCTTTAGGATATATAACATTACGCTGCGACCAATAGGAGCTAAGCAGCAGTGAAAAATGTCACAAAAACGGGGAAAAATATTCATACTTGAAAGCTTCCGTTGCGTGCGCTGCGTAAACGGTTCGAGCTACCCAAAATATATGTATGAAAGAATTGTTCCTCTTTAAATGATCTAAAAAAATGTCTGCGACAGTATATGTCTATCTTTTAAGATTGACTCACTATAACCTTTTTTAAGGTAATCATTTGGTCGAAATTAATGCATTATTGCCAATTATTTGCTACAGAGTTTTATCAATATAATATTAACTAAAATTATCATTTACGCAGAAATACTTATTTTTAAACTTCTTAATCGCGGTCATAATAACAGAAATTGACGCGGACGAAGTCGCGGGGATCAGCTAGTAATATATAAAGACATAAACGTGTAGTCCAAAATATTAATAGCCTAGTAACTGCAAGGGATTTGATTGATGAAGACAATTTAATTACTGAATTGAAGCATAACAGTCGATATTTTTTTATCTAATATCTAAAATAACCGTTAGGCACATAAATGTTGCTACTAGTAAAATAAGGAAGTCCATTAGTGATGACACTATAATATTAACACGCTAATAATTAAAAATAATAAAAATACAAAGCTTCTTTATGGCTTTATGTTAAACACTGGGTGTTAATAAGATTAATAGATTTTTTGTTTCCTTTCTAAGGTTATTGGCATCCGTTTGACATAAGTGTCAGATGGACCATACAAAATTGACATGTTTTATTCTGTAAAATTGTGTTATTTATCTTTGAATTTATGAACTTTAGCTCCCAATACATTAGTAATATCTAATAAATTCGTATCCAAAAAAATAGATCGTTGAGTGTTTAGAGAAACGAAATCATCATCTCATTTTTAAAACTATTCGAAGATACATAATAATATAAAGCCTATTTTAGGCTAGATAAAAAACAGTTAAGTTTTTTGATCTAGTAGTTCCCCAATAATTTAAATCATAACACATTTTACGGTATATAGTCGTCTTATACAAAATATTTATAATTTTACTAATCATAATAAATATTCGTCATTAGCAAGATGAATCGTATCGTGTCTAATTTTAAATTAATATTTAATAAGTAGCTGTAGGCTCTCATGATTTATTACTGTCCAAAATTATTAATTATATTAGCAAAAATGAACTGTAATTCTTCCACCTGCGTTTTTGTGTATAATTCTATTAGCTTTTTAATAAATAAGGCTATGTAGAAAGTAGGTTTTAATGTGAAACATCACAATGTATTGTTTTCTGATAACAAAAGCACATTGTTTGGAACAATATTGGCAGATTTAAAACTTTAAAAATGCCAAACTATAAAAACGAAATCGCCATAAAATATTTAGCATTATTTATAGAAAAGAAAATACTATTTAAAAAACGCATGATGTAGAGAAACAAATATATTACACAATACATCATCTCTCTGTCCTGTTTTATACACATTTTATTTAAAGATCTAAAACATTTAAAAATTTTGCAAAAACATCGTTCACATCCGATGATTCATTCAAAGCTTTATGTAAAATCCTCACAATTTTAATAATGTCACATTATAAAGACATAAATAAAGGTATTATTTCGGTAGCTAATAGTATTTATTAGTATAAAATAACAATAAACATTATTAGGCAAAAATATATTCTTATTTTGGCACTATACACCTAATGGATCCTAAACTAGCTAAAAACTTTACGAGGCGCTGACTGAACGAGGACCGAACGGGACGAACGGTAAATCTTTATAACTGATTATCGCTTCGTGTAATAAGCCCTTTATTTTAATAATATTTCTGTATAAAACCAGCTTATACAAAAGGTATGTACGAGCTACGCTGTACATGCAACCTAATCTATTTTAATTTAATAGATTAAGGGCCGATTTCTCCAACGCCAGATAATTTTTATTCGAGAGATAAAATTCGTGTTTGACAGATTTTGTATTGAAGACCTGTCAAAAATTCTAAATTATTCCTCTGATAAAATTATCTGGCGTTGGAAAAATCAGCCCTTAATCTATTTAAATTAATCTACTTTCAATGAAACGTTGCAGTTTGTTTAAAAAGCAATATTTATAACATTTTAACATATTATTTGTAGTAGCAATTAAACCTTTATACCAATCGGTTGTCTACTCATTCAACATAACAATTTCACTGTTGGGCGTTACGCCCCAACAGGGGCCCGAGTCCGCTATTTTAAGTCAGTGAGTGGCGGGTTAATAAACGTTCCAGTGTACTTGTTTTTGTGCCTAATTTTCGCCTGTTGTGCCTAATAACAAGTACACTGGAACGTTTATTAACTCACCACTCACTGACTTAAAATAGCGGACTCGGGCCCCAGGGTATTTACCTCAGAAGCAGCTACAAGTCGTACTGAAGACATGTTCCAAGCATCCTCGGGAGCCTGTCCCTTTTTTGTGTAGTTCTTTATACTCGCAACTGCTGATTCTAATTTTCTGTCGTTGAATTACACGAAATTAGTTAATACTAAAGTGATATTAATGATAAAATTAGCAAACAATTTGAAAATAGCATAATTAAGTAATATAAGACGTATCAAAGAGCGTCTATACTATAGTCCAGGGATGGCGAACCTTTATGTATCGACGTGCCATTTATACAGTGTGGAGATGACAATATGACTTTAAATGAAAACACTGGCAGTACTGGTTTATAGAAACATTTGTCAACTATCAAATAAATCCGAACATCGAAATTAAAAAAAACATTTTTTTCTAACAAACTAAATAGCTTAAAACTGCAAACAAATTAAAACATCATGTATAAAATTGGTACACTTACCGGCGCGCGGCGATAAGAACGGCAACGCAGCTTGGTTTCATTCATGATAAAGCTGTGGCCGACGGCGACGCAGCGACGTAATGTTTGGCGCCATTATTCTTATTTTTTCAATTACACAAATCAAATCACAGAATATTAACCAAATAGTCAGGCATCATTCACGCGCGAGTTATTCACTAATCAATTTATTATTCATAATCACTTTTCGATCACATAATTATGTCGCCAGTCATTAATTTTTTTTATTTTCAATATGTCCGCCATTTTCTTGAATACATAAACTACACCGACGTATAATGTTATTTCTCACTCTTGATAATAGGTCACCATTAGCAGCCATTTCTTTCAATTTATAAAAAGATATTATTATTCTAGCTTACTACTAGTAACTAGATGCGGATTCACGCGGCTTCAGTAGGTACCGAAGGTTCTGTCGGTTCCATAAACCATTCCTTGTAAATGTATTCTCGAGATGTTTGGTTTCCAACCAGCGACAGAAAGTTTCTCTTATTGGTTTATCTCTCGGTAACAATGCTTGTACTTTCTTGTAAGGTCTGCGTTTGTTACGTTTCAAAACTTTTTGAATGGTTTTGTGATTTACATGAAAATGTCGACCTGCATTACGCAGACTGGACGTCGGATTGCGATCATAATAATTAATAACTCTTTCGTCTGAAATCACATTTGCACGTGGAGGAGCACCATCTACGTGCGGGATCAAGGATTGATTTTCCCGTATCCTCTGGACAGCTTGTACAATAGTACGCCCGTGGGTCGGACACATACGCGTGTTCTCATACCTCTCACGGTATGTCCGTACAGCTAAAGCGGCATTACCGTGACACTCCCCATAAATTAAAATCATATCGGTGTATTCCGAAGCAGTATAATTGTAACGAGGCATGATTATTTAATAATAAAACCTTGAAACACCAAGTAATAAGCGTCTAATTTCGCAAAGTTTACTTCACTATTTAACTAAGTACCTATAATACGTTTATGTGTCCTGTCACTATTAAAACAAAGCGTCAAATTTCGCACAACACAACACAACAACAAAGATACGAATACGATAACACTCGCGCCGCGACTTCAAACGGGCGCGGGCGCATCCGAAATTCCAGAGGAAAACAAAACGCGTCACAGCAGGAAGGAGGTCCGGTGACACACTGACCGCGTAACCTATAACCTAGACACGTCGACAAAGTGTAATACTATTAACAGACGATCGAACTTGGTTCGGGCCGGACAGCGGATTTGGTACGCTCCGTACCATATCCGGTCGTCTGGAGAGTTGTCCGCCGAACATTATTATTATTATTTCGTGTCCGGTCGGTTCGATGGTTTGCGCGTCGAATTTGGTCGGCTCCGTACCAAATCCGCCGGTGTGTAAGCTCGGACCGGACAAACGCACGGCAGTCGCGATCGAAACCTTCTGGAGGTAACATTAAGCACATTTGGAAAATTTTCACATTATCACATTTTGCACTTTTATCTTACTAAAAGATCAAGATACAAAAGTTTATTATTTAATTTTTGTTTTTGTTTATTTTAATTTCGGTTATTTATTTAATTTTGGTTAATTTTACTTAATTTAAGTTATTAATGACAATTTTAATCATAATTATTATAATTTCTTATTCTTTCAACAATTTCTATGTTAAAATATATTAACTGTATCAAACTAACTTGATTTTGTTATTTCAATATTTCTATATAATTGTTATTTAATAAATCCTGTATTAACTATGTATTTAATATCTGTTTTGTAGCATGATTGTAGTATACTGTAAATGGTGTGCATACCTGTAAGTGACGTATTTACACTGTACATAAATTATGGAAATGATGTAACAAATCCTAATTGTAAATATGTCGTTGGTTTGCCTTTTCAATAAATAAATAAATAAATCAATAAATTATAAAATGTGCGTAATGTTATTATTAAAATAATGGCCGGATCACATTTTTGAGTAACACAGTTATGTCTAGTCTCAAACTTTAGTAAACAGACCAATTACTTATTCCGAATAGCATTAATTTTTAATGTACTTAAGTAAGTGATGTCCTGAATCTTGGGGCAGAAGTCCCGGAAAAAAATAGTGTCGTAAGGAAGTCTCTTCCTTCTCTATATTAATCGAAGTTTAGGTTAATAAGCCCTACCTATTCCTATCACTCTAATAACTAATAATATACTATAACGAAAATTATAAGGTTGATGTGTAGGCTTTAAGTACTTTAGTACTAAATTCATCACGATTTTTCAAATATATTTTTGCCTACTCCTTTCTTTTTTTTCGTGATGTTTGTGGCAGCATTAAACAACAATCGCAATTTTAGCGCGCTTGGATAACGTCGGAGGCATGACGTCTGACCTGTGTGTACGCCACGCGGTTAGTGCGAGATCCGGCCGTCTGTTGTGACTAGCGGATCTGTACGCCGTACTAAGTCCGCTGTCCGGCCCGAACCAAGTTCGATCGTCTGTTAATAGTATAAAGTAGCGAGCTGGCAACGTGTGTCGTTAACTTGTAGCGCGCTCAGCTGTTTACAAATACATCATGTAGAAAATACTTAAACTGAAAAATAATTTCCTGTGGCTAAACTACTGAATAAATTCATTTGATTTTTTGTGTGACGGTTGGGAATATCATGACTTATACGAAGTTTAATTTATGATCATATTGTCCTCCCCACCCTGTATAGAAAAAAGTTTCATCAGGTCAAAAACGTGCCATCAAATAATTTAGTCAAATAATAAATATCGCAGTCAATGTTTCCAAGATTTTGTTATTTAAAGTGTCAACCTTTTTGTTTCAATTTTTTGTAACTTTGTCCTCCTTCATATAGTTACATACTTTACCTTTTTTTTTCGTATTTCATAATGAACTATGCGATTTGATAATTATAACGTGCCCAAAATATTGTGTCGCGTGCCACTTATGGTACGCGTGGCATTGGTTCGCCATCCCTGCTATAGTCTATATACTAGGATCAGGAACAATACAATTTAAATATTTTATTTACAATTACTCACCCAACAGCCACTCTTTGGAAGCCATCAATAATGCCATCAACAGAACTGTTCCATTTCGCAGGTTGTCTCTTCTCCGCCAAATAAGATATTATGGGTCTCAAAGGTTTACCAGATGTTACCCGCTCCCATGCTTTTCTTAGAGACCTGAAACAATACATCTTACTTGAAGGCTCACTTAGGATATTCATGTGTTACTCATTGATAAGTCCTGGATACATCCATTGAAATCAAATTAGCCGGCGTTGTCCTTATGAAGGGCTGAGAAAGGCAAGAAATTTTTGGTGGAAAACCAGTTGTTCTCTTTCCTTCGTTGACGACCTCCGTGGTCGAGTGGCGTCCGCACCGGTTTCAAGGTGTCGCTAGCTCTGAGGTCCCGGGTTCGATCCCCGGACGGGTCAATGTAGAAAATCACATTTCTACATTCTCTCGGGTCTGGGTGTTTGTGGTACCTTCGTTGTATCTGAATTCCATAACACAAGTGCTTTAGCAACTTACTCTGGGTTCAGAACAATGTATGTGATGTTGTCCGCATTTATTTATAATAAAACTAAATAAATAAAGGTTTCAATCAAAATGTTTAGAACTCTAAGATTTAATCAATTCAATACTGAATCAATATTGATTCCATTTATGTTAATAATACTGTTATTTGTATGACAATAAATTAATTAATGCTTCCCTACTTTCAAATAGACATTAAGACTAATATACATGTTAAAAGCCACTAAACAGTTTAGGAAATACTTAAAAATCCATTATTTTTAACATAATACGCTATTTTTAACGCCTACGTACAACATTTAAATAAATAAGTGAATGAATCACCTTATTAATTCAATTTATTATGTCATTGTGTTTTACATTGATAAAGTAAATGTATTCTCTGGAAACTACATTTTAATAGACAGGTTTAATAATAAATTATTATTAAGGTATATTAGTTTGTAAATCCCTCGAAAGTATATTGCGATTTTTTAATTTATTGATAACCTTTGACTTGATGACTACTATGCTACTATGTATTATGCTTTCAACTTGGAGTCAGTCACTCTTTATAATTTTTGTGTCACCGCAACTTATTAAAACTTTTACGTACCCAATCTACATACATTACAGCTTATGACAAGGCAAGGACGGGACCGGGAAGTTCTTAGTCGGTGCTAGTTCGGCATGATATCCCTAAGCCCTCGGCGTGGTTTTAATTTATTGGAGCTGAAGCTCTTTAGGTGTGGGGGTGAACCCCTACACCTAAAAAATAGTCCTTACCTGGCAGTCTGCAACATGAGCACAGTAAATTCCCCCTCATAGGTAAAAGCTGCCGTCACCAGGCCGTATATTTGCGGCAGGTTTGAGCTCAGCATAAAGCCATGGCCGCCGCACGACAGGCGACAGCGCTCGATCATTGCTGAAGTGTCCAGTGTCGTTATAGCCTTCAGGCAGCAGGCTGTGGCGTGCAACTGAAACGATGATGAATTCCATTTGTATAAAAGATAGTAAAAATCTGCATTTCCCTTTCTGCGATTGATTTCCATTGATTGACTTTCATTGATGATTTTTCTTTAGCCTTTGAAATTCTAATGCCAGGCATAGACGTCCTGCAATATATCCCAAACCAAGCCTCACGCCTAACTACAACGAAGTTAAACTTATTGTTTTGCCTCGAAATTACGAGTTAAAGATCTAATTACCCTGATTTCTGCATGGAAACAAGAGATACCCGATAAATGCTTATTTAAATATTCAATAGCGGAATGAATTTATTCAGTTAATCGTGGTTATTAGGGTTGATGGAATTGAAGTAGTTCCTTGTCTTATTTAAACTAAGAAACACTAAGTAAATGAGATAGGTAAGTATACTAACCTCAGGCAGTTCATCAGTCTTTCCTTTCTCCAGATCAGGAATAACCCTATAATACATTCTGGACAGCCACTTGGCCATTACACTGAACGCATGACTGGAAGCTATGGCGATGAACAGCTTGTGCTGTTGTGTTACGTAGTCCATAATCTGAGGCTCTCCAGCACTAAAAGCCATACACAACAGTGCTTATTGAAAATGTTTCTAGATTGGTTAAGCGAGCATTGTATTACAGGCAGTGAATAAACTATTCTGAACTCTATTTGAAGAACCATAAGGTTCTTTTTATTCTTACCCAGGCTTTAGCTCCGATTGCCTCCTGACTGCAGAGTATCTTACAGCTATGGTTGCTGCCCTTGCAAGCTGGTTGGCCATACCATTCACGATCACTACTCTCACGTACACCATGGTTCCGTATGTCAGTTTGCTGTTAGCCGACCTTGTGAATGTACCGTCCTGAAAAACAGAGATTGGTTTTTCATAAAACATTACGTAACAATACAATCATTATTCGTTTTCGTGTGCTATTTACTACGGTCTAGTTTACAGGTGTCTTGAATATTTTTAACTCACGTACCTTTGAAATCTGAGCGTTTTTCATCAGCATGCGATTTCTTGATATCCTGTGGTTTTCAAAACCAAGGAATCCGTTGTTCACAGTATTGAATCCAAGTTTAGCTCCGATCTCACCGAGTTTGATCCCAGGAAGTGGAATGTGGGTCTCTTCATCTCGGAGTTGGACTATGAAGGGCTGGATGCCACAACTCTTACCCTTGCTATATAGGTGGGCCATTACTATGCAGTAATTAGCCGTGTGGGCCACTGAAATTAAAAAATAGTTTAATCATGAAATTGACAAATTGTGCCATCGAATCGATTAGTTAATGCTGAATTGGTAAATACCAATACAAGAATATGCCGAAGCGACTCCTTCGTGAAATTTGCTTAAAGTTAACCTTAGAATAAAAATTTAAGTTTGGTATCGAGATTTATTTTAAAATTGAGAGGCTACTTACAGGCGCCAGGCCACCATTTATACGACGTTAAAGTGGGGCTGTGCAAAACAAACTCTTCGGTTTTTGGATCATAAGTAGCTGTGGTCTCCAAACCTCTGATAAATGTGCCATGACCAAGCTCCGTCTAAAAATCGATAAGACCTTAGTTAAAAATATGTTTTCTATAGCGATGAATTTGAGTTATAAAGAGTTTTAGATTTTCTTGAAAGAGTGCATTCATTGTGAAGACCATTCAAAAAAGAGAACCACATAACAATCTACTATCTTTCCGTTTTGGTACTGTCGCAAACTGGTTGAGACATTTAGGTGACTATGGAAAATTTTCAAAGTTATTCTACCTGTGCATAAGTCCCAATG